>NSJW01000388.1:1200000-1842502 GCA_019955255.1 Castanospermum australe | reverse complement strand
ACTTTGCCTGAACTGCATATTTCAAATCAGAATTAACATCACAGGCAAGTCAGAATCACCATTAAATCAGAATACTATCACTATCTAGTGCATCAAAAACTAGAAAAGCTGAAAAATTTAGTGCAATAGGGCACATTCATTATAGTACAACCAACAACAGCGTCATTAACAGATGCAAAATCTGGATAATCAACACACATTCAGCATAAACATTCAACCACCACATCAATCACATCAATACACAAAACTGGATGCTCTTCTAAATGTTTCATGGCATCAAAGATATTAAAATGTGTGTACTATCACAAATTCCATGGAAGAGTACCAGAATGCACATCTATCTTAGTCCTAATGTTTCAAGAAAGGCCTTCGGAGAATAATCGGGGGTCCATTGCTGGAGACTCACCCTCCATCTCTAAAATGTAAAAATCAGCAGGAATATAATTCATACTCTAATTAAAACATCCTCAATCAGACCAGCAGGGTGAGCATTACTCTTATTAGCTAACTGGATAACAACACCAGTAGCACGCAAAGGACCAAGACAAGAGAATTATATAGATTCAGGCATGACATTTATGGAAGCACCTAAGTCTAACATGCAATCATCAAATTTACAATTTCCAATTATGCAAGAATAGTAAACGTCCCTGGATCTTGCACTTCTTAGGCATGGGCTGATGAGTGCTGACACATTCTGGCTCAAGCTCACTCGCTTATTCCCTTCAGTCGCCTCTTGTTGGTACATAACTTCAGAATTGGCATATTTGGGAATCTACTTGATCACATCTAAGAGAGGGATGTTAACTTCAACTTTTTTTCTGAACGTCTCTAGGATCTCCTTCTCTTGTGCTTTCTCTGCAACTTTTTTGATTGAAGGGCTCTCTGAGGGAAAGTAAGGGTGGGGGTTTCAGACTCATCATTGCCTTGCTTCAATGTTTCACTTTCTTAACATCAGTCTTCTCTTTCTGGGTTGGTTCAAACCTAACTGCGCTTGCTTGGGCTCTCTAGTTGCTTGCAGACCTTAGGGATATAGCATGACATTCCCTTCGAAGGGGAAATTGGTGAAGGAAGAAAGTTGTTAGATCCCTGGGGGTTGGAGCTGGTTCATGATGTTGCTACTGCCATCTGAGTTTGCAAATTCTGAATGGAAGATTCAGTTCTCCGCTGGAATTGCAAATTGTTCGTTGCAAGGCTTCATCAAATCTTCCAATGAAGGACCACTACGGTCTGCTGTTGTGCTGTGGCTGCTGTTGCAACTGGCTGTGGGTACAGATTGTTGGAAATTCTATTTGTGCTGTGGAAACTGCCTATGTTGGTATTGTGAAAAATTCTGCTGGTTCTAGTTCTGGTTCTGGTTTTGGTTCTGGTTCCACCTTAAGTTTGGATGATCTCTCCAGCCAGAATTATAAGTGTTGAAAATGGATTATGTGCTGCTGATATTGTGGCTTTCCAAGAAAGACTCCTGCTGCAGCTACTGATTGGTCTGGAGAGGTGCCCTCTTACAGAGTTAGGCAAGCATCAGTGGGGTGGAGTAGATCAGAACAGATACCACATAGTCTGCTTATCTGTGGAGTGGGAGACTGCACTATTTGTGTCACTGCCAATTGCCTTACTAATGAAGTCAATTCGTCTAGTCTATTTTCCAGTCTCTGTGGTCTGCACTGGACACTACTGCTGGTTTCTGGGCACTGTGATATTGGACTGGGCTCGCTTGGATTGAGAACACCCCACTAATGGTTGCTCTAGTGCCGAATTGTTGGAAATTAGATGCCATGTTTTTATCAATTCTCTGGCCGCAGCAGGTGTCTTATCAACTAAAGCTCCACCACTGGCTGCATCCACCATATTTCTGTCCATGAGTAACAAGCCTTCATAGAAGTATACTATCAGCAAACTGATCAGATATCTGGTGGTGTGGACAGCTTGCAAATAGCCTCTTGAACCTCTCCCAGTATTCATGCAAATTCTCCCCATTTGCTTGCCTTATGCCACATATCTCCTTTCTGATTGCAGTGGCTCTTGAGGCTGGGAAAAACTTCTCCAGAAATAATCTCTTCATGTTGTGTCCAGCTTCCAATGGATGAGGGTTGAAGGTAGTAGCAGTCCTTAACTCCTCCATCTAGACAGAAAGGAAAAGCTCTCAATTTAATCTGCTCTTCATCAATTCCTTGTGGTTTCATTGTGCTGCAAACCACATGGAACTCCTTCAAATGTTTATGTGGATCCTCACTTGCAAGACCATAAAACTTGAGAAGCAAATGGATAAGACCAGATTTAAGTCAAAGTCAGCATCAAGATCAGGATATTGGATGCACAAAGGTTGATAGTTAACGTCAGGTGTAACCAATTCCTTTTAAAGTTCTATTATCCATGCTCTCAGAATTAATGAAAACTTACCACTAGAATAAGTAAAATCTATACTATTAGAAGAACTAGGAAAACTAACAGATGAACAGAATCAGAATGCTCAATATGCTCAGACTCTGGATCAAATTCAGTAACAATCCTATGACTTAGCCTAGAAGTCCTTCTAACAACATGCAATGTTCTCTCTATCTCAGGATCAAAAGCAAACAGGTCATGTGCATTGCTACTACTCCTAGTCATACAGCATAAGGCATAACAGGTAAAAACACTAACAACATTCAAAATATGTAAACTACACTAAGAAATTAGCCAAATAAAATCAGAAACCACTATCAAATGAATTTTAAAAATGGGACCACCACAGTAAATTATAAAATGTATTTTTGATTTTCTGTAATTTTTGGTGATTTTTAAAATCATAAAAATAAAAAAAATTAAAATAGTGTCTAAACGATGGAATTGACAGAAAACTCATACCAGATGAAGGAATTTCAAGATTTTGACCCCAGATTAACCTTGATAGGGTTAGTTTTGCTCAGGATGGCGGATAAACTTTGGATACCAAGCCTCAGTACCTAACTCCACAGGTTAGTCCAATTATGCGGCACTTTCGACACTTTCAACACTACTAAGCTACTCTATTCTACTCAAGTGTGGAACAAGGAATAAAATGAAATGCAGCTACTCTACTCTAATCTACTGTTAATATGGAATAATCGAGATCAAAAGAACAATGCAAAAATTCCCCTGCAACGGCGCCAAAATTTGACGTGAACTGTCGAACTCACTCAAATTAATCAGGCTTATAAATAAATTTGTAATATAAGGACAACCTGAATCGTCTCCCAAGAATTTTGCATAGGACTAAATCACTCAATTGAAAAATAAAACAATAAACAGGGGGGGTTAATTCAATTGAAATTAAAGCAAGATATTAAACGAAATTAGAGCAAGAGATAAAACGAAATTAACAAATTAAAAGCAATCAACCAACCCAGAATTGAGGTTTCAAGGACATCCGTCACTGGAAAAGAATTATTGAATTTCGTGGTTGACCCTAAACAAATCGGAATCCTTGCATTCATATAGGAACCCTGTCTACTAGGCAATCACCTAGCATTTAATCAAATCCTTGGTGCGTTCACTCATGCCATCGCACAGTGTTCACTTCAACCTGTTTTGATTTTAAATCCCTTTGGTTAATCAAACCTAAATATTTAAATCTATCATTTAATCCTTCCCCTGGATGATCAAAATACAGAAATCATAAACAAACCTCATCCGCTCGGATTCAACGTTACACAATCGTGTTGCTCAATTCGAGTAAAGGGGGGAAAAACGGATTCAGTTCATGGAGAGCACGGGTCCTCTGGATTCAACAGCAAAAACCTCAACTCATGGGTTGATTGAATGGAAAGTTAGCCTACCATGGCTGGGAAAAAATAGAAAATGAAAAGGAAAGAAAAGAAGAACAAGATGAGAGAAAGAGAAGAGGTGTAGATCTGAAATTTTTTCAAAATTAAAAGCTGCTGTTCATGTTACCCTAATCTGCTATTTAAACCTAAAACTAAACTGTGTCAGAGCTCCAAAACTGGCTCAAATTAAAAACATAACTAATGACTTTGGTCCTAGGTAATTTGGACTCCTAATTACAAAGTTAAGCCCAATTAACTAAACATAGCTCCAGAATTTCGTAACTGACTTTGGCTCTAATTTTGACTGCCTTCTTGTCCAAATTTGGCCTTCAAGCCTCTAATACCATTTGTAGCTCTTTGAGTTAGCTGCAAAACGAAATAAGAATGAGGTTAATCGGATACCTAGAACAAAATTTATGATCAAAATACTGGAACGGTATAAATCTGAAAAAAGAGCACGAAAATGAATTAAATTCAAGTAAAAGCCCAAAGCCCAATTTAGACTAAAAATCATTAATTACACACTAAGCAGCCCTAAAATCATTAATCAAATGCAACAATTAAGTGTGATAAAATTTAATTATCAACTGCCAACTATATGCATTTATGGAGATATTGCGAAGACACATACTAGTGATTTTCTAGGCAACGAGTATTGTTCGAATTCCTAGTCAATTCATTTTGCAACAAAGGACCAAGGATGCTAACAAAGGTATTGAAATTAGTCATACTAAGAATAAGTTTGATGGCCAAGATAATGCATTAAGATTGTAAAGAAGGATGCATGTGCAACGTCAAGTGGTCAAATTATCTGATCTTGCAGAAAAGTCAGAGGAGATATACAAATTTATTATTTCAAAATTGGATGACACTTATAAGGAAGCTATTGCAATGGAAATAGATTTAAATATTAGTGATGAAATAACTCATATATATGGAATCCAGCCATCAAATTTGCATATTGGAGCAAGGGGTAGAAGCGCCACTATTGACTATTGGAGACCAACACATATCACAAACAAAGAGGAGAAAGATGGATGGTAACAAAGAAACTCAAAATTGCATATTTAAAAGTGGGCTTGAAGCATCACTTCATAAATCATCCATCAAAAAGAGATCAGGCCATGTGTGTGGAGAATATGGTCACACCAGCAGAAGTTGCAAGAAAAGAAATCTTAATGATTAATACGTAAGCCTTCTCATGTTTTAGAAACATCTCCTTTCTTTTCATTTCAATTTATAATTATCTTTACTAACTAATGTTTTTTCTACGTTTCTACAAGTGTATGATGATGTAGTAACTAATGATGGACAACTTTGAGAGTCTTCCACTCAGAATTTTTTTGAAGTTAACAAAGTAGATTTTGTCAATGAAGAAAAATCTTTTTTTATTGTTGAAAGTCTTGCTACTTTAATAATGATTATAGGGTTTCTACCCTATTTTTAAGTTTATATTCATAATAGCTTTCCATGATTTAGAATATGCAATTTGAGATTTTGTGTTGTATCAGAACTTGCAGAATGAGAGGAAAAAAGAATAAGAATAATGTGAATTTGAAAATGGTTGATACGTGGGGCTGAGATAAGGCACATATATCTCACTCTCTTTAGGATAATCCATAGGATCTCCAAGAGTACCCCAATGCTATGAGCTCTTAACGCGTTGTCCCTAGGATACAACAGCCCAGCATCACGCTATTTGTCTTCTACTCTCTGTACTAAGAAGAAGACAGGACTCTCTCACCTACACCTTTTCTCTATCCAAGTATACTTATGTTTTTTGATTGTGTGTATTGGGTGGTAGAGTGATCGAACAGATTAGAAATCTCACAGGTGTTGCTCCCACCAACATCTCACGCATGTGTGAGTACTTGATCTTTTGCTTATCTACTTTGAATAAAATTAAGAGCCAATTATATACTCTTAATTGTATATTATTTTATGCAATATAGGACTCGTAACTCCCACACTATCCCATTACTCCCATTTTTTTCAATTTTAAACTTTTGTCTTTTATTAAAAATACCTAGCAATCCCCCACTTTTTTTATTAAAAGATATGTTATGGTGTAACACTTGGATAGAGACAATCTGCTATGCATAATAAAGGTAGCATTGCCTTGAACCTCTACTTGGCAATGATACAAGTTTGGTCCAGAGCCAATAGTAGTATGTTGCCTTGAACTATGACTACTTAGGAAATTCCAAGACATTGTACCAAACACATAACAAACTAGGTGCAATTTTGAGCCCTTAAAACTCGCATATTACGGCCTTGTGCATAATCCTAATTTTCATGAGTACTTTAGAAAATTTAAGCCCTCATTCTCATAGGAGCGACCCACTCCTACACTCGTATAGGTGAATTCTGTCAAATATGTCCCTGTAATTTTGTAACACCCCACTTGAAAAGAGCTACAAAATTCATTAAGAGTCAAAGCTCATCATAAATACATTGCAAAGTAGATGCACCTACACCTTATGAATGGGTTTATAAACTATTATATGATTCATTCTTCCCATTGAACCTAGTTCTTAGGATCTCTAATCACTAGATTTGGTATTCTCATATGTAGTTTACTATTTTTTGGGTTTCAACCCTATCCCCTTCAATGTACTCCAAACCCTTTCTCTGGTTAGAGATTTTGTTATCGAATCTGCAAGATTATCATTAGATCTTACATAATTCACATGAATGGTACCATTATTTACATAAGATCTCATCATGTTGTGCTTCCTTCTAATGGGTTTGGACTTACCATTGTAATAGTAATTTTGTACTCTATCAATTGCTGTAGTACTATCGCAATGAATTAAAATGGGCAATGTTGGCTTTTCCCACATAGGAATTTCATTTAACATATTTTTTAACCAACTAACCTCTTCGCTACCCAATGCCAAAGCTATTAGCTTGGTTTCCACTGGTGATTTAGTAATTATTTGTTGTTTCCTTGATTTCCAACATATAGCACAACCACCTAAAGTGAAAATATAACCAGAAGTAGATAAGGAGTCACCTGACAAGGAATTCTAATCAGTATTGAAAAATCCTTCAACCACAGTAAGATATTTCTTATAAAATAGACCATAGTTTTTGGTCTCATATAAATATTTAAGTACACGTTATGTAGCGTGCCAATGTTCTATACTTGGTTTGCTAGTAAACCTTCCAAGCAATCCAACTGCATAAGCAATGTCAGGTCTTATGCAATCAATCAAGTATCTTAGACTCCTTATCATTCTAGCATACTCTTTTAGCCTTACAATAAATCTATCATTAGTTGTAGCATACAAATAAACACTAGAATTAAGAGAAGTAGGAGCGTGCTTATAATTGCTAAAATCATATTTCTTTAAAATTTTCTCAACATAGTGTGTTTGATCAAGGAAAATTCCATTATTTGTTTTGGTAATTTTCATTCCAAGAATAACATTTGCTTCTCTAAGATCTTTTATACTAAAATTACCATGAAGCAAAACCTTGGTTTGTTTAATAACAGAAATGTTTGTATCAAAAATAAGCAAGTCATCCATATATAGGCTAATTATCACATATACATTACCAAAGGATCTATAATATAGGCATTTATCACACTCACTAAACTTGAAGCCATTATCAATCATACATGTAGCACCCTACAAATATAGGCATTGTGTTACGTGTTAAAAGAAATAAGTAAATAAATAAAAAAAATTCAATTAATTTATTATTTAATTTATTCATTTGAATTATGATTACATGACTATTTTGATAATATAATTTATTAATTCATTTAATATATTATTTATGCGATTATGTGTCAATATTCAATTATTTTTAAAGAATAAAATTTCCAATCATATGCTCAAAAATCTATAATTTAATACTAATCCCTAGAGTATAAATCACGTAATAAATAAAACATTATAAATATCTGATTACATGACATTTATTATATAATTTAAGGCATATTTTTCAAGCAATTGCGTGTCTAACCTTCTTATAAAAATTCCGTTGTTATTATTATTATTATTATTATTATTATTTTGTTTATCTTAAATCATCATAGATCATTCCATATGCATATACATATAAAATTCAACCATACACTATAATAAAACATAAACTAGTGCATTAGCACTTTAAGCATTTTAGATTTCCTATATTTTTTTTTTTACAAAAATATTTTACATCAAAAGTTAGTTAACCCTAGCTTTCCATTTGCATACAAGACTATGTGCATATATACATAAACAAAAAACACACTGGGCCTTACTAGGCCATGCAAGAGGGAAATCTGAGGTTAACCTACTACGACTAAGTACTACATGCTACAAACTAGGTGAACATCACACGAACCACCTATAGTTAACACCCTGAATCACCAGGACAAACTGGTCTTCCTCTGGTGAGTAGACCAGCTCCACATTTATATATAGCATCACGAAAACTCTCATTTTTCGTCTTCAATAGGTGGCTCTAGAAACACCATAATCCACAAATGTGAGAAATATAATTTCTCAGTGAGTACTCTTATATATAAAATAAGAATTTAAATTTCATAACATTTCTAGCTATATTAAATACAGAAAAGCACAGTTTCATGGTTAGTTAATAATTCCTAATATGGATAATGAATGACAACTAACTAATTTATAAAACATTACTCTTTATTACATGCTCACTAAGCTTTAATTAGGGCTTAACTCTCTTTTATTTCTCTTTACCTACATGGTCCAAAACTTTTACAATTTGAGAATTCTCCTTGGCATAGGGCGTCTCCTAAACTAGAGTGATCATTTCACAAGTACACTAGTGGATTCCACTCCACTATCCACACTTTTAGTGGACCTATTCACAAAGTAGACCTAGATGTATGTAGGATATGTCATGGACTTCTTCCATTGCATTTTATTAGAAACTCTTTTCTAATCTTTTCGGATCACCTTAATTTTATTTTCTTTCTCTAAAGGATTATATCCAAACTTAGCTTATTTCTTCCTTTTTAATTAAAGTGAGCACGTAATATTTGTGAGTGAATTAAAGGCACTAGCACTTCCATGAAATATCATATAAAAGAATAATTCTCTAATTCAGCTCAAATTCACTATTTAGTACCTTTGGCACATCCGTGAATCAATAGTTCATAAGAAAGCAAACTATGCCCTTTTTCATCTTAGTGTAGCTGTGACTTCCCCTATGGTTTCTTAGGGGTGTTTGTTTTGCTTTTTACTTTCAAATACATTAAAAGCATCCATAAACACGTAATCACCAAGAGATTTGTTAACTTTGCATCATTATCTACCCCAAAACCCTTAAAAGGCCGTGAGCTATACTTAGGGTGTTAGGATCCAAAATTTGCATATTTAGCTTAGAATACATGAAACTCACCCTAGATGACTCAATATTCACTCAAAGCTTGTATTTACTCATGCCATTGCCTATTGTCCCTAGTGTGGTCATGAATTGATTTATCACGCACCATGGTCTCTAGTAATTCTTCTAGTATACATTCATCCAATTAATGGTAAAACACCCAACATTACCATTTATTATTTAAATCATACAATTTTACTCAAAAATCTCGACATGGCCAAAACCTAGTGAGGGAGAAATCTCACTAATTTAAGTCATCTATCATTTGATTAACATAGCATTATACTAATACACCCTAAAATCAACCCTTCATCTTTTACTAACAAAACCATACCCAAATCAAGTAAATCATCAAAATTTCCCTTTTCTTTCTATCCATGGCTGTGAGCCTTATAAGCACCAACATGCATGATTCTCATACAATTTAATCATAACCATTCATGAAACAAATATAGAACACTTTTTATCTAAACTAAATAATAAGCAAAAAAAATCATAAAAATTGTCCTATGAGACCCTAACTTGGTCGCGAATCATAGGGTCACCAAGTTCATAAATTTCAGTGATTTCAACATGGTTCATGTATCACATAAGCTTAAATCACTCTATGAAACTCATAATCATCTATAATCTTCAAGATCAAACCATAGAAGAAATCTCAATCAAACCCTAACTATGGCTACTTGAAGAATAGCATCTCCCACTAGAAAGTGGGCTTACAAACTTCACAAAAATGGTTCACCTTGCCACAAATCACCCATAACCAAACTAAAACTCAAGAAAGAGAGGGTTCCATGGATTCAAGAGAATTAATCCACCATGAAAACTAGAGATTTAAAGAAGAAAATGGGTGGATTAAAGTCCCTACCTCTTAAAAACCACTTGGTTCTTGGATTTCTAGCACTTTCCCCCTTTTTTCTTCCTTTTTTCTTCTTCTCCTTCCTCTTCTCTCCCACCTAGCCATGAGCTATGGTTTCTCTCCTTCTCTTTTTTTTTTTTTTTCTTTTCCTTCTTCCTTTTACTTAACTTGGTTGTGGGGTTAGGGCAAACAAAGGGAATTAAGTGGTTTGTTTAATATATTTTGCTCTTTTTTATCTTGTTAAGCACCCAATCAAAAGCCTTGCTTTTTTGTTATGTTAATCCAAATAATCATGACATTCAGTTAGATTGTAACTAGGTTGGTTAGAATTGAACTAAATGAAAGTAACTAACTAATAACTAGTTTAGTTACTTTAACTAGATAGTCATTACTTCTCCTAACTAATTAGAATTTGACACTTGTCATAGTATTATTGGTCATTTTTGACCAATTATATATTTGCACATTTAAATCTTTCTAAATGTCACATTTAATTTGGTTTAGAGTATGCTAATTTCACCTATTTTAATTAATAAGTACTTATAAGCCAATTAATAAATTAGAGAATTAATTTGGTAAATTTCTGTTTCTTAATTTTTTACAGGTAAAAAATGTCCTTGTTTGTAACATCAAAATTACTAAATTGTCACTGCATAATTTTTACTATTCCTTCAAATATTTCGACTATTTTTAATTTTCTTTAGATAATTTTCAATGTTCTCTTTTATTTAAATAATAAAACAAAAATATTAATAATTAAATAAGATAATTAATAATGTGAAATAATAAAATAAAATTTAAAATTAATTTTGGGCTTTTTATAATTTATATTTACTTAAATGAGAATGTTACGATACACATATCAAAGTTTTCATGCCATTGTTTTGGAGCTTGTTTAAGCCCATATAAGGACATAGTTAATTTACACACTTTATTCTCTTGACTATCCATAACAAAACCCTTAGGTAGCAGCAGTTAGTAATCTTATAGAAGTGATTCTAGTTACAAGAGAAAAAGTATCAAAGAAATCTAAATCTTCTTTTTGAGTATATCCTTTTGCTACAAGTTTAGCTTTATACTTGTCTGTAGAACCATCAGGTTTTAGCTTTTTTCTTAGAATCCATTTACAACCAATAGTTTTACAATCAGGATGTAAATCAACTAGTTTCCAAGTTCTATTAGACAAAAGAGAATCCATTTCATCATTAATAGCTCCTTTTCAAAATCTGAATAAGTTGATGCTAAAATTTCTTGAAAAGAGAGTGAATTATCATCTACGTTGTACACTAAATAATCAAGATCAAAATCCTTTTCAATTCTAACTCTTTTACTTCTTCTAGGCTCAAAATTTATATTTTCCTCTAAAGACGAAGAAGTAGATGAATTAAGTTCTAATAATATTGTTTTTTGAACTACTTGGCCCCACTATTTCTAGATTTAAAAAGAAACTTATTTTCATAAAGTGATTCAAAAATAATGTTACAATCAATATCAAAAAATCTATAAGTTGAACTATTTAAGGTGTAACTAACAAATACACAAGTAGAAACTTGGGCACCTAATTTAATTTTCTTGAGATATACTAATTTCACATAAGTTAAACAACCCCAAACTCTAAAATAATTTAAGTTTGGTTTATGTCATTTTCAAGTTTTATAAGAGGTTTTTGTGAACACTCTATTTTGTTCAAGAACCAAAAATTGAAAAAAAAAATTGAAAAATTAAAAAAAGAGAAAAAGAGAAAAAAATCAAAAATGAAAATTGAAAAAAACGAAAAAGAAAATAAAAGTAAAAATAAGAAAACAAAAAAAAAAAACTGCAGAAGCAATTCATCTTTTTGTCATGAAAAATTAAGAACCCAGTATAATCAACTACCCATTTGGCCCATGACCCTATAACCCATAAGCCTGTAATCCACAACCACTTCACCCATAGCCCTACTCACTCATGCAACTATACTCCTCCGTCTTGTCGAAATGAAACTAGCCATCACGTCCCTTTTTCTTTCCTTACCAAATTGCAATCCTTAAGCAAACACCACCTGCTACCCTCACCATAACAAATCACAGCAGAAAAGAGAAAAGATGAAAGGAGGTAGGCTAATTGAGTGGACGGGCCATGCCTCTTGCAAAACCCTCCACTCCGGAAGCCACTCCTGCAGTGCTAATGGAGTGGAAAACACTCCAAAACGGGTTTTTATGAGGAGGAAGCACAAGACAAAGAGAGAAAAGGGTGGAGACCGAGAGAAAATAGAGGAGGGAGCTCCAAAACGGGTTTTTATAAGGAGGAAGCACAAGAAAAAGAGAGAAAAGGGTGGAGACCGAGAGAAAATAGAGGAGGGAGAGCTTCTAAAGGGGGATTCGAGGAGGAAAAAACACAGATGGAGAGAAAATTGGGAAAGAAGAGAAAAGAGAGGAAACGGGAGAGAAGGTGAAACCGAGAGAGAAGAAGAGAGGACTAAAACAGAGGCTGAGAGCAAAGTGAGAGAACGCTCAGCCTACTGGGCCGATCTTCTGGAATTTGGGTAGAACAGAAGAAGGAATGGATACGATCAAGTGACACCAACACTTATTTTAACCATTTCAGTTGGTAAACTACAAAATCATCCTGTTTTGGTTCTCCCCTCCTTTTCCTCTCTGAACAGAACAATGGAATGAGTTTTATGTTAAGGATTCTATGCTTGATACCCGTTGTTGTATGGACAGTTCTTAAACATGTAAATACTCATTGTTGATACTGCTGGTTCACATAGGAATATTTTGTATCTTTGTTTATCTATTCAAGTTGGTTTTATAATGCTTGCTGCTTTGTGATATATGCCCACTAATTATTTGATGAAAAGTCCGAAATGTTGAATGCCTCTCGAAGTGTCTTTGGTAAATAATTTTGATCAGTGTATTGCTCTTAACTATCATAACCTCTCTTTGATGTACATGCTTAGGACAGTTTGCATGAATGAAGACATGATTTGTTAATCCAAAATTTGCTGGTTCAGTTGTATGTGTACTTCTTGAGTGAAATTCCTTAATGTGAATCTCGAAAGCTGGAATCTGCAACTAATGTGTGAACACCCTACCCTTGATATCGTTGCCCATCATGGTCCCTCTCAATATAACATAGCATTCAAAGGGCCAAAACATGACAGCACAAGGTGCCGTTGTCTATTGTGTTTGTGTACACCTTGAGGTCTAGGCACTTTAGGCTGGTAGTGATGAGAGTTAATGGTTAATGGGAATTCAGTTAGTTCAAGAGTGGCTAAAATAAGGAAAATAAGTGTCTTGGCTAAATCTTGGATGGTTATATGAAATTAGAAAATGAAATTGGGCTCATTGTGAAAGTAAAATAAACTTTGACATATGTTCGCTGTCATTTTTAAAAAGTCAGCTGTGTTTTATTTTTGCTATGTGTTGTGTTATAGAATTTGCCTCCTGAATGTGTAAAAGGTATATTCATAGGAGTCATTGTGCTGGTGAGGTGAGGACCCACTTGTATTGGTAGAAATGATTTTGGGGGTTGTGGTTTTGTTGCTGTTATAAATTTTGGGGGATTTAAGGGTGTTTGTTTATTTTGATTCTTGCTTGAAGATATTTCAGATTACTCTTGCCTCTGTCTTGAGGTTCGTTGTGTTGCTGTTTTAGCTATGTAACCAAGTTCATATGTATCAAATCACATGGTGGAAGGCATTTTTGTTTGCTGTTGGGACACTGACAACAGTCATGATTTTTTGCTTAATTTGAGCTACACATGTCGGATTTGGGAGCCATCTTTTTTTACTAGAAACCTAAGACACAAGGCTACCAGCTATAAAAATTTCAGATCTTAATCGTTTTTCATTTGATATCAGTTTTCATTTAAAGTCAGGCCTTTTCTACACAATTCCTCTTCCTGGCGGCCTCATTGTTTTAGGTGATAACTTGAGCTACCTTATTCCTATTTACACACCGTTTGTGGCATTTGAAAGCTAACATGTGACTCTACTATGCATAAAAAATCCAAGTTCTAACTCTTTGCCAATCAATGCCAGAATTTTGTTTAAGCCAATGCCGTTTCTGCATAATCACTTTTCTGGCAGCACTTGTGGTTTTACTCATCAATTAGGCTATACACAAGGTGGAATTGCATACAGTCAATTGCTTTGGAAAGCTAATATCTAGGCTTGTCACCCGTAAAAATTTCAAAGTCTTAGTCTCTTCCATTCACTACCAGTTTTCATTGAAATTAGGGCCAGACTTTGCATATCATGGGAGTTTGACAGCATGTGGTGTTTGATGTATAACTTGGACAAAAGATCTTGAAATCATGGGATGTGCCTTTTGATTTACAGGTCTGAAATGCATAAATTGTCATTGAGTCCTTTCCAATTAATGTCACATTTGGTCAGAGGTGAGGTCCTTTGGTCTTTCTTCATGCCATTGAAGTATTGCTGATAACTTAAGAATTGATGTTTGACTGATTTTCTCCTTGTTGCTGCTGAAAATTCTGTTTTAGAAACATTGCAGCCCCTAGATTATGTCTTGTTTGCATGACTAAATACCTGCTCATTGATGTTTCCATTGTTTAAACTCATAAGAATCTTTCATATGGCTAAGTTGTTTTTTGGGATTAAGAATCGAAATGCATAATTGTGAGATAATAAAATGTCTTTGTATATTGCTTGACATGCCCAATCCGCGATGTTCAATTTCTTTTCTAATTCCTTTGCTGCCTCTCGTGATTCTAAAATTTGCGACTTTGTTTTTGGACCAAGTTGTGTTTTACAACATTGATTTTATTTGATATGCATATGAGGCTAAGACAAATAAGGGTTGATTGCACGTGCCTTGTGTCGTCTTCAGCCTCACTCAAGTTGTTTAGGAATTGATTGTATATGTCTTGTGCCATCTTTAATTTCGTTTAAGAAAAATTTAGTCTAGTAATAATTTTAACTGTTCATTAAATGACAAATATCGTTCACTATATGGCTTAGTCTCATCTTTGACACCGCTCAATTCCTAAAGGATTGATTATATGTGCTTTTATGCCATCTTCAATGCCTTTTTAAGTGTGTTCAATAATTTAGTTTTTGTAATGATTCATGTAATTACTCACAAAGTCGACTGTTTGCGACACGTGCCATCTTCGACATCGCCTAAGTAATGAGGAGTTAATTGTATGGCCTAGTGCCATGAGTTAATAGTATGACCTAGTGCCATATTTAATTCTTTCGAGAAACCCTTTGGCCTAATTGTCCTTTGAATGGATTTTTTTAATCCATAAAAACAAATTATTGCTAAATCAGAATCAATTTTTCATAATTTATAATTAAAATTAACTAATTCACAAATATTTTTTACACGAACTATGAGGTTTTGATTTTTCTCTGTGAGGATACGTAGGCACGCTATGAAAGTCAAAACTATAAATATTTATTTTTAATCTTTTATTTTTTATGTTAAAATTGTAAATATCTGCTTTTTTTTTTTTAATTTTACTTCCATTATTGTCTTAAGTTTGTTTTTGTTTAAAGGGGTAGATTAAATATTTTAAGGTTATCAATAATTTATACAATTAACTTAAGCTAACTGTCTTAGGACAAATATATCAAGAGTACAGTAAAATTAAGTTTCTACCATTCCTTATGCATAAATAGACTCCTAAATTTGACCAGATTCGCAAATCAATTTTCTTTTATTTTTGTCAAAAAGAATTTTTTCAATAATTTCTCTACCAAAATAATTATCAGTAGTGACTCTCATTTTTCTTATTTTTCTTGCCACTATATCGCAATAACTCTCTAGTGATGGTCATGACAGTTTTATTAGTCTCTTTATGAGAAACACGATTAAGTACATAATATGCAGTTTATATAACTTTATCCTAAAAAGAAAAAGATATACCTGCATGTAAAATCATAAAATTAATAAAATTTATTAAAGTTTTATTTTTGTGTTCAGCTACACCATTAGAAACGAGAGAATAAGGAATAGTAACTTCATGTATTATTCCCAAATTCGTGATAAAAGCATTCAGTTCATTTGAATTATATTTGCCTCCTCTATCACTATGAATACGCGTAATCTTTTTTTTTCAAATTGATTCTCCACTTCATTCAAAAAAATCTTTAATTTAGTAAAGTTTGCACTTTTATATTTCATCAAATATATATAAGTAAACTTAGAACAATCATCAATAAATGTTATGAAATATTTATTATCACCATGTGTCAAAACACCATCAAATTCACATATATTAGTGCAAATTAAATTCAATGTGGATCAAATTTATTAATTCAGAATTTTCTACTCACTTTCAAGTGTGGTCCTTTAATTATTTTTGATATGCTATAAAAAATCGCATTTTTCAAAATCTTTATTCAAATTAGGAATTAATCCTAAATTACTCATTTTTGCACATATTTGCTACTAATGCGAAATAAATGTTCATGCTAAAAATTAATAGAAAAAAACATATAAACCAAAGTAGAAGGCATTTAATTTTATTCATATCGACATTCAACTTGAACATATTATCACATGTATGCCCTTTGCCCATAAACATTCCCCTCTTAGAAATAATATACTGATTAGATTCTATAGTTTGTTTGAAACCCGCTTTATTAAGAAGAAAAGAAGACATTAGATTCTTTTTGATTTGGGGTGTGTAGAGAACATTTTTTAGAGTTAAAACTTTTACAGATGTGAAGTTTAATTCAACTTCACCTTCACCCAAAATCTTGGTTGTATGAACATCACCAAGCATTATTTCTTTAGGATTCTCATAAAGTACAAAAACCTTAAACCAATCTTTATCAAAACAAACGTGTCTAGTAGCACTAGAATCCGCCCACCAACCCTTAGATCCTTATAGCATATGGACTTCAGTTATCATGGCCACAAGTGGCTCTTCAATGGCATTAGCTTGAGGATTACTCCCACGACTTCGAAATCTACAAACTTTAACAATATGTCCATATTTGTCACATACGAAACATTGAGTTTTAGGTTTCTGGATGGGATCAAAATTATTCCTGTTTTGGAATTGCCCTTGCTTTGATATGGTCCTTTTGAGTGACCTTTTTGCATAAATTTCCTCTTGGGTTGGAGTTGACCATTTTGTTTCAAATCATAATCTTTGGGCACAGAGTCACTAGTTCTAAGGGCATGTACCTTTGTTGTGGAACTATCATTTCCATTTCCATTTTGAGTCATGAGCAAGTCTTAACTTCTAGCCTCCTCCTCAACACGAATTCTTGTTATGAGACTTTCAAGGCTTGTCTCCTTTTGCTTGTGATGTAGGGACTTTTGGAACTCCTTCCATGTAGGAGGTAGTCTATCTATAATGACAACTACAACAAGGTTGTCTTGTAAGGTAATGCCTTTCGACCTCACTTCAGATGCAAACATTTGGACCTCCTGTGTTCGCTCTACTACAAAACGATTATCCACCATTTGATAATGAAAAAATATGCTTATAGCATACTTCTTCGTTCTAGCCTCCTCTATATCATATTTTTTGTGCAATGCTTTCCAAATTTTTTTTTGCAATGGAGTAGGTTTTTACATAATAATCATAAAATTCATTGCATAAGCAATTAAGCAAATAGTATCGACAATTAAATTCATCCTTCTCCCATTTGTTTAGTTTTGCCTCATGCTCTTTTTTCTACTCATCATTCATATTTACAATTGGTGTCTTTTTAGGATTGGAATCCGTGAGCACATAAACAACCTTTAATAAATTGATATAGAAAAACACTTTCCCTTTCCACCTACTGAAGTGGACACCCTTGAATCGAGCATGGCTTATTGAGGTCTCCAACTCTAACATCACTTCACTTCATGAATAGGCTCCATTTTTGGAAGTGAGAGTTGGATTGTCCTAAAATTGTTGTATCAGAACCAGCAAAATGAAAGGAAAAAAGAACAAGAATAATGTGAATTTGAAAATGGTTGATGCATGGGGCTGAGATGAGGCACGGATATCTCGTTATCTTTAGGACAATCCACGCCACCCATATGATCTCCAAGAGTACTCCAGTGCAGTAAGCTCTTGATGCGCTGCCCCCATTCTGTTCGTCTCCTACTTTGCATTAAGAAGAAGACAGGACTCTCTCACCCACACATTTTCTCTATTTGAGTATATTTGTGCTTTTCTGATTGATGCTCCCCACCAACTTCCCACGCACGTGTGAGTACTTGATCTTTTGTTTATCTACTTTGAATTTAAGAGCCAATTATGTACTCTTAATTGTGTATTATTTTATTCAATATGAGACTTGTAACTCTCACATTATCCCATTACTCCCATTTTTTTCAATTTTAAACTTTTGATTGAAAATACCTAACATTTTGTGTGTACAGTGCACTAAGCCTTAAAGTCACCGTTATGGCCTGTGGCAAGTAGCATGCAAGTTTTTTTTTTTTGGTGACACTATATATTAGCATAAACTTTTATCTTCTTGTTACTTATATTGAACATAAATATAAGTATTGTCATAAGCTAAGAAAAATTTAAACAATATAGAGAGCTAAGAAACAATAGTCACATTGTAACACCTACTTTCTTAGTACGGTGTCACGCTAATCCTTTATGTAATGGAATATAATTAATGAATAACAGTAATTGATTATGTGTCTAAGTAATTTGATTTCTTAATTATGTGACTATTTTTTTCTTAGATAAAAATTAAATAATATCTAAAATCCTTATTCTCAAAGTCAGATTATACATATAATGCTTATCTAACTAATATCAATTTTCCATGGTTGTTTATACCGCTAACAAATATGTATGGGTTTTATTACTTACCTTGAAAAATAACAAACTTTGCTTAACTACTTAATGGATATAAGAGGATAATATGTAACTTAACGTAAGACACAAAATATAAATACTATTCATGCATAGATGATTGTTTATGTTGAACTTTCCAAGATAGTTTCATACAATATTCCATAATATCAAATATCTATATCCAAACTAAAACCATCTTCCATCTTCATCAAGTGGAATATATCCCATCCACAGGTACTCAAACCCACAAAGAGTCTTGTATCCTCACTGAGTGTTTGATGAGTCTAGAAACACCACATTCAAAGAGTGAGAATTATAAATTCTCAGTAGGAGTCCAATCGACAAAAAAAATAGTTAAGAAAACAGTGGTGCTTCCAACTGTATATCATGCAAAAAACATCTCTATGGTCACAAAGAAAGATTCAAGAAGCTCAAGTCAACATAAGATCAATATTAAGCAACATCTACATAAATAGTATAAAACATTACTATATTTACTGTTTCATCTTTTATTATTTTTGCATATTTTGAATAACCGAAAGATCTCTATCATGCAAGGGCGTCTCCTGACCTTTAAAATCAAAACCGAGTTCCTAAGAACCATGCACTTGAGATCACCTTCTCGTTGAAGGATCATTTCTCCTGAGATCACCTTCCCTTGTGAATGATCATTTCCCTGAAAGTTCACCTCCTCTCGAGAATCATTACTTGCATAAGCCTTTAAAGAATTCCTTGACAATAATCTTAAGTCCAGATCACCTTCCCTTTTGAAGGATCATTTCCCTAAAGGTTCTCCTCACTTTCTAGGAATCAGCAATCTCAAATAATCATAAGTATAATCAACTACATAAGATACTAAATCAAGCATAAAACATACATGAAAGAAGATAGAAATATTCTAAAGGAAACTTAAACCAAGACTAATAGTATTCCTTCCATGAACAATGTATATACTTAGAATAAGTTTAAGAAAGCTTTTTAATAGATTTGTATTATAGTTCATAAAGTTCTCTCCAAGCAAAGGTAGTCTACGCATAAGTAAGTGTTCCAAGATCAATTTCCCAAGCATAGGTAGTTATATGTTCAACTTCAATTTCCAAGCATAGGTAATATCTCCAAGCATAGGTAATCATATAAGTTCAAACTCCAAGCATAGGTAATCATGTATGTTCTAAATTCAATATCCATGCAAAGGTGATCATAGCTTTTAAGTTTTCTTTAAACATTTATTGCTTAGACTTATGAAAGTAGTAGCATCATCTTGACAAGAAGATCTATGAAGGTTTTTTGACAAGATACTCATCCTAGGCTATCTAGATCATGATTAATGAATCTATTCAAAGTAACCATAAGTTTTGAGTTTAGAGGAAAAGAGAGATATTACCCCCACCTAAGTTCGGTTAATGGAAACCTTCCTTACTTGATCACAAATGTACTCCTCCTTGGCTAGCACCACACGACCACTTCCTTTCTTTCTCTTCATCTCACGTGCACACTCTCACTTTCCAAATTGTAAGAGTTTTCCCCTTTTTTGTGTGTGTGTGTGTGTGTTCATAGAAAAGTATGCATGGGTATTTATAGATTTTTATGGCTTGTGAAGGAGTCTTGGCCGTGTGACTCTAGGGAGGTTATCCCTTGGTTAATAAGTTAGCAATGATGGCTATCTTTTGAGCTGGCCCTACAAGAATCACCCATGTGGGCATGGTAATAATTTCTTAATTAACTTGAGCAACAAATTACTCTAATAAACTACATGGCTATGAGTCTTGCTTGTTTCTTGTGAAAGAATCTCTCATCTACATGATTACGTAGAATCTTTGGCTTCAAGTCATCCTTTCCCTCACCATACACGTGTATTTGGGGTCTTGGAAGACTATCTAATGTTAAATGAATTAATCAAATGTCTTAGACCATTTATCTTTTTAATGATGACTTTCTTTTCTTCTAACCAATGAAAATCACCCATTTGGCTTCTTATCTCCAAACTCATCATTGCTTAGTTACATAAAGTAACTAAGTTTGTCTAATTTAGTTACTTTCTAACTAGATTCCTTTCTTTCTAGTGGTCTAACCATGATTACCTTTATTTAATGCTAGATAAAGTCTTGACTTACATAACTTAGAAGACCTTCTTTCCTCCTAATAGTCTTATACGTGCATCTCCTAGTTCCTTCATGATTGCTTGCTTTTTGGTTGTGGAATAAGAGCATACACAAGTGGCTTTCTAATTATGTCTTGCTTTTGGTTTGGACCAATATATAGGAAGTAACCATGTTACTTCTTTATCTAGAAAGTCATAATGACTTAGTTTGCTAAAGTTAACTAAGTTAGGGTTATCTAGTTACTTTAACTAGATTATGATAGGTTATCTTGACTAGTTGACTTTAGTAGACTTAGTTAGATTCTAACTAGTTTCTTAGAAATTAACTAGATTTCTAGTTACTAATTTCTAGTTTCTATAACTATTGTCAAAGTAAACTTGTCTTATTCTAACTTTGCTTGTTAATTTTTCTTTCTTCTTTATTTTCACATGTGTTCCCCTACTTGACTAATCCAAATCTTTCATTTTTGTCATTTTCTTCTAGTCTTGCACCTTTCTAGAAGAGCTTGGTGGCTAAGTAAGAGACCTTCACGTGGAGGACTTGTTTAGCATGTGTTCTTATCCTTTTTATTTTGTTCTTTGAAGAGTTTTAGTCATCTAAGTAACTTCGAAGTGGTCTTATAAAAGATTCTCATGTGATCTTATCCTATCTTAGCTTACTTATTCAATTTGACTTCTTTTACATAAGATTCTTCTCTTTTGTTCTTTTCTCTTAAAGTCTTGATTAGGTGTAACTCTTAGATGTAACTAGATGAATTCTTAGGCTATGGACTATATGAGTTTAAGAGTCTCGGTCTTTGATCTCTTTGATGTGATTAAATAAGTTTAATTTTAGGAATATTCTTATTTTACTTGGTTAAGCAATCTAGACTCCTTACACAGGTGTCCTTCCTTCCTAGGGTAAAATCTTATCTTCTTATCTTATTCTTTATTAATTCTTAATCATATGTATCTACGTTAATTTTTACTCTAGGTTCATTTTAGAGATGTATATGAGACATATTTCCTTTTGTCTTTATTCTACTAACCAATTGGATGAAGACATATTTCCTTTTCATCATTACTTAGTTAATATAAAGATAACTTAGTTTAGTTTATTTAGTTACTCTCACTAAATTAGTGGATAGGACTCGTATAATTCTTGAATTTGTTTTAGAAACTCACTATTAGTTTTCTCTTCAAAAATCTTGACTAATTACATAAGTAACTAAGTTTTAATCTTAAATTAACTTAATTATTACTTTTATTAAATTGACTAATGTGAAAAGAATCAATTCTAGCATCTAGTTTAATGTGAAAAGAATCAATTCTAACATTTAGTTTAATGTGAAAAGAATCTTAATATTATGTAAAAAGAATTTAGTTCAATATAAAAGAATCTAATTGAAATCTAATTCATTCTTAGTTACTAGATTTTCTTTTATTGTTATAAGTTCTATATAACTCTTAAATTCTATAAATAATAATAATTATCAATAACTTAATTAAGAAAGAGAGGATGTTACACACATAATTCTTAATATTTCAAAAAATCTCTTACATTACAATAGAGAATTGTTGCAAACTATTGCCTAAACTCATTCTCTAACATGATACAAAAGAGACTTCTAAAATAATGAAAAATATACAAGGACACAATCTTGCATGACATGACCAAACATAACATTGCGGAATCCTTTGGTCCAATCAAGTGTAGTTGCATTTTGTCTTTCAAAAAATCTCTTACATTACAATAGAGAATTGTTGCAAACTATTGCCTGAACTCATTCTCTAACATGAAACAAAAGAGACTTCTAAAATAATGAAAAAATATACAAGGACACAATCTTGCATGACATGACCAAACATAACATTGCGGGATCCTTTGGTCCAATCAAGTGTAGTTGCATTTTGTCTATTCCGATTTTGCTCTGGACAACATTCTGAGATGAATAACAACAGCAAATTCTGGGTTGCAGGGGTCTGACATGAACAAGATTCTATTTTGGAGTTGGTCTGTAAATTTCTGCCACCATTCGATGTAGCTTTCTCCAAGTAAATTTGCAACTCTCAACTACATTTTAGATTGCACTTGCACCCTTGCTGCGAAGGGGCCAATTTCCATCTTGTTATTGTTTTGGGTGTGTGGCAAATTGTAAAGACAATTGCCAGTTGATTGAATACTGATAGATAGTGATTTAGTTGCGTCATTGAACTTTGCAATATCACTGTGGCAGCCGAAACTTTGAGGTCATGGTACTTTGGCAGCATCACACGTGCTCTGTACTGGTCCTGGTATGGTGAAGTCCAACATTATTGAGTTTGTCACACAATCAGGAACTGTTGGTGCTCTAAGACATATTGCAAAGCAAGAGAGTTGAAAAAGTATAGAAATCATAACTCCCAGTTGAAAAATGAATGCTACACAGTAAGTGCTGCGCAAGAAAAGGGATAAAATATCAAGTTGAGGTGTCAAACAATACCATAATTCATTTTACTGATGCACGAATAAGAGAATGTAAGATGCAAACAACTGCACCACTTATGATATGGCTATAGGCTAATCGGTTTGAGGATTTTGGGTTTGAAAGTGCATCTTGATCATGCTGTAAGACGCTAGAATTTTAGCTTATGTTTTCAATTTAATTGACCCAGCAAATGAACTTATTTGGGGCTGAATTTTTATTATGATATTCTCTAAAATGTTGTGACACTCTGTTGCTGAGTGATTTTCGTTTGGAGGTGATTTTTGGTGGGGGGGGAGAGAGGGGGTGAGGGGGACCAAATCAAATAGTTTCAATATTAGATTCAATATATTGTTCATGAACGTATTGTGAGCATGTGAATAGAATTTCAGGGTCATAAGAGCTTTATAGCCTTAGAGCCAAACACTGACATGTAGGACTCTTGTTGAAGTTATATCATTGATTGTGATTTAGCACAACTAATTGAAGTGTGTAATTGAGGCTGCATTGGTTTTTGAGACAAGTCTGCTATAATACTTGTTCACATAATTATTTATGCATAAAAATACATCTCAAATGAGAACCTAAAATTAGTGCTTGAGGGTGTAACTGATATTTTCAAGACAACGTGTTCTAATTTTGGGCTGTGACAATGAAGACTAAGCAATTCATAATGCTTTTAAGATATCTTTGAGCTTCTGATGTGGCAAAATAAATCTGCACAAGTACTTGCTACAAATATGTGCTACCAATGCATCTAACCACTTAACACAAATATTCATGAATAAAAATCACGATACTGATTATTGATCCTTACAGGTGCATATTAACCATCGAAGGCATAATTAGTTAAATAGAATCAATAAATCCAATTACATAACCAGTCCATAATTTGTCAGAGCATAGACAATCACATGCACCAGCATGCAGTAGGCAACGAGAGATTGAACCAAAGCCAAGGTTTTAAATTGAGGTTGCAATTGCGTTGTGGTCACAATCGCGTTGTGACTATCATGGGTTGATGCAGACTGATGCAGCCCAATGGGGGACACAATCGCTGTGTGCCACGGTCGCGCGATGACTACATTGATCGAGATGTTTCGGCTGCATCAGATGATGTGATTCGCAATTTGAATCCTTGAGGTCCAAAGCATTGAACTATCCATCTCAGTGAACAAGGAAACATATGAGCATGCTAGGGCAAGACACTATTAGCTCCATTAGCACCAAAATCCAACTCGGCAATCTGTGAATGCAGATTCCGCCACGACAACTAATTTCACTTGAGCTAAGCACTAATAAGCCCAATCAACGTTAAAAGAAAAAAAATCCTATCCCAACTGTAATGACAGGATCCTAATTTATTAGTACTGCCAGTATCAATCAAAATAATGACAGGTTGGTGTTTCAAGAAGCCATTAATTCTCATAGTTTGGGGATTAGCATATCCAGCAGGTACGTGAACCGAAAGAGTAACATGAACATCATTAATTTCATCTTTCCTACCTCCCTGATCTGAGTCTATTTTAAGATCATCGCTACTCTCTAACTTGTTGTGGATCTTTAGAATATGAGATTATTGATGGACAACTAGAAAAGATCCATCAAACATCTACTGTTTTGGAGTACTAAGACCGGTTTGAACGATTATCCAATCAGACCAAAGGTTGGACTGAACGTCAGTTGGTTGGAACATTTGTTGAAGGGCTTCAAGCTAATATTGGAAGAGAAGTCAAAGCTAAATAGCCACACATATTGGTTGCAATAATTTCTTATACTTGTTTACAAGAGGAGAAATTATGTGAAGAATTACATCATATTAACAAAAATATGAGATCTGAACAAGAAGTTATTAGTAATACTTCCTCACCAGCCAAGCATTCTGCTAGTCGCCTACGACAAGAAGAGCTCAAGGAGTTATGTTGGCATTGTGAGAAAAAGTGACATAAGAATAATTGTAAACAAAGGAGTCTCTTGGGAATTGAGCCTACTGACAAGTTAGAGAAAGATTCCTTTGGATGGGAAGAGAAAGCTATCAAGGCTTTTGCAGCACTCAAGCCCACTATGACAGCCACACCACTTCTTACTTTACCAAATTTTAATAAATTAATCATTATTGAATCATATGCCTCAAGGGTTAGTATTGATGTAGTGTTACTAGAAGAAGGCCTAATAATAGAGTTGTTATGGAGGTTCTTATGCAATGGTTTAATTTACAATATGAAGATGCTATACAGGGAAATCTTACCATTAGCTGAAGAAGTTCCTTAAATTTTTGAAGTCTTGAGGATAAGACTATTTTGAAGAAGAGGAGAATTATAGGATCCTGATTTATTAAATTAATGTTAAGATTTTGATATTGATTCTGATTTTATAAATTTTATGGATTGATATTAATTAGGATTATACTTGATATTATTTTTATATTTTATGATATTTTCTTGATTTGCTAGGATATTATTTTCTATTTTATTTAGGATTCTTAGACTATATATATAGATGTGTTGTATTGCTAAGAAAACTATTAGCCTAAGACTTTTCTTTACAGGACTAAACATTTTCGAAGAGGTCACCCCTTTCAATTTTCTCATAAGAACCCTTGGGTTCTTATCATGCAATTGAGAAAATGAAATCAGAACAATAAGGAAAAGAATTATAAATGAGGAATAGAAACAGAATATCAAATTGAGAATTGCGCTCAGAAAAATGGAAGCAAGTGAGAAATGGCAGCGATCGGTGCGTGAAGAGGATAATCTCTTGGGGATTTGAAGTTTACTTGATGAAGGATCGAGTGAGAAGAGCTTTGGCTAGAGATTGGTGTGACAACAAACTCTTACACTATAGTATCAATTGATCCTGGCCCTATATATATATTAGATGTGTTATGAATTAATGAATCCAATTATCACCCCTATTCTGATATGCAAAGAACCACAAAATTTCACATAAGGTGCTAACAAAGGTAGTAGAAAAAAATGCTGCAATATTAATTTGTTTGTCAGTTTCTCTTATGCAAGATGAATAATGTCGTTGATGTCGGATCACCCATCCTCCCAGTACAAAGATATAAACAAAAAGGTTGTTAAGAACAACATGTTCATAGGCAATTAAAAAAAGAGAAATGGAGAGAAAGAAAACGAAAAATAATAGCGAGCTGGAGAAACTTGAAATATATATCAATGCATTTTATAGAAGATTCAGAAACTGATGCAAACCATAGCGCTCACAATATTTAATCTTTTTGGTTTGGTGCACCATATACATCACTTCATTTTCATATTTAATTAGTCACACTTGTTTTTTTTATCATATTTATCACAGTTGTTTCACAAACAAAACTTTTGAGCACGACTTATATCGCCGACTGTAAGAGCAAGAACCACTATGCTCAACAATGAAGTTTCCAGGCATAAGCATTAAAAGTCACATATTTAAGGTACGATAAACTCCATGTACAAAATGCAGCCACACCTCGGTTTATGGGAATGCCAAGAAATATTTTTAGAACTTGAAGAAAGTAATTGATAGAAAAGAAATAGTACCTTGAAAATTTTATATGGATGTAAATACAAATATATGTACACAAAATATATATATATATACACAAACCAGTGAGATGAGTGTTTACTGTTAGAGGTGAGAGGAGTAAATATTGATTATTAGATTTTATATAGATGATCAATATTAAAATAAAAAGTCATATAACTTTTTTAAGTGATCATGTGAGTTTTAAATAAGATTTAATCTTAATCATCCATATATGATTTAATGGTTATAATTTATTCTTCTCCACCTCTCGTGATAAAAATACTCTCACTTGATACAATTAATATATATATATATATATATATATATATATATATATATATAAGTAAAAATATAAATTTTATAAACATAAAATTTTTTATATTAAATTATTATTGTGCTTAAATAAATTTATATTATTTACATTTATAAATCATTAGTATTTGTCCCAGTGATGTTGTTTATCGAAAATTGGGCTTTTTATTTTAATGTTTGGCCTATTGATGTTGTTTAAAGTCATAAGTTTTGCTTACTTGTCTACGAACCTATTCAATCACTGTTTTTATAGCATGTTCTAGTGATCATATTCAATTTGAACCAACTCGCATTGAAAGTGATCCAACTCAAGTAGAGAATAAGACAAGCTTCCTTTTATTAAAAAAAAAAAAAAGGGAAGGAGGGATACCTTATTCAAGAGCATATCACAGGTCTAAGAGAAGATCACAAAGATACTTATAAATCACTAACAAGGGACTCATCAAGTTCATCCTCATCTCGCTTACCTCCAACAAATTACAAAACTAAGGAATTGGAGTGATGCTTATGCGTGATGCAATTGGGAGCGTGCTACAATACACCAGTTAATCTTTGGAGTATCGATACTCCATAAAAAGTACTTGCTATTATATGTACATCTCAACAATTATCACAAGGAGGGTTCAGATTGTATTATTCGCAAAATCTTGTTATTAACAATCAAAGTTGAAATTAAAAGTGCAAAGAAAAGAAAAGAAAAATAGAGAAAAGAGGAAGAAGACTCCCTATCCTCCTTAGGGAGGGTACGTGGCATCAGTGAGCCTAACTCTACCTCCACAGGCTGCTATTGGGGTCCCTCATAAAAATGCTTAAGGCGATGTCCATTCACTGTGTGAAAGTCCTCCTGGTCCGCTCATCACACAGTTCCACTGCACCAAAAGGAAAAATATTAGTAATCACAAAAGGATCATCCCTTCTAGATCTAAGTTTACCAGGCATAAATTTGAGATGAGAGTTAAATAAAAGGACTTTCTAGCCCACAACAAACTCTTTTCTCAGGATTTGCTTATCATGGAATGCCTTTGTCTTTTCCTTGTATAAACGCGAACTCTCATAGACATCCAATCTAAGCTTTTCCAGCTCTTGCAATTGTAGCTTCCTCTCCACCCCCGACTAGGCCAAATCCATGTTGCACTACTTAATGACCCAATATGCCTGATGCTCCAATTCTACCGGAAGATGACATGCCTTACCAAAGACAAGCCGATAGGGAGACATCCTAATCGAAGTCTTGTAGGCAGTCCGATATGCCCACAAAGTGTCATCTAGCCTCTTGCTCCAATCTTTCTGGTTAGAGTTAACAGTCTTCTGAAGGATTTGCTTAATCTCTTTGTTTGAGATTTCAGTTTGGCCATTTGTCTATGGGTGGTATGCTGTGATAACCTTGTGAATCACTCTATACCTCCGTAATAAAGCACCCATGCTTTGGGTTACAAAAATGAGAGCCCTGGTCACTGATAATAGCTCTAGGAATACCAAACCTGCAGAAAATGTGAGATCTGATAAAATCTACAATCACAGCAGAGAATCATCAGTTTGGGTGGCTTTCGCCTCAACCCATTTTGAGACATAATCAACAGCCAGCAATATGTAAGTAAAACCATGGGAAATAGGAAATGAACCCATAAAATCAATACCCCAAACATCAAAAACTTCACAAAATAGTATAGGTTGCTGGGGCATCTCATGCCTACGGGAAATACTCCCTACCCTCTGATAGTTCTCACATGACTTACAAAACATATATGAATCATGAAACAAGGAAGGACAAGATAAACCAGAATCTAACACTTTCCTAGCAGTTCTTTGGGGTCCAAAGTGACCACCACAGGCAGAAGCATGGCAAAAATGTAAAATGGAATGAAACTCATTATTAGGCACACATCTCCTAATTACTTGGTCATTACAAAATATCCACAAATAAGGGTCATCCCAAATATAGTATTTAGATTCACTTTTCAATTTTAGAATCTGGGCCATAGTGGAATCAGTAGGTAAAACACCAGCAACCAAATAATTTACCAAGTTAGCATACCATGGAAGCTTACCTTGCAGCTGTAAAAGCTGCTCATCAGGAAAATCATCCTGAATGGAAGAGAGGTCAGAAGGATGGTGAGTGATCCGACTCAAGTGATCAGCTACCCAGTTCTCTGCTCCACTTCTATCCTTAATCTCAATGTCAAATTCTTGGAGCAACAACATCCACCGAATGAGTCGAGACTTGGCATTTGCCTTTTTCAAAAGAAACTTCAAGCTGCATGGTCAGAAAAGACAATCACCCTAGTATCTAGCAGATATGATGTAAACTTATCAAGTGGAAAAAACTACAGGTAAAAGTTCTTTCTCAGTGGTTGTGTAATTAGACTGGGCAGAATCCAAAGTCTTGGAGGCATAGGCAATGACATGAGGGGCCTTATTGACTCACTGAGCAAGAACTGCACTAACAGCATAGTTGGAGGCATCACACATTAGCTCAAATGGAAGAGACCAATCTGGGGACTGGATCACCGGAGTTGTGGTCAGGCAGCGCTTCAATTGATTAAAGGCCGATTTACATTCATCATCAAACACAAAATCTGTGTCGTGCTGCAGAAGGTTGGACAGGGGCCGAGCAATCTTGCTGAAGTTTTGGATGAAGCGCCAGTAGAATCTTGCATGACCAAGAAAAGAACGCACTTCCCGCACAGATGCGGGGGAAGGTGAAGCAATAATAACATCTATCTTAGCAGGATCTACCTCAATACCTTTTCTAGACACTATGTGTCCTAAAACTATCCCTGACTCAACCATGAAATGACATGTCTCAAAGTTCAACACAAGATTGGTCTCAATGCATTTATTCAAGACTCTAGCCAAACTACTCAAGTATGCATCAAAAGAAGACCCATACACAGTAAAATCATCCATAAATACTTCCATGCAATCCTCTAAAAATTCAGAAAAGATGCTTATCATGCACCGCTGAAAGGTTCCAGGCTCATTGCAGAGTCCAAAGGGCATCCTTCTGTATGCAAATGTTCCAAAGGGCATGTAAAGGTAGTCTTCTCTTGATCTTCAGGTGCAATATGGATTTGGAAGTAGCCTGAGTAGCCATCCAAGAAACAATAGTGAAACTTGTCAGCCAAACCGCTCCAACATCTGATCAATAAAGGGTAAAGGATAATGATCCTTGCGGGTGGCCTGTTGAGCTTTCGGCAGTCTATGCAGACTCTCCAGCTGTTCTGAGCTCTTGTGGGAATTAGCTCATTTTTCTGGTTGGCCATTACAGTCACTCTAGCCTTTTTTGGAAACTACCTGAACTGGGCTGACCCACTGGCTGTCAGAGATGGGGTAGATAATGCCAGCTTGCAGGAGCTTAGTCACTTCCTTCTTCACCACATCCAGAATAAGGGGATTCAAGCACCTCTGAGGTTGCCTCACTGGCTTAGCACCCTCTTCCAATAAAATTCGATGCATGCACATGGAAGGCCTAATGCCAACAATGTCAGCTAAAGTCCACCCAATCGCCTTCTTATTTTCCTTCAATAATCTCAATAGCTGCTCCTCTTGATCAGGTAGAAGGTTTCTTGCCACAATGACTGGCAGCTGCTCATTCTCCTCTAGGAAGGCATATTTTAAGTGATCAGACAGAGATTTTAGCTCCAACTTAGGCGACTGCTCAGTAGAGGGAAGAAGCTTGGTGGGTTGCACCAATTCTGCAGCATGTACATCAGTTGGACCTGTAGTGCCTGAAAATAAATTCAAGAAAGCAGAACTTTGCCCGGACTGCACAATGTTCACATCAGAATTAACATCAGCAGGCAACTCAGAATCACCAATTAAATCAGAATCACTATCACTATCTAGTGCATCGCAAAAAACTCAAAAAAGCATGAAAAATCAGTGCAAACAGGGCACCATTCATTATTAGTACAACCACAAACAACAGCGTCATTAACAGATGCAAAATCTGGATAATTAACACACAATTCGGCATAAACATCATCAACTACATCATCAATCACATCAATGCACAGAATTGAATGCTCTTCCCTAGGATGTTTCATGGCATCAAAGATATTAAAATGCACAATACTATCACCAAATTCCATGGAAAAGAGTACCAGAATGCACATCTATCTTAGTCCTAACTGTTTTCAAGATAGACCTCCCGAGAATAATCAGGGGGTCCATTGCTAGGAGACTCACCCTCCATGTCTAAAATGTAAAAATCAGTAGGGAATATTAATTCATTTACTCTAACTAAAAAACATCCTCAATCAGACCAGCAGGGTGAGCATTACTCCTATTAGCTAACTGGATAACAACACCAGTAGAACGCAAAGGACCGAGACCAAGAGAATTATAAATAAATTCAGGCATGACATTTATGGAAGCACCTAAGTCTAACATGCAATCAACAAATTTACAATTTTCAATTATGCAAGGAATAGTAAACGTCCCTGGATCTTTGCACTTCTTAGGCATTGGCTGAATGAGTACTGACACATTCTGGCTCAAGCTCACTCGCTCATTCCCCTTCAGTCACCTCTTGTTGGTACATAACTCCTTCAGAAATTTGCATATTTGGGAATTCTGCTTGATTGCATCTAAGAGAGGGATGTTAACTTCAACTTTTCTGAAACGTCTCTAAGGATCTCCTTCTCTTGTGCTTTCTCTGTCAACTTTTTGGATTGAAGGGCTCTCTAAGGGAAAGGTAGAAGGGATGGGGGTTTCAGACTCATCATTGCCTTGCTTCAATGTTTTTACTTTTCTTAGCATCAGTCTTCTCCTTTTCTGGGATTGGTTCAGCCTCAACTGCAGCTTGCTTGGGCTCTTCTAGTTGCTTGCCAGACCTTAGGGATATAGCACTGATATTCCCATTCGGATTAGGAATTGTCTGTAAAGGAAGAAAGTTGTTAAATCCCTGGGGTTGGAGCTGGTTCAGTGATGTTGCTAACTGCCCAATCTGAGTTTGCAAATTCTAAATGGAAGATTCAGTTCTCTGCTAGAATTGCAAACTGTTCGTTGCAAGCTGCTTCACCAAATCTTCCAGTGAAGGACCACTACTGGTTCTGCTGTTGTGCTGGTGGCTGCTGTTGCACTGGCGTGGAGGTGCAGACTGTTGGAAAATTCTATTTGTGTTGTGGAAACTGCCCTATGTTGGTATTGTGGTAAAATTCTGTTGGTTCTGGTTCTGGTTCTGATTCCACCTTAAGTTTGGATGATCTCTCCAGCCAGGATTATAAGTGTTTGAAAATGGATTTATGTTGCTGCTAATACGGTGGCTTTCCAGGAAAGACTCCTGCTGCAGCTACTAATTGGTTTGGAGAGGTGCCCTCTTGCAAAGTTGGGCAAGCATCAGTGGGGTGAGTGGATCAGAATAGATACCACATGGTCTGCTTATCTGTGGAGTGGGAGACTGCACTGTTTGTGTCACTGCCATTTGCCTTACTAATGAGGTCAATTCGTCTAGTCTATTTTTCCAGTCTCTGGTAGTCTGCACTGGACACTACTGTTGGTTTCTGGGCACTGTGATATTGGACCAGGGGCGCTTGGATTGAGAACACCCCACTGCTGGTTGCTCTAGTTGCCAAATTGTTGGGAATTAGCTGCCATGTTTGCTATCAATTCTCTGACCCGCAGCAGGTGTCTTATCAACTAAAGCTCCACCACTGGCTGTATCCACCATATTTCTGTCCATGGGTAACAAGCCTTCATAGAAGTATACTATCAGCAACTGATCAGATATCTGGTGGTGTGGATAGCTTGCACATAGCCTCTTGAACCTCTCCCAGTATTCATGCAAATTCTCTCCATTTGCTTGCCTTATATCACATATCTCCTTTCTGATTGCAGTGGCTCTTGAGGCTGGGAAAAACTTCTCCAGAAATAATCTCTTCATGTCATTCCAGCTTCCAATGGATGAGGGTTGAAGGTAGTACAGCCAGTCCTTAGCTCCTCCATCTAGAGAGAAAGGAAAAGCTCTCAATTTAATCTACTCCTCATCAATTCCTTATGATTTCATTGTGCTGCAAACCACATGGAACTCCTTCAAATGCATATGTGGATCCTCACCTGCAAGACCATGAAACTTGGGAAGCAAATGGATAAGACCAGATTTAAGCTCAAAGTCAGCATCAAGATCAGGATATTGGATGCACAAAGGTTGATAGTTAACGTCAGGTGCAGCCAATTCCTTTAAAGTTCTATTATCCATGCTCTCAGAATTAATGAAACTACCACTAGAATAAGTAAAATCTATACTATTAGAAGAAGTAGAAAAATTAACAGATGGAATAGAATCAGAATGCTCAATATGCTGAATATGCTCAGACTCAGGATCAAATTCAGTAACAATTCTATGACTTAGCCTAGAAGCCCTTCTAACAACATGCAATGTTCTCTCTATTTTAGGATCAAAAGCAATTAGGTCATGTGCATTGCTACTACTCGTAGTCATATAGCATAAGGCATAACAGGCAAAAAACACTAACAACATACAAAATATGTAAACTACACTAAGAAATTAGCCAAAATAAAATCAGAAAACACTATCAAATGAATTTTAAAAATTATGGGACCACCACAGTAAAATTATAAAATGTATTTTTGATTTTCTGTAATTTTTTTGGCGATTTTTAAAAATCTTGAAAATAAAAAAAAATTAAAAAAGTGGTCTAAACGATGGAATTTGATAAGAAAACTCATACCAGATGAAGGAATTTCAAGATTTTGACCCCAGATTAACCCCAAAGGTGTTAGTTTTGCTCAGGATAATGGATAAACTTTGAATACCAAGCCTTAGCACCTAACTCCACATGTTAGTCCAATTATGCGGCACTTGCGACACATTCAACACTTTTGACACTACTAAATTACTCTACTCTACTCAAGTGTGGAACAAGAAATAAAAAAAAACACAGATACTCTACTCTAATCTACTGTTAATATGCAATAAATCGAGATCAAAAGAACAATGCAAAAATTCCCCGACAGCGGCGCCAAAATTTGACGTGAACTGTCAAACTCACTCAAATTAACCAGGCTTATAAAGAAATTTGTAATATAGGACAACCTGAATCGTCTCCCAAGGAATTTTGCATAGGACTAAATCAGTCAATTGAAAAATAGAACAATAAACAGAGGGGGTTTTAATTCGATTAAAATTAAAGTAAGATATAAAACAAAATTAGAGCAAAAGATAAAACGAAATTAACAAATTAAAAGCAATCAACCCAACCTAGAATTGAGGTTTCACGGACATCCGTCACTGGACAAAGAATTACTGAATTTCGTGGTTGACCCTAAATAAATCGGAATCCCTACATTCATATAGGAACCCTCTCTACTAGACAATCACCTAGCATTTAATCAAACCCTTGGCGCGTTCACTCATGCCATCACATAGTGTTCACTTCAACCTGTTTTGATTTTAAATCCCTTGGGTTAATCAACCTAAATATTAAATCTAACATTTAATTCCTTCCCCTGGATGATCAAAATACAAAAATCAATAGACAAACCTCATCCGCTTAGATTCAACTTACACAATTGTATTGCTCAATTCAAGTAAAAGGGGAAGAGAAACGGATCCAGTTCATGGAGAGCACGGGTCCTCTGGATTCAACAATAGAATCCTCAATTCATGGGTGGATTGAACGGAAAGTTAGCCTATCGTGGCTGTCCACAAACAGAAAACGAAAAATAAAGAGAAAGAAGAACAAGATGAACAAAAGAGAGAAAAGAAGAGAGGCGTTAGATCGAAAATTTTTCAAAAATCAAAGCTGCTGTTCGTGTTGCCCTAATCTATTATTTAAACCTAAAACTAAATAGGGTCAGGGGCTCCAAAATCGGCCCAAATTAAAAAATAACTAATGGCTTTGGCCCCATGTAATTTGGACTCCTAATTACAAAGTTAAGCCCAATTAACTAAACATAGCTCCAGAATTTCGTGACTAACTTTGGCTCCAATTTTAACTATCTTTTTGTCTGAATTTAGCCTTCAAGCCTCTAATATCATTTGTAGCTCTTTGAGTTATCTGCAAAATGAAACCAGAATAAGGTTAATCAGATACCTAGAACAAAAGTTATGATCAAAATACTGGAACAATATAAATTTGGAAAATTAACACGAAAATAAATTAAATCCAATTAAAACCCCAAAGTCCAATTTAGACCAAAAACCATTAAATTAACACTAAACAACCCTAAAATCATTAATCAAATGTAACAATTAAGTGTGATAAAATTTAATTATCACTAGTGTGGGTCTTTCTTAACCACAGATTGACTTAAATTACTCCCCTAGGTTAGGATATTTTCTTTCTTCTGTCAAATCCTTAGCTTGTACTTTATGTGCTCAAGGACTTTAAAGCTCATGTTGCATATCCTTAGCTTGTATTTCAAGTGCTTAAGGACTTTAAGGCTATACTTTCTATAATATCCCAAATTAGCCTAAATGAATGGGAAATGATAAGGTTATAAAAAGGTTAATGTGGGTTAAGAAGTTAAAATTTCCGTTAGGACTAATTGGGGTCAAAATGCAATTATGTGAAGTTATAGGGGTCAGAGCGAAAACATTAAAAAGTTTTAGGACAAAAGTGTTATTAAGCAAAAGTTGCCAAAACTTTAGAATTAATCTTGTGTAAGCCATCCTATATTAGTCTTGTGAGCCCTAATTTGATGGCTATTAGATACAAATTTGATGGTATGATGAAAAGGTTGCAAGTTGCCAAAAGTAAGAATGGAAGTATAGGATCAAAGTAGGATATTTTTAAGACATCCTTGGACTTGGTCAACCATTTGCTTCATCTTCTTCCTTGTGATGGCCGAGAGTTTCTTTCTCTCATTCCTCCATTTGTGCTCCACCTTTCTTAGCCAAAAATACACCAAGTTTTGAAGCTTTCAAAACCACAAAAGCTTAGGTTCTTCTTACCCTAGATAACCCAAAGTTTAGGAGAAGAAAAAGAACCCTTTTGTCCTCTCTTGGAGCCTCTGTGTGCCATCTATGAGGTGGGAAGAAAGTGTGATTTTCCACCTTAGAAGCTAGGAATCTTGTTGTTCTACCAATTCAAGAGTGTTTAAGGTGAGTAGGACTTGAATCCTTTGCTTTTCATGGATTAAACTTAGGGTTTTGATTTATGTGCATAATGGGTTTATGTTTCTCCTATGGTTTTTGATATGTATATATTGTTGTGTGGAAAAGGTTTGTTGGTGATATTAAAGGTGGAGGAAGAATGGTTGAAATACCATTGGAATCAAGTTTGCCTTAGGTGGTGTGCATTGAATTTTTCAAGAATAGGGGTAAGAGTTCTAACCTTGAAATTTTAGAAATTGTGATCCTTAGTTTGATGATTTTGTGTGTGAATTGAGTGTATTGCCTTTAATAGGTGATATTGGTGACTTTGTTAATTGTGATTGTGTGAAACGAAAAGGAAGAACTTAGAGAGCTAAGCTTCAAGAGGTAAATTCTTGGACATTGGGATAATTCCCACTTGTTGTTCTATCATTTTCTTTGGAATTATGGTTATTACCTTGGATGCAAAATTGGTGTGTTAGCTTATGATATAATATGCAATTGTGGGAATATTATGATGTGTTTGAGCCATTGAGGCATTGTTTGTATTGATTGGAGAGGTTCCCTGGCAAGGTGAATATTGGGCACTCACTTTGAGGTATGACTCATTGGAGTGGCCCGAGTGTGTGTATTGATTGTTGTAGGTTCCCTAGCCAGGAGAATAGTATGTATGGTTTGTCCTAAGAGGTACGGCTCTTGGAAATTCCATACGGATACTCACTTTGAGGTACGGCTCAATGGAGTAGTCCTATTGCTATTGCTGTGTGCTCACTTTGATATAGGCGGTGTATTATGTTATAAATTGCCTAATGCTTGTATTGAGGAAAGTGAACTCAAGGGTGGAGGGGTCTTCAAGGACCCTAGGTTTACTGAGATTTATTTCTCACCCCATTTGGGACTATGTTTTCAGGTCCTCAAGCAGGAGGGATTAGCTCTTCTAAAGGAAAGAAGCATGTGTAGCCTTCTTGAAAAAGAGAAAAGATGACATGTAGATATTTTGGGATCATATGTATGGATAACCATTTTGGGATGTATAATCACTTGTAACCCTTTTTGTCAACTTCTTGGTACTCTTGATTTAGAGACATTGTAAATGTTGAATATGCCATATGAATCAAGTACTTAGTATGTGTATGTACTCCAAGTGATGATATTCAATTTAGTACCAAGCAAATTATGTAAATGTGAGATAGTATGATATGATTGAGCATGTATGCAAATTATGCAAATGTGCTATATTTTGGTCCAATTGATAAATTGTGTGTCATGTTGGTTAAATGCAAATTAGGGGTATCCATGGATGGATTTTAGGGAAAATGGTTGTGTGTTAGGTGAGTGGACATTTAAATATATGCTTTGAGGCTAATTAGGTACCTAAATGGTCCATGAATGTGCCCCTACAACATGCAAAACCGAGGCTGTCTTGTTTTCGGATTCACTGTTTTGGCTGATGAACATGTTGTGGTAAAATAAACATAACTTGAGCTAGAGTGGTCCAAATGAGGTGAAATTTGAACCCACGTGAAACTAACTTAGAGATATTTAATTCTGGAAAGTTTTAAAATTTATGGACAAGTGAACCGTTTCCCAGTTTCCCTGTAAAGGTCGCTGCTCTGTTTCCAGGAGTCCAGTCTGGACAGTTAGCTTGGGACAAGCATAAATCGAGTTATACTAAGCCAAATGGTGAAAATATATGTCATTGGAAAGCTTAGATTGTCTAGTTTTAACATATTAAAAATTTAGAATTTTTAGCCTAGTGGTTAATTCCCAGAAAGTCCGTGAATGTGACGGACTCGGATGCGGTGGCCAGTATAGCGCAGCCATTTGGTGAGATGCATAACTTGGATTATACTTAACCAAATGGCCCATAATATACCTTTTTGGAAAGCTTATGATGACTACTTTATCCTAATAGAATATGAGATTTTTTTGGTGAAGTAGATTAGTCCCAGTTATCGAAATATTTAAGGCTGTTCATGGTTGAATTATGGTGAAAACTCTGTCTTGTTTCTCTTGAAGAACAACTTGTAGACTCTTATAATTTATGGTGTGAGCTTTCCTTAGCTAATCCATCTCGAGAATTATATGAGTGGTTATTGTTGATGTATGTTTTTATTCCTTCCGCTGTGTTGCTTAATTAAATGTTGCGCTTAGAGACCATAAAGGTTAACGGTCTGGATGCATACGGGGCGGTACACTTTCGCCATGCACATTCACAAAAAAACTCTCACCAACGATTGACCGAGAGAAGTATAAGAAGATCGAATACAAGTTTGTTTGCCATTGGATGGAGATGAATGCCTTGTGGATTGCTAGTATGACTTGAGCAAACAAACATGAATTCTATTTTCTGGGTTGGTGCCTTGACACCATTGACACCAATCACCATAAGCAAACGAAGGATATTATCCAAGCATATTCTTTGGAGAAAGTGAGATTGGAAAAAAGGGTAGCTGACCTACAAGCTCAATCATCCAAGGTTCTTGAGCTACAAGTCAAGGTTGAAGCTATGAAGATGAAGGTTGCTTTGCTGAAAGCCAAGCTGACAAGGCTGACTGAGGCTAATCAATAGTTGACTAAAGAAAATCTAAGTCTTGTGAAAAAATACAAGGATGATGAAGATCTTCATGAGACCTCAATTGCCCAATGGCAAGAGGAAAGGATCGCTGTAGATGACAATTTGGACCTCAACGCAATCAGGTTTTTTTTTGTTCATGTTGATCTGGACTTTAACTCAACTGGGACTTGGAAGAAGATTATGAATGGCCAGCTGGTGGATGAAGAAAGAGAAGGAGCCCAGGTCGAGGTCATCTAGTGTGCCTGACTTGTAGAAAAATAGTTAAGGAACTTGATAGCTAGCTCCGAGAAGTCATTGATCAACCGTGATTCAAGCAAGGAAAACTAGAAAAGTCTTGATTTCTTCAAAATTGCTAGGGAAAGCTCAGCACTTGATAGGTTCAAAGTTCCTGACCAAAACCATGGCTACGTTAAACATACCCAAGTGCTCTTAAGGGTCAGTGAACCTATTATACAAGTCCAAAGTTATAGGAAGATGAAAATTGTCTAGGAGAGAAGCAGACAGATGAAGTTCAATAAAGGATGAGATAGAGTGTTTGTGGCTTAGTGCGCGTGTTGCTGACTATGGCTTTTCATATAGGATGCTTTGGGCTCACTTTGATGCTATGTTTGTTCACCTTCTTCTCTATTTTCCCAAGCCTATTGGGTCAGCTCGTTGAGTTGTTTTTGTATGCATTGGATCATGTGCATTAAGATGTGGATAAGTGCAGTGTTTTGGTTGGCTTCCTAGTTATTAGTAGTTGTGTTTTGGGTCATGCAATTGGCATTGGCATTGTTAGGATGATGTTATACTCATTGTTTTGACTACAGGTTTTTGCCATGGTTGTTGGTGAGATTACTCTAAATGAGGTTGCTAGTTTTGAGATGTAAGGGAGAGTTTTGCCTCTTCTCATAAATGGCACCAAAGTTTCTTCCTCGCCTGAAGGGGTCTGGTTCCTATTCTTGGAATCATCGAAGAGCATCCAAGAATGATGATGCCAGCAAAAGGTACTATGATACCTAAGTTAGAAAGTATGCAAGGTGGCTTTAGTGTTTAGGCTTAGATTGAACATGCTTGAAATGGCACTATAGGTATGCTTAAATAGCGAGATGGTATTAACTTCCCATGAGATGCTCCAATGAGATATCAACCTGATAGGGGGTAATCTGAGAGATATTCGCTCATCAGATGCGAGATCTTCAGAGATACAAACATCGAGTTATTGGACTTAGGTTAGTTGGATTGGGTGTTGAAGCAGATCATGATTGGTCAAGTCAGGTCAATAGGATTAGGCTCAGGCTCAAAAGGTCCCTACTATTTAGGAGGCTACCTCTTTTCAATGTTAATTAGGGCATGACACAAGCCTTAGCAATGGTTTATATTGATACTTTCAAATCGCCTACCAATGAAAGACTCCATCATGAATTGAACAAACCCAATACCATTAGATAACTTGATCCTACCGTTTGAGCCAGCCCTCATTGGTACAGTATTAAAGCTATTGCTCTTTAAGCAAGTAAAGGGTTATTCATGATATCATTTCAACTAATATCAATATAAAAAAAATTTTATATCATTATTCAATCATGTACTAATAAATCATTAAGAAGGCTTAACTATGACAACAACTACTTGAGAAATTAAACTTTTTTTCATTAATGCTTCAAAACATAATTGAATGAGAGTATAAAAAAATTTACACTAACAATGGGTCAAAATTAAACTTTTTTTATAAATGGAGAAGTCAAAGAAGTGTATAGTGTATGTTGATTGGAAGAAGGATTTGTGATTGAATGCGACAAATAAAATTTACAAGTTGAAGAAGGTATATTATGTAGGAATTAAAAGTAAGCATACTTTATATGTAAGCATACTTTATATGTAAAGCATGAAAAAGCTTCACCCAAAAGAAAAAAAAAAGCATGAAAGAGAAAATTACCTTCTCATTTTTTACATTTTATGTGATTAATTTGTGTTTTGAGAGCAATAAAAGAGCAGTTCAAAAATTTATAATGGAGGTCATGGTGAGATAAAATGAATCAGGGTTGTCAAACCAGCTTGCGTGATTACAAAATTAACAACTTTTAAATGAGATAATAAAATATTAATCCAACTCACTTTATACTGACTTGCATGCGAGCCTAAATGGGTTGCCTATTTAAAAATGATAATTTTTTAAAATAAAATCACTTACTTGTTTTAATACAATCAAATTAAGCCACCTGTTACACTACATTTAAAAACAAAATGTAAAAAATACATAATTATTGGTTTTAAATTACAAATTCCTACTTCAAAATTACATAGGATTTAAATCTTTTATTTCCTTTTTTTGTTTCCAACCTTATCCCTCTAATTAAATATTAACAACTCAACAAGAAAATATTTAAATTTTAAAAAATAAATATTAATTCATAGAGATATATTTCTTTCTAAATTGTTAGCACTTAATTAGGAAAATAGGGTTAGAGACAGGAAAAAAAAATAGAGGATTTGAATCTAATCTATATACATATAGTAAAATTAACTTGAGTCTAATAAATGATATTATATAAAGTATGTATATGAATACTAACCCAATCTAGATGAAATAATTATTATAATTAAATCTCACAATCCTAAATTTTTTCAAATAATTTCGAGATAATTACATTGAATAGTAACACATTCAAATAAACTACTATTTTTGATTCAATTCCTTTGAAATCCTTTTCAAAATAGATACATTGAACATTAACGTAATTAAAAAAAACTATTTTTAGTAAAAAAAATCAAAATTATTTTAAATAATCTGAAATTACATATTAGAATTTTTAAAAAAAATAATACGAACTAATAGGCCAACTTGCCAGTAATGACTTTGGCCCATTTACACCGCAGGCTAAATTATTGAAGATAAAATTAATTACTTTTAAATAAGTCATTAAAATAGAAACTTATCCTACACAATATTTATGCAATTAAACTAGTTGACCCAAGGACTTCAACCAATTTTAAAAGCCCTAAAATGAATGATGGGGTATATTGCACTAACAAAAAATTAGAAGGGTGAATTGCAGCCATTTTTTTTTTTTTCAATTTGAACAGCACTGGGACACAGTCTTGATTTGCCACAATGAAATAGATTTATGGGAAATCATGGAGTTAAACTATACATGGAGTAAAATTGAAGGACATTTTCTACAGTTTACTTCTTCTTCAGATATATTTTATTTCATAAATTCCAAAATCAGCTACACAAATTGCTTGCAAGAAGAGATATATTAAACCATGAAAGAGCCCATATGCACATAACCAGACTGAACTGGAAAGAATTAAACGCCACATCCGTGGCTGCCCCGCATAAGAAGCCACCCCAGCTAAGCCATGTGCAACAGCTAGAATAATAATAATAATAATCTTTTGTTTACTCAAACTTGCAATTTGGGGATCATTTCATTATTATTGTTCTTGTTCATGGTCAACGGATAGCGAAGCCTCAACCCTCCTTCTTACCAAAAAAATAAATAAACATGTATATGATATGAACTTCATGAAGTCTCAATAATTGAGAGAAGAAAACAACCACATCTGAGAGTTGGGTTCTGTGGAGCTATGGAACCAGAAACAGCAGAGCTTGGATCCTCTCTGGTGCTTCCTTGTGTTAAAGAGCTAGCAAAGGAGACACTAGCCAGAGTTCCAGAGAAATACGTTCGTCCAGATATCGAATCTCCAATTGTATCTAATCCAGAGTCTTTGCCACAGGTCCCTGTCATCGACCTAAGCAAATTGTTATCTGAAGAAGTGAAGGGACCTGAACTGGAGAAGCTAGACCTTGCATGCAAAGAATGGGGTTTCTTCCAGGTTTGGTGTCTACCTATCCACCTTCTATTTCTATTTGATGATGTGTATCTTTCTTGCCCTTCCTTTTATTATGTGTATATTAAGTTATCCACACCGAAAAAACGTTACAAAATTATCCAATGCAGAGTTCAAGATCGTTCCTATTTTCAAAGTACAAAATGAAATAAAAACTTTGAAAAATTAAATTCAATCACTCACACCTTGTATAGATATAGGATTTTAATTTTGATATCATCAAACCTGTGAACAATGCCAAGACTACTGCAATAATTCATTTACTAGTTTATTTTGGACTGGAAGTTCGTGCATTCTTATTCATTTTTCCCATGTTATATTATGGTCACGGTAGAAAGAATAATTGGAATCAAATTATTTTATTTCAAGTTTAGTTGCCGCGATTATGGTTGATTTTCATGCAATAGATAAACAGTTCATGCTGAATATTTAATTTGTCCCATTAGTTCATCTAGGAGATTGGATTCTACAGTTTCTTTAATACTGATCACCAAATTCTATTGTGAAGAAAATAGAAATATCTTTTGTATGAGATTTAGTCAATGTGAATACCTAGCCAATAGAGGTTGAGGTCACCTAATCAATTTTTTGCTCACGACAAATGCATGACTTAAGGTCGAATATAAGAGTCTCTCCCATTAGTAGGCAATTTGTAATCATATTGTAAATTTTTATTAAAGTTGGTAGTTTGTCCTAATCTTAAAATGGGAAAGGTTTCCCCTCACCCTAAACTTTAATTTTGTGTTGAAACATTTAATTATAAATTTAGAAGTGGACAGATATGAAAAACTTTTATGTGTAATAAAAATTATACATTTGATTTCACTGAAAGGAAGGTACTCCTTTGGCATGTATAACTGAAATTCAGTTTAAATGTATCTATGGGATTAGTAAGAACTAAACATGGATTTGATCACTTGGACATAAAATCAATCTATAAGCTTAACTTGGGCAATATGTACTGTCTAGAAACTACATCTGTTTCAAATGAAAACACACAGTAGGAAAGTAAGCTAGATTAAAAGGATATGTAGGGTTTTGTAATTTGCAAGAAGCCAAGAATTAAGTTTTAAATTTGAATGCTTGTACCATTAATATTGCACCAAAAGAGAGAGTAATGCATCTGTGTACAACATATTTGGTTATGTACAACAGATGATTAATCATGGAGTAAGCGTGGCATTGGTGGAAGATGTGAAGAGAGGTGCTCAAGAACTCTTCAATCTTTCAATGGAAGAGAAAAGAAAACTTTGGCGGCAACCAGGAGACATGGAGGGGTTTGGTCAAATGTTTGATGTGCCTGAAGAAGAGAAATTAGATTGGATAGATTTGTTCTACATTTTCACTCTTCCATCCCACTTAAGAAAGCCCCACCTATTCCCTAATCTACCCCTGCCATTCAGGTACTCTTTCTATCTTCTTTTCCTTTCTTTTTTTTTCTTTAATATGATAATTAAATTATTTATTTTAAGACAAAAAATTAATTCATTTACTAGCTTTTCAGCTCTAAGATAAATTTTATCGTAAAATGAAAATATAACATTTTATTTAATGTGAAAATAATAATTTGTTGTGTGTATTGTAATAACTATCTCCTGTACTAAATATCGGTTTTAAATATTTTTATAATATTATCTAATTATATATTATCACGTTATTAAAAGAATTTGAATGTGATAATAACTATACGAGAGATAAAACTTTTTTAACGATATAATAATACGTAATTGAATGAGTGTATAAAAATTTTATACTAATAATTTTTCAAAACTCTATAATATAGTTTGATATACTTGTGATTGATTATGTTTGAAATACTGAAAACGTGTAAAGGAAAACATTAATTTTATTACAGGATTTTTGTTTATTGTGAAATCAAACCAACATTTAAGAAAAAAGAGAACTAAAAGTACAAAAAAACCAAAGATCAAAGCACCTTAGCAGCTAAGTGTATGTTTCAATTAGATTTTGCAAACTTGATTTTAGATGAACTTGATTTTGCAAACTTGATTTTGTTCAAGAGTGACTTTGAAGTGAAGTAATGTATATTTGAAAAATTTTATCTGAAAATTAATTTTGTCAAAATAAATATTATTTAGATAGTATTAATTAAAATCACTTCTGAATATATAATTATTAAAAAGAATATAAGTTAAAGTGTAATAAAAAAAGATAAAATAAATTATAAGAAAGAAATATTAAGGTTAAAAATATCAAAATTTTTCTAACTAGCATTTGCTCCAATCCAAAAGCAACAAAAACTTACTTCAACCAAATTCTTGATTTAAAGTAAAAAGCAATTCTGTTTAATAATTATAAAAAATGATGGCACAAATCAGAGACAATTATTTTACCTCAAACGTGCTTCTAAGGGCGGCAAACGCTGCCCCAAATAGGCTATAAAACTAAACTACAAAGTTTGACCGAATTCTAACTCACGTAGATAACTTCTTATAGCCATTGTTATTATACTCTATTAAATTACAATTTTGTTTTCTAAAAAATTTTGTCCATATTAATTTTATTGCACCAACTTTAAGATCTTACAATTTACATTGATTAAGTGTCAAAATCATACCCTGCAGTCGGTTACATATTCAGAAATACTGCAAATGGTCATTTTTCGACGATACATTGAGATTTGTCTTCTAAAATATACTAGTAGAAGACTCTAATTTCTGTACAGAAACTGTAAAATAAAGAATATGTAAGACGCAATGAATTCTGGTGGTAAACGATACAAAACAATTTTACTCTGTTGGCAAATGTTTGGCAAAGCAAATGGTCGCAAGCATGATAAATGATTTTAGTTTTACATAATCATGAACATTTTCAGTATATTTGAATCTTAGAAACATTTAAGGGTATAAAGTGTGTGTTTATGAAACATGAGTTGGGTAAAATGTAGGAGAACACATGCTTTTGTTGTAGGAGAAGAAATGAAAGCAAAGGAAATTATAACATGAAAGTGATATTGGAAATTTTCTATTTTATATAGTTTATCGAAATATATACTGTTGTGTTATTAGGACCAATCATCTAGCAATCAATGATTGATAAATTAGTTATCTCTTAGATTTTTATACTGTCATAATTTTTTTTCTTACAAATTTATCATAATAAATTATTACGGGTCATTCATGAACAATAATATTTTTAGAATTTTTTTAGAAATATTTTACATTCATATAGAAAAAATTATAAATTTTGACAAGGTAGTTTTCTATTAGCAATTAATGTATATTTATTTTTAAAAGCAAACGGTATCAAATACTCTCTCCATATATTTTTATTTGTCATTTAAGGTTTTATATAAAGATAAAAAAAATTATTAAATAGTTTTAATTGTATAGATATATAGTTTAATATGACTAAATTAACATTTCTCTCACACTATTAATTAATATTTTCTTTTTTTTTAATTTCACTTATTTTACTAATTCTCTCTCTATTACAAGATAAGGATATGGTTAAAAAAATTAATATTTTTTTAATATTTTTAAACTAATTATAGATATTTTTTAATTAAAAAAAATTCTTTACAAGATAAACTAAAGACAGAGAGAATAATAATAGAGTTTGTTCATTACCTTTTAACTTTGAGTGCAAATCTCTTTGAAAGTTGTGAGAAATAAATTTCTCATAAATTTATTGGGCCGGGCAGATGTCAAAAAAAAACCTTACTTAGATTGAACTATGATAGATTAAATATAATAACCCTTTTTCACGCAAGACCAAAAAGATATATATTTAATTTTAAAATATTCAATGAAAAATTTTATTTTATTCTATCTATAATTTGTGCTAAACAACATGTTTCAATTCATATCAATTCATGTGTCTTGACAAGTCCTCGCCTTTGTCACACAATGTAAGGGCTTATTTGGATGTACTTTAAAAAAAAAATTATTTTTCATAAACTTTTTTAAAAAGATCTTTTAAAAAAAGTAAAAGTTATTTCATATTTAGATATAATATTTGAGAAGTACTTGTTTTTTTAAAGTTTGAATAGCTTTTTTATATTATAAAAAAAAATTTAAAAGCACAAAAATTTAGCTTTTAAACTTTTTTTTTTAAATTCATCTAAACATACTAAAAGATTAAAAAAGTATTTTTAAAAAAAAATTTCTATAAAAAGAAGTACATAGGAAAAAGCTATAAATATATAAAGTCAGAATATTGCTATTGCCTTCTAGTATCTTAAAATCACAATGTTAAATTTTTATGTTGGCCTGCTGCAGGGATAATCTAGAGGCTTATTGTATAAAAATGAGAGACCTTGCCAACAAAATCTTTCTTCTTATAGGAAAAGCACTTGGTATAGAAGCCAAGGACATCAAAGAGTCAATAGGAGAAGGAGGCCAATCAATAAGGATCAATTACTATCCACCATGTCCCCAACCAGAAAATGTCCTTGGCCTCAAAGCTCACACTGATAGTGATGCCCTCACCATCCTTCTCCAAGCCAGTGAAGTGGAAGGCCTACAAATTAGAAAAGATGGAATGTGGATTCCTGTTAAACCTCTCCCAAATGCTTTCATCCTTAGCATCGGTGACGTTTTGGAGGTCAGTGACTAAAAATCATTTTATGATAATTATAACTACCCAATTTTCTGTGTACCAAATATAAAAAGGTATATTTACAACAACAATTAAGTCCTATTTCACTAGATAAAATCGACTAGATACATAAATCAAATGATGTTGATGGTATGCATCAAAAATTAAATTTTTAATAAACTCAATTAGAGTAATGTCTTTCTTAAATAACGTTGTTGGAATATCTATTCCTGTTCTCGTCACATGAATTTGCATGTTTGGAGAGAATTTGGAAAGAAAGAAAATAGGTAGATTTTTGGAGTTATTGCTTGGATGAGAGAAGAAAAGAGAGAGAAAAGGAAAAAAAAATAAGTGTGGGTCCACCTAAAACTTTTCTTATCACTTGTGAGAAGAAAATAGGAGAGAGGGAGAGAATTGTTTTAAAATTGTAATTTTATTCAAAAATACACATTTTTCAATATCATAATAAAGGTATATAGGTAACTTTATACAATTACATTTCCTTTCCTCTCACTTTTCTATGCAATCAAACAAGAAAAAAAAAGTTTATTTTCTTTCTCCTATTTTTCTCTTCATTCAAGCAATAAGAGAGAAAATAATCTTTTAATTATCTGCTATCCATTTTCTTTCTTCCCGTTTTCTTTCTTTCTGTTTTCTATCCTCATCCCAGCAAAGGGGAAACAATAGGCTTGACGAACCATTTTCTAATGATTAAAGTAAGAATACGTTCTAAATTTTATTGCAAAAAATGTGCAACTAGTTATTACCACAAGCTTATTATACATTGAAATGTAAGGATGTTGTTGCCCTTGAATACTTAGAAATCAATTACTAAATTGTCGTGTGTGTTTGACAGATAATGACAAATGGGATATATCATAGCACTGAACATCGAGCAGTAGTCAACTCACAAAAGGAGAGGCTAACCATAGCCACATTTTATGGCCCTGAATGGAATGGAAATATAGGACCATCACCAAGTCTTGTTACTCCAGAAAGACCAGCTTTGTTCAAATCAATTGGTGTAGCAGATTTCTACAAGGGGTACCTTTCACGCAAGCATTATGGAAAATCATACATTCATGATGTTTTGAGGATCCAAAATGAGAACGACAAAGGTTCCTAGAATTGAATTGATATGTAATGGAAATAAAACATTCAAACTGAGAAGAAATAATAATAATAATAATAATAATAATAATAATGCTTTATTTGGTTCAAGTTCAACATTTAATTGTGCGTCACGAGATTTGGGTTAAAGCATATTCAAATAGCTACTCAGCAAGAGATGGAAGGTTAGAACTTTATGTGATTACAGAAAGGCCAAGGGAGTTGTAGAATTAATGTTTGGCTAGTATTTCTCAGTGTTCTCAATGAGACAGACACATCTTAATACTCAGCCAAATAAGTTTGGCCAATTGCTAATGGAGGAATTCCAATGAGTATCTTTTCCTTGTTTTATTCCTTTCTAGCCTAGGCTCATAGCCCTCTTTGTAACAAATAAAATACAATTGTGCTAGGCACTATGAAGTAATTGTATTAGTACGTAATTTAATCGAAGTCTATATCTTAATGACAGTTATGATTTCATTGGAAGGTTAACAAAACCATATATCTAGCCAGTGATTTTTTTAGTTGTACGATAAAAGTCTATAAAGCCACACTGGGCCTCAAATTGGAAAAGCCCAGCAAACTTCATCTGTTGGACCGCGATTTCAAGCCAGAGATCCATCCACAAGGCTGCAAAGCAAGGTCGAACTAAATCAAAGAACAAGCCAAAGTTCCGTGATTCCTAAAATGGAGGGATGTGTTCTCTAGCTAGTATGCAAGATCGTGGGAGATGGATGATGAGATCATTAGGAAAGCTTGCAAACTATGAAAAAGAGGGGCAAAGGACTAAAGAAAGGACGGAAGAAAAATATAAGAGAAAACCCATTGTCATTCATTTGCATTGTGTTTTGCTTTTGGCTTTTACATTCTGCTTTTGTTGTATGCTTTTCAAATGGATTAGGATTCTCTTCCGTTAGTAAAATATCATGAGAGTGTTTTGTTAAAGAGAAATACTGAAAAGATTTTTAAAAAAATAAGTTTACAACCCATCATGATAGGTTTTAATATATTATAATTTAATATATCTTTTTATCTCTATGTAATAGGATGATCCTATCACACGAGAAAATTCTAATTCTTTTCAAATCATGTTTTCAGTCATTGCATAGTCTTGTAATCTTGGCTTAATTTTGAATTGTTTGTCTCGCTTAATACTTGAAATCTCCTTTGTTTTGTACTATGTTTACGTCAATCAAGCTTGTGTTGGCATGATTCTATTAATGTTTAAAATATGAGCTGGCTTTGTTTATAATTTGTCCTTGCATTTTGTCTTTAATCTTTTACTGCAAGAAAAGTAATTAAATAGTGGCAAAAAATTTCTTCCCATAATAGTTAAAATTTCTGTCACCATTTAATTTTGATGGAATTCATGACAAAAATATTCTATCACAATTTGATGCGTCGCAATTCATTCACGATGAGATTTTTTATGCATTAAAAAAATTAACTACAATAATTAATTCCGTCTCGATTTTTGTCACAATCACAACGAAAATTGAGAAGGAATATTAATTTTTAACTTTTTTTCTTTTATTTTTTTTTCTTATTATAAATATACTTTTGTCTTAATTTCCATCATGATCACGATGGGAATTGAGACGGAATATTATTTTTAATTTTTTTTATGCTTATTAAAAAATATTTCCGGCCATCTCAATGTCCGTCTCAATCACAACAGGAATTGAGATGGAATTAGTAACATTAAATATTTTTTTTATTATGAAATTTCTGTAGCAATTGTGAGGGAAATAGATACAGAATTATTCTCTAGTATTTTTTAAATCAATTATAAAAAAATACATGGCAAAAATTCAATAAATATCCTATTTCAAAGTATTCAAAATTTCATAACTTCATAAATTGCAAGTGGCCTAATAAATCAAATTAAATACAAGTTGATATCATCAAAATTGCTCAAAAAGCTCTAGTCAGCTAATAGTTGTTAATATAATTGTCAAACATAAATATAATTACAAGTTTAACATCCAAAATCAAACGAGAACAAAACGTAATTTACAGGTTTAATTAAAAAAAATTCAAAACATGTTCTAAACATCCTGCTCCTCATTAGCCATGTCATAATCCTGGACGTCGTCATTTATTAATACCGAGTACCTCTACTCAGCAACAACAAGAGGAAAAACCAGATTGAACCAGAAACCCAGAAACCCAAACTGAACCATTTTTCTATTTTCTGTTTTCTGTTAATTCTGTTATTACTGTTCTGCTGTTACTGTAACTTCTGTTAATTCTGTTTTTTGTTTTCTGTTGATTTGTTTCTGTTAGCTGTTAGTTGATTAGTTAGTCTGTTAGCAAGTAGCTTAATGTGTATATATATGTATGTAAGTTAACTTTCAGGAATACAAGTGAAGAATAAAATTTCTCTTCCACAACCAATTTTGTTTTCTGCTGTCTACCCACATTCTGCAGTTCTGCAACTTTCTGCATTCTGCAGAATTGATATTCTCCTATTTTCTACATGGTATCAGAGCTCTTTTAGAGAGCTCTGCTTCTGCTGCTTTCAACTATGGCAAATCCAGCCATTGAAGCTTTATAAAATCCTACCAGCCCTTACTACTTACACCCAAATGAGAATCCTGCATTGGTGATGGTTTCACCGGTCCTTTCAGGTCCTAATTACCATGATTGGGCAAGATTCATGGTCATGGCATTGGACACCAAAAACAAGCTTGGTTTTGTTAATGGTTCCCTTCCAGCTCCAGAAGCTGGAGATTCACTTCACCGAGTCTGGCAAAGATGCAACAATATGGTGCTTTCCTGGATCATACATGCACTGGAGCCTACCTTGGTCAAAAGTGTTCTTTGGATCAAGAAAGCTAGTGATGTATGGAGAGATCTTAAGGATAGATTCTCTCAAGGGGATGCTTTTCGCATTGCAGAATTGCAGGAGGAGTTGCATACTTTGAAACAAGGTGAAATGTCTATCTCTTCTTATTTTACAAAACTAAAAATCATCTGGGATGAACTAGATGAATTTAGACCAATACCTAGCTGTAAATGTGAAATTCCTTGCATCTGTGATGGTTATGATATAATAAGGCAATATAGGCAGAATGACTATTCTATAAGGTTCTTGAAAGGCCTAAATGAGGAGTTTTCAACAGTAAGATCTCAGATTATGCTGATGGAGCCCATACCACCTATAAACAAGGTGTTTTCGATGGTAATTCAGCAAGAAAGGCAGAAAAAGAGATAGTGCACTCGATGATAGCAAGATTCTGGCAGTCGGCACTGATGTTACTGCAACAGAATTCAGAAGACCAGCATATGGCAGAGGCCAAGCTGGAAGAGGATCTGCAAGGCAGAGGCAGCAATGCAAACAAATTCTGCACATACTACAACAGACCTAGGCATACAGTGGAGATGTGCTACCGAAAACATGGATTTCCACCTGGTTTTAAATTTAGGAACCAGAATGTAGCAGTAAATTCTGTTGATCTTCTTAGAGATAATGACAGATCGGTTTCTGAGAACAATATTCAACAGAAATCTAGAGGGATGGAGCAGTCACAGTCCAGCTTTCCTTTTTCTCCAGAGCAGTGTCAACAGATTCTAGATTTGCTTAAGACAACAAATAATAGCACAACCTCTCATAGTGCTAGTCAAATTAGCACTCACACTACAGATTCTAGATTTACAGACAACCATTTCGTAAATGTTTCAGGTACTGCCCTCAGCATTTCAGCCAATTCTACTTTCAGTTCTTGGATAATAGATACAGGAGACACAGACCACATTTGCTTTTCCTTGTCACATTTTATTTTATTTAGGAGCATTAATCCCGTAGCAGTTAGACTACCTAATGGTAAATAATTGACTGCAAGATTTTCAGGTTCTGTTCAGCTTACAGGCAGCTTGTTCCTGTCTGATGTTCTTTACTTACCAGATTTTTGCTTTAATCTCCTTTCAGTAACAAAACTCACCTCTTCTCTTACTTGTCAGCTGACATTCTATCATGACAAATGTGTGATACAGGACAAGGACAGCTCGAGGATGATTGGTATAGCTAATGTTGAAGCTGGGCTGTACACTTTGATAGTTCATACTCCACTGAAGCCTACTGTTGTAATTGACACCAAGGCCTTGTCTGTAAATAACAATGTCCCTAATGGGTTCGACCTATGGCATTTTAGGCTAGGACATCCATCTTCTATTCCTATCAATGTGCTTCAAAAACAAGATGCATCCATCTCATGTAACAAGAATAACATTTGTGATATATGCTATTATGCTAAACAAAGAAAACTTCCATTTTCCACCAGTAATTCGAAATCTGTGAAGTGTTTTGACTTGCTGCATGTGGATATTTGGGGTCCATATGCTGTCACTGGGATACACGGACATAAGTACTTTCTCACTGTGGTAGATGACTTCTCAAGGTATACTTGGATATACTTGATGAAAACTAAATCAGAAGCTAGACTTCAATTGCAGAAACTCATTAATCTGATTGAAAATCAGTTTGAAAACAAAGTGAAATTTGTCAGATCTGATAATGGCAAAGAGTTCTCTATGACAGAATTTTATAACAGAAAGGGTATCATACATCAAACCACATGTGTTGAAACACCACAGCAAAATGCAGTAGTGGAACGAAAACATCAGCACATATTAAATGTTGCGAGAGCATTGATGTTTCAGTCCAATTTACCTCAATTATTCTGGACATACAGCATACTGCATTCAGTATATCTCATTAATAGACTGCCTAGCCCTTTTTTATCTCATAAATCTCCATAAGAACTATTACATAATAAGGCTGCATCTTTAGAGAATTTAAGAGTCTTTGGTTCCCTATGCTTTGCTTCAACTATCACAGCACATAGACTTAAGTTTGATACAAGAGCACACGAAAATGCATATTGTTAGGATACAAGATTGGAACAAAAGGATATGTTCTGTTTTGATTTGCATAATAGAGAAATATTTTTGTCCAGACACGTTAATTTTCATGAGTCACACTTTCCATTTCATGACATTCAAATTCGTACACATCATGCTGACAACAGAGTCACACTTCCACTACCACAAAATGGTCCATCTCCTGACCATACCACCACATTTGATCCAATACCATTCACATACAACTCAACTTCAGAACCTATGTCACATTCTGATCCACAATCCCAAACAGAAACCATTGCTAATCTACCAACTAGGCATTCTGCCAGAATCAAAAGATAACCTACCTATTTGCAGGACTATCATTGTGGACTGTCCACTTCAACTTCAATACCGAATCATGCCTCAGGTAATGCTCATCCTTTATCAACATTTATTTCATATAATTCTCTTTCTCCAAAACATAGACACTTCACTCTTTCCTTATCCACTACAGTAGAACCAAACACCTACTCTCAAGCTGTTAAACATAACTGTTGGCAGCAAGCTATGAATCAGGAAATCACAGCTCTGGAGCAAAATCAAACCTGGATCTATACTGACTTACCCAGAGGAAAAACCCCTATCGGATGCAAGTGGGTTTATAAAATAAAGCACAAGTCTGATGGTTCTATAGAAAGGTACAAAGTTAGATTAGTGGCTAAGGGATACACTCAGCAGGAAGGAATTGATTACTTTGACACATTTAGTCCAACAGTTAAAATGACTACCATTCGTGTGCTATTAGCTATTGCAGCTGCCAAAGGATGGTTTCTTCAACAGCTGGATGTCAACAATGCATTTTTACATGGAGACCTTGATGAAGAAGTATATATGATGGTTCCCCAAGGTGTTATTCCTCCCAAACCGAATCAAGTTTGCAAACTACAGAAGTCTTTATATGGACTTAAACAGGCCAGCAGACAATGGCACTCGAAATTGAGCTCTTCCTTAATTTCATCAGGGTACTATCAATCAAAATCTGATTACTCACTGTTTACAAAACAGAATGGATCATCATTTACAGCAATTCTAGTTTATGTTGATGATATCATCATATCAGGAAATGACATGCAGGAAATTTCAGGAATCAAAAGGTTTCTGCATACAACATTCAAAATCAAAGATCTTGGAGATGTCAAATGTTTTCTGGGACTTGAGATAGCAAGATCGCACAAAGGCATTGTTTTGTCACAAAGAAAATATGCTTTAGAAATGTTGTCTGACACAGGGCTACTAGCATCTAAACCTGCCAAAACACCAATGGAGTTCTAATATCAAACTATATCAAAGTTCTGCAGAAGTGTATGCAGACAATTCAGCATATAGAAGGCTGATTGGTAGGTTACTCTATTTAACTAATACTCGGCCAGACATTGCCTATCCAGTACAACAGCTCAGCCAGTTTATGTCAAATCCCACTGCTGCACATTACCAAGCTGCTACAAGAGTGCTTCGGTATATTAAAGGCAATCCGGGGACATGGCATTTTTCTTACCAGCACAGTCAGATTTTCGGTTCAAAGCTTTCTCAGATTCTGACTGGGCTGGCTGCACTGAAAACCAGAAGGTCTACAACTAGTTTATGCATTTTTTTAGGAAACTCCCTCATCTCATGGAGATCTAAGAAGCAGACAATAGTCTCCAGGTCATCCTCTGAAGCAGAGTACAGGGCCATGGCAGCCACCACTTGTGAATTACAATGGTTACAGTTCCTGCTGAAAGATTTTCAGATTCCATTCAATCAATCAGCATTGCTGTATTGTGACAACCAATCTGCAAGGCACATTGTAGCAAATCCAACCTTTCATGAAAGAACCAAGCACATTGAGATAGATTGTCACATAGTCCGTGAGAAGATACACAATGGCCTTGTCCACCTCATGCCAATCTCCTCCACCAATCAGCTAGCCGATATATTCACCAAGCCTTTGGCTGCAGCTCCATTTCATCAAATACAAACAAGCTGGGCATGTATGACATACATTCTCCAGCTTGTGGGGGGGTAATACCGAGTACCTCTACTCAGCAACAACAAGAGGAAAAACCAGATTGAACTAGAAATCCAGAAACCCAAACTGAACCATTTTTCTATTTTCTCTTTTCTATTAATTCTGTTATTACTATTCTGCTGTTACTGTAGCTTCTGTTAATTCTGTTTTATGTTTGCTGTTGATTTGTTTCTGTTAGCTGTTAGTTGATTAGTTAGTCTGTTAGCAAGTAGCTTAATGTGTATATATATGTATGTAAGTTAACTTTCAGGAATACAAGTGAAGAATAAAATTTCTCTTCCACAACCAATTTTGTTTTCTGCTGTCTACCCACATTCTGCAGTTCTGCAACTTTCTGCATTCTGCAGAATTGATATTCTCCTATTTTCTACATTTATAGCATTAGCACTAGTACCAACACCATCTTCCAATTTAATGTCATTCACATCCATGTTCATCACTCTTGCAGAAAGGGCCATCATTTTGTTATGGCTTGCAAAGATTTGGTTGATAGTTTGTTCTTATTGTGCTATCTTTTGTCAAAGCCTGGCCTCAAGTTCAGCACCTATTCCTTGAACAATATCAAAATAAATGGCATGTAGACGTGTGGTAGAAGTTGAGGCACTAACATTCCTCTTTTCGTCAAAACCAAGACCATAATCTCTAGCATTAGCATTTTTTCTCCAACAACTTGGATCACAAGGGTGTCATAGTTTGTAGGTTTTGGTTGACCAACCATTAAAATTAGTTGGCCCAACAATTGATGCTTGAGATTCAACTTCTGAAGGTAAATGTTGAAAGCATCCCTATGAAATAAAAGAGAACAATTAAAAACTTAAGAAATTGAGGTAGCCATAATTAGATAATTAATTAAGATTATAAAATACAAAAGTACTCACATATGCTTCTTTTGATCTTCAGTTTTTAAAAATCTTTGTCCTCTTACTAGTTTTAGTCTTCCGAATAACTCACACTTATGTGGCCACCTTTGCAATTTCTGAGCCTACACGTGTTTAATAAAATAAACAATACACTAAGAATATTTTCAACAAAGATATCTGTGTAAAAGTTGAAAAGTTAAAATATGATCTACCATTAGGATTTCATGGTTTTGTTGGTTCATGGCTCCTTGAATATGTAATAAACCACTGATATCCGAATTACTATTTGCAAATGCCATGCATCGTAATGTCTCATACTCATCATATTCTCACATGGTGATTTGCTGAGCCCAACCATCAGGTATCCACAAATGTTGTCGTAAAATATTTTGGCACACTATACACAATAATTTTTCAGTAAGTCCTTTGTCTTTAATATCCAAAGAGACCTGATAATAAGGCTGTGCTCTCCCATGCAACTACTTGTAACCTTTTTGCAATCATATCGAAAAGTAATAATTAATATGAAATTAACCTCTTATTCAATTTAAGGACAATAAAGTACATAGTATTATAACTAGTAACAATCATGTTACCTGCCATTCATTGATCTAAATTTGTTTAATTCTATAATCTCTGCATTTTTAATTATTATAAGGGCCATCAAAGGCAGATTTTATGGCCTTTGTTATATCTTTCGTGGCATCATTATTAGGATAAAAGCACCAAATTTGAACAAGTGGTTTACTTAAGCAAATACGAGTTATAATGATATTAACTTTGCAATTACTATCATTTAATAACTTAACTTAACATCCTTTTAGGATAAATCCATAGTTTATTTTCTGTAGGATCATTCTTGTGTGTCAGCTTTCTAACAAGATGAATAGTGGGTGATTTTGATATGTATAACTTAAGTTATAGTCAAACATTGGGAACTCTCAGAAACATGAATTATGTAGAAAAAGGCCTAACTTTAGGCAACATCTAGTTCTAAAGAGTATGTGACCACTATATTTTCTCCGAGAATGAAATGGTCTCAATATTTCTTTTTAATTAAAAAATCAAAAAAAGATAAAAAAATTAAAAAAAAAATGACAATAATGATGAGTGACCCAATACCTACATTTAATCCTCTAGGCCTAACACTCGAGTTCTTCGCCCAATTTTTTTTTTTTTTTTATAAAAAGTGACCAAATTCAAATTTAAAATCACAACTTTCTCTCCAAAATTCCCTCGCTCTACAGTGAATAATTTCTCCCCTAATAAATTACATGATTGTAGGTGGTAAATTTCCTAATTTTTCCACAATTCCCTCCCTAAAAAATTCCCCAGATGTTGATTTTACTTCCCAGCCAAACCTCTTTAAAAAACACCTCAAGCACAACAAAAGGGGAGAGAGAAAGGGAGGGGGCATTATTCTCAAGGAAACGATACTTAACCAAAAAAAAAAAAAGGAAGAAGCGGTATAGAAACGTTCAGAGGGATTTTTAAGAGAAAAGTAGCAGAGTAGTTTGTTTTTTGAAAATTTTCTGGTGCTCACTTTTCAAATCTCAAGTGCAGGTAATCCTTTGATCTTTATATGGTGTTATGTTCATTTCCCTGCTAGTTGTGGTATTCTGACTAGATAAGAATTAATATATATTTCGTGTTTGAATCTCCGTATACTCTGTCTGAAGCTTTGTGCAAAAATGTAATCAGTGAACTTAGTTATAAAGAGAAGCTAGACAAAGCTATATGAGCCACCCATGGATATGCCAAGTTTTGGAGTTAAACCTCAATCAACCTTGTGTTCCATGAACACACTCCCTACGTCATTTTTAAACCGTGTTCACCTAAAGTTACTATATCAAACTTACAAACTACCAATGTTATGCACCTTCACCATGCTCAATGTCCACCTGCACATATATACACTAACACTAAAAACCACACAGCACAAAATTTCCACGCAACAACACCCCCAAAGACTTAAAATGGGTTTCCTATTAACATGAGCCTTAATGTACAAAGTCATTAAATGCCTTGCCATTGTGTCATTTGTTATTTTAAAGATTTCCTTGGCAATATACTTGGGTATTCTCTTGTGCATAACATAGCCCATTTTATTTTTGAAGATAATATATCTCCTTCCAAGTAATTTAAAGGGTTTGTCCCTATTGGCTAGAAGAATCCCTATCATGTTGACAACCAATAAAGCACCTAGAAGTCCTTCGAAATCAGTCTTTGACTCTAGGGCTTCAATTTTTTCATCCAAGAACTTCTAAAGTTCTTCACCCAACAGAGTATCCTAATGATCAGCTTCCTCTTTATCATTAGTGTTGGGTGGAAGTGTGACCTCTTTTTTTCTATTCAAACTAGTTTATTTTAGCTTCGACAAGCATACTTTGATGCCTAGCTACTTTTCAGGAGCCATCTCCATTTGCCACCTCCTTTTCTAGGTCCTTGTCATCCTTCAATTAGGTTTTTGGCCATCATTTTTCTTTATCTACTTTGAATGGATATTGATATGCCATCCACCTTACCAAATGTTTGCCTTAGGCTTAACCATTTTCAACTTTTTTTTTGTTCATTAAGGAAATTTGTAGCCTAAAGACTCTATCAACTAAATTATATTTTTGAACTTTCTTGTAGTACTATATGGGATAACTTGGTGTTGACCTATGTTAGTCATTACAAACTGCAAGGCCCAACCTATCAACACACTTCGCCTTGCTAGCAATGCAGCTTGCTTGTAAGCTATCGATTGTCCTCACGACTTTATTGTGCACATTTTCACTTTTCCTACTCGAAAATTAACTCTTAGGTCTCCATTTTGTTCTATTGCCAAAATTAACCATTTTCGCTTGTAACTGTGTTATAGCTTCCTTAATAGTGATCATATCATTAGTTATATCTTATGTATTTTATTGGATATAACATCATGATTTCTTGCACATTATTACACTTACATAGGGTTGGAAACAAACCAAGCCTATTTTGAGAATATATGCCTTGAGCCTACCCTATTACTTAGTATAAGCATTTTTGAGACTTGACATGACCTTTATGTGAAAAAATAAAAGTCTAGCTTAATCTGAAAGTTTACACAAAAGCTTATTTTACATTAAAACTTTCAAATAAGCAAACAGGTCTAGGCCTTCAGATAGCATACTTGAAAGGGTAGATCTAAGAAGAAGCTCCCTTAAGGCCAAGGACAACAAATGTGACTAAATTGCAACAAACCTAGTGGCAATGGCAACATGAGAATACCTATGGTTATGGGTTGCGATTAGATCGGTCGGAGTGTGACCTGGCGACGACAAAGCCTACTGGCGTGGCCTTGGGTGAGTAGGCTTGTGATGGCCGACAAGAAGGGAAGGGAACCGAGAGACGGTGTTGCAAAAATAAAAGAATGAGAAAAAGAAGGAGAGTGGGCGACAATGACAAATTGAGGAAGAAAGGTAGAAAGATTAGGGTCTTAAATTTATTTCTTTTCCTTTGTTGTTGTGTCTAGACAATGCCTTAAATGTTGCTTCTCCCACAATGAGATCTTTTAGAAATAACATTCAATCATGTTCCCTTTAGATGAAAGTAAGATATGTATGAATGAATTTAATAAAAAATAATAATAATATTAAAAATTTACCCTTAATTTTAAAGTAAAAATTGTTAGGGATTGGAATTGCAATCCTTTACTATTGTTTATGTGGAAAGTGTATATGAATCAAAAATTTGTGGCCCACTAGCAGGCACTGCATAGTGCACGAGTGACAATATAAATGCAAGCAATTTCATCCAAGGAATCATTAACCACTAATAATACAACTTGTTTTGTATCCTTAGATCATGGATAGTTCCAGCATTGTTGTCTCTGTTCACCTTTGGTGCCTTTCTTTACTAACGTTTCTTGTTGGCATCTGCAAAGGATCCTCTGAGATTCTGTGCATTCCAAGTGAGTGTAAGGCACTTCCGACGATGAAGCATTATCTCAAAGATCCATCAAATAGGCTTACATCTTGGGCTGCTGCCAATACCAATTGCTGCGAATGGGCAGGAGTTGTTTGTAGCAATGTGACAAGCCACGTTCTTGATCTTCGCCTCAACCCTTCTCCTCCTTCCGATGACTCTGACTTCGATAGATATGAACCTTATGATAGGTTAAGGTTTGGTGGTGAGATAAATCCTTCTTTGCTTGATTTGAAGCATTTGAATTACTTGGACTTGAGCCGCAATCATTTTGAAGGAACACAAATTCCTAGTTTCCTTGGGGCAATGATGAGCTTAACTTATCTTAACCTCTCTTGAGCAGGATTTTGTGGGAAGAGTCCTCGTCAGATTGGGAATCTCTCCAATTTGCTCTATCTTGACCTCCACGATGGATGCATAGGAAAAATTACTTATCAAATTGGGAACCTCACAAATTTGCTCCATCTTGTGTAATACTGATAATTGATAATGGAAGGCGTATATCTTGGCCTCTTTTTGATATAATTCAGGTTCATGTGGAGGCTGTACTCTATAAGAATCAGACAAACACCACAGAACTCAGAGTGGAGATTATATGTGATCATTTAGATGTGTGGCTTTCACATCCTACATTCTATTTATGGGTTACTGTAAAATTCAATGTTCCCAAAGAAGGGTTTTCTCAATCTTCATCTAGTCGCCTTGCTTTTAAATTTTAGATGAGGAAGGTTTCTACTCTTCTAACAGATGGAAAGGTATGTTGGTAGTCTTTTGTATTTAAATTATAAGACTTTATTTTTTTTACTGACATTCATTTTATTGTTTCTTGTATATTTTTATTTTCTTGTTTCAGTGTATCATTCTGAAATATTCTTTTCTATGTAATAAAAATCTTAAAATTTAATTTTGATCGATTGTCAGTGTAAAAATTTTTGTATTATCATTCAATCATGTGTTGACACATTATTAAAAAAGTTTGACCTTTTTTTCTCAAGTAGTTATTGTGATAGTCAAACTCTTTTAATGATGGGTGAAATATGATTGAATGATATTTAATGATGGGTGAAATATGATTGAATGATAGTATGCAAAACTTTTACATTGACAATGGATAAAAATTAAATCCAAAATCTTGTAAGTTTTCTAGGTGTCTTTAACCCATGTAAGTGATTTTTGGTTAATGAGGTGTTTCTATTTACCTAATTACTGGATAAGAAGATTTTGGATGTTCCCTTCATTTCTTTTAAGGTTTTTCTGCTACTGTAATTTTCATTCTAATATGTGTCTTGGTAGATTTTACATAGTGATGGTGTTGTAACATGGTTGTCCTAAACAGGGACTGTTTTTAGTCTTGACATCCCTGTTTCCAGTAACACAATTTGGAATGACAAGGCTCTACTTGCATTTAGTAGAATACGCATAGAAAGAAAAATTTGAGTCTTGATTTCAATACAACATGTTTGAAATAAAGAGAATAAATAAAACCAAGTAGCGTGGGAATAATCATCCATAAAAATTACAAAGTATCGGAAACTAGATTTGGAGTCAATAGAATAAGGACATCAGAATAAACTAACTCAACGGTGCATAGCCCTTTTTGTTAACTCTACAAATATAAGTACGCCTATGATGTTTGGAAAACTAACATTTCTGAATAATCTAAAGACGACGCAGAACATAATACAGGACACAATTTCTTCAAAAACTTTATGGAAGGGTGACCGAGATGACCATGAAGCTGAAATGCAGAAGCAACACTAAAACAAGCTAGCAACCGCGGCACAGGTTCAGTTATGTTTTCAAGGACGTACAACCCATCGGACTCACGGTCCTATCCAAAAAATCTTATTTGCCTCAAGATCCTGAAAATGGCAAGTAACGAGTAAAGAAGTCAAAACTGTAGTTAAGTCATAAGTGCTTGAGTAATTTTGTTGATAGACAACAAATTGAAGGGAAAGTGAGGTAAACAGAGAACTGAATTGAATGAAATAGAAGAAGAATGATAAGTTGTTCCACTGCCAATGACAAGAGCAGACAACCCATTAGCTAGGACTACACTTGGCAAGGTAGAGGAGGGATGGAATGAAGAAATAATAATTGTATTGCTTGTCATATGATCTTTAGCATTTATCTAAATGAAAAATGGTTGCAGTAGATGAAGGGCCCAAACTCTGAGGATTGGAATTGGGTATGCAGAGCATAGCCACTTGCCTAACCTCCTCCCGAGTATAGTGTTCGTAGGAAACCATCTTGTGTAGTGGCATAAGTAAATCTCTAACCGGAGGGTGGTCTAGACTGCCCATAAGTCTGTGATGACTTCAACTGCAGTTTCTGGCAATTCCTTTTATATGCCCTGTTAAACATAATAATAATAAGCATGGGGGCCACCATTCCTGCCACCATCTTGGCCACCCCCTTGCCACCTTGTGAACCACTCCTTCCTCTTCTGCTTCCTCCTTGTGAATTAGACTGTACAAGGCAGCAGCTTCACCAATAGGATGGGTAGGTATGTTGGATAAAAGGGTTTGTGTTGGAAGAGTCCATCTCCTTGGATAGAAATCTGAAAGACTTTTAGATATCTAATCCTAGAGGCTAGAAATGAAGGAAGCTCCCTTTAAAATGAAATAGATAAGTTTTACATGGAATACTTCACTAATCTGATGAAAAGTACATGGAAACTCCTATATATAGACCCCTGTAATGTTATAGAGCTGACTGGTCCATTAAGTGCTTAATTAATGACTTTTGACTGACTTTTAGACTACCTTTAATTAGCTTATCAAATACATAGAACAATGACTCTTGAGTAGCTAAAAAGATCTAATACTCTTAAAATAATAGTTATCTTTCTGCATCAAGATGGCTGAGGGATTACATAACTCTGAATCTTTAAAAAGCTAAAGGAGATAGGCATACATCTCACTTGAAGCAGGGAGAGAATCCTGTCAGAATATAAGTGCAGGCAATCTCATATTCAGAACATAAGCCAATTGATTATCTAATTGATTATCCAATTCATGCAATTTTTGGAGATACTTAGAAGATTAAAACATAGCCCTGTTTCCCTCAACTGCCTGAAATACCTGTGTAATAATCATATAGGGTTATCTCTTTCCATTCAGCCTGCTAAATCTTTATAAAGAGGTGATGGAGATGGGACAAGTCTTGTTTGCTGCCATACATCCATTCCAGGTGAATTCCAAAGCTGCTTAACTGTCTCACAGTGTTGAGTGAGATTGTGAACCAAAGAGTCCAAAGTTTTCTGGATCTAAAGTTGAAGATTGCAATCTTCCATAAGCCACTTTCTCCTAGCTGAGATATATTGGATTCCAGGAGGTGGTTTCATTGGTTAAGTGGCCCTCCTTAGCAGTGCTGGACATATACCAATTAATTATTTGCCTGCATGATGGATAGTTTGCCTTACCAGTCAATTTCTGCTTTATAATGCTAGTGCTAGAGGAGAATCAGGAGATAAATTCCATCAAAGCATTATGCTCTGCATTGCTGCTGGACTTAGTAATTACCTCTGCTTTCTTGGCGCTAAAATTCTTCTTTGCCTTATCTGCCATATCACATGACAAGGACTCCACCAGAATAGGCCAGAAATGAACTTTCAGCTGCAAAAGCAACTAAACCTACCAAACCGCAAGCCACAAAACCGAAATTCTAAACAAGCTGGAAGTTTCTGCGGGCTTGGATCACACCTCTCCCATGTCCCAAATAGCTGAGAACCATTGTAACACATTACTCCCTGCGGCTGCCACACTAGGCATTGGTTACAACCCACTAGTTCACACCCCCCGTAAATCCACGATTCACTTGGTCGCACCCCACTGTAAATCCATGACTCACTTGATTGCACAAGATCTCATCAACCATAACACCTAGTCACTTATCAGCAAGTGACAGTAGCCGAGAAGAACCTCAGCAGAAGAAGGGTGAAGTGTGATAGTGAATCAGGGATAGTGGGGAGACAATTTAGAATTTTGGGAATTAGGGTTTATGTGAAATCAGAATCAAGAGGTTCTTGATACCATATTTGGGGAGAGAGGAAGGGGGAGAGAGTTTAATACTTACCGGCCCATAAATTAATACATATTTTAACTGTCTACAACTGATCTTTCAGCACTTTATTTTTTTCACAGATACAATGTAAACATGGACTCTTCACATTCATGTGTTGTTGATTCAGAATCCTTTAGCCATTTGGTTTACATTAGAGTTTTGTTTTTCTAGAACTTAATTGATTGATGTTGGAATTCTGGTTTAACTTCCATTGTGTACTTCACTTGAAGAAAAGGTATTTCATGTTAATTTACAAAGGTACAGAAGCCTTCTCTTATAGGAGAGGCATACAAACAAATAGCGAACAATTAGGGAGCAAAAAAATAAGGAAACAAATCCCTAAAAAATTGGAAACTGTCAAACTGATTACACTAACTTAGGGATCTAATGAGATAACTATGCTATCTACTAAAATAGAATATTTACAATAATTACAAGATTCAAAAAATCACAAACAGATTTATTCCAATCTGTGCGACAACTTCTATTAAGTTCCACAAGTTTTCTTATTGTTGATTCCTTATGTTGCAATTATTTCATGTTATAAGCTTTCTTGTTTCCTTGTAGTGGAGCTGTAATGGGTCTCAGTTGCAGATTCTTGTCAGAAACATCCTCTTCCATGCGAATGTGAGTGGAAAACACATGGAATGCTCAGTCAATGGTGGATCTTCAAGTAAACTACAAGTAACATTGAGAAGGTGTATTTAGTGAATTACCATTGTTATTGTTTTAATCCTTTCACATTAACAATTTTCTGATAACCTAAATTGTATGCTACAAAACTAAAGGTTGCCATGGGAAGCCTTTTATTGAGCCTTGGCAATTTCTATTGACTTTAGTTAGGGAACAAGAAATGAGTGTTCTGCTGAACACGTCTGTTTCAACAGATATTGTTCTCAAATCAACAACTCAGCTGAACATTAATATCATTGAATCCTTAGTTGAGGTATATCAATTTCTGTTCACTTTCTTTCCTCTTCTTTATAGGAACCTACATTTTGATATGATGCTCCAAATAATCTCTTTCCAATTAAACAGTCTGTGGACAACCGTGGAAATAACTAGATCAGCTTCCTGTGTTTTGAGGGTGATCATTTTGATGCACAGTTACAGCATATTGGATACTTTCTTTTTCCATGATAATGTAAAACTAGTTAAAAGTATTGTTGAATAAACGTTAAATGTCAGCTTTTAGTGGGTTTAATTCAGCAGTTTTTTTGTTTTGGAATGGCTAAGGGTTTCTACAAGAGATAGTGGGTTTTAATTTTGGTTTATGGCTATTAATAGAATTTAATCTTTCAGTTTTAGAATAGCAAACTACAGCCTATAAATAATTCATTTGTAAGAGATATATGAAATAGAGAAGAAAGATATTTTTACAAATTGGTATCAGAGCACCTATGGCGAGTGTGATCAATAATGTGCCGCTGCCCCGACTAACGAAGGCGAACTACGAGAATTGGAGCATCCAAATGAAAGCTCTTCTCGGGTCTCAAGATGAATGGGAGGTGGTCCAAGAAGGTTTCGAAGAACCGGCAACTACGGCGGGATATACGACGGCTCAACACAAGGCGTTGAAAGAGATGCGATCGAAAGATAAGGCGGCACTGTACATGTTGTTCCGAGCTGTTGACGAGTCGGGCTTTGAGAAGATTGCTAGTGCGACAACTTCAAAAGAAGCGTGGGACATTTTGGCGAATGTGTACAAAGGAGCCGACCGAGTTAGACAAGTCCGCCTTCAAACTCTTCGCGGCGAGTTGGAAGGCATGAAGATGAAGGAATCGGAAGGTGTCTCCGACTACATCACGCGTGTTCAAACCGTGGTGAACCAACTCAACCGAAACGGAGGAGAAGCGTTGAACGATGCGCGAGTTGTGGAGAAGATTTTGAGGTCGTTGACCGACAGTTTTGAAAATGTCGTATGTGCCATAGAAGAGTCAAAGGACCTAGCAACGCTCATGGTCGACGAACTCGCCGGTTCTCTCGAGGCACACGAACAACGTAAGAAGAAGAAGAAGGAGGAGACACTCGAGCAAGCACTTCAAACCAAGGCATCAATCAAAGACGAAAAGGTACTCTATTCTCAAAACTACTTTCGAGGTAGAGGGCGTGGCCGTGGAGGTCGAGGAAATGGTCGCGGTGGTAGAGGTCGCGGTCAAGAAGGGTTTTATGAGGAGAAGTGGCAATCAAACCAACAGAATTGGCGTGGAAGAGGACGTGGTCGTGGGAGAGGCGGTCGGTCGAATTATTCCAACATCGAGTGCTACAAGTGTGGCAAATATGGTCACTATGCGAAGGATTGCAACTCCGATAAGTGTTATAATTGTGGCAAGGTGGGGCATTTCGCGAAAGAATGTCGAGTCGAGAAAAAGGTGGAAGAGACAACCAACCTAGCCACTGAAGATGAGGCGAAAGAAGGTTTTCTTTTGATGGCACACAACGAAGTCATCACCGACAACGACACGGTGTGGTACCTCGACACGGGTGCAAGCAACCATATGTGCGGGCACGAGCACCTTTTCAAAGAGATGCGAAAGGTTGAAACTGGACATGTGTCGTTTGGAGATGCGTCGAAGGTTGAGGTCAAAGGCCAAGGTACGGTTTGTTACTTACAAAAGGATGGTTTAGTTGGGTTAATCCAAGATGTGTATTTCGTACCAGATCTCAAGAGCAACATTTTGAGTATGGGGCAACTCATGGAGAAAGGTTATTCGGTCCTTATGAAAGATCGGGTATTACACTTGAAAGATAAGAAAGGGTGTTCGGTCGCTCGAGTTGAAATGGGGAGAAATCGCATGTACAAGCTAAATTTGAGAATGCGTGCAAGAAAAATGTTTGCGAGTCGACGTAGAAGACAAGGCGTCGCTGTGGCATCTCCGCTTTGGTCACCTACATCATGGTGGTCTAAACGAGTTGGCGAAGAAAAACATGGTGCACGGGCTACCGGATATGGACTACGAGGGAAAATTTTGTGAAGAATGTGTGCTCGGCAAGCATGCGAGAACTTCGTTTCAAAAGAAGGCAGAATATCGGGCTAAGCAACCTCTTGAGTTAATTCATACCGATATATGTGGACCAATCACCCCCGAATCTTTTAGCGGTAAAAGGTATTTCATTTCCTTTATCGATGATTTCTCACGAAAAACTTGGGTTTATTTTCTGAAGGAAAAATCTGAGGCGTTCGAGGTGTTCAAAAAGTTCAAAGTGATGGTGGAAAAGGCAACCGGTAGACACATCAAAACCGTACGATCCGATAGAGGTGGCGAGTATACTTCGACGGCTTTCATGGAGTTTTGTGAGGAGCAAGGCATAAGGCGATTTCTAACCGCACCGTACTCTCCACAACAAAACGGTGTGGCCGAGAGGAAGAACCGGACCATTCTCAACATGGTTCGGTCAATGCTTAAGAGCAAGAAGATGCCGAAGGAATTTTGGGCGGAAGCCGTGCAATGCGCCATCTATGTGCAAAATCGGTGTCCACATGCGAAGTTGGATGATCAAACACCACAAGAGGCATGGAGCGGACAAAAACCGACAGTTTCTCATCTCAAAGTATTCGGTAGTGTGGCCTATGCACACGTGCCGGATCAGCGAAGAACGAAGCTTGAAGACAGAAGCAAAAGGTATATTTTTATTGGGTATGATGAGAAAACAAAAGGATACAAGCTACTCGATCCGATAAGCAAGAAGGTTGTGGTGAGTCGTGATGTACGAGTTAATGAAGCAAACGAGTGGGATTGGAATAACTCAACGGAGGTTATCATCGAAGCTGCAGAATCATCAACCGCTATACCAACAACCATACCGACAAATCCTGAAACTACTGATGATGAAGATGAACCGCGACAACCCAAAATACGAAGTTTGCAAGATTTGTATGATTCGACAAATGAGGTACACCTTGTATGTCTTTTGGCAGATTCTGAGAATATAAGTTTTGAAGAGGCGGTGCGAGACAAGAAGTGGCAAACTGCCATGGACGAGGAGATTAAAGCAATTGACCGCAACAACACATGGGAGTTAGCGGAATTGCCGAAAGGAAGTCAGCCCATTAGTGTGAAGTGGGTGTTCAAGAGAAAGATGAATGCTCAAGGCGAGATAGAACGGTACAAGGCGCGACTTGTTGCAAAGGGATACAAGCAAAAGGCGGGAATCGATTATGACGAGGTGTTTGCTCCCGTTGCAAGAATGGAGACAATCCGATTGCTCATTTCACAAGCGGCTCAATTCAAATGGCCGATATTTCAAATGGATGTCAAGTCGGCATTCTTGAATGGTGTGCTCGAAGAAGAAGTCTACATCGAACAACCACCCGGGTACATGAAAATCGGAGAGGAAAAGAAGGTGCTGAAATTGAAGAAGGCGCTTTATGGGTTGAAGCAAGCACCGCGGGCATGGAATACTCGTATCGATACATACTTCAAGGAGAACAAGTTTGAGCAATGTCCCTACGAACATGCCCTTTACGTGAAGAAGAGTGGAGGTAATATGTTATTTGTTGCTCTTTATGTCGATGACCTCATTTTTATGGGGAACAATGATGAGATGATACAAGAATTTAAGAGCGAAATGGCACGGGAATTCGAGATGACAGATTTGGGTTTGATGAAGTTTTTCCTTGGTCTGGAGGTAAGACAAGGAGAGACAGGTATTTTTGTGTCACAGGAGGCATATGCAAAGGAGATTTTGAAGAAGTACAAGATGGCACATTGCAACCCGGTTTCAACACCAATGGAACCGGGTGCAAAACTCTCAAAGTTCGATGGAGGAGTACGAGTCGACGCAAGCAAATACCGGAGTTTGGTGGGAAGCCTTCGCTATCTCACATGCACAAGGCCGGACCTTTCATTAAGTGTTGGTATTGTAAGTCGGTTCATGGAGGAGCCGGTTTATTCACATTGGAAGGCGTTGAAGCGAATCCTACGGTATATCCAAGGAACGGTGTCACTCGGGTTATTCTATTCGAATGCAGAAGATTACAAGTTGATTGGGTACTCCGACAGCGATTGGTGCGGAGACTTAGACGATCGGAAAAGCACATCGGGATATGTGTTCTTTATGGGTGACACAGCGTTTACTTGGCTTTCAAAAAAACAACCGATCGTGACGCTCTCGACATGTGAAGCTGAATATGTGGCAGCGTCTTGGTGTGTATGTCATGCGATATGGCTCAGAAATTTGTTGGGCAAGTTGGAACAACAACAACTCGATGCGACTGTGATACGAGTTGACAACAAATCGGCAATCGAGTTGGCAAAGAACCCTGTGAATCATGAGAGAAGCAAACATATCGACGTTCGTTTTCACTTCATCCGAGATCATGTGAAGGAAGGAAGTGTGGAATTAGTGCACGTGGCAAGTCGGGACCAAGTTGCGGACATCTTCACTAAACCGCTACCGATGGTACTTCTCGAAAACTGCAAGAAATTGATCGGCATGAAGGATGGCAGAAGCATTTAAGTTTATGGGGGAGTTTTGTTGAATAAACGTTAAATGTCAGCTTTTAGTGGGTTTAATTCAGCAGTTTTTGTTTTGGAATGGCTAAGGGTTTCTACAAGAGATAGTGGGTTTTAATTTTGGTTTATGGCTATTAATAGAATTTAATCTTTCAGTTTTAGAATAGCAAACTACAGCCTATAAATAATTCATTTGTAAGAGATATATGAAATAGAGAAGAAAGATATTTTTAGAGTATTGGCTCATCATTCTATAGGTATAATAGTGTTACTGTTCAAAGTGTTACAATTCATAAGATTATGATGACAATTCCAGTTCCAGATTCTTTATACTTGTTTTCTCTTTTAAAATTATTTGTCCTTGAATGGTTGAAACTTGAAGAGAAATTTTGTACAATCTTCTTCTATTATATGCTAAGGATAATAACAGATTACATTGGATTTGTTATCATGATTTAGTCAGACTTAGGGTTGAAAAGTTTCTTATTGTCTTGTGTGAGAAACAGGATTTCAATCTTGATATTCTATACTTACTATTTTGTTTTTGTGGTTTTTGAAATACCGGTATTTATCAGTCTCTATCATGTGTTTTCTCTGGTATATTAATTGAGCTGATAATTATGATAAAATTATCCAAGATGGAGATTTTACTTATGAGTTTTATTTCTTGCAGTGTGTTTCATGTACAACTGAGATGGTCTTGGATGCATTGGGTCTGATGGGATCGAAAGATCATGAAGACAACAAAATTTTACATTCACCATCTGCTGAATACATATGTGCTAGAAGATGTGCTACTCCCTATGTTCTACAAAACTTGACTTCTGTGCCTCTTCTATATCATGTATATCATGGGCCTGTCAATCCTGAAGAACTTTATGATTGCGGTGAGAAAGATGGAAAATATGTGCAACCAAGGTTCTGCAATTCCCATATACATGGATGAAAATGCTGAAGAGCAACTCTCCCGTTACAGACCTTTTCATTCTTCCGATAGTCTAAATGACCAAAGGTCAAATGGGTTTGCTCATAATTATATTACTATACAACTTGATGGAACATTTGTGCCATCTATTTCAACGTCAATGGATTTTGTAGGACTTACATGCTTTGAGGTTAATTTCTCCAAGACATATAATGAAAATGCCGAGAATGGTAGAGTGAATGTAGCCACTACCTTCGTTGTTCCTGTTGTATTTGATGTTTCAGTGCTGCGCTATAGCAAGGTAATACGAATATACTCTACTGCATGTACAAACTGATGATATTATTTTTCTTTGTAATGCTCGAGTTTTCATTTATTTCGTGCACCCATTTTCCCTCCTTATAAGCTAGCTTTCCACATACAGGTTGTACTTTTAAATGCTACTTCTACACCTCTCAAGCTACGGTTTGATATTCCATTTGGTGTGTCTCCAATGGTACACAAGTTTCTCCTCCTACTCCACAATTTTAATCGTTAGTGGATGGTTATTTTTATATGTGATATCACTTCCTATGATGTATCATTTCATTACTTCAGATATTCAGATCCAATACACCCTGGAGCAGCAGTTACCTCTTCCACTACATTTGGCTGAAGCTGGTTGCCTAAGATGGCAGCCGAAGGGCAACTCTTACTTATGGAGTGAAGCTCATAACCTCTCAAATATTCTCTCAGTAAATAGCAAAGTAGGATATCTTAAAATCCTTCGTGTGCTATCCATCTCATCCAAGTAGTCATCCATTTTCGGTGCTGTCTATCTGTTAAGAACATCAGCTTGACTTCATCTGGCTGGCTGAAAAATAATGTCTTCCGCAGATGATGCAAAGAAGCGCTATATTCATCACTTGATCCTAAGTGCACCATTAATAATTAACAACTACCATTCCTAAGGAAATTTTGTTGATTAGTGAGAGTGGTGGGGTAAATCATACTTTGAGAGTTTTAGAGGTTTGTGATGGTTGTTTGTTTATTTATTTACTTATCATTGTTGAGAACACACTACAGAATAGGTGGTTTTTGCTCCTGTTCATTATGGTGGTGCAAAAGTCTGGAGATTTTACATTCTGTTTCTTTTTTAGGTGGAAACTTCTGTTTATTACAAAGTTCTGAAAATCGAACTAATCACTGAACTGATCGAGGTACTGATTCAAGGTTCAATGGTTTCAACCGTGGTCGAACCGGAATATAATTAAATATATACTTATATTTATATATATTAAAATTTTAATATGTATACTAATTAACAATTATATATATATATATATATGTATATATCACTCATTTACTATTTATATCATCCTTATTCATGAAAATTTATTTTATTTTATTTTATTTTTATTTTTTTCATGTCACAAATATTTATTAAGTATTAAAACTGTTGTTTCTTGATAAATATATTTTATTATAAATCTACTTATTTATATTTAATATGTTAAAATAATTTTATTTTTAATTTAATCAAAATATTAGTGTGTATAAATTTATTAAGACTTTAAAAATTATTTACTTAATTTTTAACCTAAGTATACACATATATATTTATTTAAAAAATAAAAACACAATTTAATATAAGTATATATAACATATATATTAAACTTATTGACACCAATTGTTAACAATGGTTATTTAAAGGAGCAACATTAGATTCTTGACGAAAGTATTTTTAATGTGGATGTCACACCTCTTTTTGTTAGTATATATAAAGAAAAGGTACATTATGTTTGAATATCAAGTGTGGTTCAGTGGTTTTGCTTCGGTGGACTGCATGTCCATGCTCCATGTTTGAATCCAGCCCACACATTTTGGTTTCAAAAATTGTATTCCAAAAGTTGAACCGGAACCAGCCAAACAGTGGCCGGTTCGCATGGTTTGGACAGTTCAATACCAGTTTACCGATTCATTATCGGTTTTGAGATATACAAGTTTAACAAACTTAATCAAATTGGCCAGTTCACTAGTTCACGGTTGGACCGATCCAACCAGCTGGTCCGGTCCAGTTTTTAGAATACTGGTTTATCATATTGATCCCTCACATGACCTTGTACTGGAGATCTCATTGTTGGATTTAAACATTCAGATTTTATATTTCCTCATTTGGAAACTTTCTACACAATGGCCAAGTTCAGTGAAACCAAGTTTTTATTGTCTGAAGCCCTGATATTCGAACCAAACAATTCAAATGGTAATTGATATTCTTTGTAGATTTTTGTCTTGTATATATTGTTTTATGAATGCATCCTTAAAAATATTTGCATCCTTAAAAGTATTTTCTTGTCCTTACTTATAAGCCTAATGTATGTTACTGTGAAGAAGGTGATAGATGCATATTCTGGTAGCAAGGAACTCATCATTTTTGTTCCATTTATCTTGTATAACTGCACGAGTTTTCCCTTGTGTATAACGGAAACCATTGGTCAAACCAGTGAAAGGGGATTTGTCATTCCTTCTTATTATGATCTATGTGAAAATGAAACATTTTCTGCTAGAAAGGATGGCCTTGCTCTGCTATCATTCTGCCATGATTTACGTGCTTAAGTTCCTTGTAACCTAAGGAGTTCTTTGAAGAATTATACCATCTCATCCAGAGAGGATGGTAGTGCAAACTCCCTAAGAAACTCCTTATTCCCTAGTAATTACCATAAAAATTTGGGAAGGCAACAAAGCAAAAGTGATTCTATATTTCAAAATTCTTCTTTAGGCAGGTTAAAGTGTACACTGAACTCAAGGATCCAGTCAACTTGGAAGGATTCAGGCTTTGGTAATCATGAGCATGAAAAGGTTGGGCCATGCATGTATTCTCCCGAAGCCCTAATTCATCTGGAAATGATGTTTTTGTTAAAGTAAGTAGATGTTTTCCTGAGGATGTTAAGGAAAAGTTGCCGTATTCTTTGTGGTCAAGTCCATTTTCTCTGTCACCACCAAGTGGTTCGAGTACTATCCTTGTTCCTCAGCTGTCTTCAAATTCTGCATTCATTCTAGCTGTGACGTCTAACTCAGTTGCTGAACAATATGCTGGGAGGACAAATGCAATTACTTTCCAGCCTAGGTAACGTATTAGTCTTCATGGATATTGTTACAGATAAAATCTATTCCTAGACCTCCTCTTAACAGCTTAAAGCTTTTAAGATGGTTGGTTGCTTGACATGGGATGAAAGCTTCTTTGACTAAGTAGTCAGGAGTTTGATCCTTGCTGTCCTATTCTCTTGACTCAATTAAACCTAAGTAAAAGGTAGGGTGTGGGGCCCTCTTTGTTCACCCTTCAAGCAAAAAGATTTTTCACATGAGGGTGGGGTTTTTTTTACAAATATATATAATTGTTGGTGTTAGTCTCATTCTGTCTTGTTAATGAACGATGTCTAAATCTGCAGATATGTGATCAGCAATGCATGCAGCAAGGAAATATCTTATAAGCAGAAGGGCACTGATGTCTTGTTTTATTTGGGAATAGGAGAACATGCTCACCTTCACTGGACAGATACGACCAGGTATGTATCTTGGATAGTTGGTATTGTGTCTTTATCTTGGACAGAGTAGTTACTACTACTTGCATATTATTGAATATTCCTTTTTGCATTCGCTGGAATCATCATGCATGTCAAAATGCTTCCATTTAATGATTAATCATCTGATGAATTTGGAGAAGGCATGTTCGTACTCTGATTGTAATCTTGTGATTGTCTATCTTTTGTTTCCCTAGATTTTCATTTATTCACTTTGTGATCAACATAATCATTCATCTTCTAATGAAATCTTACCCCTTGTCAATGGAATCATTCATTTCATTTTCTGGCTCTGTTTCCATTTTTTTTTTTGCATTTTTATCTTTTCCTTATCTCTTTCTTCCATTTATTCAAAGTTTCAAGCTACTTGAGCTCCAATATGTGATGCAGGGAGCTGCTTGTTTCAATTTGTTATAATGAGTCTGGATGGCTGTGGTCTGGCAGCTTTTTACCAGATCATCTTGGTGATACTCAACTGAAAATGAGGAACTTTGTCTTTGGCACTTCAAAGCATGATACGAGTTGAAGTGCAAAATGCTGATATATCCATGGGAGATGAAAAAATAGTTGGAAGCACCAAGGGAAACTCAGGCACCAACTTGATTCTATTGTCAGATGATGATACGGGCTATATGCCATACAGAATTGATAATTTCTCGAAGGAGGTTTGTCTCTTGTTTATCAGTTATGTGACTGCACTATATGTTTTTTAAAATAATATTATATTATTTTATAAAGCTAATATATTATATAAAAATTAAATATTTTAATTATATATGAATATATAATATAATTGTATGTAAATAAATATAAACATGCCAGCTTTTCAAGCCCAACATGCCTTTTTAACTAAATAAGTTTTTCTAATCATAACCCAACGAGTCCAAATCCAAGCATAATTGAATCTGCTTAGGTTTAGGTTCAGAATCTTATGTTGGGTCCAAGTTAAGCCAAACTTAGTTCATGAATACCCCTCTTTTGATCTAGAGTAAGGAACCAGCAACTACTAAAAAAATTGCATTTAATGACGGAATTTATCAATGGAAAATTTCGGCTTCCTCCGCTGTGGAAAAGGATTCTAAGAAGTAATTTTGATTTTAATGATACAATTCTAAATTTAGTGACGGATTTTGTGACAGAATTTTAATTTAGCATCGCTGCTTTCTGCAATAGACCAAATTCAGTCACAAATTTATGGCATATAGCAATAGAAACTGTCCATCGCTAAATATAATTTTTCTAATAGTATGCTTTTCTAGTTCAGTGACCTAAGTGAACTCTTGAAGCTAATAGATACCTCACTTGCAATCCGTAGTCTCTAATTGGACTAGTGAGTCACAATAAGTTGTTTCAAGAACTTACATTTTCATTAAAAATTGAGAATTAATGTTGCAAAATGAAATCAGGTTCCACCACTAGTTTTTGTTCTCTTTCCTTCAAACTTGTTTTTTTATGTATATTATTATTTTAGGTTAGTTCCTCTTGATGCAAATGCATATTATTTTTCAATAGGAGTAACACTTGCAATAAAGGTATAAAAATCACATTTAATTTTATGGAAAAGTCCAATTTATGGAAAAATCACATTTAAATTGGATTTCTTTAGGGTTGGTTTGTGATGCTCACGTGCATTTCACGTGGGTATCTTAGTGATTTTCTTCCCAAAATGTCCTCACATGCTTCTTACGTGGGTGACTCAAGTGCACCCAAATACCTTCACGTGTAGGAGCCTCCAAATTTAAACGGGTATCACCATTTTGGACTTAAGTGCACACAGTGGAAATTTGTAGGATACACGTGCACATTTTTTAAGTTTTAGGACCAAAGTGCACATTGAGCATATTTAGAAGGAGTAAATTGGATTTTTCCTCATTTTTATTAAAGATTAAAAATATTTTCATTTCAATCCCATAAACTGACTAAACTTTATTAGTTTGAGGAGTGTTTGATGGCAATTCATACTACGTATCATGGTTTCATTTTAATAAATTTGTCCTCAATAGTTAATTATTAATAAATCATGGCTTGTGATTTTTTTTCTGCATCAAAAGTGGACAACAATGATAGGAATCACTATTCTCTTTTAGTGTCAATATATATGGGGAGAACACTGGTCCAATTCGATCAAAATAATGAAAAAGAAAGATACTTCAAAACAACTTTATGTAATTTGGATATGTTGAAGTTAATTTGATTAGTGTTCAGACTTGCTATATTATATGAATAATACTTAAAGGATGTTTTGCATGTAAATTTGAGCTTTGATGTTTGATGTGGCATTACATACTTGCAGAGAAAAATTGAGCGATGGTTAAATTCAATTTGTCCCTTGTGGTTTGAAGTGAAATTACTTTGTCATCTTAGGTTTTGGGTGGATTGCTGGGTAGATGACCCGGTTGGTAAGGTTTGTTTCTGGGTAGATGACCCAAATTAGGTAGATGACCCAGCTTGTTTGGGTAGCTCTGTTAGAGCTAATTTACCTTTTCCTTTTCCTCTTCCTCTAGAAGAGGTTGTCGATCACGGCATTTTGCGATTAGTGTCCCTGTAGGAATTCCCGAGTGAGATAGTCAGGGAGAGAATTTGTAGTGCCTTTGATATGTTCAATTTCAAAAATCAAAAACACTTAAGATTGCTTGCCATCTGGCGAAAATTTGTTTGGATGCTAAATTTTTTAACATCTTTTTGCAAAATGTCTTTTGCAGATTTGCAATCAACTTTGATTAAAAATTTTTTATTTAATAAATCAAATTGACATTTTGATATGCAGAGAACAATTACTAAAACTTCTTTTTTAACAGTGGAATACTTTTGTTGTGCAGGATTACGATGTTTTGAAGTATATGCAATGATATGTTCTTTGTCTGTGACTCTTTGTTTAAGAATGCCAGCATAACCGATGTCAGAGGCATCTGTTTTGATTATTTTGAATGCTTAAGGATTTAGAAGATAAAGGCATGGAAGATCCTTTACCTGCAGTTTGACCTGTTTGACAATATTTGTATGATTATCTGTCCAAGGAGAAGGATCATTTTTCAGACGATCATGGAGTGGTTAGATTTGATTGCTGAGTTGTGGAAAGAAATCAGTCACATAGTTTAAGCAACCTAAAAATCTTTGTAATTGATTTTTGTCAATTATTTGATTTGAAAATTTATCGGCAAATTCTATTGCTCTATGGATTGGAGTAACAGTTCCTTGATAAATATTATAGCCAAGAAACCGTATTTTTGTTTGAAAAAGATTGATCTTTGTTCCCGACAGAGCAAGACCATTTCGTCTTATTACTCCGACAAAAGTATTGATATGTTTGAAATGTTGATCAACCGATTGAGAAAATATTAGAACATCATCAATATAGACAATGACATAGTCTGAGTAAGGATTGAAGATTTCATTCATAATTCTCTGAAATTCAGAGGGAGCATTTTTTAGTCCAAAGGGCATTACGTTCCATTCATATTGCCCCAAAGGGAACAGTGAAGGCTGTTTTGTAGCGATCACTTTCTTTGATCTGGATTTGCCAAAATCCTGATTTCATATCAAATTTTGAAAAGATTTTAGCTCAATGCAGCCAATTGAGCAAATCTTTTTTGTTTGGAATAAGATACCTAATCCATTTTAATGCTTGATTAAGTGGTTTGTAGTTGATAATCAATCGAGGGGTTCCTCTTTCGATTTCAGCTTGTTTGTTGACATAAAAGGCATAATATGACCATGGACTTTTACTTTTTCTTATCAAACCTTTTGTCAATAGATCTGAGATTTCATTTTGACAATGAATGAGAAGTTCTTCATTCATCTGGATTGGCCTAACTTTTGTTGGAATTTGTCTTTCGTGAAAATCTTTTTCATATGGGAGATCTACCATATGGTTTTTTCTTTTTCAGAAAGTGTTTGGAAGATCAGAACAGATTGATGTTTGAATTTGTTGAAGAAGGGTTTGAATCCTTTTCTAGATTTCTAGTTTGTTAGGTTGAAAATCAATATTTTTAAAAGAAATTTCTTCTTTAAGAAAATTAATTTGATTATGTTTATAGTGGACAAGATTGAGATTTCTACTAATTGGTTTCTTAAGGAATCTAAATTTGATTGTTTTTCCCAAATGTTTGGTAGTAATTCCTTCATCAGAAATCTCTAGAGGGAAAAGTGATCTAATGAAAGGTGTTCCTAAGATTATCTCATTTTTGAGATTTTTGACCAGAAGAAATGATGTCTTAACTTAAAGACTCTAGTTTTCTATGATTGCTTCGGAGAGTTTAAAATTGATCTTTAATTTAGAACCACTAGCAGTGCTTAGTTGTTCAGATGTTTTTTCAAAGTATTTGGTAGGAATTAATTCTTCTTGTATATAATTTGAATCTGCACCTGCGTCGAACAAGGCAACTATTTCAAGGACAAAATCCTTTATTATGATTTTATGTTTATATAGAATTTCTGAATTTTAAGTTTGTTTATTAATCCTAGAAATTCGTCATTTGTTGATTTGTTTGGATAGAAGGTTTACCGATAAATTCTTGATCTGAATATGAGGTTCCTTCTTGGAGTTGGGCAAGAATTACTGTATGGATTTCTTCTTGTTCTTTTAGAACTTTGACTTCTGCTTTGAGCTCATATATCTCTTGCTGAAGATCTTGGATTGTTACAAGTTTTAAAGATTTTCTTTCAACTCTTTTTATGATTTCTTTTAGATCATATTTACTAGTTGAAAAGGGAGTTTGTGAAGTTTTTGCTTCAAATGTTGTTTTTAATTTATCAAGATATTATTTTTTTATCTTGATTATCAGGTAGTTTGTTTATTACGTCAAAAAGAAGATCTTGTTCTTTTGTTAAGATATTAACTTCATTTGAAGATTAAGTTTCTTCTTCGGAAGTAAAGTCATTGTTTTGGATTTGGTTTAAGTCTTCAGAAGATTCTTTTTCAGATTTTTCTTCAGATGTTTCAATTAAAAGATTGTTAATCTGTTCTTCTACAGATTGTTCTAAGTTTAAGGATTTCATTTTCCTTCTTAACCTACAATATTTGCCAATGTGACCAGGCTTGCCACAATTATAACAAATAACAGGTTTTTTAGGGATTTTAATATCAATTGGAGGTTTTGATTTAATTTCCTACCTAAGTTTTCTAGGAGGAGTATTTGATTTGTATTTGTAATATTTTGATTTAGGTTTGACGTATTTGGGTTTAAACCTAGTCTTTGTCTTTGTCTTTGAACAAGGAAAACCAAATTGTTCGCAGAAAGATCCTAGATCTTTTTTAGTTTGGGCCTTTTCTTTGGCAAGTTGATGTTGGATTTTATCATCTTGACAGATTTTTAAGACTACCTTTTGGATATAAGCAATTAATTGTCCGCAACTTAATTGCTCATAAGGGATTTTGCCATCTAATGTTTGGCTTATGACTTTATCCCTAACTTTGTCTCCTAAAGATTTTGGAAGACCAGTTAAGAATTTTTCTTTTCAGAAGGGTTGTTGACTATCTTCTCTAGTGTAGACTCTGGTAAGGAACGTATCCCTATACCACCTAAAATTGGCTAATGTTCTACACTTTAGATTGGACAGAAGTTCTGTAGATTTATCTTTCCATAAGGAAGGATCTCTGATAAAATGTTGGGTGATTGTAAAAATTAATATGTTAACCGCATCAGGGATTGTTTCACTGTTGTTTGTGATTGGTGTTTCATAAGGTTCAGTTTTGATAGCATACATAATTTTATGCAAATCGTCATTGGTGGGATAGTTATCCCACCATCCTTTTAATTGAACTGAAAATCCTGCAACTAAAATAGACACAATGGTTTCTTCAGGACAATCATAGGTTGTTTGATAAGCCGTAGCTACCATTGTCATATGTTGGAGAGTATTCAGAATCTGATACTCTGCTTGACCATCTATGTTTCATTCATAGATGTTGTTGGCGCTAAAACTTTGAAAGTTTGGGTTACACTCTTCGATTACTAAATCTGGAGCGGTTGCTATTTGATAATAAAGTTTGGATGGATTTTTTCAATTTAAAATTTGACTAATTATTGGATTAACTTTAATTTCAGTATTAACACTTGACTATTCATCTTCAGAAGAAGAACAATTAGAGGATTCTTTTTTTCCTAAGGTATTGATTGCTAATCCCTTGAGTTTTTGAGGTTTAGGTTGTTATTGAGGTGTTTCTGGAATGATTTTGTTTAACAATTTTATTTATTCATTAATTTTAGTGAGAAGTGTGTCTTCTTTAGAAGTTTGTTGTCTTAATTTGGCCAAATTTTCTTTAAGTTTTGGCGTCATTTTGTAAGGTTTGAAAATAGGTTTTTGTATTGTTGGTTTGGATGTTGAACTTATTGGGGTTTCAATTTGTGTGGTTGGTTTCATTCTTTCTCCTAGTGTTTGGAGGTATTTGTTTATATAGTTTGATTGTTCCATAAGACTTTTAATATCTTTAGAGGTTACAGGCTCATCTTCACTCTTTGTTTTGAATGGAGTGGTCATTACCGGGTTATTTTTCTCATCTCTAATGTGTGGGAGTTGAAATTGTTTCGTCAGAGAAAGTTCTGTTTGAACTAACTCTCCGTCTTTGAGGTGCCAGACAGTGTTTATATCTGTCTCTGTTTGCCTAGTTCCTATAAGCTCAGTTTGCCAAGGATAATCTAGGTTATTTTTTACTGTATATGCATGAAACCAGTCAAAAAATGGAATATTCATCTTAACATTGTTAAGAAATTCATAAAATTGGTTTTGAATTTTTTTTGGTTCATACCCTGATATTGTTGGAAAAATCATTCCCTTTAAGGAGTCCATTCCTCGGAATAAAAGTTTTTCCTAAGGGTTTCCTTATCTATAATGAACTCAGATGATATCATAAGGTTTATTAATAGAAGAGTAGGTTGGAGATTGAATTGACTTTTGGTCATCATCAACCTCTAGTTGATATGTTGGTCTAGGAAGTTTAGACGAAGTGTCTATTCCCCTAAGATCAATGTTTGGTATTGACGATGGAGTTATTGAAAAAGATCTTCTAGAGATTGTAAATATAAAATCTTCAGATCTAAGATCATCATATTTGATTGAGCTACTTGAGCTAAAGGAGTTTCGTCTATCAAAAATTAATTCTACCTTTCCAGACTGATATTGTTTGATTTCTTTAAAGTCATGAGTTAGTCTAGGTAAGGGAGGTGTTGCCTTATCTAGTGTCCATTTTTCTAGAAGTTTGACCTGATCTCAAGGTATTGTTTTTGGGACTGTAACATTGGCTTTGGAGAAATTTGTTAGAAACAGTGGAGTTTCTTCTTTTTTTTTGTTTGGTTTGAGCACTCTTGACATAGAAGAATTCATTACCTTGTATTGAACTCTATACATCAAAGAGAGTGGATAAGACCCTTGTTTCATGTCTATGCCATGGAATCGTACATCTAGATGTAAAACATCCATTATGTTTTTATCCATGACGCTGACAATAAGATTAGGAAAATTGTTAAAGAAGATTGGCCCATAGGCTACACTTGTTTCTACGGTTCCTAATAGGGAATCGTTAAATTTGTTATGCCTAGCATCTCTTAGATAAAGAAAGACTGAGGCATTGATTGCTTCTCTAATTAATGGTTTGATAGCAACTTGGACATATCCTATATGTAGGAACATATACTTTTGTTTATGTTTTAGGATTGAAGCTTTGGAAAGAAGTTGAAATTCTTCATCTTCCGTAGCTTTAAGAGAAATTTTTTCTTCTACTGTTCTAATTATGTAATAAGAACTGAAAAAGAATTTTCCCTGAGGTTTGTATAATTTGTTTGTTCGGATTCTGGGAATTTCCCAGTTTTCTATATCCTTATTGATATCTTCGAAGTGAATTTCTTCATTGAAGATGTTTGAGATGGGTTGTGTTTGTTGCTCAGTGAGCGAAAAAGAAGAAGGTTCAGAAGAGCAGAATGAAAAACGAGAAGAAAGAGATCTGAACAAAAATATTATAAAATTTATAAAATGAATTCCTTTCCCCATGATATCATTACCATCCTCTGGTTCCATAGTTATAAATGGATAGATCTAAACTTAACTTTATTATTTGAATTAGATCTTAAAACTTTAATGCTTGCTTTGTTATTTCCTAACCTTAATCACCACTTTCTATTAAGTTTTCTTAACTTTAGCCACCGATTTACGTTGATCTTCACCATTTTGTGGAAGCATCATTGAATTAGACTTACTGCCTCTACCAGGACTTACTGCTACAGCCCCACAAAATTAGTAGATCTGGAAATTCGTGCTATCCAGTTAAGAAATATTAACATTTTTATGTGTATACCAGATTAGGTTATAACATTTAGCATAAAAGTATTAACATATAATTCAATAAGATAAAAAGAAATTTAGATCCAGCCATGTATTTCTACTTCCCCATCAGGCTCTAGTACCAAAAAGGGAGGGCGGAAGGATAAAGTTTTCTACTATATATATATATATATATTATATAAGTGATTAATTTATTGTGTATAGATAAGAGTGGAAATAGGTTAAGTAGCTTATTTGGAGCTTCTGACGTAGCTTATTTTATTAAGTTTGACCTATTTATTATGTAAGTTAGGTTTAAGTTTTTATAAAATCCTATTTAGTTAAATAGGTTAGGCATAGACTGTTAAAAATATCTATTTGCCTTAATAGGCCGACTTATATATCTATTTTATATACATATAATTAGAAAAGAATAAACCTCCATTTTTATCCTTTAAAGATACAAGTATCATCACTTTAGTCATCTAAAAATTTTTATCATCAATTTAGTCCCTGAATCTAAAAAGTGTTATCAACACTATCCTTTTATGTACGAATAGGGATTAAATTAACAAAATTTCAATGATTGAAGATCAAATTGATGACAATTTCGTATAATTAAGAGATTAAATCGATGATATTTTTTGATTATTGAGGGATTAAATTGAAATTAATATATTTGAAGGACTAAAATAGTGATATTTTTTAAATTCAAGGACTAATTGATGAAAATAATAATTGAAGGATTAAAGTGATGATACTTATACTTTTGAAGAATCAAAATGAGAGTTTATTCATTAAAAAATTATAATATTTATATCATTTATCATTCTATATTTATATAATTTATTAATTTTTAACATAATTTAATAATTTTAATTAAAAATATAAATTATTTAAACTTTTTAAAATATAAGTTTATTAATTCAATATAAAATTTTCATCTAATATAAACTTTTTCAAATTAAGTTTTTGTATTTTTATAAAAATATCAGATCAAATAAAAAAAACCTATATTTAGATAATAAATTAACTTCAAGCTTAATGTTTTACAAAACATATCAAATTTATTTAAAAAAAAATTAATATAATCTAACTACTTTCTATCCCTATCCGTAGAGAAGTTGGTATCTGCGAGATGTCACGACATGAATATTAATAGTTAATAGTTCTGTAATTTGGCTGCCTTGTCTCACTTTTCTACTTTGACAAGTAAAAGATTTGATTTTGCAAGTTATCATCCTTGTTAAATCATCCGTTTACACGTGGCACATATCGCTGCTAGATTAAAAAAAAAACTACAAAATAAAAAGTGAGAAGTTGCTTTCATTGATCACTCCTTTCTACATAATTTTTTAATATATCTAATTTAAAAATAAAATAACAAAACAATATTGCAATAAAAAAATTAAAAAAAAGCTAATATATTCAGTATACCCAAGATTCTATCATTCGCAGCCGAAACACTGGTGAAAAGTGAAAAATGAAAAGTGAAAAAGGAAAGCATGGTGCTTAGAGAAACTAGGGATCTATTTAGTTTGACAAAGTGTTTTTTATCCTAATTTTTTCTTAAAAATGATTTTCATATTCAGAGTTTCAAATTTTAGAAAACTTACATGATATTAATAATTTTGTTTTAGACAAAATTCGAAGTCAGGACGACTCTTGAAATCCTATTCGAGATGAATGAATAAACTGCCTCCGAGGTGATTGAGTTCAGAATTAATACCCCATGTGCTTGAATCAACGAAGATGATAATACCTACAAAGAACACTCCAACGTTCAGGTGAGACGAGGGTTTGGCAAGTTTAAAGTATTTGTTATGTTGAAATATATACTTGAGGGCCTCTTTATATAGGCCTTTGAGAGAAGCCAAATTTGAAAAGAATTCCAGTGATAATTGATCGTCATCGTAATCAAGCATGATTATGCATTAATAATAATTGGCTGTTATTAAGGCGCTGATGGTTTTTAATTAGGATCATATATTGGAGGTCTTAATTATGGCAGGGATGCCACGTCATCTAAGTGAGCTTATTTAGTATTGAACAAATTTTATTATAATTACAAAATTATCACTATGTTTTTAACTCCATGTTTCTGAATAAGATGAAAATAATTATTTGTTATTTTCATATATGGTCACATTTTATGAAATGTTTCTTGAAAAAACATTTTTAGTAAAATACAAATAAACATGTTTCTAATCTTTATTTTTAGTTTTAGTAAAAATGAAAACAAATAGTCAAATTAAACACGCATTAAGAGATTCAAAGAGAAAGAGACAGTGATCCAAAGATAAAGAAAGAGAGAGACGATCAATGATAAATTTCAAGATGAAAAAATTAAAAGGCACCAGATGATATTGATAGATTAAGAAAGACTTTAAATTGTTGTTGATAAGTAATATACACATTTTTTTAATTAAAATGATGAGCCTCACTAATTAAAAAAAAGTATTTTTAATTATAAATATCTTTAATAAATAATGAATCACTGTGTATCTTTAATGTTTATATATATATATATATATATATATATATATATATATATATATATATTTTATGATAGGCTATTGATTAATTGCGCATAGAGATGTTAATCTCTGCCCTATCAGGACATGATTGATTAATAGTTAATAGCTTTGCAACTTGCTTCTCTCACTTTTCTACTTTTCTCAATTAAAAGACTTGATTTTGCAACGGATGATTTAAAAATAATCATAATGTTTTGATACATGATTTTAATATATCAAAAGTATATAAATCAAGCCGATTCTCTTTTTATATATTGTATTAATTAATAAATAATTTTACTTAATTTTACTCTTAAAATACAAAATTAACATAAAAGTTGTTTCTTTGCCGCAAAATGAATTCTCGATAATGGGGTTGAATATTTTGCCTTAATTATAATTAGCAATATAAATTGGTAAATATAAATCTATATGTTCAATGAAATATAAACACTAAATTAGTAAGAAGTAATTATTTTTAGCAACATTTAGCAATTAATTTATATAATTCAATAGCAATAATGCTCATTTCCTCAGTTTTGGATTAAACTCAATTTATATCCGTAATTGATCATATATTATTGTTGGTAATAAATTTTGAATTTGTAGCAATATTTTGTTTGAATTTATTAAATTTATTTCTAACTCTTACTTTTGGAATTTATTTTAAATGAACAGTATCTAAAAATTTATTTTTCAAAAAAAATTAAATATATTTAAATTTGAAATACTATTAATCCTTGCAATTATTGGCCGTTACTTGTCAAAAATATATTGAAGATCTTACTTTTATATATTATATTGATATTGATGCAGTCATTTTGTGTTTTCAATCTTTGTGAAACCATTACAGAAATTTGTCATATATATAGATACAAATTGATAAGAGAAATGTGTTTGTAATGACATCACTAAATTAATATGTGTAATGATTAATATAAAGACTAAAGTAATAAAAATATCAAAATAAGTAAAAGTGTAATTTTGAATTTCATTAATGGCTACATTAAAGATATATATTATTAGACAATAAAAATTTTGTGTTTCTCATTTCTATCACATCATTAAATCAATTTTTTATGTCATGTAAACAATAAAAATAATCAGAGAAATATCTCTGTTTAATGTCTTTATCTTTGTAATCAAAGAGAGTGTTATGGGTACTGTAAAATGCACAGTGGTAAAATGCCTTTCTGATGCTGCTACAAATGCTGCCATAGATTGATTCTGCGAGGTATTGGCAACCCCTTCTATAGTGCAAAAGCAAGAAAATAATTAAGTGGGAAATTTTTCTTCTTTTGATAAGTAAAAAAATCGTTACCACGACTTTGTCCATGTGAGTACTAGGAAAAATTCTAGAATCATAATAAATAAATATCCTATAAATAGGGAGACACAAGGTTGCGAGGTTTTTGAGTATATACAAATAAATAACCTTGAAGTTAATTCCAAAGGCAGTTGCGAGCTTTGGCTTTGAAGGTAGCCAAAAAAAAAAATGAAAATAAAGAATATATTGATATTTTAGATACATTGTGATCAAATGATACATGTTTCCATAGAGTTTTTCTAACATATCTACTTCAATTTATAAAAGTAATTAAAGTAACATAATAAAGCTAATTTAGTGAACATGGAAAGTAAAATGTAAGAAGAGAGAAGCATGGAAAGTTATTTTTTTAGAAAAATTTATTTATTTTTAAAATTTATTCAAGCCTCCCTTTTTAAAAGAATTATATGTAATGTATTTTTAAAATATAAGAAATATCTATATAAATACTTATCAGATATATATATAAAGTTTTTAAAATAATTAATCGGATATATGTAAGTTTTAAAAATAAAAAAAAAATTTGTAAAAAATTATATAAATAAAAAAAAATTTAGAATAATTTACTCAAAATTATAATAACCTGAGTCAATATGATTCCTTTCTTGGGCCCTAAACACCAAAAATATCATTCCTTTCTTTCCTCCTCACTCTCCTTTAATTTTCTTCGTCAAAATCAACTTGCGCAACTCACTTATTTTGAGTTATGCTTCCAAACAGTATACCAAAGATTCGGTAATCTAAAAGTAGGTACAGCTGCCAATCGTCAAAGCCGTGGTTTGACCGTGATACCTTGTTATATGTTGTAGGTGGGTGGAACATCCAACTAATGCATCGATTAGATCAGCAAGAGCAATGGAACAAGAATTGCCTAAGCTTGGAAACTCTGAATTAAATTTTATAATTTATCTAAACTAAATAGATTACGATTCAAATTCTGTTTAATGAATTCAATAAATTTGTTGTAAGATATATTATATAAAATAAATTTAAATTATTCATACATTTAAAGAAGAATCTGAATGATTCATGAAGACTTAATAGACAACTCACTTCAAATAATATTTATTTACATGATTAAAGTAGATGAATTAAACTCAGAATCATAAACTTTTTAGCTTAGAATATGAAATAAGTTGTTATAAAACCGTGTTGATTCTTTGCTGTTGATGTGAACTTGCTCATTGAATAATTCAGCTTTATAAAAAAATTGAGATCGTTCCATCAATTTCAAATATAGCATAATTTTCTGTCATTTAGTACAGGCAGTAGATATGACAAATGGATGAATTTGATAAATTTTATATTTGATCATTAATAGATAGATAAAAAATAAAATAATAATTTATTTAGTATCTATTAAAAAATTATTAAAATTATTCAATCTATTTATGATTTATTTTAATAAATGATATATAATCCATTCATTTTTAATTAGATGCATATAAATTCCTTCTATATCTAAATTAAATGTATTATATATATATATATATATATATATATATATATATATATATATATTAATTAGTCTATTAATCATCTATTAACTAAAAATATTCTAATTCATCTAAATTCATTAATTTTATTATTATAATTCAAAATTTTTTATTAAATTTAGATATAAATAAATTAGATGGGTCATAAATTAATAGATCTAATTGTCAGCAGTAAAATATGGCTGTCAGTCATCTCATCTAAGACGACATTGGACCCTGATTCCTTGTTAATTATTTTGTAAGTGGGTGGACTACTATATATATCTTAAGTTTATCTTCCGAGTAATTCCAACCAAAACAAGTGAACACAGAGAGAAGGGAATACTCCCATATGTCAGCTGAAGTAAATGGAACAAGAATTGCCTAAGCTTAAGCTTGGAGACTCTCTTGTGGTGCCTTCTGTCCGGGAGCTAGCAAAGGAGCCCTTGACCAGAATCCAGAAAGATATGTTCATCCAGATCTGGAGCCCCCTGTTGCATCTGATACCTATTTGCCACAAGTTCCTGTCATTGACCTGAATAACTTGTTGTCTGAAGATCTCAATGCATCTGAACTGGCAAAGCTTGACAGTGCATGCAAAGAATGGGGTTTCTTCCAGGTTTTGGCATCATCTCCTTCCATCATTTCTTTATTACAAGTTGAAGGAATAATTAATTATCCAAATCACAGTCAAGAGTTCTTAGTTCGATAGCTAAATTTCCATCTTTGCTATGTTACCTCTGATACTTAATTCAGAACAGCAGAAAAACTTGCAAGATTTTCGTTTGATAACTGCCTTCCTGTTTAAGATTTTAGATATGTGCATGGCAGTGAAAATTTGGCCTCTCTGTTTTAAAATATACTCTATTTTAATTAAGGTAATTAAAACAAAAGCAGTAACTTAATTTCATATTTGGTAGACCAAAATTCGTGAATGGAAGACACATGTGACCGAGGTAGGTTTTGAAGTAACTGTTCAACATTCACACAAACTAGAAAACGTTGTTCAAAAATCCTTCCCCACGACGTGACATATATTAGGTTCTTGTAATCGTTTCTAGCTCCAGAATTGAGGGCTGTTTGGTGTAAAGTTTTCTGAATTTTTTGATCAATGACTGTAGTGGGTATGATATTTTTCTCAGCAGGAGCCAAAGCAGTGGGCTGAAAGAAAGAATTTAACGTTACAAGGGATTAAAGATCCAAATTAATTAATTGCTTCCAACGAATGTGTAGTTTCTTAATTGGATTGTGTATTTGTGTTTATGGTATATGAGGTTATAAGATGCCTTAGCAGAACGTTGACCAACACTGCTAAATCTTCAAAATGTCTTAGGGTGAGAACCAGCAAGTACAGCAAAAATTTCTTCAAGATGGAAACAGCTATGACAGTGACATAGGCATGTGCACATTTTCAACAAGACTAGTTTGACACGTCTACTTAATAGAGAAAAAATATATGCCCACTTTGGTTGAACTTTCTTTAAGACTGATTCCAAAGAAACACTTCAAGTCAACTTTTTATACTACTACAGTTCATTAACTAATTAATCATTTTTTCTTCTACCATATACACAGTTGATTAACCATGGAGTCAGTTCTGAATTGGTGGAAAATGTGAAGATAGGAGTTGAAGAGTTCTTCAATCTTCCAAAGGAAGAGAAGAAGGCATTACAGCAGAAGCCAGGAGATATGGAGGGGTTTGGTCAGCTCTTTGTGAAAGATGATGAACAAAAGCTAGAATGGGCAGATTTATTCTGCATTACCACTCTTCCCTCTTACTTGAGGAATCCTCAGCTGTTCTCTTCTATTCCCTTGCCATTCAGGTACGCTTTCTCCTCTGAGTGGGAACAACAAAGTTGACACATTTATACAAAATTAGTTACACGATGTTCAATTAGTTAATGCGATTTATTATATCAAGTTTAAAATTAAAAATTATAAAAAAAAAAGTAATTGCTATGTCTTACCCAATACCATAGCATAATTTTTATTATAATAAAACATTGTTTGATAATTTCTTATATCACCTTAAAGTTAATAAAGTAGTTTAATTAAAGCTGAAACCTACCACGTGCACGTGAAACATGTATATTTTCTTTTATATTTATTCTTTGACAAACATGCAATTTTTATATGCATTATTTTAGTGACACTCTGATGAGATTGGTTTTGTTAATCATATATATATATATATATATATATATATATATATATATATATATAGATTTATACCATTAATTAATTAATTGATAATTTCTTATATTTTTTTTTTATAGCCGATGTAGTAGTTCAAAGTTGAAACCTGCCTAAGGCATGTGGGAAGCATATTTTTTTTTATTCTTTGACCAGATACATGAAATTTTATATCTGTGACATTTTGACCAGATTGATTTTTTAATCATATACCTTAATTGATAATTTCTTATTTTATTTTAAAGCTAATGTAGTAGTTCAAATTTGAATTTTGAAAACTGCTTATTGCACGTGGGTTTATGCATAGTTAAATATTACATACTATTTTTCAACTTCCATTGATCATTTTATATACCGTTATATTGATCGATTTGTTACAACAAAATGGTTAAAATCTTAAATCCAAAGGTTGAATTAATAATAAAATTGAGAATAAGATGTATAATTAGATATATTATTATGTGTACAAAATTTATCTTTTTGCGGTACATATATACAAATTTTAAATTTGTCAAATTTTGAGGTCAAGTTAATAAAGAAAAATTGTGAATATGTTAGTCTCGGTATAGATAACTTATCTTTGATGAAATTATAAAAGTTAATTCTCATAAATTACCAAACAAATGTAGATGATACGCCTAATTAAAATGGTTAAGAGAGAAAATTTATTTTGTTTTACACAAAAATGACCTAATAATATCTTTACTGTATACAAAAATATATTCGTATAACCAGAAAAGATTAGAAAATTTTATTAATTAGTTAAAATATATGTAATTTAACATTTTATATATATATATATATATATATATATATATATATTATAGAGAGAGAGAGAGAGAGAGAGAGAGAGAGAGAGAGAGAGAGAGAGAGAGAGAGCAGTGCAATACAATAAAAAAGAATTAGTTAAAATTTAGCTACATTTAATAATGATAATTATTTGAATAAAATAATGCAGTACAGACTACTCATCCATTCAATAATTAATAACTTGTTAACTCATATTGATAAATATTTTATCAATTTAATTATGGCTAATCTAGTATAGCATTTTCCATTTGATTACAGAGATAATTTGGAGGCCTATTATTTAGAATTGAGAAATCTTGCCATCAAAATCATGCAATTCATGGCAAAAGCTCTTAATATGAAACCCAGTGAAATAAGTAATTTATTCGAAGAAGGTCGTCAATCAATGAGGATGAATTACTATCCTCCATGTCCTCAACCTCAGCACGTAATAGGACTCAATCCTCACTCAGATGTTGGTGCCCTCACCATACTTCTCCAAGCAAATGAAACTGAAGGCCTACAAATAAGAAAGGATGGAAAGTGGATTCCTATTAAACCCATCCCTAATGCATTTATCATAAACATCGGTGATGTTTTAGAGGTAAATGTCTATAAATCATTCGCAAATTCCTGTCTTATTTAACCTTTTAGAAATGAGGATTACTTTTATGCCTATTTTTATTAGTATATTATGAGTGATTAAACATTCATTACTTATTAGTTATACTTTCTAAATATTTATTGTGAGAACCAATAACTTAATAAATATTTAACAACTTATCAAATGTATCTGTACCTAAAAATTATGGGTAGTGTAACATATGCAAACACCCTTGGATACTTGGAATGTTTACTTCCTCTTCAAATGTGATGACAGATACTGACAAATGGGATCTATCGAAGCATTGAACATCGAGCAACTGTTAACTCAGAGAAGAAGAGAATTTCCTTAGCCACATTTTATGGTCCCAATGTAAAGGGATATATAGGTCCATCACCAAGCCTTGTCACTCCAGAAAGACCAGCATTCTTCAAAAGAGTTGGTGTGGTAGATTACTACAAGACATTCTTTTCACGTGAGCTCAATGGGAAATCACACATTGATCTCATAAGGATCTAGAATGGGAATGACAAAAGAACATAGACTTTGCATTTTATGAAAGTAGAATAAATACTGTAATGTATAATAATAATGCAGGGGAAGTAGTGACTTGCCTATGTAAGTTGAACTTATCATCTTGTTCGAAAGGATATTTTAACAAATTTCATGGATGGATTAAAGATGGATGCCCCATTCTTGGAGGGCTTTAAGTACAAAGGAAGGACGCCACTCACTTAAAAGGAGTGATGTCAAAGCTATCCCTTTTTAAGCTCCAATTTTTGTCCAGATTTTTTTTAGTGTATGTTTAGTATAGAAATAAAAATTAGGGTAAAAATTATTGAAAAAATTACTTTCGACATTAGAAAATTAGCTACTGCTATATAGGAAAATTGCAAATAACAAATATTGGCAGACAAGCACAAATAATAAACAAATTGAGCAGAAAAAAAATTAAGAAATGAGGTTATCACAAATCGTGCAGAAAATACTGTTATTAAAAGTTTATCTCTGCCTTATCTAAAACTGTACTCGGTGGAGGAGGCATTGACAGGAAAACCCTTCAAAATAATATGTAAATATGCTGGTATAATCGTCCGCACTATGAACCCAGCTACTAGTAGCAACTGAACCTCATACTACGAAAGAGAAATCATGCAGTAGAGAAATGGGGAAAGCCTCTGGTGCATGAAAGAGGAGGAGGAAAATTGCTGGAGTTTTGTGCGTGAGAAGGAGGAGAAGTTCTAATATTTTTAGTGGATGCAGAGAGGAAGAAATATATAGGGAGTTCTCCAAACAGTAAAAAAAAAAAAAGAAAAATAGGGCACTAATGTGTGAAATAAAAACCAATAAACACATCTCCAACAATTAGAAAGTGAAGATTATATGATAAATGGGCTGAAAAAAATCAAGTCCGAGCAAAACTGATCAGGATTTACACGTGCACGAGACAAGGCAGGGTTGGCGCCACACGTGTGTGATATGGCTAGGCCTACTCTTATACGATAAGGTACTATGCCTATGAGTATGATTATATATAAGGATTCCTTAAGAGCCTTATATAAGCAAAGCGGGACTTGAACCTAAAAAATAACACAAACAAGGATTCTAAGTTTGAAACAACAATACCCATAAATTCTAACAAAAATTCATTCATGAATTTTGTGTATAAAATTGTATACAAAATTCATTCATAAATTCTCTTTCTCCCCTCCTTCCCAATTTTTACCACCATACCAAAACATATACTTAGACTTTTATCCTAACAAGTTACTTTTCTTTTTTAAAGCTAGCAAACTTTTGCCAATTCCACCCTTTTTAGGGTTCCTATTCTAGTTGTAGCCCTAGTAGGCATCCATTAAGCTAAGGAATTCGTATTTGAAGGCTCCATCAATCAAAAGGTTAATACTTGGGAGTAGATTTGAGTCCTTTGGGCAAGCTTTTTCAGTTCTGTGAAGTCTACACATATCCTCCACTTCATATCCTCCACTTCCCATTCAACTTCTTTACCATCACCACATTTGATAGCCAAGTTATGTACGTCAACTCTTGAATGAATCCAGCTTTGCTTAGTCTATGTACTTCTTTTGACATAGCCTTACACCTTTCTGCCCTTAATTCCCTTCTCCTCTAGGCCATTGGTTTTGTTGCGAGGTTGATGTTGAGTTTATGCAAAATAAAATTTGGGTCAATGCTATGCATGTTTGAAGGTACCCATGCGAACAAGTCAGTGTTTTGTTGAAAGAGGTTTTTCAGTTTGGACTTGAGGTCTCGAGGCAACTTGTTTTCAATTTTAGTTATTTGATACTGGTGTGTGCCGATTTGGATGTTGAGATGGTTTCCTTCGAGTTGAGGTATTTCTTGTCTTAGGTCCTCTTTGGGGTCTAGTTCATTCATGTGGATGTGGTGGATTTTGTGAATTTTGGGGTTTTTTTTTTTTTTTTGGATGGTTCCCTAGGCTTGAGACTTCAAGATAACATTGCCATGCAGTGTCTTGGTTAGCGTGCACCACTCTAAGTTTGCCTTCCGAGGTAGGGAATTTCATGATTAAATGGGGAGTTGAAACTATTACTCCTAGAGCTAAGTGAAGGTTAGTCGAGAATGATAATATATGATGTCTGATAGTATGTTATTATGAACTTCACTTTGACTATTTTAGAGGTTGCGCTTGTTCCTAGAGGGACAAATTAAGTTCAATATGACCTCGAACCTCCACTAGGTCGCCTGAGAATCTGACCAGGTTCCCACTGAAAGGCTTCAACTTGAACTTAGGGATTTGAAGTTACTTGAAAGTATTGTAATAGACAACATCGACCGAGCTTCCTGGATCGTTGAACACCTTGGCCATAAAATTAGCAATGATAGCAAATATCACCATGGCATCATCATCTTGGTTGAGATCAAGGCCACAAAAGTCTTCATATGTAAAGTTTATGGTTGGGTTCTTTCTTTTTATCATTTTCTAAGTCGGGGGATGGGATACTGACATGACTGCTCGAATATGATTTTTCTGAGCTGAGGATGATTCTCCACCACCTTTGAGTCCTCTTGAAATGGGGTTTATTACTTCTTTGAACTGTTACTCCTCCACCTGTTGCTTTGTTCGAGGTTGTTTTGCCCTTCTATCCTCCAATCTTTTCCTTCCCTGTTGTGTTTCTCTCCTCTGCACTTGCTATCATCTAACTTTCTTGGGTAATAGACATAACGTCTAAGGTACCCTCTCCGAATTAATAATGCTTAAATATGATCCTTGAGTGTGATACCCTATTGGGTGTGTCACAACATACCTAAAAGGCATCACGATAAGAGGTAATTAAATTTAAAAAAAATTCAGAAGTTGCCACTTATTTGTATTTTATTAAAAAAATAATTAAAAATTTTTTTTTTATGGAAAAGTGTCTTTGAAAATGAGATCATGCTTGGTAGTCTAATTATGTACAGAGAATGGTATGAACTTAATCTTATTCCACTTCTAATACATTCGTCTTAAAATAATTATCTTAAAGTCAATTATGCAAATCAATAACATTTAAAATATTTATTTTATCTCTTAAAACAAAAATAACAGATAACAAATAATAATAAAAAACAAATAAATAATTAAATAAAAATATTTATAATTTTAACTTTTCATGCATGTTTAAGTATTTTCACATGTAATGAAAAGTTAAAATCATTTAATTCTTCTATAAAAGGATTCTGTATTGAAGGATTTTACGAAGAATTAAGAATTAATTAAATGTAAAATGTATAATTGATTAAAATAGAATCAACAAGCATACCTAAATACATTTATGTCAAATTATTTATTATTTTTATTTTCTTTCCCTAAGTTTTAGATTTCTCTTCTTTCTCTTTTTTACTTTTATATCTTTTAGTTATTTTTCTATTTCGGCCCAATCTACAAATGAAACCAATAAGCACCAAGTCTTAGAAAAGTAAACCAAGCTAAATCCCTTTACTGCACCAACACTTAAATAAGATTAGCTTAACCCACTAACAAAACTTGGCCCACCGGTAGGAAAACTAAGCCCGAATCTCAACTAAACCCCAATAACTTAAATCTAAATGGAAAATCAAGTTTAACATTGGCTAAGTTCCATGGACCCATGCCCAAAATCATATCTACCCAAAACATGATAATCCCAAATTATAAATTGATCCAACACATTAGCGCATGAGTTAAAAACGAAAGAGGATAACAAAACATAAACAAGCCTAAATCGATTAAATGAAGTTATGATTGAGTTTTGAATCAATTTATGAAACACTTACTATTATTATTCTGACACTTAGTAATAATAATAGAAAAACTTACAAGCAATTTAAAATACAGTAGCATATATATATGTGTGTGTGTGTGTGTGTGTGTGTGTGAACTGCAATATCTAAATACAATAACTAAGCAAAAGCTGCAACATTAAAAAAATAGAAAACTGATAATGGAACATCTTAAGAAAAAGAAAATTTTTTTTGATAAATAAAAATTAAAGTTGATGAATTGACTTGTTCTAAAAGTATGATTCATTGAGTGTTTACATAAATAATTACAAATAATCTATTAACAAAAAAACTCAAAAATTAAACTTAAGTTATGACAAAAACTAACAGAACCCAACATAATAAAGGAAATGGCACAACCCGTACGCACCCCAGCTGGCCAAGCAACTAAAATATAAATAAGTGAAGAAATATGAGTCAATGATACGGTATAATGCCCCAGTAAAAACATGATGTTGCGACAACATGAAAAACTCCAAAACAGAGCTTTGAAAGGCTCTCATTCCTTGAGGTGGGTTTTTATTGATTCTTGGTCAAAGAGGTCGTAGGTGGAGCTTGTGAAGGGTGGAATGGTGATGCTGTATGTGTGAAGTGCTTTGGTTGAGTGTGGTGTGTGGAGTGAGGTTGGTGAGTGAACCAGTTACCTGTGTGGGTGAAAGGTGACAGTAGTGTGAGTGCAGTGAGGGTGTGAGGTGCGTGCTGTGCGAAAGTGAAGTGCAGTGTGAAGGTGACAGTGAGGTTGTGCAGTTAGTGACTTGTTTGGTGGTTGTTCTGGGTGAGGTGAGTGTTGGGGTGCTGATGAGGTGAGTGGTCTTCTAAAAACAGTTGACTATCAATTTAGTCCTTGGCTCAATCATAGAATGACATCAAAATAATTTTTATATTATAAATTGTGAAAACATTATTAATAGAATTTTTGATTGAAGGGTTAAATTGATATAATTTTATATCATTTAAGAATTAATTAATGCCTTTTTTATGATCAAGAGAGTAAAACGGTGTTACTTTCTTTAAATGACTAAATTGATCACTTTCTATTATTTAATGATTAAATTAATATTAATATTTTTTGAAGAACTAAATTGATATCAACTATATTTTTGAGGGACTAAAATGAGTGTTTATTCTTTTTTTTTTACACTATCATCCAATCACATGTTACCATATCATTAAGAATGTTTGACATTTAAGGTAATTGTTATTTTATTCAAATTCTTTTAATAATTTTATAATATTTGATTAAATAATAGTATAAAACTTTTTACACTGACAGTAGATCAAAATTAAACATCTTAAATAAAATTATAACAGTTTTAAAATAAAGTTACAATATGATTCTAAAGAGTTTTACTTTAAAATGTTTTAAAGATTTTAAACTTTTTAAAATCATGTTATAACTTTATTTTAAAATGTTGTAACTTTAGTTAAAATATTTATAACTTTATTCAAAATCAATCATCATTATAATATGTAAAAGTAAGGTTTTGATTCGTAGAACTCTGACAAGTTGTACTCTCTAGTGTATATACATCTTTTAATTCTTTTATTAATATGTGGCACTCTTTTATAATACTCTCATAAAATAATCATAATTTAAAATCATGCATTTAGTATAGATTATAATCAACATTTATTTAGAAATTTTAATTCGATTAGATTTCCTAATTGACCTATCAAACTTTAATATAATATCAATCAACAATTAAGAGATGATATTTAAGATTTTTTTAACCTTCTGTCAAGGATCTAAATAGATATGGATGGATTAATTGATATTAATAAGCAATTAGAATAATATCCCAGTAATTAATTAATTAAAATTTAAATTTCTAAATTATAATCCATTGTGAATATTTTCTTAAATATAGTTTAGTATAAATATGACTACAAATCTCATTCGTAGAAGAAGTAACCATTCATATCCTTTCTTAGTATGTCCTTTCTCCATTCATAATTGTTCATGGTCGGCTGCATGCTCTACAACTATTTGTAGTCTCCATTTACCGCAATTCATTCCCTTTTGTCGCCTATATCTGTGTTCCTCTCTCGGGTTTGTTTTTCATAAAAAAATTTCATTTTGTAGTTAATTTTTTATTTGTTATCTATTCTTTTCTCTCATGCCAAATAAATTGTTGCGTGTTTTTATATAATTGTTCAAAGTGGTATGTTAACTTGTGACGAGTGTGATATTTGATCGACAAAAACTTAGACTCAGTAGAGTTCCAATTACCTTTGTACCTGGCTTTTCAACCAAATTGTAGATACAAATTTGCTTTCTATTTTTATTTTTTAAATTTTGAGACTTGATTAAAGATTTTTTGTTGAGATATTACTATTGTAAGAACAATTGCTTTGCGTGTCCCTCTTCGTATATTTACTCTCCATTTTCATTTAGATTTGCTTTATTATGCTACTTTAATTAATCATTCTTTGTTTTCATTTTTTTCAATTTACCATTTCTCTTCAAGCTCCTACTTCTTTTTCTCTTTTGTTTTTAAGCAATTAAACGTTTATTGCATCTAATAAATATAAATATTAATTAGAGATATTTCTCTTATCAGTTTTACAATTTGCACCATATAAGAAATTGCTCTAGTAGTGTGGAAAAAATGGGACATTATTGTAATGTAACCACTATTGAAATTCAAAATTATACTTTTACTTTTTTTTATATTTGTTTTTCTTTAATTATTATATTAATCATCAGCATGGTAATTATCAATATTTTAAATATTTGATTGATCGGCCCATTTTCTAAAATAATTTTACATTAATGTATTATATACGAAGTAACTAATTAAATATAATTTTTTATTTTTACAATCTTGATATTAAGATCCTGATAATTGATAGATTAAAATTTAAAATTTAAAATTATAATTAATTATGAATATTAAATTTGGTAATCAAATATAATTACTCAGAAAAATATTTAACTTCTAAAGTGATACAATTTAAATAACAATTTAAAATTTACATAATCAATTTCACACACAAGACAGATTCAAATTCAAAGTGATATAATTTTAAATAATTATAATTATTTAAGACATATGAATCAATATTTAAAAAAGTGTTTCAAGAATCATTATTAATGTATTTTATTAAGCATTAAGAAAGTATTTTACTCATTATTAGTGTCTTAATAAAAATATTTAGGATTGTAATTTGATACTTTAATTATCAACATTTTAAATGTTTTATTTATTGGTCTATTTTATGAAATAATTCCACATTAATGCATAATATATGAAATAACTAATTAAATATTATTATGATTCTAACAATCTTGATAATAAAATCTTGATTACTAATTGATTAAAATTCAAAATTTAAAATTATAATCAATTTTAAATATATCTTTAATAATATTTTATTATAAACATGATTTCATTAATAAAATAGATGATAAGTTATAAATATTATAAATTAAAAATTTGAAATTACAATCAATTCTAAATATTTCCTTAAATATATTTTATGATCAATATAGATGTTATTTCACTACTTTAATGCATTATATCATCTTTTATATTAATGATAATATAAAATCATACATTTAATATTAATTATAGTCAACATTTATTTACAAATCTAACTCGATTAAAACCGTTGATTATAATCATGCATATTGATTATAATGCATAATCATGCATATTGATTATAATCAATATTTATTCAAAAAAACATCAGTATAAAAACATTCGTAGCATCATAATTAAATAGAATATTAATATGTTACGATATTTATGAAGAACTAATATAGCATTTTGCATGTAATAGAATCAAAAATTTGAAAATTTAAATTTTATTATCTATAAGGATTATTATTTCTATAAGTTTCCATATTTAAAATATCTTTCATAAAAGATAAAAATTATTGTTAATAAACAAGATAAGTTATGACTAGCATCAATCAAAGATATCATTATCATTTGAATTTATTGTAAATATTTATCCATTCATTATATATTTTTTAAAAAATAATTATAAAATCAAATCAATTTTCAATTATATTTTTTGTAATAATTTTATTACACATTATTACATATTTATGTGTGTTAGAGTATTGGTATTTTTTTTTTAAATTCAAGTTTTGTTTTTCTACTGTAACATATATATTGTTTTAATATATTTTTTACTCTTTATGGTTATAAACTTAATGATTCATAGTAATAAGATACAATATACTATTATTATATTTTTTATAAAATAATACATAATTATTTTAAAATAATTAAATTAGATTATTATAATATCTTATTGAACAATTAGTTTATTAATAAGTCATTTATAATATGTCAATTTTATAATACACACGTGTTTTTTTACATAGGACTTAAATATATATTATGTTTATAATAAATTTAACAAATAAATACATAATGAATTTATAACAAATAATATAAACTATCTTTTGTAATACTTAATTAATTCATTAACCGAGTAGTTAGCTCATAAATTTTTTATGATGAAATATTATTTATATCCTTACTCAAATTTATAAAGCTAAATTAAAATTTTATCTCAATACTCAAAATTTTGAACATTTAATTCAAATTACACTAATTGAATATATTCTATTATTTTTTATATATAAAAGTAAATAAAAATAAAAATAATATTTTATTACAAAACCATTAATATACTAACAATTTGATTAGCAAATTTGTCACATTCTAGGTAAGATATTTTTTTTTATAAATATTATGTCAGGTTTCATATATATTACCTTTTATAATGATATTTCATATATATATATATATTCATATATAAGATTTTTTTATGGATTTTTTTTGTATATTATACATAAATTTCTAATACATTTATTGTTTTTCACTTATTATTTACATATATTTAGTAGTTATATAAAAATAGTTTTATACAATGCATCTCACTAGTAAAAAACTAACATAATATATAAAAGTAAGGCCCTGTTTTATAGAATTTTGATAAATGATACTCTATGGCGTAAACATGTGTCTTATTTCACCTTCTAACATGTGATACTTTATTAAAATATTTATTAAAAATTATTTAAATAATATTATATTATAAGAGAAAATAAATATTAAGTATTATAATTATTGATTTGAGAACTTTTTTTAAAATTCAAAATCTAATTCAAAATAAAATTGAATGATTGATGTCTTTGTTAGTTGACTTTTTAGTATTTTAAGTAATTATTTATAAAAATTAATAATAATTATAGAATATATAAAGAATTAATTAGAATCATGTGTAGAATATGTAAAGAATCAATTAGAATCATGTTAAGATCATGTTAGAATCATGTAGATTATGTAATATGATTATTGCATTATTTCCTTTTTATTGTACATTAATTACATAAGTATTATAAAATCTGATACAGAGGGCAGTGCAATTTCACTGACTCATTTTCAAAAACTAAGAGTTGCTATAATCCTTCCTCCTTTCAACATGGTATCTAGAGCCTAGGGATAGAAACTCAAATTTTTTTCTTCTCGCTTCCTTGCCGTTAGCTTTGTTTTTCTCTGTCCTTCAGCGGCTTCATCTCAGATCTACGCATATGAGGTGTGTTACTTTGGCAACCGACCCCACCACGATGTGTGTCTCTCTGAAACCATCCCATCCTAGGAGCCGCGCCGTCATTGGAGCTCCGACGCGCCGCCACACCCCGATCACCAGAATCTGTCCAGTTCGCGTTTCCAGCGCCCCTGAGAGTGCATTTTGGGCTCTTTCCGACCGCCGTTTCTCCCGACCACTTCTCTGTGTGTTTGCTGGCCATATCTTGTCCTTTCGACGAGGTTTGTGATCTTCCAATGGGTGTTTGGCTTCCCCACCTCCGCGAATCATGTCTACTATCATAATTTTTTGGTCTTCCAACTCAGGTTCTTGTTCTTGTTTTTTAGGTTTCTTAAAGTTCTGTGCCCATCATGTCCACATCTGGTACAACTTGCTTCACTGGAAAGTCGAGTATTTTCAGTTCTGCAATTTCAGGATCTCCAATCATCACTACTGAACCACTTAATAGTTCTAACTATCTGCATTGGGCTCCAGCAATTGAGCTCTGGTTTAAAGGTCAATGATTTTCTGATCATCTGACAAAGAAAACATCTAATATTTCTGCAGCTGATTGAGACACTTGAGAGGCCATTGATGCTCAACTTTGCAGTCTCCTTTAGAATACCATTGATCGTGAGATTCTTTCCCTTTTTCGACTGTATCAGACTTGTCATGAGGTGTGGACCAAAGCCAAATTGCTATACACTAATGATATTTAGTGGTTTTATAGTGTTATCTCTGATATGCTTAATATTCGCAAACAAGATCAATCCATGTCTAGCTATTTGGGTCATATTCAGAGTGTTCATACTAAGTTCACTGAACTTCTCCCTATCACTGCTGATATTGCAACTCAAGAAACCAACTATGACAAGTAGTTCATGCTTCTCACATTGGCTGGTTGACCTCATGAGCTCGACTCTGTCCGTCAACAACTATTGGCTAGTGCTTCTATTCCCTCCATGGAGAATGTCTTTGCTCGGCTACTTCTAGTTACTCAGTCTGTCTCTGTTCCAGCTGCATCTATTAGTGACTCCTCTGTTCTAGCTTCTCCGTCCACTATTGCTGCTGCTAGTTCTTTGTCTTATGGTTGTGGCAAAGGTCAACGTCCACAGTGCACTTTTTGCCACAGGTTTGGCTACACTCGTGAATGTTGCTTCAAACTACTTGGGAAACCCCCTCGCACAGCTAATATTGCTCAGTCAGACTCTCCTGTTCCTACATCTGACTCTTCAGACGTGTCTACTGTCACTATCCCAGCTACTGCCTCTGAAGGTTATCTAGCGTATTAGGCTGCTTAGTCATCAACCTCTGCCTCCGCTTTTCAGACTGGTAATTATGTTGCTTGCCTCATTCATTCCTCCCTTGGTCTATAGATTTTGGATTCTCGTGCTTCTAATCATATATCTGGTAACATTAGTCTTTTCTCTCATCTTTGCCATTCAACTTCCCTCCCTATAGTTACCTTAGCCAATTATTCCAAAACTATGGCTAAAGGTCTTAGTCAAATTTGTTCTCTACCCTCTCTAACTCTTAATTATGTCATTTATGTTCCAGATTGTCCTTTCAATCTTATCTCTATCAGTCAATTAACCAGCTCTCTTCATTGTTCTATTACTTTTACTAATAATTCTATTCATGTGCAGGACTGGGATACGAGACGGATGATTGGCGAAAGACGTGAGTCTCACGGGCTATACCATCTTACTATACCTTCATCACCTGCTGTCTTTACTTCTGTTGTTTCTCCTTCTCTCCTCCATAATCTCCTTGGTCATCCTAGTATCTCCAAGATTCACCGAATGGTTCCTACATTGTCGTCTTGATCATCTTTAGATTGTGAGTCATGTCAATTTGAGAAATATGCTCGCACTTCGTTTCCTAAAAGTGTCAATAATTGGGCTATGTCCCCTTTTGATTTAGTGCATACGGATATTTGGGGTCCTAGTCGTATTCCCACAACTATGGAATATCTGTATTTTGTAACTTTTATTGATGACTTTTCCCAATACACTTGGTTATTTTTAATAAAGAGTCGTGCAGAAATCTTTTCTGTTTTTCAATCTTTCTGTGTTGAAATTCGCAATCAATTTAATACTTCCATTCGCATTTTACGTAGTGATAATGCTCGTGAATATTTCTCTTCTTCTTTTACCTCTTTTATGGCTTCACAGGGTATTCTTCACCAGTCCTCTTGTGCTCACACCCTACAACAAAATGGTATTACTGAGCGTAAGAATCGTCATCTTATTGAAATAACACGAACTTTACTTATTCATAATCATGTTCCTCTATGATTTTGGGGTGATACAATTCTCACTGCTTGTTATTTGATTAATCGCATGCCTTCCTCTGTTTTAAATAATCAAATTCCTTCATCTATTCTGTTTCCGTCTCAACAATTGTATTCCATCCCACCTCGTGTTTTTGGTTGCACTTGTTTTGCTCATAATCTAACCCCTGGACAGAACAAACTTCATGTAAAATCCCTTAAGTGTGTCTTTCCTGGCTACTCTCGTTTCTAGAAAGAATACACGTGCTTTCACCCAGACAGTAACCGATATATCACCTCAGCTAATGTCACCTTCTTTGAGGAGTCACCATTTTTCTCATCTTCTCCTGCTGAGCGTTCTTTAGTGTCTGATGTTCTTCATGTTCCCTTACTTGGATATCCTACCAAAGTCACTTCTTCTACTCCACTTCAAGATACTTCCATGGCGGTACCGGTAGACTCTAGTCCTGAACCAGCACCTTTACTGCTCCAGGTTTTGCCTCCCACTAGTCTGCTAGTTGTCATTCGCAAAGGTATTCGTTCTACTCGTAATCCTCATCCTATTTACACCTTTTTAAGCTATCACCATTTGTCCTCTCCATATTTTTCTTTTGTCACCTCTTTGTCATATGTTTCTATTCCCAAGACTACATGTGAGGCACTATCCCATCAGAGGTGGCAACAGGTTATGGTAAATGAAATGCAAGCCTTACACTCTGGTAGCACTTGAGAGTTAGTTCTGTTACCTAAGGGTAAGTCCACAGTTGCGTGTCGATGGGTGTATGTTGTGAAAGTTGACCCTGATGGACAGATTAACTGTTTAAAAGCTCGCCTAGTAGCCAAGGGATATACTCAGATATATGGTTTAGACTACGGTGATACATTCTCACCTGTTACCAAGATTACTTCTGTTCGACTTCTTTTATCTATGACTGCTATGCGACCTTGGCCTCTTTTCCAACTTGATATTAAGAATGTCTTCTTACATGGTGAACTTGCTGAAGAGATTTACAAGGAGCAACCTCTTGGTTTTGTTGCTCAGAGGGAGTCTGGATTAGTTTGTCGCTTACGTCGTTCTATTTATGGGTTGAAGCAGTCTCTACGAGCATGATTTGGATGATTCAGTACAGTAATTCAACAATTTGACTTCGATCCGCAGTGAGGCAGATCATTCTGTTTTCTACCGTCATTCTTCTCAATATCAGAATATCTTTCTAGTGGTATATGTAGATGATATTGTCATCACAGGTGATGATGAAGACAGTATCAATCAACTAAAATAACATCTTTTTCGTCATTTTCAGATTAAGGACTTAGGTCGCCTTAAATATTTTCTTGGTATTAAGGTTGCTCAATCCTCTACTGGTGTCGCTATTTCTCAGAGAAAGTATGCCCTTTATATTTTAGAGGAGACTGGCATGACAGATTGTCGACCTGTAGATACTCCTATGGATCCAAACATCAAGCTTTTACCAGGACAAGGGGAGCCCTTGTAGGATCCTGAAAGATATCGAAGACTTATTGGTACACTAAACTACCTTACCATCACTCGACCAGACATCTCCTTTGCTGTAAGTATAGTTAGTCAATTTTTACAAGCTCCTTGTAATAGTCATTGGGATGCTGCAATCAGAATACTCAGGTATATCAAAGGAGCATCACGTCAAGGCTTTCTCTGTGAAGACAAAGGACATACTTAGATCATTGATTTTACAGATGCAGATTGGGTTGGCTCTCCCTCAGATAGGCGCTCCACCACAAGTTATTGCGTGATGATTAGAGGCAACTTGGTATCTTGGAAAAGTAAGAAACAAGATATTATTGCAAGGTCAAGTGCAGAAGCAAAATATCGAGCTATGGCATTGGCAACATGTGAACTTATATGGCTGAAACAATTGCTTCAAGAGTTAAAATTTGGGGATGTTAAGCAAATGCAACTGATTTGTGATAATCAAGCAGCTTTGTACATTGCCTCAAATCCAGTGTTTCATAAAAGGACTAAACATTTAGAAGTGGACTGTCACTTTATCCAAGAAAAAAATTTTATCTGATGTATCACCACTAACTTTGTCAATTTAAATGATCAATTAGCAAATATATTCACAAAGTCTTTCAGAGGTCCTCGAATTAGTTATATTTGTAACAAGCTTGGTGCATATGATTTATATGTTCCAGCTTGAGGGATATTGTAGAATATGTACAGAATCAATTAGAATCATGTGTAGAATATGTAAAGAATCAATTAGAATTATGTTAGGATCATGTAAATTATGTAATAGGATCATTGCATTATTTCTTTTTTATTGTACATTAATTACATAAGTATTATAAAATCCGATACAGAGAGTAGTGTAATTTCACTGACTCATTCACACAAACTAAAGGTTTTTATGATCCTTCCTCCTTTTAACAATAATAACTAATTAGATTGAAATAAATAAACTTACATTATAATATTCTTTACTTATATTAACTAATATTAAATATGTACTATTTACATATTAAACGTTAGAATTTTAATATTTTTGGATATTCAAAATAAATTATATAAATAATTAGAAATATTTGATAGAAATATGAAGCATTAAACATAATCGAAATATTTAAATTACTAAATATATATAATTATTAAGATACAATATTTTGATACAATATCATATTTTAATTGTTAATTGATGTCAATAATAATTAAATATGATATCCCAATAATTAATTGATTAAAATTTGAATTTTCATATTATAATCAATTCTAAATATTTTATTAAATATAATTTAGTATTAATATTATTATATATTGCATTCATTCCTCTCTCCATTCATAGTCTTATATGTGGTCCGTCGCTATTTATGGTTGGTTTCGTGGTCTGCATTTTCTGCTGTTCATTCCTTTATTATGTATGTCTATATTCTTCATCAAGTTTGTTTTTTGTAAAAGAAAAAAATATTTAATTTTATAGTTAATTTCTTACTTATTATCCATTCATTTCTTTCACGCTAAATAAATTGATATTTATTTTTCTTTAAGTCCTTAATGCAACGGGTCAACTTGTGTGGAACACAATATTTCATCAATAATAGAATTGTGGTCATTACCTTTGTATTGCTCTTCAACCAAATTATAGGCACAAAAATTCTTGCTTTTCAATCAAATTGTAAATGTAAATTTTCTTTTTTTTAAAAAAAAAATATTGTGACTTGATTAAGATTTTTTATTTAGATATTGTTATTATAAGATCAATAACTTTGCATGTCTCTCTTCTTATATTTATTTTTTGTGTTCATCTAAATTGTTTTTATTATGATTACCGAAAAAAATTAGCTTTATTATACTACTGTAATTACTTATATAAATGGAGGTAAATATGTTTAAAAAACTTTATGGGAGCATTTTGATCACTGATGTATCCAAAATCTCAAAACATTATTTATTTTGATTTTTTCTTTTCAATTCACTATTTCTCTTTTCAATTCATCATTTCTCTTATACAACCTTTTGAGCATAGGATGAGAAATTAACATGTTAGGACTGCTTCAAGCAAATTGTGCCTTTTGAAACCATCTCTACATGGAAAAGTAACTTTTTGACCAAAAACTTTAACTGAAATGATACAAATCTTTTGGATAGATTGATCTCGGTTTCATTTTTTATTTTTTTTAAATATTATGACTTGATTAAGATTTTTTTTGTTTAGATATTGTTATTGTTGGATGAATAACTTTGTATGCCTCTCTTCTTATATTTACTTTTTATATTTATTTAAATTGACTTGATTATATTATTTTAATTATTCGTATAAATGCAAGCGATGGACAAATTCTATGGGAGCATGCATCATTTGATCACAATGTATCTAAAATATCAAATCATTCTTTATTTTATTTTTCTTTTCAATTAATCATTTCTCTTCAAGCTCTTACTTTTTTTTTTCTTTTTCTTTCAGTTAACTAAACATTTATTGCATCTAAAAATACAAAGATATTAATTAAATAAGAAAACACATTCATTTAATAAAGTTAAATTGAAAATTTATTTTAATACTCAAAATTCTGAACATTTTGTTTGACTTATATTGAATGAATATATTATTTTATTTTTTACATATAAAACTAAATTAAAATATAAATGATATTTCATCACAAAACTATTAATAAATTAACAGTTTAGTTTGCAAATTTATCAAGCTTTATGTAATATATTTTTCTCTATGAATACTATGTCAGGTTCTATAAATATTATCTTATATAATGATATATATTTCAAACATACGTATTTATATATATTTATATGTATAATTTTTTTTCTATCAATTTCTTTCTTACATTATACATAAACTCATAGTAGACGTATTATTTTTAATTTGTTATTTATATATACTTAAAGTTATATGATCATGCTTTTATGCGGTGTATCGCACGGGTAAAAATAAATATTATGTATTATAATTATTTATTTACTGATTTATTTTAAAATCTAAAATAAAAATCAGTAATTGATTCGAAAAATTTTATTATGATATCAATCAACAATTAAAATATATTGTATCAAAATATTGTATCTTAACAATTATATATATTTTGTAATTCTAATATTTTGATAAAGTTTAATGTTTCATATTTCTATCAAATATCTCTAATTATTTATATAATTTATTTTTAATATCTAAAATATTAGAATTCTAACGTCTAATTTGTAAATTAATTTTATTTATTTTAGTTAATGTAAGTAAAAAAATATTATTATATAAGTTTTATTATTTCAATTTAATTATCAATTATTATTAATTTTTATAAATAATTACTTAAAATAATGGAAAGTCAACTCATAAAGACAATTTGAAAATGGTAATTAATTAAAACAAATCAATATATTATGTAGTATAAATATTTGACGTAAGATTTGAAGAATTGATAATTTCCTATGTTAGTAATTTTTTGATACAAGTATAATAATTTAACAAAATCAGTCAAGACATTCCGACTTTGGCTACACTACATTTTAGCCGGCAATTGATTGAATGGATGATTCTTTTACGAATGGAAATATTAATTCATATCAATAAACAATTAAAGATGACATCTCAGTAATGAATTAATTAAAATTTGAATTTTCAAATTATAATCCATTCTAAATATTTCTTTAAATATAATTTAGTATAAATATAATTACAAGTCTCATTTGTAGAAGAAGCACTTATTCATATCATTTCTTGGTATTCTTCCTCCATTTATACTCTTCTACCTGATTTATCATTGTTCATGATTAGTTGCATGTTCTATTACTATTTATGGTCTTCATTTATTATAATTTATTCTCTTTTATTGCCTACTTTTATATCTCTCGCTCGGGTTTGTTTTCCGTAAAAAAATTTCAATTTTTAGTTGATTTCTTATTTATTATCTATTCCTTTCTCTCATACCAAATAAGTTAGTGTCTATTTTTCTGCAATTATTCAAAGTGGTATGTTAACTTGTGAGGAGTGTGATGTTTGATCAGGAAAAACTTAGATTTAGTCAAGTTGCGGTTACCTCTGCATGTATTGCTTTTTAACCAAATTGTAAACACAAATTTTTTTCTTTTTTTTTAAATATTGAGACTTAATTAAAAATTTTTTGTTTAAATATTACTATTGTAGAATCAATAACTTTACATATTTCTCTTCGTACATTTACTTTTCATGATAATTTAGATTGGCTTTATTATACTATTTTTTTTAATTATAGAAATGGAGGCAAATATGTTTAAAAAAAATTACATGAGAGCATGCATTGTCTAACACCAATGTAATCTCAATACATTCTTTGTTTTCATTTTTACAATTTACTCTAATCATTTTCACAATTTACACGATATAAAAAAAAATGCTATTCGTCCATAAAGTTTGACCGACTTTATGTTGCCCGACCTACTTGGCATATCTTAGGTGGAATTTATTTTACATGTCAGCATAGTTTTCTCCCTTGTTTGGCCTCTCTCTTCATTCTTCTGCTTTCTTCCTCAAATCTGAGTCGACGACACCTTCCCCTTCACCTCCTACACCACTGCCAAACCCACTTAACAACTCATCTTCACCTGTAGCATCAAGGCCCCCTGAAAACTCGACCCCTCCTCCAGTAGCTGTGCCACCTCTACCACTAGCATCTGCGGCCCATTAACTCAGCCTTGATAATTCCTCTAGCAGTTGTTCTATCTTCGAGATCTTCTCCACCAACAGTATGTGGGTTCATGCGTTATTATCAGAAGCAAATTTGGTCTAATCATTCCATTGGGTACTACTCTTATTGACAGCTATTCCATATGCATCAAAGTGTTCGATGAAAAGCTTGTTATTCGCTAATTAAGAAATGATGCTAATTTCAAATGGGTGTTTGTGCTATGAATCTGATCTAATCTTTTGAGTGCTTTGTTATGGCATTGTTTTGGTATTTATGATTTGAAATTTGCGTCTATATCATCTAGTTTACATTCTTTCATGAGACAATTGTTACTGCAGCAAAAGAGTTGAGTAAAAAAAACTCTATGGCTGAGACAATTGTTACTGCAAAACAACCAAGTCTTGCGTCTATGCCTGCTAGTTCTTGCTTACATGAATCAGATGCCCTGTTTTCATTCATACTTGCTAATTGCAGTTTCCATAATTTGTTTCTTTTCTTGAGTTCTTACAAAAATCAAGGGAGATTAAAAAGAAACACACACAGAAATTTAAAAAAAAAAAAAAAAAAACTTATGAACGCAAGGAAGATTAGCACCAAAAGAAAGTATAAAACATGAAGGAAAAGGAAAAGTTCTTGCTATCGTGAATCAGAGACCTGATTTGAAGCTGGTTGGCTTGCTATTCGCTGAGGGTGACTGCTGTGGTTAAATCAATTTTACCGTCTCACCATTGTAAATATAATCTACCTTTCATTAACCTATTTAATTTGTTTAAAAAATTATTATTTAAACACCATAATAAATAATTAAATCTTATGTGGCTGACCACACCAATTAAGTAATTTGCCACCTAACTCTGGCAGCTTAATTCGGTCATATAATTCTGGCAGTGTAGCACGATTGTATAAAAAATTGCTCTATTGGTAATTTGACATTTGTATTACTTTAATCATTATATTAATTATTAGCATGGAGATTTTAAATAAAGAATTCAGATGATCATTAAAATAAAGAGTAATTAGTGTATTTAATATTATATTTAATATTAAAATTCTTAACTCAAAATCATGTATTTAATATTACAATAAAGAATTAATAGAAGTCAATATATAATATATACAATAAATATTTAATATTTTATTTTGACACCCTAATTATCAGCATTTTAAATGTTTAATTGATTGACTCATTTTGTGAAACAATTCTAAATTAATGTATTATATAGGAAGTAATTAATTAAATATTATTTTTTATTTTGACAATTTTATTATTAAAATCTGATAATTGATCTATTAAAATTTAAATTTTGAAATTATATTCAATTTTGAATATAAAATTTGCTAATAAAATATAATTACTCAAAGAAATATTTAACATTTAAAAAAGTTAATGCTACTGTTGAAATAAATTAAAGTGACTCAATTTAAATAACTATTTCAAAATTTACATAATCAATTTTTGACATGAGACAGATTTAAATTCAAAGTGATATAATTTTAAATAATTATCATTATTTAAGACATATATATCAATATTTAAAATTTTTTTTTAAGAATCATTATCAATATATTTTATTAAGCATCAAAAAAGTATTTTTCTTTTTCATCAATAAGCATTGATATCATTAGTATCTTAATAAAATTTAGGATTATAATTTAATACTCGAATTATTAACATTTTAAATATTTCATTGACTGATCCATTTTAAGAAATAATTGCACATTAATGTAACAATCTTGACAAAAAAAATTTGACAACTAATTTATTAAAATTCAAAATTTTAAATTATTAATATATTTTATTATAAATATGATTACATTAATAAAATAGAAGATAAGTTATAAATATTATAGATTAAAATTTTAAAATTATAATCAATTCAGAATATTTTCTTAAATATATTTTATTATAAACATAGATATTATTTCACATACTTTAATGTATTATATCATCATTTATATTAATGATAATAAAAAATCATGCATTTAATATTGATTATAATTAACATTTATTTAGAAATCTAATTTAATTAGAATCCTTGATTATTAATCATGCATGTATATTATTTATAATCAATATTTATTTAAGAGTAAACCCTCATTTTGATCGTTCAAAGATATAAGTGCCATCACTTTGATCTTCCAAAAATTCTTGTAATTAATTTAGTCCCTAAATCTAAAATGTATCATTATTGTGGTCCTTCAAAGATATTAATCTCAATTTAGTATCTCAATGATTAAAAAATATCATCAATTTAATCATTTAATTATATAAAATTGTCATCAATTTAGTCCCTTAATTATTAAAATTTTGTCAATTTAGTTCCTATTCATATATAGAAGGAAGATTTTGATAATACTTTTTAGATTCAGTGACTAAATTGATGACAAAAATATTTAGAGAAACAAAATAATGACATTTATATCTTTAAAGGACCAAAATGAGAATTTATTTTTTATTTAAAATAACATGAGCATAAAAATATTTGTAGCATCATAATTAAATAGAATATTAATATTTTATGATATTTACGAAAGATTAATATGGTCTTTTGCATGTAATATATAGAATTGAAAATTTGAAACTTTAAATTTTATTATCAATAAAAATTATTATTTTTGTATGTTTCCCTATCCAAAATATCTTTCTTAAAGGATAAAAATTATTGTCAATAAAAATAATATGAGCTATAACCAGTATCAATAATAGATATCATTGTTATTTGAATTTATTGTAAATGTTTATCTATTTACTGTACATTTTTTTTTAAATTTATAGTATCAAATGAATTTTCATTTTATATTTTCTGAAATAGTTTTATTACACATTATTACATAGTTATGTGTGTTAGAGTATTGGTATGTTTTTTTTTTTAATTCCAGAAGTTTCATTTTTCCACTAGAAAGTATATATTGCTTTAATATACTTTTTACTCTTTATGACCATTAATGACTCATAGTTATAAGATATAATATATTATTATTATATTTTTTATATTTAAAATGATTAATTAAATGGGATTATTATGATATCTTATTGAACAATTATTTTATTAATAATTTATTTATAATACGTCACTTTTATATTTTTTATATTTTTTTATAAAAATTTATAATATTTAAAGTACAAAAAATATAATGCAAAACTTTGATTTTTTTCATATCTATAAGAGCTTTCGTAATTCACATTTTCACAACACATTTAGACAAAAAAAAATGTAATAATGCAACTAATTATTACTTTTACTATTTGTTATGAATTATATTTTAAATTGGACTAAACCTTTTAATTTGGTGAATAATATTATACCAATTATGTTATACGTGATTATGTCTTAATTATTATATTTTGTTTGTTAATAATATATACTGTTTAATAAGTAATGTTAAATTAAAAATAGATAAAATTTATAAAATATTTTGTTTGATTTATCTTTGCATTTATGTAAAATCCAATAATTATGTAAAAAAAGTTGTATTTTTTATTTATTTACTTTTTCGAGTGTTTTCCATATAGGATTTAAATATATATTATGTTTATAATAAATTTATCAAATAAATATATTGTATTTACACAAAATAATATAAACTAACATTTGTAATACTTAATTAATTCGTTAATCAATTAGTCAGATCATAAATATTTTATAATAAAATATTATTTATATTCTTACTCAAATTTATAAAGCTAAATTAAAATTTTATTTTGATACTCCAAATTTTGAATATTTAATTCAAATTATTCTAAATGAATATATTCTTTTATTTTTTACAAATAAAACTAAATATAAATATAAATGATATTTCATCATAAAATCTTTAATAGAGTAACAATTTGATTAACAAATTTATCATATTTTATGTAAGATATTTTTTTTGTTTATGGATATTATGTCAAGTTTCATACATAGTATCTTTTATAGTAATATTTCAAAGATATACATACTTACATACATATATACATATATATATACATACATATATATATATATATAGACATACACACACACACATAAATTTTTCTTTTAGTATCGATTGTTTTTTTGTACACTATGCATATATTCATAATAGATTTATTGTTTTAATTTATTAGTTATACATATTTAGTGGTTATATAATAATATTTTTATACCATATATCACACAGGTAAAAAATTAATTTTTTTAAAAGAAATAGAGAAGTCACCCTAACCAAGATATATATTTAAATATTTTTATATACATTTTATAGTAAAAATATTTTAAAATAAAAAGTGATAGTCATTCACCTTGACTTTTCACATATATCAAAATTAACATAATTTTATAGAGTAAATCTTCTTTTTATTCTTTTAAAGATATAAGTATTATCAATTTAGTTTTTTAAATAATTTTGATACTAATTTATTCATTGAATCATGAAAGTGATATTAAGATTGTCTTTTTGTATATGAATAAATAATAAGTTAATATAATTTCTATGATTGAGATACTAAATTGATATCAATTTTATATGATTGAGGAACTAAATTAATTATATTTTTCAATGATTGAATAATTAAATTAATATTAATTTTTTAAAAAAATTTAAATGATATCACTTTTTATGATTCACGGATGTCAAAGTTTTGTGAAGTACAAAAGTAATGACTCTTTGTATTTTTCTACAACTTAAAAGGAATTTTAATATATTTTTATCTATAATTTTTTTTTTGGGTGAAGATTTTTATATAAAATTTTTAAATATACCTAATTTTAAAAATATAATAAAAAGATACAGTATTGAAATTGAAAAAGCCAAGATATTCGGTGTACCTAAGATTCTGTCTTTTAGCTATTGCCATTAATCGAAGACAGCGATCCCTTGTTGTTTTATATATATCATGTCCTAGGTAGGGCTGTCACGCTCTTTATCTCACATTTATCTTCCAAGTTGCAACCAAAACAAATGAAAATAGAGAGATAAGATCAGCTGAAACAATGGAGCAAGAGTTCCGTAAGCTTGGAGACTCTCTTGCGGTGCCTTCTGTGCTGGAGCTAGCAAAGGAGCCCTTGACCAGAATTCCAGAAAGATATGTTCATCCAGATCTGGAGCCTCCTGTTGCATCTGATACCTATTTGCAACAAGTTCCTGTTATTGACCTCAATAACTTGCTGTCTGAAGATCTCAATGCATCTGAACTGGTAAAGCTTGACACTGCATGCAAAGATTGGGGTTTCTTCCAGGTTTGACTTCATCTCCTTTTATCATATCTTTATTACAAGTTGAAGGAATAATTAATTATCCAAATCACAGTCAAGAGTTTAGTTTGATGGTTAAATTGCTATCTTTGCCATCCTACGTGATATTTCCTTCAGAAAAGTAGAGAAACATGAAAGATAATAGTTTATACGATGATGTTCTCTTCTTAATTACAAATCTGCATATATGGCAATGAAAATTGGGCAGTAGATACGAATACTGTAACTTCTTATTTTTGGTAGACTAAAGTCAAATGCACGAAAGACTAGTGTAACCGAAGCAAGTAAATAAGAAGGAAGAAAGATAGGTTTTGAAGTTACTGTTCAACAACAATTCATTCAGAAATTCCTTACATGCCTACATTTTCTTTTATATATATATATCTAGTAATATATCAAGTGAGAGTATTTTTTATTATGAGATATGAGAATAGTAAATTTTAACTATTAAATCATATATGAATAGTTAAAATTAGTTCTTTTTTTTTTATAAGGATTAGATCTTATTTAAAGTTCACATAATCGCTTAAAAAAATCACATGACTTTTATTCTGATTTTGACTATCTATGTAAAATTCAATTGTCAACATTCACTTATCTCACCTCTCACCTCTTATAATAAACGCTCTTATTACTAAATAAGCTCCTTTTATATATATATATATATAGTCTTTTCCAAACTAGAAAACGTTGTATACTAAGTACTAAGTACATACAATTACAAGAAGATCAATAAGGCATCAATTTGTGGGAGTTTCTAATAGAAACCAACAAACAGCAAATCAACACTAACTTGACACTAGGTAAAATGAAAAACCAGGCTCTGACTAACAAAAGAAGGTGATGAGGTTTTCCTTAAGCCTCTTGATTTCAGACCTAATTAGGACTAGAACAAATAGAATTGGAAAGGTGAAATTGAAAGAAAGAGTAAAGAAGGGAAAGAACTAATTCTGTCCGTTTTTAGGAAATTTCCATAACTCACGTTACAGAAAGTCGGAATTGAGTGATTCCAAAACGAGGTGAAAGATCCCTTTCTAAATCACGATTTAGACTCAAGAATCACCGAAAAAGAGTACGTATATAGCTTGAGATATGAGTGCGAGAAATTTAAGACGAAAATTGGGAAAATTGTGAAATTAGAAAGAAGAACTAAAAAAAAAACGAAAAATTGATGAAAAAGAAAAAGATAAGGATGGCGCCACAAACCTAGTTTGATAAGCCAAGAAGGATCGCCACAAGAAAAGATTAATTCTTGATAAGATCAAATGATGCAAGGAAGAACCCTAGCAGAGCAAAACACCCAGTTTTCTTATATGCCAAAAATCTGGCTCCCTCATGATTCCCAAATGTTTAAATACAACTTAGTTTAGGGTTTGCCCATTAGGACTTAACAAAAATAAATACAAAACCCCATAGCATAAGCATCACTGATATGTTCTAGTGGTTAAGGAGACATATTCAGCTACAAGTGCCTGGGTTCTAATCCTGCCGTGGACAAAATATATTTTTTTTGGCCCTTCTCCTTTCATTCCAAGTGGGCTATGCATGTGTAAATCCTAGGCTCCACGTATTGGGCTTCAATCTGATGTTGGGCCTCTAATAAGTTATTCACCATCTTTTTAAGTTCTTCTTGGGCCCTTTTAGCTCTTGCTCTCGTCATGGGCCCTCCTAGACCTTGTATTGGATCTTGGACTTCTTTCTGGACTTGGGCCTGGACTTGGGCTTCTCCCATGAAGTCCTCATCATTCCCTCCTTCTTGAGAAGCATTTGTCCTCAAATCTATTAATTCATCACCTGCATCATAAAAGGACAAATCAGCCACATTAAAGGTAGCACTCACAGCATACTTACCTGGCAAGTCAATCTTATATGCATTGTCATTGATCTTAGCCAATACTTGAAAAGGTCCATCTCCTCTCGGCATAAGCTTAGACTTCCTTTGAGATGGAAATCTTTCCTTCCTGAAGTGTACCCATACCCAATCACCTGGTTCAAATGTTACCTTCTTCCTTCCTTTGTTTGCATGTTTGGCATACTCTTCCATTTTCTTCTCAATTTGGGCCTTAACCTTCTCATGCAATTTCTTGACATAATCAGCTTTAACCTGCCCAGACTTATCTTGCAATTGAGAAATGTTAGGTAAAGGCAATAAATCCAAAGGAGTCAAAGGATTATTAAAACCATATACAATTTCAAAAGGTGAAAACTGAGTAGTACTATGTATAGCCCTATTATAAGCAAACTCAACATGTGGCAAACATTCCTCCCAAGACTTAAGATTTTTCTTTAGAACAGCTCTAAGGAGAGTAGACAAAGTCCTATTTACAACCTCTGTTTGCCCATCAGTTTGGGGATGGCATGTAGTAGAAAATAATAGTTTTGTGCCTATCTTTCCCCACAAGGTCCTCCAAAAATGACTAAGGAATTTAGAGTCGCGGTCACTTACAATACTCTTAGGCAAACCATGCAGTCTTACCACCTCTTTAAAGAATAAATCAGCTACATGACATGCATCATCCACCTTCTTGCATGGTATGAAGTGAGCCATCTTTGAGAACCTGTCAACCACCACAAAAATAGAATCCTTCCCTCCCTTAGACCGAGGCAAACCTAGAACAAAATCCATAGAAATATCAATCCAAGGGTGTTCAGGAACAGGCAAGGGAGTATATAATCCATGCGGCATGACCCTAGACTTAGCCTTTTTACAAACAAGACACTTATCACACAACTTATATACATCATGCTTCATGTGGGGCCAGTAAAAATGCTCATGCAAGATGTCATATGTCTTTTGCACCCCAAAGTGTCCCATTAAGCCCCCTTCATGTGCCTCTTGAACAAGCAATTCCCTAATTGAACTGTTTGGCACACAAAGTCTCTTGTCCTTTATTAAGTAACCATCATGCTTGAAATACCCATCAGATATAGCATGAGAACATGTTTGATAAATATGAGAAAAATCAGCATCATGTTCATATAGTTCCTTAATGTATTCAAAACCAAGAAATTTAGTTTCAAGAGTAGTCAATAAAGCATACCTACGTGACAAAGCATCAGCAACCACATTGGACTTACCTTTCTTGTACTTGATCACATAGGGGAATTGTTCAAGAAACTCCACCCACTTGGCATGTCTCTTGTTCAACTTTCCCTGTCCTTTCAAATACTTTAGAGACTCATGATCACTATGAATAATAAACTCCTTAGGCAGAAGATAGTGTTGCCAAGTTTGCAAAGCCCTAACTAAAGCATACAATTCCTTATCATATGTAGGGTAGTTAAGGGCAGCCCCATTCATTTTCTCACTAAAATAGGCAATGGGATGTCCCTCTTGCATTAAAACAGCACCTATGCCTACCCCAGATGCATCACATTCAAGCTCAAAGGATTTAGCAAAGTTAGGCAAAGCAAGTATGGGTGCATGTGTTAATTTCTCCTTTAGGACAGCAAATGCCTTTTCTTGTTTCTCTCCCCATTTAAAACCCACATGCTTCTTGACTAGTTCATTTAGAGGTGCAGCAATGGTACTAAAATCCTTAACAAACCTCCTATAGAAACTAGCAAGCCCATGGAAACTTCTTACCTCACTCACACTCTTAGGAGTTGGCCATTCTTGGATTGCTTTTATTTTCTCCTTATCTACATGCACTCCACTAGAATTAACCAAAAATCCTAAGAATACGACATGGTCTTTACAAAACGTGCACTTTTCCAAATTAGCATACAATCTTTCTTTTCTAAGCACATGTAAAACAGATTGCAAATGATGCAAATGTTCATCCCAATTTTTACTATATATAAGAATATCATCAAAATAAACAACCACAAATTTTCCTAGAAACTCTCTCAAAATATGGTTCATCAATCTCATGAAAGTACTAGGGGCATTTGTCAATCCAAATGGCATTACTTTCCACTCATACAAGCCATACTTGGTCTTGAAAGCTGTTTTTCCACTCATCACCCTCTCTAATCCTAATCTGATTATATCCACTTTTCAAATCAATCTTAGAGAAATAACAAGAGCCATACAACTCATCCAACAAATCATCTAACCTGGGAATGGGATGCCTGTACTTGATGGTGATGTTGTTGACGGCCCTACAGTCAGAGCACATCCTCCAACTTCCATCTTTCTTTGGCACCAATATAACTGGAACAGCACAAGGGCTCAAGCTCTCCTCAACCCATCCCTTGCTCATCAATTCAGCAACTTGCCTTTGAATTTCTTGGGTCTCTTGTGGATTACTCCTGTATGCTGGCCTATTAGGCAACACAGCCCCTGGCACCAAATCAATTTGGTGTTCAATACCTCTCAATGGTGGAAGTCCTGGTGGTATATCTTCTGGAAAAACATCTTGAAATTCCTGCAAAATAGATTTAACTCCACTAGGAAGTTCAAGGTCAGAATCAAGTGCAGTAATCTCCTTATTATAGAGTATATACATAGACTTCCTTGCCATCAAAGCTCTCCTCACCTCTCCACTCTTTACAAACAAAGCATTCTTTCTCTCTTTCTTTTTGCTCTCATTTTCATTTTCTTTCCTTTCTTTCCTCTCTTGCTTTCTTTTTTCTCTCATGATATTTTGATCATTACATACCTCTTTTGGAGACAATGGAACCAATGTAACCTTGCGGTTCTCATGGTGAAAAGTGTATTTATTTGTGTGACCATCATGGTGAGCTTTTCTATCAAACTGCCATGGTCTCCCAAGAAGCAAATGACTAGCTTCCATTGGGACTACATCACACAAAATTTTATCTTTATATTTTCCAACAGAAAACTCAATCTCCACTTGCTTATCCACCCTTAATTCTCCCTCCTCACTCAACCATTGCAACTTGTATGGTCTAGGATGGGGTTTAGTTTCCAAATTCATTTTTGTCACCAATCTAGTACTTGCCACATTAGTACAACTCCCTCCATCAATGATTAAGGAACATAGTTTGCCTTGGATAAGACATCTAGTATGGAAAATATTTTCTCTTTGACTTTCCTCACCCTCTTTAGCTATTCCTCCTAACATTCTCCTCACAATGAACAAATCTCCTTCAGGAATCTCCTCCTCTTCCTCTGTCTCTTCCTCACTTGAGGATTCAGTTTGGGAACTCTCACTAGTGATATCTCCATTATCTTTTAACACCATAACCTTCTTAGTTGGGCATTCAGATGCAATGTGCCCCCTACCCAAACATTTGAAACACTTTATGTCTCTAGATCGAGACTTGTTTGCCATTTCTTTGCCCTTGTTTTGGGTTGGGTTTGGGGTTATCGTGGAGATCCTAGAAGATGAGGTACCCTCCTTCTTGAACCTATCCTTCCATCTAGAGTTATCATAGTTTGATACACTCTTTCTCACACTTTTTCTTTTTAGTTGTTGTTCCACTTTCATGGCATGGTGAACTAAGTCCTCCATTTCTACATAATTTTGAAGCTCAACAACATCTCTTATATCTCCATTCAGCCCATTAAGGAATCTAGCCATGGTAACCTCCCTTTCCTCCTCTACATTGGCTCGGATCATGGCTATTTCAAGGTCTTTGAAGAACTCATCTACACTCTTACTCCCTTGGGTCATTCCTTGGAGTTTATTAAGAAGCTCTCTATGGTAGTGGGATGGAACATACCTCCTTCTCAACACTCTTTTTAACTCCTCCCAACTCTCTAACATAGGCTCTCCATACCTCCTCCTCTCCTTTTGGAATTGATCCCACCAAACTAAGGCATAGTCAGTGAATTCCAAGGTAGCTAGCTTGACCTTCCTCTCCTCATTTAGGTTGTGACATGAGAAAATTTGCTCTACCTTCATCTCCCACTCAATATAGGCTTCAGGATCACTTTTTCCTTTAAATGGTGGTATGGTAACTTTCACAACCTCCTCTCGGGTTTCTTCTTTGTTCCCCATCATGTTCTCTCCTCTCATGCCTCTCATGTCTCCTCCTATCTCTATGTTGGCCATTCTCCCCATTCTGGTTTTGGTTTTCTAAAGTTTCAAGCCTCTCATAAATTCCCTCCGTATGCTCCCTCAACACCTCATTCATCCTTTGAGTTAAGGCATCTAACAACAACCTATGCTCCCTAGTAGGGGATGGTGGTCCCTCTCTTTCGGCCATAGATAGATTTGATGTAAAGAAGTCCTCTCCAAAAACTATTTCACTCAAAGTGTTTCACACAAATTTGGCTTTTAAGCTAATGTATCTCTCTTGCCTTTTTCCACTCTTTCTCTTGCTTAAAGTTCTTACTAGAATCAAGTAATCTCTTCAAGAAATTGAATTTTTAAGTTGCAGCAATCACAAGACTTTTAATATCACAAGACAAGTAGCAAAGAACAAGTTCACTACTCACAATTATAAAGACAAGTGATTCACAAATTCAAACAAGAGACAAGAATAAGGTTTAGGTCCAGAAATTCAAATAGCTTCCCTCAAACCAAATGTTGAAGCACTTCCAAATCTCTTTTTTTTTTCTTCTTTTTTTTTTAATACTCCAATTCTTTTTTTTTTTTTTTATAATTCAACAATCAAATTCAGTCTTACTTGGCAGCCACTGTACGCCTCCTTGTGCAGTCTTTGTTCCTCCAAACACAGCTTCAAAATAGCCCTCTTTTGGCTCCAAATCACACCCCAAACACTAGCCCTAATGACTAGCTTTGATACCAAATGATGAGGTTTTCCTTAAGCCTCTTGATTTCAGACCTAATTAGGACTAGAACAAATAGAATTGGAAAGGTGAAATTGAAAGAAAGAGTAAAGAAGGGAAAGAACTAATTCTGTCCGTTTTTAGGAAATTTCCATAACTCACGATACAGAAATCGGAATTGAGTGATTCCAAAACGAGGTGAAAGATCCCTTTCTAAATCACGATTTAGACTCAAGAATCACCGAAAAAGAGTACGTATAGCTTGAGATATGAGTGCGAGAAATTTAAGACGAAAATTGGGAAAAATTGTGAAATTAGAACGAAGAACTAAAAAAAAAACGAAAAATTGATGAAAAAGAAAAAGATAAGGATGGCGCCACAAACCTAGTTTGATAAGCCAAGAAGGATCGCCACAAGAAAAGATTAATTCTTGATAAGATCAAATGATGCAAGGAAGAACCCTAGCAGAGCAAAACACCCAGTTTTCTTATATGCCAAAAATCTGGCTCCCTCATGATTCCCAAATGTTTAAATACAACTTAGTTTAGGGTTTGCCCATTAGGACTTAACAAAAAATAAATACAAAACCCCATAGCATAAGCATCACTGATATGTTCTAGTGGTTAAGGAAGACATATTCAGCTACAAGTGCTTGGGTTCTAATCCTGCCGTGGACAAAAATATATTTTTTTAAGCCCTTCTCCTTTCATTCCAAGTGGGCTATGCATGTGTAAATCCTAGGCTCCACGTATTGGGCTTCAATCTGATGTTGGGCATCTAATAAGTTATTCACCATCTTTTTAAGTTCTTCATGGGCCCTTTTAGCTCTTGCTCTCGTCATGGGCCCTCCTAGACCTTGTATTGGATCTTGAACTTCTTTCTGGACTTGGGCCTGGACTTGGGCTTCTCCCATGAAGTCCTCATCAGAAGGGCACAGTCCTCTAGTACATTCATTTGATTGAACCATTATCCCAATTAAAACAAGAGACCAGTAAAGGTAGTCTGCTGTAAAGTTTCCTTCCCTCCAACAAAATTGAATTTGATTATTGGAGACCAGATGCATCTGTTGTTAATAGCATTGAAAAGGTTCATTGAGTCAGTTTCTATGACAACACTTTGAAAATTGATATAGCTTGTAACAATTGACCATATTCTTTATTCCTAGAATTATCCAACATTGCTTGTGCTTGTACCTATAAAGTCCATAAAGCAAGTAAGGAATGGAAGTTTTTATTCTGATCTCTAATTAATCCATCAGCTCCGTACTATTCTTCATGAATTTCCTTGTGATTCTTTTCTCAGCTAGAGTCAGGGCAGTTAAATTGTTTCCAACGAATGTTTAGTTTTAATATGAAGTTATATGATGCCTTAGCAGAACGTGGACCAACATTGGTAAATTGTCAAAATATCTTAGGGTGAGAACCAGCAAGTACAACAAAAATTTCTTCAAATGTCTACTTAATAAAGAATGGGTCTATTCCTACCTTGGTTTAACTTTCTCTAAGATTGATTCAAGAGAAACACTTCAAGTCAGCTTTGTATACTACTACAGTTAATCATTTAAATCATTTTTTATACTATACTACAGCTAATTAACCATGGAGTCAGCTCTTCATTGGTGGAAAATGTGAAGATCGGTGTTAAAGAATTCTTCAATCTTTCAAAGGAAGAGAAGAAGGCATTACAACAAAAGCCAGGAGATTTGGAGGGGTTTGGTCAGCTCTTTGTTAAATCTGATGATCAAAAGCTTGAATGGGCAGATGTGTTCTTCATCGCCACTCTTCCCTCTTACTTGAGAAATCCTCAATTATTCTCTTGTATTCCCCTGCCATTCAGGTATGCTTTCTCCCCTCTGGTGGGAACAAAAGTTTACTCTCTCTCCCCTACTTCTCCCCCACATTTATTTATAGAAAATTAGTTACACTTTGCTCAGCTAGTTAATGTGATTGATAACTATCAAGTTTAAAAGTAAAATTATATATACTTGTGCCATCTTTAAATAGTTGTATACAAATAAACATGATTTTAAATCTGATTTATTATCAAAGTAAAATGTTTTATATTATTAATAAATAACAAAAATGTTACAATGTTATATTAATTAAAATTAGGATGCATGATTAACTTGATAATTCAAATAATATAACTTGCAATATATCTAATAATAATATAGTAGTAGTAGTAGTAGTAGTAGTAGTAGTAAATACATTCATTTGATGATCATATAATTCACTCCAACATTTGTTACAGAATATTAATTATGTTTTTTTATTTTGAAATCAATTTATTAATGAGTTATTAAATTTTGTTAACTAAAAGTTGACTTATCCTTTTTGATAAATTTCACCATAACTAATATTAATAAAATATAAATCTTAAAATTTTAAAATAAAATATTCAATAATTACTTATTGGGAAGTATCCTTTGAGTGCTATTACGCTATCAATGACAACCCAATTCAATTGTCACACGGACGGTGAACAAAATATAATTGTGTTTCTATCTGAGTTGCACTTGTGCTAGAGGGTTAGATGTTCCCTGGACGGGTACCTACAATGTTACTCCTACATCCAAGTAAGAATAGTGTAGTATGGATAAAAGTTCAATGTCTCCACCTAGACCCAAGAGTACGTGGTATTTATACCTTGAAACTTAGAATTATGTGCCTTTTCAGATGGTGCATCCTCTGATTATAATGCCCGGTGGTGTGAAGGAAGAAACTCCTAAATCAATGGGACGAATTAGAAATGACCCTGATTCTCACCTATTTCATGTGCAAGACTGAGTTGATTATATTAAGTTGACCTTATTAGGCCATGTAGTTTGGATCTTCATGTGTGAGTTGAGGATATCCATAGAGTACACTTGTCTCCTAGCTTTGAATAGCAAAAGCTCGAGCTGCCAATCTCTGAATTAGCATATGGTGGGAGTTAGTTTTATTTTGACATACCACAGGTAACTATTTGGTGACAATTTACTTTTTGCATTATGTATGATGCTGTGTTGCCTATCTCAAGGGTAATCATGTCATATATTAATTGTGGAATAAGTGTTTGGTTTTGATCATGGCCATAAGTTTCAATATAAGGAGGGAGGTATCAGCTGATAAGATCATGAAGGAGAAGTCCACTTATTTGGTACTTGGTTAAGACAAGGGTCACCAAGAGTGTTTGAGTTGTGAGGGATGTTAGGAGGACAAAAGGAATTTTAAAAGGAAGATCTTCGAGGAGGAAAATTTCATTTATATGTATGAGCTGATATTTATAATGTTAGGGTTACGACTCCTTTTTATGAATTTTAAAAAAAGAGGTACTGCAGACCCTTGAGGTAACTCCTTCCTTGCTTTGTCCAAATAGTTGGGCCTTTATTAGAGTGTTTGAAATTTTATATGATCATTATAAGATTGACCCCGACTTGATACTATTTTTTTTTTGCTAGTTCTTTATCTCTAAAGGGATAAAGGGGATTCAGATGTGATGGGTGTTCCTCCATAGTTAAGCTTGTAAGAAACTTTTTCAACTCTTCAAACAGCCTTATAAAGGCTTCAAGAAGGTTTTCTTTTAGTAAAGAGCTCATAGGGTTGTCCATCTCTTTTCTTGAATGATACTAGTAATCCTAGGTTTTCTTAGTATTGGAGTTCTTGAGTTCATCTTATTAAAGGAATATCGTATGATACTTTAAGTGGTTCTTCTCAATCCAAGGGCAGTAAGTGTTTTGATGTGCTAACTTTTTGAATAAGACCAACAAAGCTCTAGAGGATTTCCTGCGTCCTTTGTTTTCTTTTGATTTTTATTGGTTTCCCTAGGCATTCTTGCGTTTGTGTTCATTTTCCTCTATTTTGTTCTTTTAGATAAGATGGCTTCTTGATTTTCTTTAAAGTAGTTTCAGAAGAAGCATGAGCAATCTTCTTGGAAAGTTGCCACTTTTGATCCTTTTCTCTTGCCCCCAATGTTGAGAAGGGGGAGAAGAGGTCGAGATCTTTTGATGTGACAGATCTCACAAAGCAAAGGAAGTATTTTGTTGAGCTTTCATCCGAGATGACACCTCTTAATTCTTTTCTTTTACCAAGAAAGATGACCAGCTGCTTGGTCAGTGGAATAAGGAGTTTGCTTATGAAGCCTTCATTGATCAAGAAATTCCTTTTCCTTAAGAGTGAAATTTTTATGATGTGGGGTATATTCTATTAGAAGGAAAGGCATTACACTTTGTCGGATTAGCTCGATAAGTGGAGGTGAAAGCTGATGCCTTGACTGACCAACTGGAAGCAATATGAAAGAGAATTGGTGATCCCAAGCCCATTGCCATGGAGAAAACAAAGATGGCTCAGGATACCACTAGCGCATAAATTAAGAAGTCAAATAATAAACTCACTGAGGCACGTCTTGAATTGGATGATGTGAAGAAGGAAAAAGGATAACATCTTTTCCAACTTTGAGGACAAGAAGTCAAAGGTGGAGAACCTTCAATCTATTTTATAGAAATGGGAGATGAACTTGATGGCTCAAACTAATAAGTCTATTGAGTTTAGCTTTTGAAATGTTGTTCAACAAGTTCAGGTTTAATTTATAGACTTGAGCACCTCAGAGGAGAAGATTAATCCTCTTAAGGTGACAAAAGACAAAATTCTTGCTAACAATGAAGAAGAGTAAGAGATCAACAGAGGTGCTGCAAGGGAAGCTTAATGGCCTAACCCTTAACTTCTGGCTTTTTATACTTTGTTGTATTCAAACTCTTTGTCTTCATATTTTCCTCCAATTCATGTTGAATATCACAATTAAATGCAGTATGACTTATTTTTTAATCATTTTGCATTTGTCTTTTTATTTTGTTTTGTGTTTACTCTATGACTTTTGGGTTGTATTAAGACATTTGGTTTGTCTATAAGATTGGGATTAATTGTGGCTAGAGGACTTGCAAAACAAAACAAAAGTTATCAGATGCAAAATTTTGACGTGAACTGTCGAACTCACTCAAATTAACCAGGCTTATAAAAAATTTGTAATATAAGACAACCTGGATCGTCTCCCAAGGATTTTTGCATAGAACTAAATCACTCAATTAAAAACAAAACAATAAACAAGGGGGTTTTTAATTCGATTAAAATTAAAGCAAGAGAAAATTAAAGCAAGAGATAAAATGAAATTAACAAATTAAAAGTAATCAACCAACCCAGAATTGAGGTTTCAAGGACATCCGTCACCAGACAAAGAATTACTGAATCTCGTGGTTGACCCTAAACAAATCGGAATCCCTGCATTCATATAGGTACCCTCTCTACTAGACAATCACCTAGCATTTAATCAAACTCTTGGCATGTTCACTCATGCCGTCGCATAGTGTTCACTTCAACCTATTTTGATTTTAAGTCCCTTGGGTTAATCAACCTAAATATTAAATCTAACAATTAATCCCTTCCCCTGGATGATCAAAATACAGAAATCATAAACAAACCTCATGGACAAACCTCATCCGCTCGGGTTCAACGTACACAATCGTGTTGCTTAATTCGAGTAAAGGGGGAAGAAAAACGGATTCAGTTCATGGAGAGCACGAGTCCTCTGGATTCAACAGCAGAAACCTCAACTCATGGGTTGATTAAATGGAAAGTTAGCCTACCATGGCTGGGCAAAAACAGAAAATGAAAAAGAAAGAGAAAAGAAGAACAAGATGAACAGAAGAGAGAAAAGAAGAGAGGTGTAGATCTGAAATTTCTCCAAAATCAAAAGCTATTGTTCATGTTACCCTAATATGCTATTTAAACCTAAAACTAAACAGGGTAAGGGCTCCAAAACTGGCCCAAATTAAAAACATAACTAATGGCTTTGGTCCCATGTAATTTGGACTCCTAATTACAAAGTTAAGCCCAATTAACTAAACATAGCTCCAGAATTTCGTGACTAATTTTGGCTCCAATTTTGACTGCCTTCTTGTCCGAATTTGGCCTTCAAGTCTCTAATACCATTTGTAGCTCTTTGAGTTATCTGCAAAACGAAACAAGAATGAGGTTAATCGGATATCTATAACAAAAGTTATGATCAAAATTCTGGAACAGTATAAATCTAGAAAAATAGCACGAAAATGAATTAAATCCAATTAAAAGCCCAAAGCCCAATTTAGACCAAAAATCATTAATTACACACTAAACAGCCCTAAAATCATTAATCAAATGCAACAATTAAGTGTGATAAAATTCAATTATCAATGCTCAAGTCAATAAGGATTTTTATAAGTTGAATTAAGTTGTTAAGCACAACTTGGATGGTTGGTTTTTATGGGTTTTGCTCCTGAATGCATTCATCTAAAACAAAAATTATTGGAGGCACAAGTTAGTAAGGAAAAATTTTGAGATCTTAAATGAATTCAACAAACAATAATTATACCTTGTAAGGTTATGTCATTTTGGTTCATGACATAGCAATTGATTTCAACCCCTATTTTAGTTGGTTAGGAATGCCAAGCAATAGTGACAATTATTCCATTTCAAAAATATTCATAAATCATATTAGAAATAAAGGAGATTTAGAATATAATAAAGGCACCGAGGTGATCCAAGGTTGTCTGATCAATTGTAGTAGCGTCTTAAGTTTGCAGCATTCAATATTCAGGGAATGAACTTTCCTCCTAAAGTTTCTAGTTTATAGGCTCCTTTCCCTATGGTCCTTTCTAGTTCAAGGGAATTTTCCTTCAATCACATTTCTTCCTCTGACATTTGCAAGCCTTAAGATGAGGTCGTTTGCTTCAAACATGTGAGGCTTTACTTGAATATTGTATTTCTTATCTACCCTCTACTTGGTGGCAGCATGAATAAAGGTGAGGTCTTAGTCTTCTGGCAAAAGGTCCAAATCTAGTCAAAGGTTATCTTGATTTGTCCTTTTGTGATAGAGATTATGTCGAAGGCTAGGTTGTCGGATTTCAACTTAGATCATTGCTTCAGCTCCAAAGGTGAGTTTGAAGGACTATCTATTTGTGAAGGATTATGGTGCAATTCTGTATCCCCATAGGACACTAGAGAGTTCTTCTAACTATCTTTCGCAACATCCAATCTTTTCTTCGATATGAGAAGCATGATTTTATTTGTAACTTTTGCTTATTTGTTTGTTTAAGGATGATATGCCAATGTGAATCATAAGTCAATGTGCAGCTCTAAGAAAAAAACTCTGAGTTGTTATCTGTAAATGGGGTGTCATTATCACAAAGTAGAAAATATAATACTTCGAATCGACATATAGATAATTTCAAAAGAACTTTTATATTTTTTTAGAAATGATTCTTATTAAAGAAGACTTCTAGCCACTCAGCAAGGTAAAAGACAGTTGTGACTAGGTATTTTAGCTATACAGTTGCTTAAGGAAAAGGTCCTAGAATGTCCATAAACCATTTTGTAAACAACAAAGAATTAAAGTGTAGAGTAAGCTCTTCAGGTGGGCGTGATGAAAATTAGCAAAACATTGGCACTTGTCACATCTTTGGATGAAGGTGGACGTGTCCACTTTCATGGTGGCCTAGTAGCATCCAACTTTAAGTATCTTAGTAGAAAGTGATATGTTATCAAGATCATGTCAACAAACTCCCTCATAGACTCATCACATAATTGATTTGGTTTGGGGACAAGCATTTGAGAATGGGAATTAAGAATCATCATCTATAGAGTTCACTATAATGCATTAGGTACCAACTTGCCTATCTCTTGAGTTTATTAGCTTGATCTTTGTGGATAGGAAGCACTTTTTTTGTAAGGAAGCGAAAAAGGGGTGCTTTTCAAGTTTCTTCTTCTATCTCCAATTCCATAATCTCTAGTGATTCTAAGCTGGGGATATATAGGACTTCTTAGATGACACTTTAGTTACTTCCTATAGCTTTGGTGCTTGCTAGTTTGGATAGGATATTTTCTTTGGAATTCTGTTCTTTTGAGATAAATTCAATTGTGAATTTTCAAATCACGTTGCTAAACCTTTTACCTTATCTAAATATTTGTCCATGAGCTTGTCTTTCATTGGGTATTCTGCTTGAATCTAGCTAATTGGTAGATGGAAATCATTAAGAGATCTCGCCGAGGTGGCCCTTAGTTCTTTGGCCAACTTTAATCATGTAGAGAGTTGCTTGTGAAGTTGATTGGGAATTAACCTTCTAGGTGTCTCTTATAGAGACTGCTCACTGCTTTGTTGCTTTTACCAAGGTATAAGGTAAGAATCTCCTTAGGTTCTTGTTTGATGAGAACGGGGGGAGTTGCCAAGAAGGTTTTTAATCTTTAAAAATATTCTTTACATTCTTCTGTCCATGCAAAATTATTTATTTTCTTTAAGACTTTCAAGAATAACAATGACTTGTCGACTGATTTGGCAATGAATCTAGTCAAAGCAGATACTCTATCTACCAGACATTATATATTTTTAACCAAGGTGGGGCTTTTCATCTTAAGTATTACTTTACATTTGTTTCAATTGGCCTCAATTCCCTAGTTGGTGAGTAGGAAGAAATGGGATTTTCCTGATTCTACATCAAAGGTACATCTCAATACGTTGAGCCTCATGTTGTGCCTTCCAAACTGCTAAATGTCTCATCTAAGTCTACTATATAATTATCCGAGCTAGGCGGGATTTGGCCAACATGTCATTTACATACACTTCACGATTTCTGTTGATTTGGTCTTTTAAGACTTTGTTCATGAGGCGTTGGTATGTTGTCCTTGTTTTTTTTTAACCAAATAGGCATGACTTTGTAGCAATAGTCGGCATCTTCGATCATAAAGGTTGTCATTGTTTTGTTATCTACGTGCATCTTGATTTGGTGTAACCAAAAGGCATTTGTAAAACTCTATCGATAGTAACTAGCTCTATCCACCAATGTATCGATGCTTTGAAGTGGATATGCATCTTTTAGGTAGGCTTTATGTAAACTCATGTAATATGAAGTCCTCCGCCATTTGCCATTAGCCTTCTTTACTAGGACAATGTTGGCTCGTATAAGTCACTTTGCTAATGAATTCTTCTTCAAGTAATTTGGTTACTTCTTCTTGGATTGCCAATCATTGCTCTGACCCTTCTATTCTTTTATTTTGTACAAATGGCATAGCTCTAGAATGGATGGCGACTTAAACTGCAGCTATAACATTGTTATACCAATGACCTAGTCTTTGTAGATTGCTCTTACTTGATTATCGACAGTGGGATAGTTCATGCCTAGGTGTGTGTGGAGATAATTGCTCCCAACTCGTCAAGGAATGGTCTTCTGAGAATGGCTTTTAGGCTAACCCTCCCTTCACTACTATGAATCTGACATTGGTTGACTTGGAGGTGGGTTTTGACTGATGGTTACTTTGAGATGTAAATAACCTTTCATTGCTATCTAGTTCCCACAAAATCTTACCAAACTCCCGTTGAAAGGTTGCAATTTAGTGGTAGAGGATGTCTGTCAAGCTGTCTTAATCGATCAATATCTTTTTCACTTGTAAGTTTGCCATAAGCTCTTAGATAATAACTAGTTCATCATTATTTCTGCTGATGTCTCTATAATCCTTAGCAGAGAAGGATATGACAAAGGTTCCATGATTAGACCGCCTCTTGCCATATTGGGTGACAAATACAATCAAAACGACTTGGTGTTTTCTTCAAGTTGACAGAGATTCACCTCTACCAAAAAATCCTCTTGTGATATTGTCGATCACTCCTTGGATAGACTTATCTTCATTCGTGTCCTTTCTCTTTTCACTTTGATACCTAAGCGATTTGCTTGGGGATGGCTTTTTATATGGGCTCCTTTTTTACAATCTTAATAGTATACTTCGAAGTCTCTTCTAACAATTTTTTTTTAGTTTTCCTAGACAAATTAAGGCTTCAATCTCACCTTTCAATGCAACACATTCTTATGTTGTATGGTCGAAATCCTTGCAGAAATCACATCTTTTGGAAATGTCTTCATTATGTTTCCTTGGTCATTTGTTTGAGAACTTGATGAAGTCTACATGGCAAACCTTTTCAAGGATTTTACTTATAAACGATGTGAAAGGTGTGTAACTACTATATTTGCCCTCGGTGGACCTTTTCTTCAATTTTTTGGGTGAAATTTTTCTTTGCTCCTCTATTCAATTTCATGTGACTTGTTAGCTTCCCTTTTGCCTTCACGATTTTTTCCATATTAATATATCTGGTGAACCTTAGTTTTGGTTTGTCCATATCGGCAGGAGGCCACTTTGTAAGAGATTTAGCAAATGATTCAACTCAAAACCTAACTATGATTGCATGCATAGAAATTGGTGGGCTAAGTCCTCAAATTTGGTAGGCTTCTCTTTAGAATCTCCCCCATAAAATTCTTCAATGGTTTGTCTTTTCCTTATTTGAGAGTTATTAAACTTGCCAATGTTTTCTAGTGTGACAGACTAGTAGAGAAATGTTAGACGAATCTTTGTCTCAAATCGTTGAAATTATAAATGGATTTGGTTGTCAAATAGGAGAACTATTTTAGTCTTGCTTTTTGATTGGATCTGTTACTTTAGAAAACAACTAGCCAAGAGGAATGCTTCAATGTATTCCTATGGATTTGAGGTTCCATCATATTCTACATTAGTGGGAGCTCAAAAATTAGGAGGCAATGGTGCTTCCGTGACGTAATTGGAAAAAGGATGGGCTACAGCCCAAGCTTTATACAGTGCCAAGTACATATTTGTTCCAAGGTGCGAGGCAAGACTGAGAATGTAATAAGCTGGGATTAGTGGGTAAGGTTCAGCCTACTCTCTTATATATGAGGATGGATAAATTTGTGCCTAGCGGGGGTCCAATATTATGGTTGGGGTTGGTATGTGATATATGACAACACATGTGGTGTGTCTAAGGTGAGTGCATTAAGATAGTCTAAGGCAAAGGTGATGAATTTCGGGATGAGTCATTATCATCAAACATACCACCATTAATGGGCCTCTTCTATAATGGACTCAATTAGTAGAAGTGGAATGGTATCCAATTGGTAGGTATAGAACTTAGTTAATCATGGGTTTACCCCTAAGAAAAGGTGTCCTTGTTGGATTCATAAGTTCTAGTATCTCCTAAGGGATTCCTTTTTTTGAAACCTAAGACGGCTAGCCTTTTGCAAAGGAGCACAAAGAGGTTGAGGTCCTTGGGCTGGCACAAGGTTCTATAGGTAGTTTTTCACAAGACTCCTATTATTGTTTTGAGTATTTCTACCTTTCATTATAGTTTGAACCATGTAGTCAGATGGTGGGGAATCTTTTACATTCTCCCATAAATAGTACCAATGTTCTCATCCGAGTTACACTTACACTAAAGAGGGTCATATTCTTCCTCGAGGGGTATCTGCAAGGTTACTTGAATGCCTAAAGTAAGAATGATAATGAGTGCAACAAAGAAGGGATATAAGTTCATTATATGTACTTGGACCTCGAGGGTGGTATTTGTACCTTGGTACCTAGGGTCACATGCTCTCAGATGATGGATTCCTTGATTATAGTGGTGTGATGGGAGAAATTCCTGAATAAATAGGACCAATTAGGGGTGATCTTGATCCTCACCTATTTCAAGTGCACAACTAGATTGACCTTATTTGGGTTATGTAGTCTAGATCTTCATGTGTAGGCTAAAGAGATTTGTTTGAATTTTCATATGATCTAAATGACAACATATTGGTGTTATTAATTATATACCATTAATTAATTGATAATTCCTTATATTATTTTATAACTAATGTAGTAGTTCAAAGTTGATACCCACCTTAGGCATGCAAGAAATATATTTCCTTTTTCTAATCTTTCAATGGATACATGAAATTTTTATATGTGTGATACTCTGATGAGATTGGATTTTTTAATTATATTCCATTAATTGATAATTTCTTATATCATTTTAAGCCAATGTTGTAGTTCAAACCTAAATGTTGAAGATTGCCTATTGCTCATGGCTTTATGCATGTGTAGTTAATTATTATATTATTTTTTAACATCCATTTATTTTTTATATACTATTATATTAATTGATTTGTTCCAATATAATGTGGATATATTATTATATTATTATATGTGCAAATTTTAAATTTGTCAAAGTTTAAAGTGAAGTTATAAAAAAAAAAATTGTGAATCTCTTAGTCTTAGTATGGATGACTTGTCTTTGATCAAGTTAGAAAAATTAATTCTTCTAAATCACCAAATTGATGTGGAGGATATGTCCCTAAAACTGTTTGAAGAGAAATTTAATTTTGTTTAACACAAAAATAACTCCAATTATACCTTTACCATATAAGAAAAAATTATGTCCATATAACCAAAAAAGATTTGGAAAGTTGATTAGTTGGAATATATTTAATATTTAATGGTGATTCTTTGAAAAAGATAATGTGTTATACCGACTACTCATCTATTCGAGAATTGCTATGGATGATTGAGTTTCTATAAATGGAAGCCCTTTTAGTTGGATCCTGAATTTATATGACTTGACTCTCATTTGTTAGTACTCTTGATGGGGAGCCTATATTGTTATATATAACGCTGCTAGGTCCTCTCTCAAAATTCCTTTCACAGTGGGCAGCCGTTAATGGTACAAGCCATTAGTTTGGATGTATACTACATTACCCAATCACATTAATCAATGTAAGGTGTATATAATCCATAACACAAAAAAAGATCAATATTAACATTGGGCTTACCAGCATGTTTATAACCTTGATCATATAATTAGCTCAATTTTTATGAACAAAAAAAATTAATACAGTTAATTAAGCCTATTAAGGAAAATTCTAACATTGTTAACTTATTTGATAAATATTCTATCCAACTAATAATGGATAATGGATTAGCATTTTCCTTATGTTGGAAATTTCATAAACATCTTTGATCGCAGAGACAATTTGGAGGCCTATTATTTAGCATTGAGAAACCTTTCCATCAAAATCATGCAGCTAATGGCAAAAGCTCTTAACATGGAACCCAAGGAAATAAGTGATTTATTCGAAGAAGGACGTCAATCAATGAGGATGAATTACTATCCTCCTTGTCCTCAACCACAGCGCATAATTGGACTCAATCCTCACTCAGATGTTGAAGCCCTCACCATTCTTCTCCAAGCCAATGAAATTGAAGGCCTGCAAATAAAAAAGGATGGAAAGTGGATTTCTATTAAACCCCTCCCAAATGCTTTTGTCATAAACATTGGTGACGCTTTAGAGGTAACTGTTCAAAAATTATTCACAAATTTCTATTTTATTTAACATTTAACTAAAATGAGGATTACTCTTGTACTTATGTTTTCGTTATTAGTCTCATATGAGTTGTTAAATATTTATTAGTTACTAGTTATACTTGATAAACTTCAAACATTTATGGGAGAACTAGCAATTAATAAATATTTAACAACTTATTAAATTTGTTAATACCCTAAAAAAATTTAGGAAACAGTAACAGCCCACTTGATTTAAATTTCAAAGCCTTGAATACTTGGAATGATTACTTCTTGCACAAATGTTATGATAGATATTGACGAATGGGATCTATCGAAGCATTGAACATCGAGCTACTGTTAACTCAAAGAAGGAGAGAATTTCCATAGCCACGTTTTACGGTCCCAATATGGAGGGATATATAGGTCCATCACCAAGCCTTGTCACTCCGGAAAGACCAGCATTGTTCAAAAGAGTTAGTGTGATAGATTACTACAAGACATTCTTTTCACGTGAACTCAATGGTAAATCTTTCATTGATCTCATAAGGATGTAGAATGGGAATGATAAAAGAACATATACTGTGCATGTGATGGAAGCATAATAAATATACTGCAAAAGAATGTTTACATCAATTAAGCTATGTATAATAATAATAATAATAATAATAATAATAATAATAATGCAAGGGATGCAATGACTTACTAGTACAAGTTGAAATTGTGTGAAAGGAGTCTTGAAGAAATTTCATGGATGGATTTAAGATGGATGCCTCTTTCATGGAGGGCTTTATGTACAAAGGGAGGACACTACTTACTTAAAAGTAGTCATGTCTAAGCTATCATTTTTTAAACTCTAATTTTTGTCTAAATTTTCTTTTTAGGTTTTCATCCTCACGAGGTATTGTTTTAAACCTAACAGACTTTTGCCTATTTCACAATTTTCAGGGTTCCTATTCTTTCTTTACTGTATTTTTTAGCAAAGTTCTTTGAATTGGAGCCAAACTAAAGCAAAGATGCATCCGAAAGTCTTATATTTTTTAGACATGTGGCTTTTTGACTGTACATGTATTATTTTTCACTCTAAGGTTAGTACAAAATTATTTTATCAATAAGGATATAAATTCAACAATCACTACTAAAAAATTGTATAGTTTCTGTCACTATATACCATAAAATTCATCCAAAAGGTTTAATAAGGAAATTTATGACTGAATTTGTTCCGTCGCAAAAATAGGCATTATTAAATTAAAATTTCATTGATTAAACCAGTTGCAAAAATCCAAATTTCATATCCAAAATCAAAATTCCATTGCAAAAAAATTTCCAAAGCAAAAAATAAATTTTTTTGATAATGAATAACAACACAAAGCCATGACTTGTATTATTTTAATTTTATAATAAAAAACGTGGCTCCCACCCGACTGGCACATGTTGCATTTAACTTTTCTTTTTAATTTTTAACCTAAAAAAACATAATAAGAAAATTTTAATCTATTTGTTAAATTAAAAAATAAGCAATTTAGTCTTTTTTTTAGTTATAAATTGTTTAAGTAAAAATAAAAGATTTAATTTATACATGTAAAATTTCTTTTTTAACTTACAAAGTTAAACAATTACCTGTTTAAACAATAACAATGCAAGTATAAATATCTTTCCAAATTATAAAGTGTTTAAAAAAATATAAAATGTTTGAGAAAATGCGTACAACTAAATATAAAGTAATGCATACAAGTAGAAATCTTGATGTTTAAAAATAAACTAATGCATACAAATCAAATAAATTCGATGCATTAAACTTTTTAAACATTTTATATAGTTTATAATTTTATATATTTGAAAAATATTTTTATTTATACGCATTATTTTATCTTTAAACACTTTATATATTTCTTTTCAATTTATATTTAAAAATTTGATTTCTACTTGCATGCATTCATATATATATATATATTACTATAATTTTTTAAAACATCATATATTTAAAGACTCGAAATACATTCATTATTTTTTCTTTAAACACATTATAATTTAACATGTATTTTCTTGAAGATGCAGGCATTAATCTATTATATAATATAAAAGTAATAGTTTGTCTTTAAAAAAAATTTCCACTTAAGGAGATTTATTTTCTCGCTCAACAATTTTTCATGTAATTTTCTTTTTTCCTAAAACTTTCTTAAAGGTATTTATTAGGATTTCATTAATTATGAATTTAATTTTATATTAATTTAATGATTATGTCTAATTATTAGTTACCATATTTTCATAAAGTTTCTTTTATATTTTTTAATTTTAAATTTCATATTTAATTATATATTTGATAAATCTATATTAAATTTTAAATTTCGTATTTAATTCTATATTTAATAACTCCTTACATAACTTGATTTATGAAAAATAGCAAATAGAATTAAAGATTTTTTCAATTTTATTTATATTTTTTATTTTTCACTCAAATAGGAATTTTTTTAAAATTATGTAGCTTTTTTTAATTATGTAAATCTATTATCTAGTATATCTATTATAATAACTAGAAGTAAGAACCTTCCCTTACTATAATATATAAAAGTAATAGTCTCTCTAAAAAAATTTGATCTTGCTCATAGAGATTTTTTTTCCTACTCAACAACTTTTTATATTGTTTTCTCACTCAACAATTTTTCTTGCAATCTTCTTTCCGTCAAAATTCCTAAATGTATCTATTAAATTTTTACTAATTATGAATTTAATTTTATATTAATTTAATTATTACGTCTAATCATTAACTATCATATTTTCATAAAGGTCTTTTGATATATTTTTAAATTTTATATTTAATTATATATTTAAAAACTCCATCATAAATTTTAAATTTTATATTTAATTCTATATTTAATTACTCCACACGTAACTTGATTTATGTAAAATAAAAAATATAATTAGATATTCTTTTTTTTATTTATGATTTTTTTTTTGCTGAACTAGGAATTTTCTATTATAATATATAAAAGTAATAGTTTCTCAAAAAAAAAAAATTTCCTACTCATAGAGATTTCTTTTCTCACTTAATAACTTTTCATGTAGTCTTCTTTTCTCCAAAAATTTCTTTAATGTATCAATTAGATTTTTGTTAATTATGAATTTAATTTTATATCAATTTAATGATTATGTCTAAACATTAGTTACTATTTTTCATAAAAATATTTTTGTTATATTTTTAAATTTTAAATTTTATATTTAGTTACTTCACACCTACCTTAATTTTTTAATTCTTAGGTTATATATTACCATCCACTGACACATTCATGCCCTTTAGTTTGTTATACTAATTTACCAACTTAATTAAATGTTGCCACACCCCACTATGATCATCATACTTAGTTTTCATCAAAAATTCAAGATAGTGGACCTTCTTGGCTTTGTCAAATTTCAGAAATTTCTCACCAGTAGCCTTCAAGTATTCTTTGGCATTCTCCACATCAAATATGGTCTGACTAATAAAACTCCCCATATGGTACTTTATGAACATCAAACACACTATATTGGACTGCTCCCATTTGAGATATTTACTCTATTCAGCAGTAGGATCATCATCCTTAAACTCGGAAGGAGTAGGTTCATTTAATGTCATATCCACATTCATAATGTCGAAGTTCAGCTTGATGGAATCAACCTTGTCCTTATAATTAGTCCTATTCAAAATTTTGACAAAATTGAATTGCATAAGAATAGAAATTGAGGAAAATTTATGAAAATTATACAATCGATAAGCATACTAACAAAACATAAATTTGCATAAATTTTTTCAGAAGTCCAATTAATTAGGAGAATAATTAGATTTGAGTTTCTATATCATTGTAATCCTACCAAAGGGCTCTAGATTATAACACATAGATAGACTCACATAATCATTGCATATTATGCTTCTAAAATCTAACACTGAAGTACATTCAAAATTCTAAGAACACAATATACAATCAACAGAGATTCTGTAAATCATTATGGTTGTATTACCAACGATACTTCGAAGGAAATGCTCATTAATAATATAATCCATAAAATACAAAATTACAATCCAAGAATTTAAACATTGCTTTTTTCATGATTGGTCTCACAAATGTAAGCTCACAATCATACAAAAGTCAATAGTAACATTAGGATTGTAAAAAATATGAAGCCCATATTTAAGAAGCCAGAATAATAGATTTATCATTCCTTTTGTCATGGTTGGTCCCCCGAAGGTGAGCTCGTAGCTATGCAAAAGTCAATAGAAGCCTTGGGATTGCAAAAAATCAGAAAGCCGAGGTTTAAGGGACATAGAACAACATTTTACTTAATTTTATATCATGCACACACACACACACACATATGTGGCCATATATAATAACAAAATTAAAGTAGGCCCAAAACAATATCATAAGTGAGAATATGAATTATACAATGTATATCAATATGGCAGAAACTTTCACAAAAAATTTCATTCAAAATTTCAAAGAGTACTATATCCAAATTATCAGTCAAAGTTTAAGAATATTAAGAAAAAATATTTTTATTGGCCAAAAAAAATTCCAAGAAAATTACTAAAATAGCCATCACAAAATTTGGAGGAACGGTACAAGCTAGATATGGAACAAGCAAGCACATGAGGGTCACACACCTGCACGCATGTGGAGTAGCACGTTGGGGAGGCTAGGATCGCTTGGCTTCATTTTTTCTATTCGTTAAGTCTTCAATCCGGGTCATATGACCTGATCGCAACCTGACACAACCCAAATTTGAAAAACGCGACTTTTTTACGTTAAAAAATCACCCAAAAAGTGTATTTTGTAATTTGAACCCAACGATTAAGAACATCTAAAGGTTCATTTGTGAGATTATTGTGTGATTTGAATAAAAAAAAATGGTTTTAAGGGAACAAGAATGCAGCCAAAGAACACTAGAAAAACGCACTTGGAAAATTACCAAAAAAATATGTTGAGTCCCCTTATGGATTGATTTAAAGAACCCACATGATTACTTTCGGTTTGGTTGAACGATTTGAATAAAAAAAATTCAAGAAACTTAGGGTTCATGAACACCTATAGCACGAATGGTACAGACACTCTTGTATCCAAAAATTCACAAATAAATGTGTTTCGACATCCTTGTATATAGATTTCATAAAAACATAACCCTTAAATCAGTTTCAGGTTTTGTTTCAAGATTTATGTGAACAAAAGTTCATAATATTTGGGTTCGAAGACTCAAACAAGAATGGTCCAATTTTCAAGAACATGTTCAAATACACAAACATTCAAATCCAACAACAAGCATCTAATGGTCTAATATTAGCCTTATTCCTGGATCATCAATCCAACCATCCAATAATTTATTTTATTTTATTTTGAACAAAATAAAAATTCCAAAAAAATAAATTTGAGAAACCTTGATTTGAACATCATAGAATAATACAACCATATATTGAGATTAGGTGGCTCTGATACCAATTGCTAGAATATCATGATTATGTAAACCCTAATCTTAATCATATAACATGTATATACAAGATTATTAGGTGCCGTTTGGTATACTATATAAGAGATGAATAGTATATTATAATTAATACTATCTACCTTTATATAATATTTGGGCAAAGCACTAGATAATATAATATCCTATCAAAATAATTTTATTTAGTCTCGACTGTATAAGGGCTAAATTATTTTATCTTATATAGTCGTATACAGTTTAAGTTGAATAAAATTATTTTGACTACTCAAATATTGTATAAAGGTGGATAGTATTAAACTATTAGTTATACTATATTATATATCCCTTATACAATATACCAAACAAGGTCTTAAAGGACAAATTTAGGGTTACTTGGCATGTTTGAAAGATCTTATCTTTGGATGCCTGAATTGTACATGGCTATGGTGTTGGTACTTGATTCCACCATCCCCTAAACCTGCAATAGCTTGGGAGGATTCTATGTTCTCTTTTCTTTTCAGTATTTTGACTTATTGTATCAATGGGGCAACGGCACTATTAATAGGATGAGAGTTGGGACTTCCCTTGTGGATGCTAAAGCCGTTTAATAAACACAAAGCGGGTTGGCCCACACACACAAGACTTAACAATAATTCACAAGCTTTAATGATCCAATAAGCCCTAGTACAAAATGATCACTTAATGGGTTAAAGAATTATTATTACAATATAATTGACCAATTTTAATTTCAATTTTAGGTAAAATCTAACTTAAGTTAGTTAAAATATGAAGTTTGAAGATAGTGGAAAATTTTCACATGAGGCTTTTTGGAGACTGAATGTAGATCACTTGATTTATGACTGAACCATGATAAATTATTGCGTTTGTTTCTCTATCCCCTACTCTTTAAATTTAATTTTTACTACAATATCACCTTCTGTATTGATCTTCATATTTATCTTGAGATAAATGCATTATTTTATATTTGATATTTTAAAATTGTTTCCTGCCAAAATAGCCGCACACAAAAGTGCATAATATTTTTCTAGTGAACTCATAGGTCTGATATTTAAACTTGATATTTAATTTGTTTCCTTAATTTTTCTACCCATCCAAGTTGTATATGAGAAATTTACAATCTGTTCCATCCTGCTATTTCTAGGTTGGTCGGAGCAATGGCTGTAATTGGATCACATCGAGAGATTCATCGGCGTAGGGAGTTACCTGCAAAGGCACTCAAATACTTAAGTCAGTAAGAGAGTTATATGAGGGAGAAGATAAGAGAAATGAACATTCCTGAAAATAAACTCCATAGTGAGTATATATAGAGAGGGATCAAGCTCTTAGGATTTGTAAAGATGGGATGGATGCAAGTTATTGGGCTTAAGCCCAGTAGGGATCATACGGTCCAAAAGCCCCCCGGTTTGGTAGTCGATAAGTCGAGTGCCAATGTATATAAGTTGCAAAAAATGTTAAGTGCTTAATAACTTATTCATACTTGGCTTTGTTATTGTGGTGATCGAGATCAAGTTGAGATAATATGGTCGATTGTCTGAGTGTGACTTTGGGCTTGATGAAGAGATACTCGACTTGGAAGTTTGAGGCCTTTGTTGATGAAGAGATTTATGAACATTAGGTTACATGAAGCATTGAATCCTTTAAGACTTAAATATGAGCTGATTTGGACTTGTGTCAGTCGAGTCAGGTCAAAAAGAATGATCTCAATCCCAAAATGTTAGTATAGTCCATAGTCCCTCAACTCAGAAATTGTCATGCAATGATTGATTGAGCTTAAAGCAATGAAGATGAGGTTGACCGAAGGTAACCAAAATTTGATTTATAGTTTTGTTAAAAAATTCAATAACGTAGAGGATTTTCATTAAGTTTTAGTTGTCTTGCTAGTAACAAGAGAAGACTCCTCTAGTAGATAACTTGGTGGCCCAATTTGAGACCGAGTTCGAGAAAGCTATGGATCATGTGCAGTGTTTGTATCTAAATCTAGACTTAATTGCAACCAAGGTAGTTAAGAAGATCAAAGATGGCTAGCTTGTTGGCCCGTCTGATGGAGAAGTCGATGAAGAGGAAGATGAAGAGAAGCAAGACAATAATAAAGACTGGGATAATGTCTTCGGAACAAGTGTTGTAATATATTTTGCTTCAATGCTTTGAACAAGTGCTGGTATTTGCTGACTTGTTTAATTTAATGTCTTCATTTTTTTAATTTTGTCTTGATTCTGAATGTCCTTTGATTTTGTATGTCTTTTGATTGCTCATGAATGTCCTCGATTGTACCTTGTACTCTAACTTTCTTTTCCTCCACCCTTAGCTCAGAAAAGGTGTGCACAATTGCGGTGACCTTATGTAGGATTTTTTTCTATCCGTAACTCGGAAGCGTTAGGGTGAGCACCATTACGGTGACCTAACTTGGGTAGTTAGGGTTTTTCTTCTGCTGAAAAGACAGGCTTGGCTCGACTTAAAGGTAATTTAGTGATCTTGTGATGTAGGTCTTGTTCCTAAATGTGAGTGAGTTTGAACGTAACATGTAATTGAAATAATTTGTAAACAAACATTTTGTGTTGAGGCGAGCTAGAGGTCGGGGCTTCGTCTTTCATGCCCGAGCAAGAGATTAGGATTTTGTCTTCATTGTCTGAGCTAGAGTTTGGGGTTTTGTCCTTGATGCCTGAGCTAGAAGTCAGGACTTTGTCTTCGATGCCCGAGTTAGAGGTTTGGGCTTTTGCTGGCTATGTCAAGTCTCAGGTGTTCGAGCTGTATCGAGGATTTTGCCAATGGGATGTCGTTGTCACATAGATTAGAATGCATTGGTAGATCTTCATTAAGGCTAAGGAAAATATGGTGAGATTGGAATTTAGAGAACACCTAATTATTGTGAACCTTTTAGGAAGCATATGGTAATGTTTCCTTGTTTTGACAACTTGAGATAGAAAATATTGATTAGTTAAATAATTAAAAAATAAAAACTTTAAAGCTCAGCTATAATAATTTTGTTGGACCACTAGTCTATTGACTTCAATAGTCAGATGGCTACTAGTATATTGGAGTCTTGATGCTAAGGAAAGTTAACGATGCATAAGTACGAGCTTTACAAGTCTTATTGGTTATTAAAGGTGTTGATGTCAATGTGGGCCTTTCTTGATAGGTTTTGGACTTCTTAACACTTTGGGTCACTGTTGCCTTTAGACCTATCACTAGACTACGATGGATGAGCTTTTTTGTCGAGTACACTGTTGGTCTTTATTAATCTTGGACTAAGCCTGACAATGTTGAATTTTAAATGGGGCTGTGTAGTTTGCTTACTTGACTAGGTTGACGCCTTGTTGCCAATCAATGTTTTCCTTTCTTCTCGAAATTTACAAATGGCATGAATAACAATTCAAACTTTGCAGATTAATAGTAATTAATTCATGCATTAATATATAGTAGTGATAAAAAAAATTAAAAATTTAGAGAATGGCAATTTATGGCAATTATCACCATTGAATATGAGAAAATAAATGTTAAAGCGATTCTAACTAATTGAAGGTATATAGTAATCAAGGTTGTGTGCAACAATTAAAGTCATGTCATCAATGATGTTTCTTTTTCTATTTGAAAAGCATGTTCAACAAGTCAATTATAGATATTTAAAGCAAGGCATTTACAAACTTCCCTTAGATTTCTCTTCGTTGAGGTGTGCTGGGATTCAAATTGGGGCATTGAGATCTTCAACCTAATAAAAGGGGGTGTATCAATCCCAGCATCTTGGATTGGACCATCATGGGCTGGGCGTTGAGCCCATGTTGAAACTTTGGCCCATTTTGTTGAAGACATGATAGGATCAACATGGCACCTGCTGCAAGAATCTCAAGGTATAAATGGGATCCTGTAATTTCGACAGGTAGTGACCATAATGTCGAGAAAATTGAAAATATAGCTTTTCAAAATAAAAGTCTTAATCTCCGAATAAGTGGTGTTAATGACTGATCAATGTGGGCAAGAATCTTTTACAATTTGAGAAAAATTCCTTATTTCATATTGTCTGTCTCTTCCATGGCATTCAGCGAGCATATGGAGGATGTCCCAGCTTCTCATCGTCTCAAAGGCAAGGCAAGAAAAACATGAGGTGTGATTGTGTAGACTTGAAACAATCTTCTTCTTCAATAACACATGCATAGATCTTTTCATAAATTATTTTAACTTCAATGCACCACTGTTATCCTACATGAAGTAGCTTCATGTTTTTTGCTTTTCCTTTTCTTTTCTTTTTTTTTGTTTTCTAAAACCATGCCAATTAGGATGATTTTTATATCCTCTTTGCTATGAGAAATTTTTGTATGACCTTATGGTTGAAAGAATGGCAATTATGTCTTATAGAAACAATAATGCTGAAAAATTAATGACATTAAATAGCATGAAATGTTCATGTATGGCAATTAAATTTATTGACTATTATTATATGCAATCATCATAATTAACAACAAATTAAAGTAATTACTGCTGTGCATTTAGTGCTAATGGGAATTAGTAACTGGTAATCAATGTTATTATGAATGAAAAATACTATGCCAAAAATTGATGCCAGAAAATTAATGTGTATTAAATAAGAGAATTTTTTAAATGTGATTTAATTGATAGCATAAAATGAGTAAATGGCAATAAATTATTACCAGATAATTTGATTTAAAGATAAATAATCAATGTCATGACATAATATTCATGGATTTTGCCCATGAAAAAATAAGGGTGGCCATTTATGATGGAATATGATAGTCACAATATATATAATATTATATTATATATATATATATATATATATATATATATTGGAATTGAGTAAGATTAATATTATTTATATAATAGGTGTCAATGCCAGTATGGTAGGAGAATAGATATGAGATCTTCAACGTTTGACTATGATTGTTAAACTCCGTCCAAGGGCCAATTAATGGTATGATAGGCAAGAGTAAACCAAGACCTCGCTACATATGTTAAAAGTATCTTTGCTTCTTCCTCCAAATAATTTTCTATATATATATGTACCAATTCAAAGCAATAGAGCATTACCACCGTGCCTCATTTTTTCTATCAAAACTAGTCACATGATAAAGGCCTTTCTCCATTTTGAAATTCATGCATGGCATATGATAATAGCAAGCAAATAATAGCAATTAATAAATATGAATAAATGGATATTAAAGAGAATAATTGATGATTTGGTTCACTTTTTTCTTCTTCATATCTGATCTATCCCGGCACAATTGCAGGCAAGATTGAGAAATACTTTCCATCTCAACTAGAAAGATAATCAGCTAGACATCCTCCGCTACACCATGTTAAGATTTGAGATGCAGTAGTGACTAACAGGTTGGTAAGAATTTGATTGTCACTTGTACGTTTTCTATCCAATAAAAAGAGAAGAACTTGTTGGAACAACGTAAAATAGTTATCATATGACACATAACATTAAACTTCAATAGAAAAAAAAAGGAATTTATCATCAAGGAAAAGTGCTAAGTAATGTAGGAAAATTGCTTGAACATAGGCGATCTTTTTAAACACGTGATAACCAATGGCGATGTGATTTCTTTTAAAGGTTCGGCCAGGATTGAGATACAGATCTCTAGTTGTAGAATGGAAAATTGGTTTTACCAAATATAGGGTGGGAGAGTTTTACATCTTCCCACAAACGGCATCATATGTGTTCCTTCCTGCTATTTCTAAGTCGGTCGGAGCGATTGCTATAACTGGATCACGTCAAGAGATTTGTCGGCGTGGAGAGGTACTTGCAAAAATACTCTGATACTTAAGTCGGTAAGAGATTTATACGAGGGAGAAGACAAAAGGAATGAACATACCTAGAGATAAACTCTATAGTGAGTATATACAGAGGAGCGATGATACTAGAATTTGTAAAAATGGACTGGATGCAAGTTATTAGGCTTAGATCTAGTAAGAATCGTACGGTCCATAATCTTTGTATCGTTGTTATTATGTTTGATCAAAGTAAATTAAATTTTGATTTGCATTACTCTAGGTCTCTACATGTATATATTATAATGCATTGTATGTTAAATAACTTGGTTATCTCCAAGTATACATTCAACATCAATATATCTTTGCTAGAATTATTTTGCTATTTATATTAGTTGTTTGCATCAAATTGCATATTTGCTTAAAGTTAAATATAAATTTGTAAACACCCAATTCACCTCCTTTTGAGTGATAGTTATCATGTCTAACACTAAAATGACAAATGGTTTATTGATATGGCAATCAACTTTGTGAAAATTGGATGATGGCCAACATAGTCACTTGAACAACATAATTTTCCACAAAATGTAATCATGCGAGACAGTCTTTTGGGAAGAATTCGTTCATTTGACCATCACTTGATTCATATATGCAAAATAGGTTATCACATCAGCTCACCGTTTACGATTTTAATACTAAATTAAAGAATTTATGATACTTGATCACAATAACAACCTAATTAAAAACTTTTAACCTATAAAATACAAATTAGGAACTCAATAGTACTATAAAGATCATATTGTGCCTAAGTAAATATCATACATCAAATTCATACTAGATAATAATATTACAAGGTAAAATCTATATTTATCTACAATTTTTTATTCGTATTTTATTCACTCTTTATATATATTGAGTATATGATATTTTTTTTAGATAAACATTGTTAGGTTTAAGATTTTGATAATGAGCATTTTAGCATGTGTATATTTTATATAAATGATTTGAAATAAATTAATGATTTATTTTAGGCACGTGATTTTTAATTTGAAAAGATAAATGCTGCCAATTAGATTTGATTTTAATTTGATTAAGATTTTGAGCATGTGTTGATTTTAAAAGATTAATTTGAAATATTTACATGTGTTGATTTGAAATATTTGAAATATATGATTTAAACATATGCTGATTAGAAGCGTTGAATACAATTTCCATTTATATGAGATTTAGTCCATTAAGAAAAGAATTCTAATTAATGTAAATTGATATATGTTAAATAATTGACCAGGAAACATTGCCTCTATCTCATATCTACTTAATTGTTGCCTTTATCCGAAGATTTATTGATCAATGTTCAAAAAATATATGTTACTTGTTGTTATATAAAAAACAAAGAAAACAAGTAATTATTTCGAGCAACTATTGGGCAAATGAGCAACTACTGGTGAAAAAAGATAGTATCATCAAGGGAAACATATTCGCTATAAAAGAAAAGCATTTTAAAGAAATCAAATAGAACATTTTGTGAAGAACATTAAAGGGAGTGCTTTATACCTGCAGAACTCCTTCTCCTCCATATCTGAAAAATTCATACTTGCTTATCTTCTTTTAAAAAAGAGTCAATTATTTGATTCTCATTGTAGCTCAATTATAAGAGCATTTGAAAAGAGAGAGCTATACTCTTATTTATAACCGAAGTCTAGGTTACTCTTATTTGAGTTGAAGTTAAGGGAGGTTTGATGTGATGTCCTTGAAAAAAACAACATCATTGTCATTCTGCTTTGGGGTAGAAGTAGATGAAGGTTCTTGTGAAGTCTTTGTAAGTAAAAATGTCATAGTGAATAAAATCTCAAACAGTTACTTAGGGACTGGACGTAGGTCACATATTATGACTAAACCAGGATAAACCCATTGTGTATATTTTCTTTTCCCTATCTCTTTTATTTTCAAGCATTCATATTATTTGTGTTCCATTGGCATAAATTTTTAATCTTTAAATTTTCTATTATTGAACTCAAAAAACCAATTCACCCCCTCTTGGTTCTTTCAATTGGTATCTGAGCTTAATTCTCTTCAAGGCTTAATAGCTTGAGAAAAAGATCCTTGTAAGTTGAATGGTAGAAAATTTGATGAATGCAACCATCATTAAAGGACAATGCATCTCGAGGCTACCATATTTTGATGGGACAAACTACACCTATTAGAAGGAGCGTATGAGGATATTCATACAGTCCGTGAACTTCAAACTTTGGCTTGTGATCAAGAATGGATTGAACATTGCAAAAGAGGTAGTAGATGGTCGAGATGTGGAGAAAAGCGAAGAAGAGTTAAATGATCAAGATATGATGAATATAGAACAAAATGCTAAAGCGGTAAATCTTCCTTATTATTCTATTAATCTTGATGATTTTAGAAAAATTTCTTATTGTAGAACAGTTAAGCAAATGCGGGACAAGCTAGAAGTCATCTATGAAGGAACTAGCCAAGTAAAAGAAACAAAAGTTGACATACTAGTTCATGAGCATGAATTATTCACCATGATGGAAGAAGATGAAGAGGAAATTTCAAATGTATTGCTTCTTGGCAAGAAAGTGAACAAAATGAATGAAGTAAATGATATTGATGATCCTTATAGCTTATGATGAATTAAAAGAAGAGTTTGAGCAAATGCTTGATGATTCTATAAAATTATCTAAATCATATTTTGCTCTTAAAACTAATATGATAATACTTTGTTTGAGCTGAAAAATTAAGAAAGGAAGTTAAGTTTTGACTTTGGAAAAGTCTTCAAATGAAAATGAACAAAAGTTAATTTCTGAAAATGTCTACTTAAAAGAAAAGGTTAATGAGCTTACTAAAGATCTTGTCAGGTTTGTAAAAGGAAAAGAAAACTTAGATATCCTTTTGGGTAAACAAAAGTGCTCATTTGTGAAAAGTATTACAAGAATCAATGTAAAAGTGAAAAGTATTACAAGAATTTTTTTGTGAAAGCAAGTGATTCTACAACTCTTTATGTGACTTGTAATTATTGTAACTAAAAAGGTCATATCTCACACACTTGTGCTATTGAGAAAAATGCTTCTATGATAATGTGGGTTCCCAAAGTTGATAAAGTTTCATCATTATGCTCTAACACCCAGGGACTCAAGAAAATTTGAGTACCAAAAGTAAAATATGTGCTTTAGGTGCTTGAAGACTAGCATCAAGGAACAATGGTTCCTTGTCAATGGATGCTCAAGTCACATGACATGGGCTAGCTAAATTCATCTCCTTAAGCTTAAAGAAGGTGAAAATACCACATTAGAGACAATGAAAAAGAATAATCATTAGAGTTGGTAAAACTAGTATCAACTCTTTCTTTTCTATTACCGTTGTTCACTTTGATAAGTATTTAAAGTATGCCATGTGTTATAAGTCTAATTATCTTTCTATGAGTAAGCTTTTAAGCAAGGAAGATGAATGTGTTGAAGTTCTTCTAGCTACCAATTAAAGATTCTATCAAGGTAGACAATTTTGAAAATGGTAAGAAAGTAAATGAAAAAGGTATATAGAGGTACAACGTGTTCTTTTTACTTATTCAATCACTTTGTTATACATGACGTGCTTTAACAAAAAGTTAAACACTTGAATGATGATGTTAGTATATTATGTGGTTCATTACATATTCATGCTCTTATATTCATTTAATTATTTTATTGTTAAAGTGCATGAAATGATGATATAAAAATGATAATTATGCCATTAATACATTACTGGAACTATATCAATGCATTTCTAAAATTATATTTTTGAAAATTCAAGTTTTGCTGGTTTTGTTAAAAAGAGCAACTACACTGGGCATAACAGTAACTACCACGTGTTGCTCATTTTAGTTGCTGTTCTTTGGTTTTACTATGAGGTTTCTATCGGTCACTTTTCTAGAAGTTTATTTTTATCACTCTAGTTCTCTTTTTGATTTTATCTCTTAATAAGAGGGGCATTTTAGTTTTTTGACTACTACATTAAAAAGAAAATTCAGTTACATTTTTCTCGCTCCGTCCCTCATGTACTCTACGTTGTCCCCTTTCTTCAGAATCAACAAATTTCTTCTGCAATCCTAACCCTAAAATACTTCAGTCTTTTACTCTATTTGAATTGAATCTTGGTTTTTATTTAAATTTCTCACTCAACCACGCATAAAATCTTCTTGAAATCTTGATGCTAAATGTGCGTCATCATCAATCTTGGATGAAGCCTCGCCGCCGACCATTCCAACATTTTTTCGGCGAACAACGGTTCTTTCATGCCCAGACTTCACATTGTCCGAGCTGCTCACGTCGTCAACCATCCACACCAAGCTCTCACGCAGATTGGTTCATTGTATTTGGGTCTATCGATCATGCCCAATTCAAGCCATCGTCGTTCACGCTTGCAACTTCCTTGGGTCACTCATTATGACTTGGGTAATATTTCTAACTATTTACTCTTCATGGTTTGTGCTGCTCCTCAATGGTTGATCTAATGTGCACTCCGAATTGAATATCTAATTATTCACTGAATATTGTGTTTAGGAAAGTCGAAATTATGGCTCTTCTTGTGCTAGTTGATCCTCTAAAAGTTTGGGCTATTCATTGCATGTTGCTGCTTGGTTATATCTCTATTATTTCGTACCCACAGATTATTAGCTTTGGACTGAAATACTTATGGTTTGAACACTGCTATTGAGTCTTTGAATATCCGTGGTATCTCTAATTGGATTTGTGAAGGTTGTGTTATAATTACTAGCTGATATATTTATCAGTGAGCACATGGCTTCCAAGAGAAGTGCAAATCATTAAAGTGGAAAAAATTTACAGCTAAAACCATATGAAAAATTCTAAGAAGACTCAATGTTCTAAGGATGGTGCTCTATTAATGCTGATATTATGTTATTTGAAAAGAAAATTCTGATTATGAAGTGAATGGTTTATTTGAAGCTCTTTGATAGATAAAGCATTGGCAAACATCAAGAAATTGCAATATATAGCATATGAAAAATGATTTGACAACTCTTGTCGTCGGTTTTAACGATGATTGATAGAAATTTTTTGGAGTTCAAGAGCTGAAAAAATTTTGTTTTGGCTTGAAATAATGGAAAAAAATTAGCACTTACAAGCACACAAGTTACATTCAATTTTTTTAACATGCTTTCTTAATTATGTTTTGAGTGTCGTAATTTTTTTTCACTAAATCTTTTGAAAATTCTGAAAACTGATGTGGTATCCATTTTGTATTTTTTGACATATTGTCATGATCAAGTCACTTTAACTTCTTTTTGCGTCTATAATTATTTTTTATTTTTATATTTTACACTTGACCTTTTTGATGCTGAAGTGAGAGAAAAGATAAGTTTAATAACTACAAAAAAAATTAGAGCATGAGAGAAACTCACTATAAAGCAAGTTGGAAAAAAAAGCAAGTTGGAGAAAAAATAAGTTTAATAACTATTGAAAAATTTAGAGCATCGAAGTTCACCAAAAAGCAAGCTCATAGATTAAGGGAGAGTTCATGAATTAAGGGGGAGCATTTTCTAAACTCTTATTCTTTAATTTTCTAAATGTATTTATATTTGATAATTATTGTTGCCAACTTTGAATTTTTAAATATATGATATAATAAATAATTGTTGAATTTTGGTTTAGTTATGAAATTTATTATGCTCAAATTTTTTATTTGTTCTTAATTGTTGTTGAAAGGATGAAGGATCACAGAAACCCTTAGTTTGTGAGAATTAGTCAGTGAAAATATAGTGTCCTCTGTATCAGATTTTATAATACTTGTATACAATAAAAAAGAAAATAAGGTAATTATCCTATTACATAATCTATATAATTCTAACATGATCCTAATATGATCCTAATTGATTCTTTACATATTCTGACAATCCTAGTTAATTCTAATACTCTCCTCAAGTTGGAGCATATAAATCATATGCACCAAGCTTGTTACAAATATAACTAATTCGAAGGACCTTCTGAGAGACTTTGTGAATACATCTGCTAATTGATTATTTGAATTGACAAAATTAGTGGTGATGTATCGAGATAAAATCTTTTCTCAAATAAAATGGCAGTCCACTTCTATATGTTTGGTCCTTTCATGAAACACTGGATTTGAGGCAATGTGCAGAGCTGCTTGATTATTCACAAATCAGTTGCATTTGCTTAAACATCTCCAAATTTTAACTCTTGAAGCAATTGTTTCAGCCATATAAGTTCACATACGTTGCCAATGCCATAGCTTCGATATTCTGCTTTTCTGTACTTGACCTTACAACAACATCTTGTTTCTTACTTTTCCAAAATACCAAGTTGCCTCCAATCATCACGCAATAACCTGTGGTAGAACGCCTATCTGAAGGGAAAGCCAGCCCAGTCTGCATTCTGTGAAACCAATGATCTGGGTATGTCCTTTGTCTTTAAAGAGAAGGCCTTGACCTGGTGCTCCTTTGATATACCTGAGTATTTCTGATCACAGCATCCCAATGGATATCACAAGGAACTTATAGAAATTGACTAACTACACTTATAGTAAAGGAGATGCTAGTCGAGTAATGGTAAAGTAGTTTAGTTTACCAACAAGTCTTCGATATCTTCTAAGATCCGACAAAGGCTCCCCCTGTCCTGGTAAAAGCTTGGATGTTTGGATCCATAGGAGTATCTACAAGTCGACAATTCTGTCATATGCCAGTCTCCTCTAAAATATCAAGGGCATACTTTCTTTGAGAAATAGCAACACCAGTAGAGGATTGAGCGACCTCAATACCAAGAAAATATTTAAGGCGACCTAAGTCCTTAGTTTGAAAATGACGAAAGAAGTGTTATTTTAGTTGATTGATACCGTCTTCATCATCACCTGTGATGACAATATCATCTACATATATCACTAGAAAAATACTCTGATGTTGAGGAGAATGGCAGTAGAAAATAGAATAATCTGCCTCACTAAGCAACAAACCATGCCCACGGAGACTGCTTCAACTCATAAATAGAACATCGTAAGCAACAAACTAATCCGGACTCCCCCTGAGCAACAAAACCAGGAGGTTGCTCCATGTAAATCTCTTCAGCAAGTTCACCACGTAAGAAGGCATTCTTAATATCAAGTTGGAATAGAGGCCAATGTTGCATGGCAGCCATAGATATAAGAAGCCGAACTGAAGCAATCTTGGCAACAGGTGAGAATGTGTCACCGTAGTCTAGACCATATATCTGAGTATATCCCTTAACTACTAGGCGAGCTTTCAAAGAGTCAATCTGTCCATCAGGGCCAACTTTTCACAAGCATACACCCACCGACACCCAACTGTAGACTTACCTTTAGGTAACGGAACTAACTCCCAAGTGCCACTAGAGTGTAAGGCTTGCATTTCATCGACCATAACCTGTTGCCACCCCGGATGGGATAGTGCCTCACCTGTAGTCTTAGGAATGGAAACAAATGACAAGGAGGTGACAAAAGAAAAAATATGAAGAGGACAAACGGTGATAGCTTAAAAAGGTATAAATAGGATAAGGATTACGAGTAGAACGAATACCTTTGCAAATGGCAACGGGCAGACTAGCGGGAGGCAGGACCTGGAGCGGTAAAGGTGCTGGTTCAGGGCTAGAGTCCACTGGTACCACCATGGAAGTTTCTTGAAGTGGAGTAGAAGAAGTGGCTTTAGTAGGATGTCTAAGTAAGGGAACAGGAAGAAACATCAGACACTGAAGAACGCTCAGCCGGAGAAGATGAGAAAAATGGTGACTCCTCAAAGAATGTGACATCAGCTGGGTAATATATCGGTTACTGTCTGGGTGAAAGCACATGTATCCTTTCTGTAGACGAGAATATGAACAAAACAAGTGCAACCAAAAACACGAGGTAAAATAGAATACAATGGTTGAGACGGAAACAGAATAGAGGAAGGAATTTGATTATTTAAAACAGAGGAAGGCATGCGATTAATCAAATAACAAGCAATGAGAACTGCATCATCCCAAAATCGGAGAGGGACGTGATTATGAATAAGTAAAGTTCGTGTTGTTTCAATGAGATAACGATTCTTACGCTCAGCAACACCATTTTGTTATGGGGTGTGAGCACAAGAGGACTGGTGAAGAATACCCTGTGAAACCATAAAAGATGTAAAAGAAGAAGAAAAATATTCACGAGCATTATCACTACGTAAAATGTGAATAGAAGTATTAAATTGATTGTGAATTTTAGCACAGAAAGATTGAAAAACAGAAAAGATCTCAGCATGACTCTTTATTAAAAATAACCAAGTATATCAGGAAAAGTCATTAATAAAAGTTACAAAATAATGATATCCCATAGTTGTGGGAACATGACTAGGACCCCAAACATCCATATGCACTAAATCAAAAGAGGACATAGCCCGATTATGGACACTTTTAGGCAACGAAGTGCGAACATATTTCCCAAGTTGACACGACTAACAATCTAAATATGATAAAGACGACAATGTAGGAACCATGCGGCGAAGTTTGGATATACTAGGATGACCAAGGCGACTGTGGAGGAGAGAAGGAGAAACAGCAGAAGTAAATGCAGCAGGTGATGAAGGTATGGTAAGATGGTAAAGCACATGAGACTCACGTCCTTCGCCAATCATCCGTCCCGTATCCCGGTTCTGCACATGAACAGAATTATTAGTGAAATGTAACAGAATAATGAAAAAGAGCTGGTTAATTTACTGATATAGATAAGACTGAAAGGACAACCCAGAACATATAAAGGACAGAATCAAGAGTTAAAGAGGGTAGAGGACAAATTTGACCAAGACCTTTAGCCTATAGTTTTAGAACCATTGGCTAAGATAACCATAGGGAGGGAAGTTGAATGACAAAGATTAGAGATAAGACGAATGTTACTAGATATGTGATCAGAGGCACTAGAATCCAAAATCCATGGACCAAGGGAAGAATGGGTGAGGCAAGCAACAGAATTACTAGTCAGAGAAGCGGAGGCAGAGGTCGATGATTAAGTAGCCTGATACACTAGATAACCCTCATAGGCAGCAGCTGGGATAGTGACAGTAGGCACGTCCGAAAAGTCAGATGCCGAAACAAGAAGAGTCTAACTGAGCAATATTAGCTGTGCGAAGGGGTTTCCCATGGAGTTTAAAGCAACGTTCACGAGTGTGGCCAAGCTTGTGGCAATAAGTTCACTGTAGACATTGACCTTTGCCACGACCATGAGACCTAGAACTGGCAGCAACAATGGTGGACGGAGAAGTTAGAACAGAGGAGTCACCAATAGATGCAGCTAGAACAGGGATAGACTGAGTAATTCGAAGTAGCCGAACATAGACATCCTCCATAGAAGGAATAGAAGCACTAGCCAATAATTGTTGGCGAACAGAGTCGAGTTCAGGAGGCAAACCAGCCAATGTGAGAAGCATAAACAACTTGTCATAGTTGATCTCTTACGTTGCAATATCAGCAGTGATAGGGAGAAGTTCAGTGAACTTAGTAAGGACACTCTGAATATGACCCAAATAACTGGACATTGATTGATCTTGTTTGCGAATATTAAGCATATCAGAAATAACGCCATAAAAGCACTGAATATCATTAGTATACAGCAATTTGGCTTTAGTCCACACCTCATGACAAGTCTGATACAGTCGAAAAGAGGAAGAATCTCACGATCAATGTTATTCCAAAGGAGACTACAAAGTTGAGCATCAATTACCTCCCAAGTGTCTCGATCAGACGCAGAAATATCAGATGCTTTCTTTGTTAGATGATCAAAAAATCTTTGACCTTTAATCCAGAGTTTAATTGCCGGAGTCCAATACGGATAGTTGGAACGATTAAGTGGTTCAGTAGTGATGATTAGAGATCCTGGTATTTCAGAACTGAAAATGCTCGACTTTCCAATGAAGGAAGGAGGACCAGAGGTGGACATGATGGGTACAGAACTGCAGGAAACCCAGAAAACAAGAACCTGAGTTGAAAGCGGAAGACCCAAAAATGACGATGCGGTCACGAAGGTGGGGAAGCCAAACACCCACTGGAAGATCACGAACCACGTGAATAGGACTGGATCTAGCCAGAAAACACACAGAGAAGTGGTCGGGAGAAATGGCGGCCGAAAAGAGGACCAAACGTGAGCACACGTGTGCGAAAAACAGGGACTGGACGGATAGCGGTGACCGGCGTGTGGCGGCACGTTGGAGCTCCAATGACGACGCGGCTTCGGGGATGGGACTGGTTCGGAGAGATGCACGTCGTGGTCTGGTCGGTTGCCGAAGAAACATACCTCAGATGTGCAGATCTGAGATGGAAACCGCAGGAAGAGAGAGAAAACCGGCAGGGAAGAGAGAAAAAAAATAACGCTAACGGCAAGGAAAAGAAAAAAAAAATTGGGTTTCTCTCCCTAGGCTCTAGATACCATGTTGAAAGGAGAAATGATCATAGAAACCCTTAGTTTGTGAGAATGAGTCAGTGAAAATACACTGCCCTCTGTATCAGATTTTATAATACTTGTGTACAATAAAAAAATAAATAAGGTAATGATCCTATTACATAATCTACGTAATTCTAACATGATCCTAATTAATTCTTTACATATTCTAACAATTCTAATTGATTCTAACATATTCTTTACATATTCTGACAATCCTAATTGATTCTAACAATTGTGTCATCATCAAAAAGAGAGAATGTTAGGTTTAAGGTTTTGATGATGAGTATTTTAATATGTGTATATTTTATATAAATGATTTCAAATAAATTAACGATTTATTTTAGGTATGTGATTTTGAATTTGAAAATAGGCAATTAGATTTGATTTTAATTTGATCAAGATTTTAAATATATGCTGATTTGATAAGATTAATTTGAAATATTTGCATGACCTAATTTAAAGTATCTGATTTGAACATGTGCCAATTAGAGGTGTTGAATACAATTTTCATTTATATAAGATTTGGTCCATTAAGAAAAGAATTATAATTATGCAAATTGATATCTGGTGAATAATTGATCAAGAAACATTGCCTCTACCTCATATCTACTTAATTGCAGCTTTTATGTGAAGATTTATTGATCAGCATTCAAAAAATATATGCTGCTTACTGCTATACATAAAATAGAGAAAACAAGCAACTATTGGATAAAGAAGTAACTACTAGTGAAAAAAGGAGCAACTACTTTAATGTGATGCCATTCAAAAAACAAAGAAAACGAGTAACTACTGGATAAATGATCAACTATTGGTAAAAAAAATGAGCAACTACTTTAATTTGCATGAGAATTTTGTCCTATGAATTTGAGAAGTTATTTTGTGGTCAAAATCACTCTCTTAACGGCTAACAATATCAAGAGAAACATATTTGCCATAAAAGAAAAGCATTTTGAAGAAATCAAATAGAGGCTTTCGTAAAGAACATTAGAGGAAGTGCTTTACACCTACAGGACTCCTTTTTCTCCATATTTGAGTGTTTCATACTTGCTTATCTTCTCTAAAAAGAGAGTTAATTATTTGATACTCATTGTAACTCAATTATAAGAGCATTTGAATTATACTCTTGTTTTTAGCCAGAGGCTAGGTTACTCTTCTTCAAATTGAAGTTGAGAGAGGCTTGTTGTAGTGTCCTTTGTGCCAAAACATAAAATATCACTATCATTTTTCTTCAAGTCGAAGTTGAGAGAGGTTCGTTATAGTATTCTTTGTGCCAAAACATCATTATCATTCTTCTTCGGGTTGAAATTGAAGCTGGTTCATTGTGGCATCCTTGTGCCAAAATATCATTATCACTCTTCTTTGTGTTGAAATTGAGAAAGGTTCATTGTAGTGTCTTTGAAAGAAACAACACTGTCACTTTGCTTTGAACTAGAAGTAGAGGAAGATTTATGTGAAATTCTTGTAAGCAAAAATGTCATAGTGAAAAAAATATCAAGTAGCTGCTTGGAGACTAAACATAGATCACGCGTTGTAATTGAATCAGGATAAACTCATTATGCACATATTTTTTCCTATCTCTTTTTATTTTCAAGTATTCATATTATTTATATTCTATTAATATATATTTTTAATTTTAAAATTTTCTATTATTGAAGCCAAAATAATAATTCAGTCCCTTTTTTATTCTTTCAAACATAAACAAATATCTTAAAATACCAACGCACGTGATCATCTATAGCTGCAAGTGCGTCCATACACATGATATTATGGGTGTCAATTCGGCCCTTTTTGACGGGTTGACCATTGGTTAGGCCTGCAGGTTATTTAGTTTGGCACGGTCAACTCAATACATTTAGTTTGGTGGTCTAAAGCTAAGTTATAAAATGAGGTATTCTTTAGAAAATTTATTTTTCTAACTTTTGAGATGTACAATTATTAATTAAATTTTTATAATTAGCACTTGTCTTTTTAAATTGATAATGTAAACAATCCATTTATACATGTTTGGATTATCTTAATTAGATTTTAAAAAATATTTATAATATCAAAATGTTTAAGAGAGCTTTTCGTTGAAAATTTTTTAAAATATAAAATAAATTAATTTAAATATGTACTTAATTTTTTTCAAAGCATTATTGATCTTAAGAGATATTTTATTAATTTTAATTTTAACAAACTTATTTCTATCTAAATAACGGTTACAAATATTGGTAACATTATTTTATAAGTAGTATATCAATTTGAAAAAACAATCAAATCAGTTTATATAATAAAGTATATTAATTTGGCTGTTACCTGTATAATTTATTTTAAAACTCTCAACTCTGAAATAACTAATGTCAGAGTAATTTTGGCCTTTTTATAAACATCCAAAATTATATATAACCAATATAATATTAAATAATTATATGACTTCAAGCAAGTTGTTGACTAATAAAAAGAAAGAAATAAAAAATAAAATAAAAAATAAAATATTATTATATTTTTTTAAAATATTTTTTTAATATTTAAGTCATAAAAAATGAGAAAGTATATAGAGCTTGTTATTAATTATTTTTTATTATGAAAAATTTTATGAATAAATTAAATTATATGAAATATTATTGATATAAAAAAAATATGGCCTAAAACAAGTTGCGGAGTGTAAAAGCACGTGCTAACTTTATGCTTCTGCCGCCTATGTTGACCTGACCCGGTAAAAAAAGTCATTTCGAATGGATTTTAGCTTAAATATTGCTTAAAATAAGGAGCGTGCTACAAGATACACACGTTGTACGGACCTGTGATAGCAGGTCATTCAAATTTTCAATTATTTTTATTATGTACCCTTATTTTTTGTTAAATTGCAATATACTCCTTTGTTAACATTTATTTCCAAATCCAACAGACGTATAGTGTGATGTGTTTATTGCTGTCTGTGGAGAGCATTTGCCATTGTTGGAGCTTCAAGCTCCTGAGCTCCGCAAATGGATGCGAGAGGGGGGAGGCAGAGGCAGAAGTAGTAGCACAGGAGGGGCGATGAGGATGAGGATGAGAAAGGGACTGCAAAAGGGGAAGGGGCTTGGGTATGGGGGAGCGGGAGCAGCGTTGGGGATGGGTGAAAGGGGTAGAGGGTGCGGGAGGTGGGGAGGGGGAGGGGCATTCGCTGGGGATGGGGATGGTGGACGGGAGAAGGAGACTTTTGACAAAATTTGCACTAATTTTTAATTGAATTTACACTAAAATTTGTTAGAGATAGAAAAAAATTATAAGTTGAGATCAACAACAAATTTAAAATATCATAAAATTAAAAATAACAAAATATATTTTTTATTTCTTTAGATAATTTATTTATTTATTTAAATTTTAACTCATGAGAGTGATTTAGGTAAGTTAAAGTTTTAGTTGGATAAACTCTATCTGCAATGACAATAAGGGTTAGTCTTATATTAATGACTATAAGAATATCTTAGTCAAAAATTAAAAAAAACTTTTTTTAAATGATATTTTATATAATTTATATAATTATTAGTGAAATAAACTAAAATTTTTCATAAATAATTAGTACAAAAAAATTAGATTTTAATTTTTTTTGTCATAATTATTATTTTATTTTAAAATAATTTTTAATTTTTTGTATTATATTTTCATTGTGTCAAATATTTATTTTAAAATATTTTTGATTGTTTGATATTTTTGATAATTTTTTGAAAATAATTTTGAATTAAAAATTATTTAAAATTAATAAAACGTGATTGGACAAGAATAATATTAGAATTAATGACCCTTTAAGAAGTTCTTGTATTTCATTTCTTTAAAAATGTGCTAGTTTGAAGAAGAATTTAGTTAACCACTAACCCCAACCTAAAGAGTTAGTCTTACAGTAATATCTGTAGAGATATCCTAGTCAAAAACAAAAACAAAATCCTTTTCCAAGTGATATTTCATATAATTTATATAATCATTAGTAAAACAAATTAAAATTTTTTCTATATAATTAATATAAGAAAAATTAGATTCTAAATTTTTTTTCTTTTTTTTCATTGTCATAATAATTATTTTGTTTAAAAATAATTTTTTACTTTTTTGTGCAATATTTTTGTTATGTCAAATATTTATTTTAGAATATTCTTACTTATTTGATATTCTTGACAATTTTTTGAAAATGATTTTGCACCAAAAATTATCTAAAAATTATTTAAGTGGCTTTACATGTACCTAAGAACCATTTGTTATTAGTAAATTCTTATATAAGAATGAAAGTATAAGAATAACATATGGTTAAATTTTTGATAACTTCTTATTTGCTTACCTAAAAAGTTATTAAAATTATTTATTTGTTATCAACCACTGTTACATTGGTTATTAACCTCTATATATAAAAGTTATTATCCAAAGTCAGTATTGAGTTTTGCTTCTAACTATCCTTACATGTATTTATAAATCATTTTTAGTTAGTAAATTGTTGTAAAAGAATGAAAATATGAGAATAATACATGGTTACAATATTAGACTATCTATTTGTTAACTTGAAAAGTTATTAAAATTTATCCTTTGTTATCAATCACAATTGCATTGGTTATCAATCGATACTAATAAGTTATCATCTAATGTCAGTACTGGATTTCACTTCTAAGTAGCTTTACATGTATTTACAAACTATTTTTTGTTAGTAAATTCTTATATAAGAATGAGAATATAAGAATAAGACATGATTAAAATTCTAATAACTTCTTACTTGCTTATTTGAAAAGTTATTAAAATTCTTCATTTGTTATCAACTACTGTTACATTAGTTATCAATCTTTGAATAAAAGTTATCATTTAAGGTCAATATTGGGTTTCGCTTCTAATTGACGTTACATGTACCTATAAACCATTTTTAGTTAGTAAATTCTTGTAAAAAAATGAGAATATGAGAATAATACACAGTTAAAATGTTTAATTATCTACTGTTAACCTGAAAAGTTATTAAAATTTATCCTTTGTTATCAACCACAATTGCATTGGTTATCAACCGATGCTAACAAGTTATCATCCAACGTTAGTATTGGGTTTTATTTCTAAGTGGCTTTATATGTACCTACGAACTATTTTTTTTTAGTAAATTCTTGTATAAGAATGAAAATATAAGAATAACACATGGTTAAAATTTTAATAACTTCCTACTTGCTTACCTGAAAAGTTATTAAAATCTTTTATTTATTATTAACGATTGTTGCATTGGTTATCAATCGCTGCATAATAGTTATCATCTAAGGTCAATATTGGGTTTCACTTCTAAGTGATCTTACATGTACCTATGAACCATTTTTGGTTAGCAAATTCTTGTATAAGAATGATAATATGAGAATAACACATGATTAAAATTATGAGAATTTTCTAATTGTTTACTTGAAAAGTTATTAAAATCCGTCAGTTATTATCAACCATTGATACATTAGTTATAAACCTTTGTCTAAAAGTTATCATCTAATGTTAGTACTAAGTTTTGCTTCTAAGTGACTTTACATGTAGTCATAAACCATTTTTAGTTAGTAAATTCTTGTAAAGGAATGAGAATATGAAAATAATGTATTGTTAAAATATATGATAATGAGCTTGTTGAACATGAAACGTTATTAAAAGCTATCATCTATTATCAACCAATTTTATATTAGTTATCAATCGACATAAAGGAGTTATCAGTAAAAGTCAGTTGTGGGATTTGCTTATAAATTGACTTACATATTTAATATTGTATTACTATGGTTATTAAATTATTGTAAAAGGATGGCAATATAAGAAAAATGCATTGGTAAAATGATAGACTATGAATTGGTTAAAATTGAAATGTTATTAAAAGCTATCATCTATTATCAAACATTGTTGTATTAGTTATCAACTGACGTAAATAAGTTATCAGTAGAGATCAGTTATGGGATTTGTTTATAAGTTGCCTTACATTTACCAATTTCATTACTATTGGTTATTAAATTATTGTAAAAGGGTGGTAATATAAGAATAATACATGGTTAAAATTATGGACTATAAACTTGTTGAAACTGAAACATTATTAAAATTTATTCTCTGTTATCAACTAATGTTACATTGGTTATCAACCAATGTCAACACGTTTTCATCCACAATTAGTTCTGACATTTGCTCCTAAGTGACCTTACATGCACCATGTAAAAATTTTTGGTTACTAAATTATTAGAAGAGGGTGAGAATTTGAGAATAATGCATGGTTAAAATGTATGTGATTGAACTTGTTGAACCTGAAAATGTTATTAAAATCTACCTTCTATTATTAACCAATGTTGTATTAGTTATCAACTGACATAAAGGAGTTATCAGCAAAAGTCAGTTGCGGGATTTGCTTATAAGTTACCTTACATGTTTAATATTGCAGTACTATAGTTATTAAATTATTGCAAAAGGATACCAATATGAAAGTAATGTATGGTTAAAATGATGGGACATGGAACTTGTTGAAACTAAAACGTTATTAAAATCTATTTTCTGTAATCAACTAATTTTACATTGGTTATCAACCTATGTCAATGAGTTATCATCCATGGTCAGTTCTGACATTTACTTCTGAGTGGCCTTACTTGTACCAAGTAACGATTTTTGGTCAGTAAAAAAAATGAAAAAAAAATTTTTTTTCAAGTGATATTTCATATAATTTATATAATCATTAATGAAACAAACTAAAATTTTTTATAAATAACTAACATAAGAAAAATTAGATTCTAAATTTTTTTCTTTTTTGTGTCATAATTATTAGTTTGTTTAAAAATATTTTTAAATTTTTTGTGTAATATTTTCGTTGTGCTAAATATTTATTTTAGAATATTCTTGATTATTTGATATTCTTGACAATTTTTTTAAAATAATTTTTGAATAAAAATTGTTTAAAATTAATAGATGGTACTTGAACAAGAGTAATATTAGAATTAATGATCTCTTAAGAAGTTGTTGTGTTGCACATTTTCAAAAATGTGTTATTTTAAAAAAGACTTTACTTAACTATTATCTTTGACATGATGGTTAATCTTACAACAATGCCTGTGAGGATATCCTGATTAAAGATTAAAAAAAAATTTAAGTGATATTCTATATAATTTATATAATTATTAATTAAACAAACTAAAATTCTTTATAAATAATTGACATAAGAAAAATTAGATTCTAAATTTCATTTTTTGTGTCATAATTATTATTTTATTTTAAAATATTTTTTTTAATTTTTTGTGTAGTATTTTTTGTTGTGCTAAATATTTATTTTAGAATATTCTTGATTATTTGATATTCTTGACAATTTTTTAAAAATAATTTTAGATCAAAAATTGTTTGAAATTAGTAAAGCGTGCTTGAACGATGGTAGTATTAGAACTGATGACCTCTTGAGAAATTCTTATATTACAATTCTTTAAAAATGTGTCATTTTGAAAAATGTTATATCTAACCATTACATCTGACTGAAAGAATTAATCGTACAATAATGCCTGTAGAAATATTCTGATCAAAGACAAAAAAAAATCATTTCTCAAATGATATTTCATATAATTTATATAATTATTAATGAATCAAACTAAAATTTTTTTCATAAATAATTAACATAAAAAAATTAGATTCTAAATTTTATTATTTTATTTTAAAATATTTTTTTAACTTTTTTGTGTAATATTTTCGCTATGCCAAATATTTATTTTAGAATATTCTTAATTATTTGATATTCTTGATAATTTTTTAAAAATAATTTGTACTAAAAATTATCTAAAATTAGTAAAGCATGATTGATCGAGAGTAGTATTAGAACTGACGACCTCCTGAGAAGTCCTTGTATTACACTTCTTTAAAAATGTGTCATTTTGAAAAAAAAAAATTTACCTAATCACTATCTGGACTTGAAATGTTAGTCTTACAATAATGCTTATAGATATACTCTGGTTAAAGACAAAAAAAACTTTTTCTAAGTGATATTTCATATAATTTATATAATCACTGATGAAACAAACTAAAATTTATTATAAATAATTAACATAAGAAAAATTAAATTTTAAATTTTTTTTCATGATAATTATTTTATTTAAAAATAATTTTTTATTTTTTATGTAATATTTTTGTTATGGCACAAATTTATTTTATAATATTCTTAATTATTTGATATTCTTGACAATTTTCTTAAAATAATTTTAGGCCAAAAATTATCTAAAATTAATAAAGGATTATTGAATAAGAATAATATTAGAACTGATGGCTTCTTGATAAGTTATTATATTACATTTTTTTTAAAAATGCGTCATTTTGAAGAAGATTTTACCTAATAATTACCCTTGACTCGAAGGGTTAGTCTTTTAGTAATGCTTATGAGATACTCTGATCAAGGATAAAAAAAAAATTTCAAGTGATATTTCATATAATTTATATAATTATTGATAAAATATATTAAAAAATTTTATAAATAATTATTTTTAGTTTGTCAAAATATCTTCTCACTTATTGAATGAGAGAGTAATCTCTCATAATACTATTAGGCATGGAAGTGAAAACTTCTCTTAAGAATGTTTGCTACGTGAGAGCTAACATAAGAAAAATTAGTTTTGCAATTTTAATGAAATATTGACCCAAGTTGCAGTTATTTGGCTGTATTTAATGTTATTTTTAAGGACTTAATTTGTAATTTTAATTTTTTCTCATTAACCTACTGCCGAGGTCTGGAGTAATCATTTCTGGCCATTGATCTTCATTCTTGATCAATGGATGGCATTATTTGGAGCACCCATACTCCGTACCAGACTTGGAGTATGGAAGACGCTCCCTTAAAATAAACTATGGATAGAAATAAAAATTTTAGATGAATGAATATATGAATATAGGGAGTTACTACGCTATTAATTTTTTTATGTTGAATACCGGTACACTTGATAAGTTATTAAAAATTTACAACTTATTACTTCTAACAACAAAAGTTTGAAGTCTCCGTAAACAACCAACAATAAATATTTGGTAATTAATAAAGGTATCGGTACTTAGAAAAAAAAAGTTAGGAACCAAAATAATCTCTAGGGTTGAATGTTGTAATAGTATTCGTGTTTTTTTTTCTTAGGTACTAGTACGTTAAATTAGTTATCATCTATTTATTGGTTATTAATTATTATAATAAATACTTACAAAATAAGTAGTATTAAAGTGTCTCTTAATTTAATTTTTTTTAATTTATATAATTATTTTGGGTAACTAGTATAATTAATTTATAAATTAATTAATTATTAATTTATTATATTTATAAAATAATTATTTAAATAAAAATAAAATAACTTCAAATAACTTCTTATAACTCTTTTTATAATTTTAGTTGATTTTTTTATTCTTCTTTTAAAAATTGAATAATAATAACATTTTAAAAAGACATAAAATTAGAGACTAAATAAAATTTTTTTATTATATATAATATAAGTTTAAAATTCATTAAATATAATTAATAATAAATAAATATTTAAAAACTTTTCGAAACTTGGATATGCTAAAAAATAATAAAAGTACTGAAATTTCCCCTTCATCTAAAGTTTTGTGGGTCCTTATTTGGACCACATGACATGTGCGACGTGTAGGCAGATTGCGTTCCATCTTGATTTTTTGAAAATAGTACCAGATTGGGAAAATCAAGAACCAAATTAGTGATTACTATTGTTAAACCTCTAAAATCAGCAAGTGTAAAAACTGATGAAGTAACCAACACGTTCAAACTGCCTCAATTCAAGATCAGATATATTATTATTGAGCTCATTTAACGTTTATAAGAATACTTATGAATAATTTATTAATAAATAAAAAAATAAATAAAAGGCTGACCAAACAAACTAATATAAATATTTATTTAACATAAGTATTTTTTTTTCACATATTATCATATATTTATAGCATATACATTTATGTAGAAAATCTCGGTTGGAAATTAGTTACCAATTGAAAAGCTAGAGAATGATTTCCAAAATGGTTTCCATAAATAAAATATTAGAGTTTTTGAAATAGATCAATGGACCTTGCTTGTGGGGTGGGCTTGGACTGCCATTTTAACAACTCATTTGAAGTGTGAGCTCTTTTGCCCCAATCCACTAGCCCATAGGTTGGACTGGGTTAGAGTCGAACCAACCCATATTTATTAACCATAGTAATAGAGTACAAAATGGTGCAATTAGTAGTCTACTATAGTTATTAATGTGTAGTAGTGACTTTTATTATAACTAGATGTAAACCTATCCTTTGTAAAGGCATGTAAATAAAATTTTTCTAGCTTCAGGTATTTTATATCTCATGGATGAAGTTTCAAAATTATTGCTGCACTTTCATAGAAAATAGCCTTTTTATTAATCTTAATTACACAAATAAATTCTTGTTGAATATTTATAAGCATGAACCAAGGTTCTACATCTTTCCTTAATAACCCACTACTAGTGGCAATGAAGAGTAGGCCATTATTCTTCAATTCATTGGCAATTAATGTGCTAACTAAGCCGTTGTTTTCCTTTCATTGGAATTGAGAGTTAAAAAGACACAATTTGTAATTAAGAAATATAAACAACTTGATAGTGAACAAAGAATAATTTGAATAGTTAGCCTAATGGTGAGAAAACATTAAATATGAATTTGGATGTAAGAATTATAAGAAGATGTTAGTGGTAATCTCATAATAAAAGGGGAAAAGTCAAGAGAAAAGACTAAACTTATATGGTTAAAAGAAAAAGAAAAGATAAAATGAGTTAAGGAGAAGCTGCCAACTATAAATATTTGATAAGGTGACAATTAGAGGAAAGCTGAAGTGGTTGACATGGCACTTTGAGAACTCGCACTTCAGCTTTTATATATTATAAATAGGTTTTACTATATTGAAGCAAAATTTAATAATTGTTATTATTTTAATGTATGAAATTAGGAAAATTATGAATTTCTGAAATTTATGAATTAAAATATATTTGAAAAATTGAATATAACTTTTAATATATAGTGAGTTGGCTCATGTGCAGCCTTAGCCCATATGAAGTGGGAGAGGACAATAGTTTTGGTAAACTAGGCTAGGGTTGGGGTGAACTCTACTTTGATAGCTCTAATGTTATATAGAAGGAGAAATTTTTGAGTAGACACTATCTACTACTTCTTCTTTAAATACTTCATTTAATTATTGACATGTATGCATTGGTAGCCAACATATTTAAGTTCTAATAAATGCTATTTCATTTCATCTAACTTGGCCTACATTTTCAACTTTTGTTTGATGTGAGCATTTATAACACCATGAGAAAATAAAGTGACTTTAGTCAAAATTTAAAAATATGGATAGTTAATTTTACACATATCAATTATTCAATGGAATGTCTAAAAGTAAAGAGATTAATTTTGATCTATATTGTCAACGTAAAATGTTAGTATAAAAAAATTTACATTATTATTTAATCTTGTATTATTATTAAAATAGTTTAATTATAATAACAATTATCTAAGAAGTCAAATACTTTTAATAATATAATACCATATGATTGGATGATAATATAAAATAATTTTACAATGACAATAGATGAAAATTAAATCCAAAATTAAAATGTTTGGTAATCTAAAAATAAAACTTTGTAACATGAAGAAGTGAGGAAAGAAGTTGAAGGCTCTTTCACCTTGCAAGTGCATGAGGGGAAAATATTTTTCAAATAGGTGTACTTTCAGGATTATTTACCTGAATAGTGCAACTTGTGATTTTTTCTTTTATTTTTTAAGTAAAGTTGTGGCTATTAGTCATTGTTTTCTTGCAAATCGTGGCTGACAACAACAGTTTCTAATATTTTGATACAAGTGGTGACTGAGAGTCACGACTTGTATAAACCTTAAATTTTGTTTTTACTTCTAATCCTAATTTTTTTTTTCCAATTTCATGGTTGAATGCTTTTTTTTTTAATTTTGTTATAATAAAAAAATGCAATGCACTCACTAAATTAAATATTTTGTTAACTTAAATTAAAAATAATATAAATTAAGAAGAAAGAGCAAAATATATCATGTATCAATTTTTGAGTTCCATAACCTGGAACTTTTCTCTTTCATTCTAGTTGAATTTGTCGTTCTCATTGTCCTCCATCTCTTGTATGTACGCATCTTGTTCGTACGCATTTGCTAACTCTTGGCATTAGAACTAAAGGCGTAGTGAAGGTGTCGAAACAAGAGGCGGTGGCAACGTACAAATAAGAAGCGATGACAAAGGCATTCGTACGAAATGATGGAAGACAACATGAACCATGGGTTCAACTAGAACGTGAAAGAAAAGTTCTAGGTTGTGAAACTTAGAAATTGATATATGGTTTTTTTTCTTTCTTCTTAATTTATATTATCTTTAATTTAAGTTTACAAAATATTTAATTTAGTGAGTGTATTATGTTTTTTTTAACAAAACTTGAAAAAAAAGCATTCAGCCACAATTTGCTTGAATTAGAAAAAAATAGAGTTAGAAGTAAAAAAACAATTTAAGGACCACTTGTATCAAAATACGATTTGCAAGAAAACAGTAGCTACCAGCCATAACTTTACTTAAAAAAAAAAAAAATTTGGTTGCACCATATAGATAAATAATCCTAAATGGAAAATATATTTTCCTCTTCGTGCACTTGCAAAGTAAAAGAGCCGGAAGTTGAATAGGGCACGGTTATAAAACCTGGCTCGAACAGGCCGGTTGGATTGAAAAATCGGTGAACTGGTCTCCAAGCTAGTCTGCTTCACTAATTGAATCGGTTATGCAAGCGACCCAGTTTGGATCAATTGACCAGACCAAATTTTATGCAAATCAGTGATCCAGTCGGGTATAACAGAATCGATAAGTCAATTTTTTTTTTAAAAACTAAATAACCATTGAAGCTTCTTCTTTGAAAACCCCAACAAAATGAAGTCTTCAATTTCAAACTTGTTGAATTTGAAGTTGAAGGTGAAGGAATTATGGGAGCCAACGACACTACATTTGTGAGAAGCAGAGACCAGTGCATCTGAGACGTAGATTCCGGTTGCGAACTACAAGATCAAAGGCATAGACTAGAAGCACTTCGCAGAGGTGCAGACAAACGATCACATCTCAAGCTTCCATCCATTCTAGCCAGTTTTAACATAGGTTGTTTTCACCTGTCGACTAGTTCCGGTCTACAAAATTTCCATTCTACAGTTTCGAGCAGTTTTGAAGCCAAATGGTTCCCAATCGCATACTATAGTTAGGACTTTGATGAGTTAGAAATGGAAGTATGGGTTGGTTCCATGGTACACATTTATAGAGGACATAAAAGGCAGTATTCATTTCTAAGCTAAATATAATTTATATTTTTAAAATTTATTATAATATTAAATTAATTTTAAAATTTTTTTTATCTCATTACATTCTCTTATTGATCTAATTTAAAAATATTAATTTTTTATTAAATAAAATAAAAATTAACGACTAATTTTAAATTATATCAAATTTTAAAAGAATTTAATAAAATAAAAACAAATTTAAAAAAATTATTTGATATTAAAATAAATTTAAAAGTATAAATTATATTTTATTTTATAAAATTTTTAAAAATAAAATTTATTTTTAATTTTTAAAAGATATATTATTTATCAATTTCGTCTCTTAAAAATTAATTTTATTAATTTAATTTCTTAAATTTTAAATTATTTATAAATTTTATTCTTTTATTTCTTTAAATTTTATTAATTTAATTTTTTAAAAAAATTAAATTATTATGAATCTAAAATTTTAAAAATTAAATTAATAAAATTAATTTTTAAAAGATAAAATTAAAAAATCAAAATTATATTTTACTTAATTTTTTAATTAAATGATCACTTAATACGCACATGAATCACGTGCACTAATGATTTAAAAGTTGAATCAGGTACCTGCTGATCGAGTATCCTGACCGAGTTAATAACCGGTCCGAATTTTATATCATTGGAATGGGGCGAAACGTGCTTTACTCAAAAACGTGACAGGAGTTTTGTCCATCCTTATCTGTACCTCTGTTTATTACGTCTTACGGGAAACAGTTCCATGCCAAAATAAACAAGACTATCGGAGACACACACCGGCTATCACCGGTCACCCTCCGTCTTTCCCCATTCTCCGTAACCGGTTTCCCCGCCCTTTCCTTCCCCTCTCTTTCGCCGTCCTTGTTGAGCTTCAGATAAACCGAAAAAAAAAAAAAAGTAATAATGTTGTGAATACTATTCCCATATAAAATAATTAGATTCTGTTGTTTCTTCTTCTTCATCATCCTCAGACATTGATATAGAAAGCTACCTGATTTTTTCAATCGAAATTCGCGGCGCGTGTACGATTCGATGGGCGACAGCGGGGTGCCGGCAGCGGCGGCGACGGTGTTGGCGGTGGCGGCTCTTGAGTTGACGGACTCCTCCAGTTGGTGGCACGACATCAACGATTCTCCGGTGTGGCAGGATCGTATTTTTCTCGCTCTTGCTGTTCTCTATGGTATCGTTTCCGCCGTGGCTCTGGTATTATCGAATGATCCCAGCCTCTTTCTTTGTCTGCGTGTGCGTAATTTCAACATTGGGATTCCTTTTTGGGAAGACTCTGATTAGGGTTTTCGTGTTGGAGGGGGAAGGGATTGTGTTAATGTTCGAATGCCGCTGAGGAAAAGGGTGTGAGCGACAACATTGAATCACAAGATTGTTTGTTGTTATTGATGCCCATTGTGATTGTATGAAGAGTCGCGCATTTTCAATAGGGATTGAGCATGCCTTTTTGCTTTTTGGTTTACAATTTTTTATTTTGTATTATAATTTTAGGTTCAACTAATTCGAATACAATGGAGAGTGCCAGAATATGGTTGGACCACGCAGAAGGTCTTTCACTTTCTCAATTTTTTGGTGAATGGGGGTTTGTATCACTCAAACCTTTTTTTTTATCAGTTCAAATTTGTTTGATAATTGTTTGTACGTCTATAAATATCATGTAACATTTTTATCGAGTGATACACACCCTGTCTGGTTTTGCAGTTCGATGTATAGTTTTCATCTTCTATCGGAATGTGCAGAAGTTACAGCCAGAGGTAGGAATGGACCATTTAATTTGAGTTATTTTCCGACATTGTTTCACTGTCATAGTCATAGCATCTAACGGTCAGACTGCCTGTATGTATGTAGATTGTCCACCATATCTTACTTGACATACCAAGTCTTGCTTTCTTTACAACGTATGCTCTTTTGGCACTATTCTGGGCTGAGATTTATTACCAGGCAAGTTTAATCCGTGGTGCATTTACTATGTTCTGCCCCATCTGATTTTCTTCTTTGATGGCAGTGTGTTTTGTTATTTCGATAGACTGATTACCACCTTGGTTTTAAATGTCTTACAGGCACGTGCTGTATCTACTGATGGACTGAAACCAAGTTTCTATACAATTAATGCTGTGGTTTATACCATTCAGGTGAAATTCTAGCCCATGTTTTCACTTGTGGTCACTGCAGTAGGTTGAATTTTATTTTCAAGGCCATGGATGTTGCATGTAGCCTGTTTCTATTTTATCTCTTTTATTTCTTAGTTTATGTAGAAGCTAGAATTGACATAGTCTCAATACAATCAAGCAGCTGGAAAGTTACAACAGTATATGATTTGATGGAGTCTTGTGTATCTAGCCATATGTTATATACTGTAAATGAAGAGCCTCTAGCCATTGTATATATCTGTATCTGCAATTTAGAAATCCAAACATAATCATATGCCAAGTGAAAATTTTGGATATTTCTATACAATTTCAATGCAATTTCATTTATTCAATGTCTGAAGTGATATGGAGTAGTTTGGCTCTATAGTGAATGATTAGATACAGAAAGTTGTTTCTATGTGTTGAAATTATAGGGTTTAGGTGGAAAAAGAGGAAAAGAGAATAGAGATACTAATAATATGAAATTAGATTGATATGATAGATGTGTTATATTACAAAGCACTAACACCTATTTTATACTAATAATAAGGTCAAGTACTAGTGTAGTACTACTTGTACAAACCTAACCTAATAGAACTAATCACATAATAAGACTCCTAACCCTAATATTCTAACACTCCCCCTCAAGCTAAAGCTCACTAAGCTTTAAGCTTGTTACAAGAAAAACACACATAGCTGGAAAGACAACTCAAGGATGCTGGAGAGACACTGGAGTAGTGTTGCCAAATGGCAACCATGGCAGATGGCAGTGGCAGGTTTCCAGAAAACCACCACAAGAATGCCATGACCTGGCAGGTTAGCATGGCATTAATAACTGCCCGAGTTGAAATGGCAGAGGGTATTTTCATGTTTTCGGCTAGTTTTAGTTAAAAATATGGAAGGAAAACCTTATTGGACCATCATCTTGTGCCTCTACTGTTATGTGAACATCATCTTCTCAGCTGCTTTGTGAAAACCATCTTTCTCTGCTACTCTGCTTGATATCTTTCTCACATGTGTGTCTCCCTTTATCTCAGGCTTCTTTCTGTGTCTCTCTCTGTCTTGGCTGCTCTACTTGGCATCTTTCACTTTATCTGTCTTAGCTCCTAGGTAGCCGCTTGCGTAATTGCATGTTTTACTCTCTCAAGTAGTTGTCTCTGTCTCTGCTCTGCATTTCTTTGTATTTTGTCTTTGCATTCAGCCTCAATAATCCACCCTTACTCTGCGTCTCTCAACTCTCGTTTCTGCCTCCGCACTATATTTTTATTTTGTAATGAACCCACTCATCCAGCCTTAACCCACTCAGCCTTAACTCACACCCACTAATCCAGCCTTATACTGTCTTGAACGTTTCAGCAAATGGATCACTTACTATAACCTTGATCAAGGCATCTGGGTCTAAGTCTGGACCCTTTTGTAATACTTATGAGATCCTGCAGGTGTGCCCGTGGATTGAAGAGACCAACCAAACAGACTTGGAAGTGATTCTTAAGATGAGAGAAGAATTGTTGATTCAAAACCAAGACAACAAAGCACTGGAGAGTTTGAATGGAGGTACCATCAAGGGTATATATTTCCCTGATGGTGGTCAGAAGATTACTTCAGCCCACAAATTTTCTGCAGGGGATGGTTCTCTTCTTGTTCTTAGGGGAGAATTGGCATTTATGTCCTTTGGTGGAGCTGTAAATCAACACATCATGTCTCCTCGGCTGTCCTCTTTGCTGTTTCTTGCTGTGGAGACTGGAGAAGGTCAATGGGACCCTGGCGGAACTTCATATACCTCGAGCGCAACTTGGTCATTGTGCTTCAAGCAATTGGACCCCGGTGGAAGTTTTTTTCATCCACTTCATGACCCTCACCCGAACCTCCACCTTGAGGATAAGGTGGATCTTTTTTTTTGGGGGGGGGGGGGAGTATTGATAGACATTGTCCCATAACTAAGTGTACCGTGGGGGAAAAGGGAATGGCAGCAGAGAATTGGGGATGTGTGTGGGCATGTGGGAAAGGTGTGTGAATGTGTAACAACCTGCTGATGTGGCAGGTGGGGCTGAGGGGCAGAATGGGGTAGTGGGAATGAAATAAGAGGAGAGGAGAGAGACAAGAGGGAGGGGATAGGCAGAATATTGAGTAAGGGTTTTGGGTGGGAGAGACCAAGCCTCTCGAAAGCTTGGGCTATATGTTCTTTCTGTGTATTTTCTTCTAGTTTTCTAGTTTCAGAACTTGTAAATCCTGGGTTCCAATCCCATTTTCTGATATCTGAAAGTGGTTCCTATCAGATTCCATCCTCCATGACAGTTTCGATGCCAAGCTCCCAAGATATGAAGCTCCTTTGTTTGGTATGTTTTCATCCTACTATAGTGTATGGTTGCTGCCACACATATTCCGGCCACTTGCTGCCGTCCAACAACTTTTTCGGTCAAAATTTATCTAGACCAGGTTGGTTCATCTGCAGTTGTCGTTGCTGTTTCTCCCTTTTCCATTCACTTTTTCGCAAAATAGACATTGCCACCATGTCCGAATGCTGATTATTACCTCGGATGTGGAAGATTGTTGCCGGAAATCTATCCACTTGCCGCCACTCTCCAGCAACTTTGCTGGCCTCTTGCTGGCACATGACCGTGTGTCTCCATAACAATTGTCATAAATTCATCTAAATGTTATTTTATGGTGCACCTTCCCTCATTTTGAGAGTGTAGAGTTGTTTCTTTAGATACAAACAGCGCCTTTAATTTCTTTCATGCTATGGTTGTCGTTGTCTCATTGGCAATCTCCTTTAGTAAACTATTAGTGACGCTCATGAAAATCACTCACAGCTCTCTCCTTCATATTATTCTTTTTACTCTCTATCAACTCTTCATGAAACTGCTCCTCAGCTACTTCTATGGACTCTGTAAGATCAACGAAGAATTGAGTTTGATCTTCCACACACTAAAACCTGTTTTGCCATTAAACTTTACATTTTACTTTGCTGATGAAGTCATCTGTAAAACGTTGATCATGCACCCAAAGAGGAGAGCTATGATACCAGTTTGTTGTGACCAGATGTGCAAACAAAGAATAAATAGACACGGATTTAGTAGTGGCTCAACCTATAGTGAACTATAGGCCTATATCAAAAGAAGAATCGCTATAATAATGAGGATTACAAGGAGTAGCTGCTTAATGCTCAAACCCCACTTTATAACAACTTCATTTACCCCCAAGTTTGAATTTTTGGTTTCCCTTGCCTTGCACACTTTTCCTCTAGCCTTATGACCGCTGAAGGGCTACTCCTTTCTTTTGAGGGCCTTTTTTTTTTTTTTTTTTTTGGGAACATCCTCTCTTTTCAATTTTAATTTCACAACTGATATTTTACTTTTTTCAGCCATGGGCTTGCGTTCAAAATAACATTCGAGAGTTTATCCCCAATCTAGAAAGTCTTCAGCATCCATCTTCCCATAAAATCTAGAACTTCAACTTGAACTTCAGATTTCAGATTGAGTGCTTTTGCTAACCACTTTTCTAATTGCAGTTATTAATTGTGCACAATCACATGTGCTAAGCATTCCTCTGTGCAATGATATGAAAACGGAAGTTTACACCAGTAATATCGTTTGGTGTGAATGTTTCTTTTTAATAGAGATTTTGGTGTAAATGATAAGGGCGTAATAACAAAAGGGTGCCTTGGTTAAGAAACATTTAATACCCTTCATTAAATTATCATAATTACTTAAAGAAGAAGGTATTAAATGGTTTTTGGATTCCCATGATATTAAATACTTCTACTTTTCATTTAATACTTTTTATTTTTAATTCTTTAACCAGTTTCCTAAGGGCACTCGTTAGCAAATTACATAAGCAAATTGAAATCATGTTTTGTTGTGTGAGAGTGACACCGAATGAGCTAGACTTACTACCTGCTATTTTTATAAGGACAAGAAACAACTGGGGAATTTCTCTCTATCTGAAATGGAACCACTGTGGAAGGGATTATAAGTAATTGAGGTCAATGTTTGGGATCAAGTAGTGATGTGGTAGGGGTTCTAGCATGGCCTGGCAGTGGCAACAGTGAAAAGGTGAAGTGGTAGTTAAATGGTGGTATCTACAAGTAGTATGGTCATTCTGATGGCAGTCAAATATATTTGACACCTTTAAAATTATTCCTTTGATCTGCATATGGTTCAGTCTCTGGGCTTACATTTTAACTCCATTTTGTGGAAATGTTAACTCCTTCAGTTAGTGTTATATGGATAAAATTTCATTCCATTACATTTTAAAGTCTAGCCCATTATCCTAATGGCAGTTTCCCTTTTGTCACATTGTTTCAATTAAATGGGATTAGTAGAAAATATCAAATCTATGCTTCTGCCTTTCTTTTCAGAATTTCCTTCAAAATGATGTTTAATATTCAATATATTTAACTTTTCTGTGCCATCAATTCTATGTTAATATGTATTCAAAGTTTTAAATGACTTTTACTTCCATGTTGCTAGTTTTCAATTTGTTGAATGACCCATCTTATATTTTTGGTTTAATGTATGTCAGATTGCTTTGTGGTTGTTATTATGGTGGAAACCTGTCAGCGTACTGGTCATCGTGTCAAAGATTTTCTTTGCAGGTTTCCCTATCTTAGAGACTCTTTTTTTTTAATTTTTTTTTAATTGTTAACTATCAGCTTTTATTTATGAGTTTTATGAGTTTTTGCTAATGCATATATGTTGCATTAGGGGTCTCTTTGTTTGCAGCCCTTGGGTTTCTTCTCTATGGTGGAAGGTAATTGTCTGTTTTAATTTTCAGCTCAAATTGGAATGAAATTGATGCATCCAGGTTACAAAATGCCCACTCATTGAGTTAGGAATTGTGTTTCTGAAGGGAAAAATGAAATAAAAAAAAATCAACTCGTTGTATTAGCAAAAATAGGAGTCATCTGCCTTATTCATTGCTGTTGGTTCTTCATATATATGCTGCCTTTCTGGACTGATGAAACTGAAGTAGTGCACACACATGGGCTTGCATAGACATATATTTTGTAGATTGGTTTCAATCTGTATTCAGGCCCCTGCCTTTTGTTAAAATTTTATTGTTATAATTCTCAATAGCTGCTAGAATTTAACTTCATAAGCTGTTGCTGTGGATGTGGTGGGCTCTTCATCTCATTTAAATAGTTCATTAATTGTTAGATCTGTTGATTCACGTGTATAAGTTAAGACTGATTGGAATCTTTAAAATAAAATATTGATTTCATTTATAAATGAATTCTTGTATAAAACTTGTTTTGGAATGGTAGATGTTGAAATTATAAGGTTTGGGTAGAGAAAAAGAATAAAGGAGAATAGAGAATAATGTGATAAGTATATTAGATGTGTTGATATGTTACAAAAGACAAAGCATTGACCTCTATTTATATTTTAGTAACCCTAATCAAATAAGGAAATAAATCAGGAAATATAATAAAATTATTATATGACTCCTAAATTGCTTTATCAATTAGAGCACTAATAGATTCCACAATATATTCTAAAAATCTTCTAAAGATATTTCTAAATATATTCTAACACTCCCCCTCAAGTTAAAGCTTACTAAGCTTTAAGTTTGTTACAAATAAATACTTAATTAAATAACATAAATATAAAATGGACTCCATGGCTGATATACAACTCAGGATGCTGGAGACGCCGGAGAGATGAAACATTACTGGAAAAAAAATCACCATCGGAATGATCGTCAATAGGAAGATAACATCACAAACACTAGTATTGAAAAGTCATCACTGATATGACTCATTAGTGGGAAAGAAATCATCATCGGAATGATCGTCAATGGGAAGAGAATAATATGACAAACACTAGTATTGAAAAGATGTCACCACTGGTATGATTCATCAGTGGGAAAGAAATCACCATCGGAATGATCGTCGATGGGAAAATAACATCATGAATACTAGTATTGAACAGACACCACTGATATGACTCATCGGTGGGAAAGAAATCACCATCGGAATGATCGTCGATGGGAAAATAACATCATGAATACTAGTATTGAACAGACACCACTGATATGACTCATCAGTGGGAAAGAAATCACCATCGGAATGATCGTCGATGAGAAGATAACATCACGAATACTAGTATTGAAAAGTCACTACTATCATTATCACTCTCCCTTAATGCTATGCTAGCATTGGAAAAGAGATAAATAGTAAAAAAACAGAGAACATAGATGAGAAAATGGGTTGAGAAAACAATAAAGGAGAATTTACAAAGGAGTTCTATAGAACTCGACACAGCGAAAAGCATGGACACCCTCAAGGCGGATGGTACCGCTCTGATACCATGTTGAAATTATAAGGTTTAGGTAGAGAGAAAGAAGAAAGGAGAATAGAGAATAATGTGATAAGTATATTAGATGTGTTGATATGTTACAAAAGACAAAGCATTAACCTCTATTTATATTCTAATAATCCTAATCAATAAGAAAATAAATCAGGAAATATAATAAAATTATGATATGACTCTTAAATTGCTTTATCAATTAGAGCACTAATTGATTCTACAATATATTCTAAAGATCTTCTAAAGATATTCTAAATATATTCTAACAGTAGATATTAGTACAAGTGTTCAATTCATTTAATAAATCACTTTGTGTTATATTTCATGATTTGAAATCCAAAGACTTTTGATAGGATTTGTAAATTATTTCGTCACATAACGAATGAATTATTTTCAATTCTAAAGTTGAACTATTCCTTATTGTATTGATTTCTCCTTTCAATATTTTGGGGTATGGTCTTGCTTCTCTGAATTTTCTTACACTAGCTGCCTACTGGTTTTCGAAGGTGGCAGAATATTTCTCCAACAAGAGCAAAGAAAAAAAGTGGTTAGCAATTGTGGTCAATGACAGTCTTATTGTGATAATGTTCATGAAATGATTTGGCATTTTGATTGATGTGGTGCTAAGAATATTAAATATCAGGATAGTAACTTCTACTAATTGTGACTTGTTGGCAGATTAATTTTCATGTCTGAGCAAAGATAGTTGACTTATCTACACTATAATATATTGCTGTTTTTTCTCCTTCGGTGTTTGCAGGCAAAGTGTCTTATAAACTCAAAATCATTGTAAAAAATATCTTTTCATTTATGTGACAAGCTTAGGCAAGACCATTTTTTCTTTTTAAATTTTAAAATTAAATGTCTGATTTAAAGTGCAATATAGAAATATAATTTGAAAGGAAACTTCCTTCAAAGTAGGATTGAGTGTAAGTGCTGGGTCTTTGTGTTTAATTTGTGTAGTTATATAAAACTATTCATGTATTTTTACCTAACAGCTTAAGCTTTTGGGATGGTTGGTTCATGACATGTTATCAGAGCCTCACTGACCAAGTGGTCAGGAGTTCAATCCTTGTTGCCCCCATTCTTTATAATTAAGTTGAATTTAGCAGAAAGTAAGGTGGGCTTGTACATTGTCCATGCTTCAAGCCCAAAGGGCTCTTGCGTGAGGGGGCATGTTAGAGTTGTAATACCATTCATGTGTAACTTAAGCTTTTGGGATAATTGGTTCATGACAATTTGTAATAACGATTTTGTCCTCTTTCAACATTTTGATAGAAAAAGGAATTTTATGAAAGAGAAGAGGAGAGTAAAAGTACAAGGAGAGTGAGGATGAGGTATCCTCAACAGCAAGAAAAAATCAGAAGAACAAGAAAGGAACTAAGAATTCAGCAGTGCTGCCCCATCTCTCTGCATGTCAAACATGGCTACACCCTCGTAACACCCATGTGCAGAATACCAAAGAGAGGATAGAAACTTAATCTTGTCCGATAGTAGATTTAATGGCATGGAGAAACCCTTGAAAATGCATGCATTCCACTCCAACAAAGTGCACCAAAGAATTGTATGAACTTCAGACTGCCACAAAATAAAGGCCTCTTTCTTTTTACCAATACCTTTGAAAGGAACTACTTCGAAGTGGAATGACACACCCATTGCTCATTGAGAACCCCAAAAATGTTGGTCCAAAGGAAATTAGCTTCCTTGCACTGCAGAAATAAGTTGCTCACAGTTTCAGAGCTTGAGTTGCACATAGCACACATGTCTGGAGAGAGAGCAATGTGGGGCCTACGAATTTGTAGCAAATCATTTGGGTTGATCTTATTAAATACTGCAGTCCAAACAATAGATTTGACCTTAGAGGGGGCTTTAGATTTTTAAATGGGTTTGTCATTGAGGAAGCTCTGACTGTATGGGGAATGAGTAAGAAACTGAAAAAGGGATTTACAAGAAAAGATACACCAGAAAAGTCTAGGCTCAACACTTTCCTACCAGACTTATCAGAGAAGCAAACAGAATCAAGTAAGAGCAAAAGGGGAGGGAGCAGGGTTTGCAATCTTCAAAATGTCTGTATCCGTAATCCCAACTCAATCTTATAACAAAAATTCAGATAATACAAAATAGTATATTTGGTAGGTTGTATGTAAAAATGAAGGGAAGGATGTACTGTGAAAATGATTGAAGTTGAAGTGTGAGTCATAGTTTTTTTGGTCTTACTGTCAAATAAGGCAACCTGTGTGAAACCTGCATAATAACTGGAAGGGTTCCTTTTTCTCTTTAATTGGTCTTATAGTTATTACTCTTATTCAGAAATTATGAAGGAGTTTCTTTGGTTTTAAGTGGGGCAGCAGTGAAGAGATGATCGTGTTAGTTGGGAGCTTTGTTGCAGGTCTAAGAAGGGGTTTTGGGTCCTGGAAATTTGGTGTCCAAAAACGTTGCTACCAGGTTCAAAGTGTGGTTCAAATCAGAACGGTTGGGATACCAACTTAGTGGTCACTGCTACTCATGCAAGTCCTTGGAAGTTTATTAATTAGGGGCATATTTCTTTTAGACTTAATGGTTTCAATTTGTTTTTAAGATTTTGAGAGGACATGTCCGGGGGGATGGGGGAATATTTCTTTCTTAGGTATTTTCTTGTCATTGGCTTATTATCATTTTTCTTCTTTACGTAATTCACTCATTCAAAGCTTGTCTTGAGGGCTTTTGTCACTTATGCATTTACTCTATCCTAATTGTTGTTCCTCCAATCGAAATAGATGTTGGACTCTTGATTGTTCAGCATATATTCTTCTAAGTCCTATTTTCACTTTTGTACTCACTTTCCAAATTGAGAGGTGTTCATTCTTGACAAGCCCATTTTGATGTCAAAAACTCCTACTGTCAAATCTTTTGTTGGGACAATAGTACTTAATTGGATAATTTATTTTGCATTGTTGGAAAGCTACTTTTGTATGTAATTGTCTGTTAGCAAACCACTGATCATCGAGTTGTACGAAAGAAAGAATAAAAGAAAGAACAGGGAATCAACAACTCACGTGAGCAAGGGGAACCATGTGACACTCAGTTAACTAGCTGCACGCGTGGCAGAGTGGGGAGGGGGGGGGGTAGTCTGTTAGGAGTGGGAAGCATAAGGAAGGTGAAGGGGGAGGGGGGAGGAAGGGAGGAAGGGAGGCAGGAAAGAAGTGAGTGAAGGGATAGGTGGGAGAGGCCAGACCTCTTGAAGTGTCTGAAACTATCTTGTATTTCTTATTCCTTTGTTTCTGTTGAGAGTTTCATCTTAGTTCTGCAAACAGCACCCACTGATACTGATATCACACTGATATCAGCATCAGGAGAGGAAGTTCAGTGAATAATACAGTGTTTTCTTCATAATTCTGATCCAGTTTCTATTATAGTCTGTTTGTATTTTTTGGTGAGTACTTGTTGTGTCCTTCCAATTTTGATCAGTGTCTTATGATACCTTTCAAAGGTTTCAGCTGGAAGAATGAAAGCTAAAACTTTGGCATTGTGTTTTATGCTGTTCTCTGGTGTGTCTAGTTGGAGCAGAATGCTGGAATTTCCAATGGCATGTCTTTGCCTTTACTGATGTTGTGGGATAGGATTGTGTTTATCGTTTCTTTGGTGCTTTGCCCATGGTCTATTTTAAAGGGAGGACTGTCTGATATGCAGGAGGATTGGAAGCTTTGTTTCATTTTTTAGCTTTTATGACTCACTATTTTTTACTACTTTCTCTGTTTTGGAGTGTAACTTCTACTCCTCTTTCTTTGTATCATCTCTTTTGTCTTAAATAAAATTTCTTTGATCAAAACAGAAAATTTTAAGGCAGATTAGAGACTAAATCAAACACTTCTTTTTAATTCTATTTCTAGATTAAATTTTGAATGTTATCTGCATGCTTGCATTATGTGTACCCATCTGTAGTACCCTATCTGATTTTTGTCTCCATTTTCTGTCTGTATTCTTTGACAGACTATTCTTGATGCTGCAACGCTTTCCCGTTGAATCCAAAGGGCGACGGAAGAAGCTGCAAGAGGTATGCAATTTTATGAGGAAAAATTTCCTAGTTCCGTCTGCACTTCCCCTCCCTTTGTCCGCTTTAATTTACATGTTCTTTCTAATGTAGGTTGGCTACGTGACTACCATATGTTTTTCATGTTTCCTTGTCAGATGTATTATGGTGAGTCCCTTTAATTTTTAATCCTCAGTAATTCCTGTTGCTTGGTTTTCAAATTGAGTTTGATTGTATTTTGTTTTGTCAGATGTGCTTTAATGCATTTGATAAAGATGCTGACCTTGATGTCTTGGACCATCCCATTCTGAACTTTATATATTACCTGGTAAGTTTGTTTGTTTTCCTTTTGTTTTGGTGCCATAATCCTTACTGTTGCTTATTATTGTACTGTTCTAGTTATCATTTCTATGTGTCTGTTTTGTGCTTATCTCGTTACTTTTGTTTTGGGCTGAGTGATGAAAGTTGACATATTCACTGCTTGAATTTTGTCTATCTCCATATTGGTGTGCATTGTTTTTTATTGACCTACCTAAATTCAAATTTCTTTCTGGCAAGTGACGTGACGTTTAGCCTTGATTCTTGTTAAGATTGTTTTTACCTGCAACCTAAGTGGCAAGGGAGTTTTTAAATCGGATAACAAGTCATTGCAGTTTCAAAATCCACCTATTCATATGGTGAGGATATCTCTTGAACAATTTTTCAACCACAGATGGAAAATTTTTTTTCTTGTGAAAAATGGCTAATTGATGTTCTGATGTCCATTTCAAAGTATTGGATTGCTTTTGTGGGGTATCAATAATTGGCTTTTTCCTGGTGCTTTTAGAAATAATTTAGTCGTTATAATTTACAATGATAAAACCAGCATTTTGTTGGTCAATATAATTTATCAAGGGTAAGCCATGAAAAGGTTGTTTTCAGGGCTTCTAGTTGTTGAAAGTCTCTCTCCCACTATTCCTCATAACTTTTTCACATTTTTTATGCAGTTGGTGGAAATATTGCCTTCTTCTTTGGTCCTTTTCATTCTGAGGAAGCTGCCACCCAAGCGTGGTATCACACAATATCACCCAATTCGCTGAAAAGATTGAACATGTGGATAAAACCTAGAGAAGGGAGTCATAAGTGTTCTCTGTTTTCTTTGATGATTCTTGCACTCCAAGGATAATTTAGTGTAAAGAAAAGTCAGGAGTGACAAAGCTAGTATCAAGGGTTTTATAGTTCCCCATAAGGCTTGTAGATCTTGGAACGCAAAACTCATGCATGTCAAACTTGTTGGGCTGTGTTATGGCTGTGGTATTTCCTTCGTCTCTGGGACAATATGGTTGCTTTTCTGATTGAGCTATTCAACACCATGAGCGACAATTATTGGGAGAAGGGGACAGTGGTATCTTGTATGATAGAGTTTTGAGTGTTTTAACTGCTACAAATTGGTAAAATGTACTGCTCCTTTGATTTATCAGTCAGGTTCCAATTTGTTACACACCCTACTTTCATTTCTTTTTTGAAGCTTAAATTTTTGTTTCAGCAGATTATATCCTTATGATGGCTGATTTTTCAAATTTCATGGAGAGCATATATCCCTAAAAATCTGATAGTAAATGTTCAACCTTGACATTGAATTCTCAATAAATATCGACATGATTGCCAAGACACCACAAAAAGACCAGTATTCAAATTTCAGAACATGATTGCAAGAACAATTGAAGATCAGATAATGCATACCTGGGTCAGATTTGCTGGGATTTGACGAAGCGATTAATTGTAAGCATGCTGTTAGGTTGCAGAATCCAGTGGCTCAAAAGCCTGATGAGGACTTTCTCTGCGTTTACGTGAATTTGCTACTTTAGCCAATGATTCTATACTAAATCGATATCAGTATCAACCATCAGCCAGTTAATGTTTGAATGTTTGGTTTGACTTAGCTTATTTGTAGAATGGTAGGTTTGAATTATTGCACCAAACTTGTGAACATGGAGAAATTTCAAGAGCATTCCATTCCTCAATGTCCCTAGAGAAATGCCTTCATGTATCTACTTAAATGGTGTCCAAAATTGTGATCAGCCGAACATAATGAGGGCAAATAACACTTTTTAAGTTATGCTTGTTTAAGTGGATGAAATAAGGGGAGGTGAAAATTTTGGAGTGAAAATTCCAAGCTTATGAAAACCGGGCCGGTCTGGTCTAGCCTTGTGACCGGTTCAGAGGTCCAATTTCATAAATGGCTGCGAGAGGACTCGAACACGGGTACGGACGAAGGCGGACAGCAACTTTGCCACTGAACCAGACATGCTTTAAGTATATAAAGGGCTTTATTATATATTTAATATAAAGTAGGTACTTTCAAGTTTCAACAAAAGATTTTTAATCCGAACTTGAGATAAAAGGTGAGATGAAATAAATATTATCACTGTTAATGTTTATAATATATAAATTGTAAATTATAAATTATGTTTATTTTAGTTAATTTGTATGCTATATTACTATGTGAATTAATGTTGTGTTACTTACATGAGTGTAATATTTTTTTTTATTTTATGAAATTATTTTTCTTATGTTTCAAATAATTTTATTATTAATTTATATTATATTTTTATAATTTTTATTTATTTTATTAATATATAAATATAAATATATATTTAATTATATTCCGGTTCGATCACGGTTCGACTACGGTAAAACCATTGAACCTTGAATCAGTATTTTAACCAGTTCAATGATCAGTTCTGTTTTCAGAATATTGAAAATTTCACTCTAGTGGTAGGTAAGAAGAAAATGTGGAATAGTTGAAAATGAAATATAACTCCATTTTTACACCCTAATCACTTTTTGTCTCGTAACTAGGGAAAGTTAAAACATGTCCATCTCAGTCTTTTCCAACCTAATCTTCACCATGCTTATGCGAAATGAGAAGAAAGGGAAAAGAAGAGGGATCGTGCTTGAGGTTGGGGTGTGACATAAAAACCCCTTTGTCTAGAGACGAAGTGATAAAACAGCAAATCCTATATCTATATGCCATATGACTGATATAGTGATATGAGAGGAGTAGAAGAGAAGATGCAATGCATGAATACAGAAAATTAAAACAGAACAATTAAACAAGCAAGCACCTCCCACGAGTTTGTAGTTTAGTAGGCACCCATCACCTCAGTCTCAGTCTCTAAAATTGGCATGTGATGAAGGTTCGATCCTCTATTGAATCACCTATCCCCATCCCCTAATAGGTGCTTGCACCTCCATTATACAAAAGTAAATAAATAAATAAATAAAAGCAGGTGACACTGTAGAATAAATGAAATTCAAATCTTTTATATCGTTTTTCTATTTGTCTTCTCAATTAAATATCAACAAGTCCAAAAAGAACTCATCTCTCTTAATTAACAATAATTCTTTTCTAATTGAAATTTTTTATTGAGTTGTCCGTATTTAATTGATAAACATGATAAAGGACAAAAAGAAAGAAACTACAATATTTAAATTGGAATAAATGATGTAAACATAAAATATGTATACCACCACATAATTACCCCCATTTACTCTACAGGTATATCCGTGCATGCACCTAAAAGAGTAATAAAAGTTAAGATAAATTAATCTAGTGGATTACAAAAACTCTTCTCATCAATTTGCTTACGTTTCAGTTCTCTGTATACATTTATGGAGATATGAAGCGAATATTTTATACACACATAGAAATAGCATGCCTTAATTATTCCTTCAATTCGACCATAAGGTAAGTTTGTTAATTATTCCCTCATTTCTGTGGTTTTTCTTTTTTCTTTTGTATCATAAACTCAGTAGTTGTTATGCAAGTCAATTTTCCTACCTACATGTCTTGTTTTTTTCCAGCATGCTTATGTTCTGCATATATGCCATCAAAGTATTCAAAAATTTTAGCAGTAAATATCTTTATGTTGTGTTCATATGCGTATGAGTTTCTTAAATTTATTGGTGCAGGTAACATTGGAAATTTCAAACTTCACTTGCTTAATTCCCAAAAAAAAAAAATTGCTTACTTTTATAGCTTTTAAGTTCTTGATATGTTCTGTCTATATTAATAATGTTGGGGTTGAGTTTTTCTTTGGTTGCTTAAAAGCAGGGCACAACTAGATTATATATTATTGAGGGGTCAAAAAGAAAGAACACTATTGTTCAGAAGGTCAAGTTCAATTTTTTTAATAAAAAAATTACATATAAAATAAAAAAAAATAAGAAAAAAGGGAGATGGGGGGGGGGGGGGGACATGGCCCCTTCAACATCAACCATGCATCGCCATTGGTTAAAAACTTTTGTGCATATTTACAATCTTAATGTTGGTAGAGTGTATGATGGCTGTTGTAACTATAGTTTAAATAAATAATGAATCTTCCTACCAAAAAGATACAGGATAAATTATAATTTACACTCTCTTAACTTTAACCTAGGTGTGGATTAGATCCTCAAGTTTGAAAAATGTGCAAATGACTCAATAATCTTTACACTCTGCGAAAAACACTATTTATTAAATAAATCATTAAATATGTAACAAAATCGTCATGTGACACAAAAAATTAATAAAAAAATTACTAATGAGGTTTTAAATGTCTCGTAAATGGGTTTAACCTTCTTTTGGGAGTTATTTACTCCATTTTAAGTTAATAATTAATATAATTATAAGTGAAGAAATTAATATAATATATAAAAATAAGGTCCTGATTCGTAAAATTCTGACAAGTAACATTCTCTAGTATAAACATCTGTGTTATTTCACCGTCTGACACATGTCACTCTATTAAAACACTTATTAAAAATCCTTAATTAAAAATCAAATTTATTATTTAAATATATTTAATATTTTTTAAAATTTAATTTGTGTCAAATGATAAATAGGTATCATTTTAAAAAAAATTTAAATGCATCAATTATAAAGACCATCAGTCACGGATTACATATTTAAATTAATTGCTATTGAATGGTATGTATCATTATTATTTTATTTTTGAATTATATACAGATCCATGAAATTTTATTATTATAAATAAATATTTAATTAAATTAAATATGTTATGATATATTTCTTTATATAAATTTTAGTATAAATATATATAATACCATATGTCGTGACTCTCGGAACCATTGTAGAACTTTTTGAATCCATAGAAATTTCATCTTTCTCTTAATTATTTCTTTAGGTATACTCAAACATCATTTTCTAAAATATTTTTTTTCTTAAATCATGTTTATATGAATTTGTATTTATTATTATTGCTTTCTTATCTCATTACTTTGATTGTATTTTTATGTATTACTTTTATATGCTATATTATATTTTATTATAAATAGATGAATATGTGAAATGCCTTCCACATAACAAAAGCAAATCTCATCGTGAATGAACCATTTGGCATGCATGTTAGAGGTGAGCTCAAATATCATTCTTTAAAATATTTATTTTGGATAATATTTACATGAAATCATATTTATTATTCTTTCTTTCTAACCTCAGTTGTTTTGATTGTGTTTTTTTGATTGTTTTCATTTGTTATATTCAATTTCGTAGATGAGTGGAAGTTATTTTGTTTTGCGACTTTCTTTGCAAAAGTTTCTGCAGAGAGATTAATATATAAGCAAATTTTTTGATTTGATGTAAATTGTAGGTTTGAGAATCTGGTTTGTGTATACAATAGGTTTAAGATTGTGATTTACGTGTACCTGTAGGAACCTGCGTTCAATGGCCAACATAGGCTTTCTTGAGATTTTGACAATTATCTGTGGACATGTATCAAGATATTTTGGTCTATTATTGTCTTGTAGATATTTTGTCGTTTGACACAAATTTTGGTAAGTATATATGTATTGTTCGTTTTCATGTTAAATGAGAATTTTATCATTTTTTTGTCAATTATCAATCTTTTTTTTTATAGTTTTTAATTCTAATTATTTTAATTTGTATATGTTTTGAAGTTCCTCATAGCAGTACATTTTATGTCTCAAAAAATTCTTTTTTATGTTTAAAAAAATTTTGTAAAGAGAATTTTTAATAGAAAAATAATTTTAATTAAGAAAAATTATATAAATAAATGAGAATCAATAAACATTAAGAGTAATAAACAAACCTTCAATTCAAAATCATTCAATTAATATTGTATTAAAGTGATATAAAAAAGATAATATATATTAAATTCAATAAATATTAAGACTAATATCAATGCCCCAATTTATTCAATCTATAATAAATATTAGAATCAATATATATTAAGAGTTCCAACACAATAAAGCATATTCATAGATGTAAAGATATAAATTAAAATTACAGGGTATTATTTATAACATTAATGATTATTATTCTAATAATATTTGAGTGACATTAAAAAAATATTTGCATATTTGAATAACATTAAGAGTAATTACATAATGAAAAAATGTATCATGAATTTGAAAGATATTTATCATCATTAAGTACATATTATGACACTAAAACATATTTGAATAATATTATTAATTTAATATTTTTATATGGAAAGAAATATAACATTAAATAATAAATATAATATTATGACATTCTAAAATATATATTTATATATAATGTTAACATATAAAAAAAGATTTTACTTAGAAAAATACTAAAAAAATATGTTGACATGTGATAATGTGTGCAAAAGATATTGATAAAATTATTTAAATATAAAGTGTCAATAATTCTCTTCCCTAATTAAACATAAATTACTTAACGTAATTGATATATAATTAATGTAATTAACAAGACCCTACAAAAAAAAATACATGTAATATACAAATTTTTCAAAAAAAAGGAAATTGTGTAATTTAAATCCCTTTTATAAGTTAAAAGACTCAATAAATGTTTTAATATGAAAAATATTTGAAGGCATGAAATTTTGAAAAATTATTTGAATGTTAAGTGATAATAATTTTCTTCCTTAATTAATGGTAAATTAATTTATATAATTGATATATGATTAATATAATTGATAATACCTTTAATATATAAATGCTTCAATTTAGATAACATAATTGTGCAATTATAATCACTATTGCCAACTAATAGATTCAAATAAAAACTTTAATATGAAAATATCGGATGAATAAAAATTTTGAATATGATACCTTGATTTGTGCTTAAATGGATCTACAATGATGTTTGAAATAATCACAAATATTAAATATGATTGATTCAATCATATTTAAATTCTAATAAATTAGGCATTAATATGAAAGAGAGTTAATATGAAGTAATTTCCTATTGCATTAATATGAAATATTATACAACATTTAATGTAAAAAATTAGAGATATTCACCCATTAATTGATACCTAAGATTCTCAAGTTATTAAATTGATATTACTTACCATTTATATGTCATAATTTTTACCTACCAAATTAATTGACACACAATTTATTAGTAAAATATTTCTATGTAGATATTGATATATAAAAAGTAATATTACATTAAATTAATTTTTTGGTGTGAACTAACACTACTAGGGTTACATTGGGACAGTTCTAGTTTTTTCTCCACCTCAACTTTTCACATCACTTATCTAGATCACCAAATTTAACTCAGCTGTCATTTTCTCATTGGGCCACATATATGAATTTCAAAACCAACAAATTTTTATGGGCACCATAACATGCACCTTAACCCGCATATTTATAAGTGCCATATGATATTATAATCAATGCCATTTGTAAAATATAATAGATTTTACAATAAACAAACTTGAAAGAAAATTGAATCAGAACAAACACAGCTAGCATCAAACACATAGAGAGAGCAAGTTGAGCAGAGTGATGTGCAAAGAACAAAGATGTGAAGAAAATGGTTTGATAGGGAAGAAGAAGAATGTAAGAGGGCTAGGTCATAAATAACTTGATACATACATACATACATACATACATACATACATACATACATATATATATATATATATATATATTATACTATTGAATAACTTTTTGTTATGAATTTTTTATATATTGATATGAAATTATTTTATATTTTATTGATATATATTAAAATTAATGTAATATATATATTTTAAATATTTGAAAATATGAACTATGTAATTATATTTTTGTTGTGTTTAATATTTTTGTAATTTAACACAAAATATTTAAATGATTCATAAATAATTCAATGGCTACATGGATGAACAAAATTATATTCGTTGGTTGTCTATGGCAATTATATATATATACACACACACACACTTCCATCTAATTAGGAAAAAATAAAGAGCCTTTAATTAGCTGACACGTCTTTATATATAGCAAACTAACGACTTTGACAAATTCCACCACATCAAGACCAAAATTAATACTTGATGATACAACTCATTATGATTTGACAAACAGCAAGAATGTCTTGTGTTTCGTCCCATTCATAAAGAATTTAGAGAGTTGACCGGCTTAGCAAAATTGAAATTTGAAAAATAAATGAAAGAGCAAAACAGAAAAAACAAACCATCAAGGAGGTGAAATAGGGGAAGCAACAAGTTTTCTGAAATTGGTTGCAAACAAATAGCACAGGGAAATGAGGCTATGGAGGAGGGCCACCGGAGCTCTCAAGGACAGGTACAGCATTTGGGTTGCCAAGTTCTCGCGGCGTGGCCCTTGCCGCAACCCGGATCTCGACACGGTCATCATCAAGGCCACGAGCCATGATGAACACCACATCGATTACAAGAGCGTTCAGACAGTTTTCAAATGGGTATGCACCTCGCCATTGTACCTTAAACCTCTTATATGGACCCTGTCTACGCGAATGGAGAAGACTCGAAGCTGGGTTGTTGCCCTCAAAGGGTTAATGGTCATTCATGGCGTTTTCTGTTGTGACCTTCCAAGCGTGCAAAGGATGGGGAGGTTGCCATTTGACCTTTCAAGCTTCAGCGATGGGCATATAAACCCTGACAAGGGGTGGGGTTTCAATGCTTTTGTTCGTTCATATTTTGCATATTTGGACCAAAGGTCGGCGTTTGTGTCCTCCGAGGTTAAAAAACATAGCAAACTGAGGAAGGAAAATGAGGAGACATTGATGGAAGAGTTGCAGAAATTGCAGAAGTTGCAAGGTCTGATTGACATGCTTCTGCAGATCAAGCCTCGGTATATGAAGATGAATGGCCTCATTCTTGAGGCCATGGATTGTATTATAGATGAGGTCTCTGAAGTGTATAGTAAATTATGCCAAGATATTGCAAGTGTGTTGTCAAGAATATATGATAAGGGTGGGAAGGTGGAAGCAGGTGTTGGTCTCAAAGTTCTGCGGAAAGCAGAAATGCAAGGCGATGAGCTCGCTTTTTACTTTGATTTATGTAGAGACCTTGGTGTCCTGAACGCCTCTCAGTGCCCCAAAAATTGAGCGAATTCATGAAGAAGACATTCATGGTCTCAAGCGAATAATCAATGAGGTCCCTGAGAAGAAAATCTTGGAGGGTAAAGGTCTTGTGGCAAATGAGGGAAAGACCATTTTGGTCAGAAATGGCACTCCCACTGGCACCATTTCTGAGCAGAAGGAGTCAGAGAAAGGTTGGATGACTGTGATCACTAACCAATGGGAGGTATTTGATGACGATATAATGGTTGATGTGAAAGAAAAGACCTCCATTGGTACAAGATCAACTGCAACAACTAACCCTTTTGATGAACCTTATAGCCTCGTACCATATCTTCCTGTTTACAATCATGTTCTTCCAGATCTGATTAGTTTTTAGAATTGAGAAGTATATGGTTCTGTCTTAACTTTGAGACTTAAAATAAGGAAAAGTTGAAACCCAAAGGAAATGAAGTTCTTATGTCTTTTCCACATTATCAGAAAAAAAAAATTGTGATTCTTTCATTTTCCTCTTCTTCAGAATACATTAGGAATACTTTAAATATGTAAAATTCTGATCTTATTTGAGTTAATTATAGATCATAGACCTAATTGCAACATTCTAAGTTTTTGAATTTCTGCAAAATATGGAAGACATTCTTGGTGCATGTGGCACGATAATGTACATTTGTTGAAAGGATGGGGTAAGCAGGTTGCATCTATACTCTATAAGAATAAAGGAGAATTCTTTCAAATAGGAAGACATAGTAGTTATCATTATAGCTTTATTAGTCTTTAAGTCACACAAGCATTTGACTGAATCTAACTTTGAAGCGTTAGAACATTGGAGCAAGGAATCTTTCAGCTTGAATGGATTAGATAAACATGTTAGGCAGAACATGATAATGGTTTGATTCATGTATATATTTTTAGCTTCCATTTTGAATAATTTTATAATTACATATTATGAATAAGATAATTAACATAATAGTACTGCTAGTAATAATAATATAGAAGGGGATTGATTATATATGCACATGATTGTTCTAATCTCATAGGAGTGGACTTTCATCGAAACAAATCAATTAGATGACTGTCTACTAACCTTTCATAAAACAAACAATGCTGGGATTCTGGCTAAGGTCTAGTTATGTGGGCAAGAAAAGCAATTTGGGCAATACATGTGTCATCTACTTTTATTTTCTTTCTTCTTACCTGTGAATTCATTTACTTGCCCAACTCAAGGTGAAATTGCTTAATCTGCAATGTTCGTGATGGGACTCGAGTAGTGAGTCATATTAGGTTTGTGGGCATTGTGAACATCCTATTATGTCAGGGTTAATAAAAAAAAAACAAACAAACAAATAAAAGAAACAATGAAATAAATGACTAAATTTGCAAAAATAAAATAAAACAAAAATTAAAAAAATCGATATATTGGTCCATTTGAAAATTCAGATATCAAATTAGCACATTTTGCTACCTTGCTATTGACTGAGATCCAATTTGACCCACAACCCAAAGAGGCACCCCATCTCGTCTCTTCATCCCTCACGCCATCTTTCTCCCCTTTCGCTCTTTCTTCCCATTCTACTTCACGCACACCACTCTCTCTTTCCCTTCTCCCTTTCTCCTTCACCTTTACGTGCCAGACCCACCATTCTCTGCCTCATCTCTCTTTCCCCTTCCTTCTCACTCGCACCCACCAGCAATTTGTCCTCTCTACCGATACATGCAGGAACCTACTTCTCTCAGTGTCTCTCCACTTTGTACTAGAAATACAAGGACGCACACTGCACCTGCAGCTGAATAAGCCAACGAGATTGGGTAATTGAAAAGAAAAAAAAAATTTAAAAAATTCTAGAGAGTTTGTTGGAGAGTTAGGGGCCTTCTGGTTGAAGGAAGAGCGAGGAGGAGAGGAGATTACAAGGGCTTGGGCTTGTTTCAGTTCCCCCCCCCCCCCCCCCCCCCCCCTCACCCATACTCCCTTTCGGTATCATAGAAAAATGGTTTTTGTAAATTAGATTACTGCTGTAGGATTGGCAAGATACCTACTTATTGGAGTTGTTTCACTGGTGATCTTGGTGTTTAACACTTTGTGCTAGTTTTCTGTTATTTAATTTTTCCTTGTTACGGATCTCTGTGATGCATTTGGGGTTTATGTTGGTTTTATTTGGTCGACTCTATAACTGCATGCAACCCATTTGATGAAAAGCTTGAATGAAAGTTTTGAGGTGTGCTGTGTGAAATAATTGTAATAGGCTGTTATTGGCTCCTAAGTGTTGTTATTTTCACCTCTAACTTGCTTCTGCAAAGAATTTCTACAGCTTTTTGTTTTTTGTGGCTTGGTTGTGTTGTTGTGCTTATTGGGTGCTCTAGAAGTTTGTTTTTGGTGTTAAATGGCAAGGGTTTTGAGTCTAACAATACTGATACTCTGTGAACCTGTGAAGCTTTTGATGGTGCTCTGGAGATTTGTTTCGGTGTTAAGTATCAAGGGTTTTGAGTCTAACTATTTTGATACTACGTAAATGCCACTATTGGTAGGTCGAAGTCTGTGGTTTTGTTACTGTAAATAGATTAAGCTTTATATACTTCAATGAGATGAGTCTTGTGATTTTCAATGCTGTTAGGTTGAGATTTCTACACACGAACAAATGGGTTCTGTTTTAAAATTGGTAGACTTTATTCTCATTCAGTAACTAGGGCCAGGTATCAAGGTATAAAGATTGTGCAGATGAAATTTTGATCCTGATTTTAATGTGCATCTATTTTTAAGGTACAGTTGATTTAATTTGATATTGAGTTGTTGGGGTTGTTCAAAAATAGAACAGAACAGGGAAGGGGAATTGTGCATTGGTTATCTGCTATAGTATCAAGTGTGGGGTCATATATTTTTCTCTTATCTATATCTTTATTTTACATTATCACTGTTTTGTTAAAGTATTAAATAGATGAAAAAAAGGTAGGATAAATATCAGATTAAGTATACCTTTTCATGACATTTTCTATAAAAAAATAATAATAATAACAATTTAGAAGTGATTTGAGATAATAGTGTAACGTAAGTGAGCAAGTCTCTTGTGTATTTATTATAGTTGTTTGTCAATTTAAAAATTCAAAAATTCAGAAAAAAAAATCATTGTAATGTTTGTTACTCATATAAGGTTTCTAATTCATTTCTTACTGTGTGAATAGTTTTTTATTTTTTTATTTATGTTTTCTTCTTTTTTACGTATTTATTATTTGATTCATTACTGTAGTGACCACAGTCTAATTTTGAATGCCTTGGTGCGATATGTGTTGACTTAGTATCACGAAAAGCGGGCTAATGGCTTCACGTGGAGCCTTGTAAAAGTTGTTTTAATCATTTATTTCTTTTACTCTTATTTCTTTAATATCTTTTGGTTTTGTCTATCTTTTATTCTTATTTTTCTTTTAGTTTACTCTTTTGTCATTATAATCTTAAGCGGTATCCTTTAAAATATTGATTAACTTTAGGAACAATTGTAACGTTTTTTTATAGTATGTTCTAGCCATTAGTTACTTATTGGCACTTCTCAAATGTATATGTAATTTTTCAACTAATTCACAAATAATGTCTAAGTCAATGAAAATAATAAAATAATTTCATTTAATAGCTCTGTAAAGTCACGTGTTCTCTCGACTATTTTAGAAATTGCTTCGTGGCCTAGTGTCATGTCAGATTTGTTTTGACTTTTGTTTAGTGTGTTTGCTAATTTTAATAATTCAAATAAGCTTTTAATTATCTAAATACGTTCATTTAGTGGCCCTACAAAGCCATGCACTCTTTCCACTACTTTAGGGATTGTGTCATGCCCTAGTATCAAGTTTGATTCCTTTAACATTTGTTTAATGTGTTTACTCACGTTAATAAATTAAATAATTTTTTATTAATTACTTAAACGGCCATGTGGAGTCATATACTTTCTTGGCTATTTTTTAATCTTTGATTGTTCCATGGCCTTGTGACATATCCAATTTTGCTTAAGAAATGTTAGCTTTTTATGAAGTAAATTATATCAAATATTTTTATCCAAATAAGATAAATTTTTTAACATTTATTAAAATTCCTAATTAAAATCTACCAACACAAAATCGGTTTTTGCAAGAACTATATATAGCTTTGACTTCTCATTACACGTAGAGATACGTAGGCAAGCAAGGCAAGTCAAAATTATAAATATTTTCATTTAACTTTTTTTTTTAGTTAGTCTTGTTATTGTTTAAATTCATTTTTCCTTTTAAAGGGGTAATTTAACTACTTTAAGGCTATCAATATTTTTCACAATTAACTTAAGATAATCGTCTTAGGACGGATGTATTAGGAATATAGTAAGATTAAGTTCTTACCCTTCACTATACATAAATAGGCTCCCGAAATTAATTTGGTTTCTCAGACTATTTTTCTTTTATTTTTGTAAAAGGTTTTTTTCAATGATTTTCCTACTAAATAAGTATTGGTAACGATTCCATGTTTTTCAATTTCTCTCACCGTTCCGTCGTGGTAGTCCTCCGAGGATGGTCATTGCACAATGGAGAGTGTTAAGGTGGTGGTGCCTGGTAGTGTTATGGTGAAGGTTGAACATAGTTTGTGTTTGGTAAGAATGAGGGGGTATATATGTTGATAACATTGGATGGCGCTAAGTATGTGTAATTAGGGTAAAGTTTCTGCGTTCATGGAGCTATTATGTATGACAATGTGGTGATGAGCTTCAATGATAGTGATACAATCCTAAAAGAGTTACCAAATAAAACCTTTTCAAAAGATAGTATAGTGATAAGCATGCAAGGGTCATTCCCGTTGAAGATTAGGTCTAATCAATAAGTTACCAAAATTAAATAAAAATATGAGGTTATGATTAACTAAACTAGAAAACAAAAAAGAGAATTTAAATTGAAAATATTGAAATTCGAGACAAAAGTGAAGACAATGATAATGAAGACTGGTTTAGGGATTTATTCTCCACCACTAAGCAATGACAATAATATTGATATCAATATAACATTCCCAATTTGCAATTAAAACTAACAACCGTAGATAGCAACAAACTCTACTACCCCAATCTTTTCTTAATTTGTCGTTAAATAGAACAAGCTTTCTATTTAATGCCTATCCATCAAACAACCTAGAATATGCTCAATATTTAATTCAAAGGAAGCAATTAAAGAAAACCAGGAGCATTATTTGATATAAGCAATAAACACACAATTTCATATTATTTAACTTAGGTTGCATTTCCCATCACAACTAAAAAAATCTGAGAGCATCATCATTAATTGCAAATTGCTACTTGTGGTTAAGAAAACAAGACAATTACAAATCAAGCCTCCTAATCATGTATTAGAAATTCAACAAAATCTATCTAGTTGGCCACCTAAACAAATAAGCCTTATAGCAATGGATAAAAAGTGTTGCCAAAGGTGTAGAATCATTGCCTAAACCAAATTGTTGCCAGGCCGTTGCTTAACATGGCATTGCCTATCAAGCCGTTGCTTAAAATGGCGTTACCTTTGACATTAGGCAATGCTTTTTGTCATCTTTTGGCAATAGTTGATAAAAATGCCTATTCTTACCTTTTGGCAATGTTTTGTAGACATGGTCATTTCTTATCTTTAGATAATAAATTTTTTACAGTGCATGTGGTATTCACTTTAGGAAACTTTTTTTTTTTTTTAATTGCCTATAGTTACATCTTTATGCAACTTGCAAAAGTCGTTGCTTATTGTGTGAGCTTTAAGCAACGTTTTTTGCTAATGGTCTATATTGTCAGCTTTAGGCAATAGTTTTGTGCACATTACCTATAGTTTCATCTTTAGGCAATGTTTTTTGTACGTTACATATAATGTTAGCATTAGGCAACGTCTTTTACACGCCACCTATAATTTCACCTTTAGACAACATTTTTCCATGTTGCCTATAGTGTTAACTTTATGCAACGCTTTTTCAAATGAATAGCATTGGCTAAAACCAATGAATAATGCAAACTATAAAAAGCATTGCTGTGAGTCATAAATTGCTTGCCAATTAACTATCAGATATTCACATATCCAAACTAACACGTGAGGAAGAATAAATACATATAACCACAAATAGTTCAATTGTTACAAGTAATACAATTGTTATAAATTCATACATATTGTTTGAAGATCAAAACCAAAACAAAACAAAAATTCTAATGAAGCAAGAACATTATATCCTAAGTATTCCATAGTTGCATCTATAAGTTTGACACCTTAATTGTTTGTTTGCTTTATTATCAGAATTTCATTGCAAACAAAAAGAAAAGAGAAAGAACAAAAAAAATCAATAAATATCAAATATGGCCACTAAGTCACTAAATAAACTTGTAGCAAATTGAAAAGTCTAACAAACAAGCCAATAACATTTAGAATAGTATCCTTAAGGAACTTTAGTGATATTGACATTTTCCTAAATGTTAGTAACATAATTATGGTGCATCCTTGGCCTTAACATTAGCATAATATCGTTTTGTATTATCACTCTTCAATCCATATTAGGTGCAGTGCTAGCATCAATTGGAGAAGAATGTATTAAAGCTACACTTCCTCTAAGTTCAAGCCACGGTTGCTACTCTCCCTGACTTTTCTTTTCCAAATATAGATTGAAAGGCTTCAACGGTATTCTCTCCAATGTTTTGAATTCGATCTTTAAGTTCATCCTATAACAAATGAAATATTGGTCAAAACATGACCAAAAATATCTTCAACGAATTGGCACATTGTTAACTTTATACCATATAACTTACAATTGCATTCTTTGTTTCAATATCCACTTCCTTTCCTTTAGTTCCTATGTGAGTTGCAATGAATAAATTAGCTTAGGTAACTTCTTCATTATTTTCATTTATCTAACACTTTAACATAGTGGAGAAAAAAATAAGTAAAAGACTAAGTAATCAACAAAATTCTTAACTAGTTAAGAATAATACCAAATGTGAACCAACTTTGGCAAAATTCACTAGTCTTATTCGATGCCTTCAATTTTGAAGCTTTCTATTTTCAACATTCATCGATTTGATTTTCTGTATTAAAAAAATAGGAGGTATACATTATGAAAAAGTTGATTCACATGTAAATATGAAATTGCAAAATGAATTTAATAGTTTCATCTCACTTGAATTGTAGGAAGATTCCAATAAGCAGTCATCTTTTAAAATCCTCAAGAGATATGTCTTCAAGATGATGCTTTAACACATCTTTTATGTTGTCATAAGGAGTAAAATGTTTTTTTCTTATCCTTATTCTTATGCCTTCTCCAAGCTTTTCATACTCCTGAAAGTACCCAATCTCCTTCTTCTAAATGATGAATTTTTTCTATTGAAAGCATAACATTAATTTTACCATCATGATTAAACTAATATTGGATGTAAAAGGACATAAATTAAATTAAAATTGTAAGTAATCCTTGACATATTCCAGAATATGTTTCTTCTAGGCACTTGACAGGGCCTTCCAATTGGATTAGATCAATAGGCAAAACTCAGAATTTCTGACAATTGTGCTTAAGAACATGCTCAAGTCAAATAATCTTTTAGTAGTGGGTTTGATTGGTGCTCTATTCTAAAAGATGACTTCTTCTCGTTTTTCCAGCAATCTGGCACAGGTAGTTTTGCATTGTGCCTTTCCTTAAGTTTTTTTAGAACCTTTGTCCTTAGTTTTACATGAATAGAGTCATAAGTTTTTAAAGTTAATGCATATAATGTAATATAACACTACATGTGAGACCAAATCACAAAAGCAATATGAAATAAAAAACAACGATGACACCTTCTACCGCATAGTTGTTTATTTCCTCAAGTTCCTCTTTCTTATCTTGTTGCTCCATGATGTCACCATTTATCGGTTAATTTTGACTTTCTCCATCTTGAGCTTGTTCTTGATCTACTCCATCATCTCCAGCTTCTTGTTCTTTGGCATCTAGTGGCTAATTTTTCTCTTCACATACATTATTTTCTTCAAGGAAGTCATCAATAAACATTGCTGGGCAAATTGAATTTATTCTCCTAATAATCTTCTGAGGATCTTTATGCTTTTCATTACACTTTTGGGTGCTCATGGATTGTCTTTTTCTTCCATTTCAAATTTCATTTGCATTTGTTACTTTCATTTAGGGTACACTTGGTGTCATGAGACACTCGCCTTGGACTTCCATTTGAGTGACTCATGATTGATTCACATTGGTAGGCAATATCTACCTCATTAGCATTATACTAGTGCCTACACTTTGGGCTGCCATTAGAGTACTCTTAGGCTGCCATCTTCCTCTTGTGTGACTTGTGAGAGAGTCACATTAGTAGGAAAGAGCTTTATCCTAGAAATGTTATCGGACCCTTCATTTAGGGCTGTCATTGGAGTACTCTTAGGTTGCCTGTCCGCCACTTGACTATTTCCTTGGGAATCTTTCATAGATTTATTCCCTCCAATCTTCTTAATTTTTTTCTTGCTTAATCTTAAATAATTGGGTCAACTCAGCACTTGATCTTGCTTTGAAATTAAGATCAAAATTGTCTCTTTTCAGGACTTTCATGTCTCTTCAATGTTGGTACCTTTTTGTTGTTGCTTTCTTTGTTGTTCATTTTATATGAAAGTGGATGTGGTAGTCTACAAAATTTGCAGTTTCACTAGTCAATTATGCAGTAATAATGCAATAAAAGTGGAAATTTTTACATTTGGTTCCAAGAGAAATTTTTACCTTCTCAAAGGCTGAACGACACAGCAGTTATCCTCCTAGTTCAAAGTATTATTGCCAAAGTTGGTTCAACCTTCATTTTAGGAGTTGGTTCACAATTTCCGTTCGATTTCATTCACAAAGCTGGTTCAACCTTTTTTTCATTTTCAAAGCTACTATTGCAAAGTGGGTGCATTTAGGAAAACTGGTTCCAAGAGAATCCTTGGAATGTTTAGGAAACTAAGGGGCTGTTTGGAATTGTTCCTAGTTTTTTGTTTTTTAAAACTTGTTTTTAGAAAAAGAACAAAAAAATAGTTTTCTGGAAAAAAATAATAAAATGTTGTTTGGATGAATTATTTTAAAAATTGTTCTTTAAAGAATTAAAACACAAAAAACAAGTTAGGGAAATTTTAACTTGAAAACAATTTTCGAAAGTAAAAAACCAAAAACTTATTTAGGTTATATTCAAAGAAAAGAAATACTTAAATTAAATGGTAGGTTTGTGTTAGATGTTAAAATACTTCAAATATTAAATCAAACCCAAGTTGTCTACATACTTAAATAGTAAAAGACGTTTCTGTCATGTTCATATGCCTTTGTACATAATTTAGCAAATAATACCTATGGATCACTGATATGATGAGTCCACATCCAATTAGTAATATGATTACGATATGATGTCATTGCTGCTGCAACTTGATCAAACAAATCTTTGTCATGCCTATTAGTGCTTGAGGTTCCTTCCTTCACCATATGTTTCTGTTGAAGTCTTTACATCCAAAGGACTCATATTTTACCATTGTTGAAACAATGTGTCATGTCATCCCCATTTACGAATATAATTATGAATTGTACAACATGGAATAACTAAAAGCTACTATCTAGCAGGCTTATAATTTGGCATTAATTTTAAAATTGGAAAGTGTGCATTCAACACTCAAAAGCAGCACTCAATGACCATTCTTAATGAAGAATGCACATAGTTAAATAATTCCTTATGAGTTCGAGGTTGTCGACTACCACCATTGTATTCTTGAGTATGATATCTTTAACCTCTGAAAGGTAAAAGAAATCCTTCTATGCAAGGATATCCAACATCAACAAGATAAAATTGCCCTGTAATAATAATATAATGTTAATCAATTAACATAAACAAATTTCTTTAATTAGTGCATTTGAAAAGATAAAAAGTACCTTCACTAAGCCATGGAAACTTTACATCTTTCCAAATAAGTGCATCTAGAAAAAGTCTTGAATCATTGGCACTACCTTCCCATTCTGTGTTAATATAAGTAAACATCATATTAAAATCACAAGCAGACATAATATTTTGTGTCACAATAGTTTTTTTGCCTCTACATGTTGTTTGTTTGCCCCGTTAGAGCCCATGCACTTATATGTGTACCATCAATTGTACCAAGACAATTCTGGCATTTAAAGAAGACAAATGATCAAATTGAAAGAACTATATATAATTTGTAATGTAACAAACAATAAGTGTGTTAATGACAAAGTTAATAATTACCTTGAACCATGGAAAATATATGGGATTATTTGTTATGTGGTCTAGCAGATCAGTTGATTCTTGCTTTATTATCTCTTTTCCAAGTTTCTATATTGCCCTTATAGTTTCTTTACAATGACGATGGACAATTTCAACAGAATGTTGAAATCGATATGCCACAATTCTTTGTCGAATATTATGACCTAAAATGAATAGTATCATGACAAACTTTTCTTCTAAAAGAACTTCTCTAGAGTCACCCAAATAATTGCGCCTTCTCAGATCATCACAAAATGTAGTAAAACAAGTTTTATCCATTCAAAATAACACATAACAAACTTTAGGTGATCCATGCAACACCTTATTAACATATTCATGCCCCATTAATGCAGAAGTTCGCATTCTATTTTTAATCAAGAAAGAACACTCAGACTCATGCATCATGTTAATCAAAACCATCTCAGTCATATCATCATCCATTGAGTCCTGTGAAGAGCTATCTATACTTTCAATATCACTATCTGATGAAGTTTTATCCATGCTCATCCCTACACTCATAGAATATATAATTGTTTAATAAGCACACATATTAATATGCTTAATAAGAAAATAGAAAATAAATAGGAATTATTATTAGCATAACTAAGTAAGAAATTCAAAACATAATAATTTCATAGTAGAATCCAACAACATAAAATCCCAGTTATTTAACAACACTAATAATAAAAGCAATAAAATGCGCATAAACAAAATACTAATTAACCCTTTCTAGCCAAACTTTTTTTTTCTCTCTATAGGCATTTTCAAAAACATCCTCCTCCATTCAGGACTAGTAAATTTATCTAAAGCTTTCATATACGCATCATCGCTAACGTTTTCCATTTCATTCAATGCATCCACACATTGGTCTAGAGAAAGATCAACTGATGAAGCAAAACTAGTTGCCTCAGCATTCTTATTGCCCCTATATTTTTCTACCCTTGCAAGTGAAGCCTCCAACCTTGCTTTAGATGCATCTGCCCATGCTTATAAAGCATCAGCCATTTGATAGACCTTGACTTCTTTTTTAGCTTGTGTTCCTATATAGTAATGGTTCTCTTCCCACTACGAGTAGTACGCTCAACAGTTTGTATTGTCACAGACTCATCTTGACTATTGTCCTCAAGATTTACATGAACTCCAGCATTGACATATTCATTCTCAACCTCTTGTTCTTCATCTGAGTTTGGAGGGTGCATGGTGGAGGCATGCTGAAGCAAACCAGTGGCTGTGCTTTTATTAAATATAATGCCCATGAACTTATAATTCTCACAACCCTTTCACGAAACTGTGCAGCTTTAGGGCATTTCTATAAGAATAAAGATAATAACATTTGTTAATATGCTTATACATTTTTACATGCAAAAAAATATTATATCCAAATATTGTCAAATTATTGATAAAGGCCAATAATATATACCTGTTTATAACTTTGCCATACGGACTCCTTGACAGTCATAGTGTTAGTTTCCGCATTCCAATCAAAACCAGTGGTGAGCAGGAGTTTAGAAAAAACTCGATGTTTGATCCTTAACCTATTGAACTTTTGCTTAATATGTTTCAATGTGAAACTTCGTGTAGCTCTCATGTTCAATTCATTCAAAATCAATTTCCATGTCTTTGGATGAAATAATCCATTGTTTATGTTTCCTCTATTAACATGATCAACTAAAATGTTTATAAAAACTTTTTTCACTCCAGGACTCCATACGGCATCATCAATAACTTATTCAGCATGTTGACTTGCCATATATAAAATTTAAATATTATAGATATTTACCTTTGTAAATATATTAATAACAACAAATATCTCTTTTTTTCCTCAAAATAAGTACACTTTATAATAATGTTAACGTATAGTTTTTTTTTTAAAGTTTTAACCACATATATATGACATATGAAAGGATTATGGAATATTATGCATACATACATATATATATATAGGTGGATGGCACAAACCATGAAAAGGAAAAAGTGAATGGCACGGTAAACACCCATGAAAAACCCATTACTTTATATATACAATGTGACAGTGTGTCAAGGTAAAAACTATTCATGAAAGCCTATGCACACAAGGGAGAAAGTAGCTACTCGTACTTCATAGTCTTTTTTTAAAAAAGAAAAAAACATATATATACATACATGGGAAAAAGCAACAAGTTAACACATACGTACCATAGTAACATGATCCAGCAAAAAGCAAATGAAACAAAATTGAGATGAAGGAGAAAACTTACTAGATGAGAGTCGTGTAGCAGCCGTCACAGGAAAAGAAAAAAGGAATGGGAGAAGAATAACGTGAAGTCGTAAATGAAAAGTCCTAAAATTTAAAATTAAAAGAAGATGTATTATTTTTCACTGTGCCATTAATGAAAACAGACTGTTCTCCATGTTTTGATATGTTTTGAGAACAAAATAACTGAAAACATCTTTAAAGTGTTTTTTATTTTTTGTTTTTTCAATTACACTTTTTAAGAAACAGTTTTTTTAGAATAAATAGATGAAGTACTTGTCAAACATGTTTTTTTGTTTTTGTATTTTGAAAAAATAAAAAAAAAATTTTGAAAACAATTCCAAACAGTCCCCTAGGTATTCGGTTAAGAAATTTTAAGAATATTAAAGGAGGAAAATTCAAGATAGGCTCCAAAGCAAAATATTTAGGAATTTTGACTAGCTCACTCATGGGGAGGTTTAGCAACGGCTTGAGGGCACACTCATAATATATTTTCCTTCTTTTGCACCAAATAATATAAGGACTTTATCAGAAAAAATAAATATAAGGACTTTGGATGACGGGAAGGAGGGACCAGATACTTATTGTCTGTGTTGGGGGAAGTTGGTTCTATTTCTTCTTTTTCTTAGGAAAATTTTGCTACACAACAGAAGCACGTACTTTGTGGGGGAGGTCGTGGCTCGGAGTTGGGTGGGCCAGGGAAGTGTTCTATTAGATCCAATGGTCGGCAGTCCCATCATAGGAGGGGTCAAAATGGAGGCCTCCACTTCAGTGTTTCCCTTGTGTATGTCCTTCTAATTCGAATTAATGTCTGCACGAACAAAGGAGAGAATGGAAAGAGGGGATGAAGGCTGAGATTGGGAAGATAATTTGAAGGACATAAGAACGGCACTCACTCCTACCTCACGACATGGCCAGCCAAAGAAACACACACATTGAATGAGGAAAATAGAAATTCAATAACTAGAATTTCTCATACTACTAATTAATAGAAATAAAATGTATATAAGTTCAATTTTATATCTTATTTACGTAGTACATAGACTTAGTTTTTTTTTTTTGGTATTGTACTAAGAATTTTTTTTAATGAAGCAAACACTGTTTTGTCCTAAAAAAAACCAAAATTGATGGAAAATGAATATGAAAAAATATGAGTTTGAGAAAGAGCCATTATAATTCTATAAAACAAGACAACAAATGATCTTAATTTATTATATTTTTTCACAATATATAAATAGTTTAAGTTACTTGACAAAAAATTTTCCCAATTTATTTTAAAAAATTATAAATTTCAGGCAACTAGTACCAATCATGTCAACAGACATATGACACAAAATACCACTAGTAAAAAGCGTTGCTTATATCCCTTATGGTAATGGTTATTAAAAGTTTCTTAATAACTGTTGTCTAAATTAGTCAATTTTTAAACAACACTTATAAAACATTGTCTATATCTTTTATGATAACAGTTATCAAACGTTGCTTAACAACTGTTGAATAAATTAGTTAAGTTTTAGACAATACATATCAAGCATTGCATATATCTCTTATAGCAATGGTCATCAAAAGTTACTATACAACTATTGCATAAATTAGTTAAATTTTAGACAGTATATATAAAGCATTGCCTATATTTTCTTTGACAACGTTTTACACAAGTTGCCTTAGCTCAGGATAAAAGACAACAATAAAAAATGGTTGCCTATACTATTTTAGACAACATTTTTTCAAAATTGTGATAAAAAGCGTTGCCAAATATCAAATTTGTTATAGTGAGATAAATTTCATGAACAATTCAAATAGAAGAACACAAGTAATGTCAATTGAAAACTGAAGAATAATAACTGAAATTCAATTTACAAAGTTATGTATAGGGCTTTGAATTCACCCTTAACTAAAAGAAAATCTAGTCTAACATAGTCTTAAAAACCATAAAAATGAAAATAAAAAACGTGAAGAGTTCAAGAAATAAGTAGAAAAATTGAAGAAAGACAAAAAGCCATAATCTCCGACTCGAAGCTCTATGTAGTTGATCTCTACAAGAGTCTTTTTCTCAATAATCTTCTCAATCATCTCCTTTACTTCTTGTGGTTGCTCCTCATTTGCCTTTTATACCTTTTAGAAAACATAAGGCAATTAGGAGGACAAGCTGTCAACACTTTTGTAGACTTACAATGACTTTTAATGAATTTCCTCTTCAACGAAAGCTTAATCAGGGAAAGTGGTAAGTATAAGTTTTGTATATCTATCTCTTAGCTTTCCAACGTCACTAAAATCACATCAATCGGATCTTTAGAGCAAAAGTTATGCCCAAAATACTACAATAGATTTGATAGAAAAAAGTTTCTATGAATAGCTTTGACTAAATCTTCTTCCCTCCTTGAAATAAATGTAAAAGATATGATTTATCACAATCCCCCTAAAATCAATCTAAAGCATTAATTAAACACCTGAAAACGTCAAAGAAAATCTTACAGTTTACAAGAAACAGAAAGTAACAAAATATAAGACAAAAGGTATAAAATTTTTCTAAGAAAAAACCTAATTCAAGGCAAAACAAACACTAATTATAAACACTAAGACAACACATTAGCTAGGGAGTTTATATTGTGTGGTGTTTAGAATATGGGAGCCAAATTAAGCATAACTCATCTACTCAATACTAAATTAAAGAAAGACAATGATGAAGTATTACCTTAGTAGTTCAGTGTAGGTAGCTCAACCTAAATTCAATTCTCTCCCATTTTGTTTTTCTTACTCCAAATCAATTTACCTCAAATCAATGATGCCATTAATTATAATTGCAAATGCTTGATTTATTTTTGCCCCAAATCAGCATTATTAATGGGGCATTAATTCTTATATTTTGTTATGTTATATATTGCTTTTTATTTTTGACGACAAAACCTAGGCTTGGGCTTGATAATGGATATCAAATCCAAATTTATTGTTAAGGTCCAATGATGGAGATAAAAAAAAAAGAGTAAAATCTATTTTTATTCCATGAAAGATATATCATTTATCAATTTGATCCCTCAAAAATTAATTTTATCGATTTAATCCCTCAAACTTCAAATTCACAACAATTTGATCCTTTTGAAAGATTAAATTGATAAAATTAAAAAAAAATAAAAGAATGAAATTTATGAGTAGGTTAAAACTTGAAGGATTAAATCAATAAAATTTATTTATAAGGGACAAAATTGATATATGATGTATCTTTTCAGGGAATAAAAATATGTTTTACTATAAACAAAATACTTTGTACATATATATTTAGGTATCAATAATTTAAAAAAAGATAAAATAGATAAAATAGAGAGTTCACAACTTCACATCAGCTATACTTTACCATCTTTGCCATTCAACTTGACACTTGTTTTTTGTCAATATGAAAATTATCAATCATAAAAGTAGGTAGGTAATAAAGAATAGTAGCTTTCAAATCATCTAGTTCAAGCTATGGTAAAATCCCACATGATAAATATAAGACTTCAAGATACCAAATATTATATGCATACTATATATTAAAATATTTCAATCTAGCCAATGGGAGTTGACTCACCTAGTCAGCCTTCCGCTCATGTTTCGTGTAACACCCTATTTAATAGGTACAATATTACTTAACCTTTCTAGATTGAGCTTTGGACTTAACCGTTATAAGTTCACTATACTTTAGTTAAATAGTTGATAATAAGCTTAAACTAAGGGACTTTAATAAAACCCTTACTAATTATTAAGTTATAAAATTTAGAAATTCTTATTCCTATTCTTATTTGTTAGTGTATCTAGGTCATAGCTCAATGAATCTCTAGCAATTCCAAAGATAATTCATAATTAGATTAAAGTAGAACTCTAAATTAAATTATCACACATCTTGTTGATTCATCTTACTATTAGACTTTGAATTAAACTCTAGTTTCACAAACCCTAAATGATTCACCTAGTTCATGATTCTTTAAAACCTTGATCAAAACCTCTTATGGGTAGTTCAAACTAGTAAAGAAACACTTAAGCTTTCTACCCCACCACCGCTTAAGCGCCAAAGACCCAGAAAATTACTTAACATTCTACCACTTTACTGTCTGGGTATCCAGATATCGAGCCTAGGTGCCCAGAATTCTGGGTTTCACCACCTAGGCACCCATTGTTCTAGTTGACCAACGCTTAGGAGCCCAAGGGTTGGTACCTAGGTGCCCATATGGCTGAAAATTGCTTCTCTTTTTCTTGTCTTCTATGATGTTAGTTGCTTATTATACTTTCTTAAAACATTAAGAAACATACAATTATGCATATTTAGCTATGTTTTAATTAAATTTGACATCTTTAAACATCATTTATCTTACGAGTAGTAAAGAGAGAGAAAGAACACTTCATTCATAGCAAACTATATTTAACTTTATATTAAACATTATAAACTAAGATTCCACATTATAGTATCACTATGAACTATTGTGCAATCAAAAAGAAGAGGCTTGGTTAGTGATATTTTATATAACTCCTATGGTGATACTTTCAAAAGTTAAACAGTATTTTTACATAAGTTACATCCTATCTTCCTCCTTAATTATCCAAGTGGAAAACACAGATGTCTTAGATCACACGGACTGGACCTAACCCTGGCACATCAATCAAAATGATCTCAACCTCTACTACTACAGTAATAAATGACATCTTTACTTAATTTAAAAACATCACAAGAAACGGGTGAGAAAAATAAATCTCAATAGGTAATAACAACATTGAAAGTTCAAAAATAAGCAATGTTTTTAGCAATACCATGTACAGAAAATAACTTGTCCTTTATATGACTTCACTCTTATTCAATAAACTCTTTTCTTTTTATGTAATATTACCAATGCCTCTTTTAATTTTCGCAATGTTACACATGATCAAACTTTGGTTAAGAGCTCTTTCCACTTGCAAGGGTGTCCCATCACATTTACTATTATAAATGGCCAATCATGTGAGATCACCTCCTTAACTTTTCCAAGCTTGTGAGATCACCTCCTTAGCTTTGAGGATCACTTCTCAAAACATCTCTAGATCACCTCCTTAGGAGGGTCATCTCTAACTTATTGGCAATAAAACATAATTCTTATCAAATTATCTTGTTCATCCATGGTCTTAGACATGTTCAAAATTATCATTAAGCATAAAGAATGCATAAAAGAAGTAAAGCATAACTTCACTAGTCCATGGAAAAGAATAAGAAATAAGTACATAGAATCAAAATCATCATAAAGAAATTATCAAATAAGAAGTGTGTAATATCCCCAACTAACTTAATATGAATTATAAAGTCCTGAATAGTCCTAATGGTCGTTTTACTATTTATTGTTATTTCTTGCTCTATTTAATTTTTATTATTTTTGTTTTGCTATTCAAATTACAGAAAGCATAGAAAATAACCTAGCAGAACTAAGAACCAGTTGAAATATTTAGTGGAATAGTAAGAACTAAACAGTGGCAATTTGATAATTTTGGATATGTGAGCAAAGACATTTTTGTCCAGTAAAAAAATTAGAAATCAGTAATTTGCTAAATTGATCACTTAATCCTCTAATTAACTCCTAGACACTTTTTAATTAGATTAAGTGGAAATAGCATAACATAACAAATAGAAAAGCAACATTTGTAGAAGGCCACACGTGTAAGGATAGGATTGGAAAAGAATTAACCAATAAAATAGTGACACATGGAAGCTTATCATTAGGCAAAAATGGACCAACGAGGTTGTGAAATGTGTACGCATGCTATTGGATAAGAATGGACCAATAAAATTATGGCATGTGAAAGATTTTGATTGGCTAAAAATTTGGCCAATGAGGTCTTGACACTTGGAAGCTTATGATTGGTTAGGACAAGTAATCACGACTTAGTTAGAGAAACCAAACTAAACACTATTTAGTTTCTTCCATTTGGTTTCATTTGAACCAAGCTAGTTCCATTGGAACTATAAACCATCATGAAGATGATAAGGCAAAGACCAAAAGACTAAGTCTTATTTGTTACCCAATAAAGACAAAATGCATGAGAAAACTTAAACAAAATTAAACAAACAAATGAATTCCTAAAGGGTCCTAAGGTGCACAGCCAAGAAGGAACAAGAAATAAAGGAAAAGAAAGAAAAAGAAAAGGGAAGAAGAGAAGAGCTCACGGCCAAGAAGGAAGGAAGGAAGGGAGAAAAAGAAAAGGAAAAAGAAGAAAAAGGGAAAAACTAGTCCATAACCAAGAAAAAAGCTTGATTTCAAGAGGTAGGGATTTAAACCTAGTCTTTTCTTCTTTAAATCTTAAGTTTCATGGTGATTGATATTTTTGAATCTATGAAGTTTTGCTCTTTTAAGTTCTATGTTTGAATATGGATCATTTTTTTACAAGATTAGACAAGTTTATGTTGAGTTTAAGTGTGATGTTGTATGGATTATTGATTATCTCTAAGATGCCTACCTAGGGTTTATATGATTAGTTTCTTGTCTTGACTTGATTTTTGTCAAAAAAAATGGATGAGAAGCTTTTGTGATGTTTCTAGGTATTTTTATAACTATCTATGTTTGGATGACTTGATAAGTGATTTAAATCACCTCTTGATGTGCATGTCCATGGTAGACCATAAAGGGAACTTTGTAAATTATTTTATAGCTATGAGTTTGTTGAGGTGTTTGATGTTGATTTAAGTGAAATTATGTTTGAATAGCTTGAAAATGACATAATATGTCACTATATAGTACACGGCCAGAGCTTCCAAGAAGGGCTATGTATGATTAATTTGACAATAAGTCATATTTGTAGCTTTTAGTGAAGTCTTAAAGTGATTCAAGTGGAAATGTTGAATAAAAACCTATGCTATACCCAGATATTTAGTTCAGTTATATTGACATCCTAGGGAAGGATTTGTGATTTACTTAAGTATAAGTGAGTTTTGAATATTTTATTACCACTTTGAAATATTTCAAGTAGATATGTGAAAAGAAAACCATGATGCCTCTATGTGTGTGCACTGCCATATGGGGTTCAAGAGTAATTACAGATGAGTTATTTAAGTATTAGTGAGATTTTTGTGCTTTAGTGCCATCTTGGTATATATTAAGTAGAAAGATTTAACAAAAACCTAAGGTCTATCAAGATGGTGAGTTCGGCCATATTGAAGTTCTAAGTGAGGAATTGCAATTTAATTAGGTGAATGGGTAATTTGGAGATTTCAATAAAGTTCTAGTGTGCCTTAGGTGAAAAATTGAAAGAAAAATCATGAGACTTAGAGAAGGTAAGTTCGACCATGCTAGAGAATTGGGCATTGTTTATGGTTATCATGTAGAATACTAAGTAAACATAGATTGAATAAGAAATTTGAATATTTGGTACGGTTAAGTGCAAGTAAGACGTCAGAAGAATGCACAATTGAATTGTTAACCTAGAATGTTAGGCAAATATCCTTTCTTGAATTGGTAGGCATTAAGGTAGAAGATGACATTCTATTAGACTCTTAATATATTTAAACGTGTCTAGCAATTTAGAAGTAAAACTTACCATTTTTAAGACTTAGATGTGGATTTGGTTTCATGAATATGTCTTATTTAAAGTATGAGTAAAGTTGTGAGTTTGAGATAGGATATAAGTTTAGAGACTTATTCTTACTAGTGAATGTCAAATGGGAGCATTAAGTGTCTTGAATTCACATTTGTATCAATTGCATGCTCACTTTAAGCAAAGTGAAAGAAATAATGAAAGTTTGGATATGATCCTCATGTAAAGAAAAAAATGAAAAGGAGGTGATTTGGAAATATTAGATAAGAGATATTAAAGAAAATACCATAAAATTATCCAAAGGCATGTAATCCATGAGAAGTCCTATTAATGAAACTAAAGGACCATGTTTTCTTCTTAGCAGATTGTTAGTGCTATAAAAATTTGATCTTGAAAATTCAAAATTCAGGCAAAATGGGAAAAAGTGAACCAATATGTGATTGTTGAGTGATTCTTAAGCAATTGTTGAGGATTAGGTGAGGAACAAAGGTTACAAGCATTGCATCCTTTGTGCCCATAGCCTAGTTTAATTTTACTTTGAGGAACCCTGACCAAGTCCATTTACATTTTAAGGACCTTGGCCCAGTGCATTCACATATTAAGGTCCTTGGCAACGTGCTTTTTACATTTTAGAACCCTTGGTCATGAACATTTTGCTAGTAGATTGCCTTTACCTTTCAATTACAGGTCCTTGGCTTGCATTATCTTCAAGACCTTTCGCTTGACCATCGCATTTTAAATTTTTGGTGTCTGTTGTTCGGCCCATTGCATTTTTACATTAGGGTGTCTATTGTTCAACCCATTACATTTTTAAATTTCAAGTGACTGTGGTTCGACCGATTATAATTTTAAATTTGATGCATCTGTTGTTCAGCCCATTGCAATTTTAAATTTTGAGTGCCAGTTATTCGAGTCAATGCAATTTTAAATTTCATATGTATGTTATTCAGCCCACTGCATTTTTAAATTTTAGGTGTTTGTTGTTTGGCCCACTGTATTTTTAAATTTTAGGTGTCTTTTCTTCAACCCATCACAAAGTTAGATTTCGACTGTCTGTAATTTAGCCCTCTGGAATTTTAAATTTGGGGTGTCTGTTGTTTGACCTATTATAATTTTAAATTTTGAGTGTTTATTATTCGACCCACTACATATTTAATTACAAGTGTCTATTGTTTGGCCCATAGCATTTTTAAAATTTGGGTGTTTGTAGTTTTCCCACCGCATTTTTAAATTTTGGGTGTTTGTTCTTTGATCCATCGAAATGTTAAATTTCAGGTGTCTTTTATTTGGCCCACTGCAATTTTAACTTTCGGGTGTTTGTTGTTTGACCCACTGCATTTTTAAATTTTGGGTGTCCGTTGTTCGATGCATCATAATTTTAAATTTTAGCTGCCTATTGTTTGGCACATAGTAATGTTAAATTTCAGATGTCTATTGTTCAACCTACTACAATTTTAAATTTTAGGTGTTTGTTGTTTGGCCTACTACATTTTTAAATTTCGAGTGTCTGTTGTTTAACCCATTACATTTTTCAATTTTGAACGTCCGATCTTCTTTCCATCGCAATGTTAAATTTTAGATGTTTGTGTTTTAGCCCATTATAGTTGTAAATTTTAGTTGTCTGTTGTTCGGCCCACAGTAATTTTAAATTTTGGGTGTCTGTAGTTTGACCCACTGCATTTTTAAATTTTAGGCATATGTTGTTCGACACACTGCAATTTTAAATTTTTGATGTATGCTGTTCGACCCATTGTAATTTTAAATTTCCGGGTATATATTGTTTAGCCGACTGCAATTTTAATTTTTGGGTATTTGTTCTTCGGCCCATTGCAATGTTGAATTTCGGGTGTCTGTTGTTCAATCCACTACATTTTAACTTTAGGATGTCTGTTATTCGACCCACTGTATTTTTAAATTTTAGGTGTCTATTGTTCGGCGCATTGCTATTGTAAATTTCAGGTGTCTGTTGTGCAGCTTACTATATTTTTGAATTTTAGGAGTCTGTTCTTCGACCTATCGTAAGGTTAAATTTCGGGTGTCTAAGTTTTGACCCACTGCAATTTTAAATTTTGGGTGTCTATTGTTTAGCCCACTGCATTTTTCAATTTTAGTAATCTGTTGTTCGACCCACTTCAATTTTAAATTTCTGGTATCTGTTGTTCGACCTAACACAATTTTGAATTTCGGTTGTCTGTTGTTCGGCCGACTGCAATTTTAATTTTCGAATGGCTATTGTTGGGCCATTGCAATGTTAAATTTTGGGTGTCAATTGTTTAGCCCACTCAAATTTAAATTTTGGGTGTTTATTGTTCAACCCACTGCATTTTTAAATTTTGGGTACTTGTTATTCGGCCCACTACAATTTTAAATTTCGAGTGTCTGTTGCGAGGCCCACTGCATTTTTAAATTTTAGCAGTCTGTTCTTCGACCCATCATATTGTTAAATTTTGGGGTGTCTGAGTTTCGTCCCATTGCAATTTTAAATTTCAAGAATCTGTTGTTTGGCCCACTGTAATTTTAAATTTCATTTGTCTATTATTCGGCCCACTACTTTTTTAAATTTAAGGTGTTTGTTGTTCGTCCCACTATAATTTTAAATTTCAAGTGTCTGTTTTTCCACCCATTGTAATTTTAAATTTCGGGTGTCTGTTGTTCAAGCCACTGCATTTTCAAATTCCAAGTCTCTATTGTTCGACTCACTGTAATTTTCAATTTCTAGTGTCAGTTTTTTGACGCATTGGAATTTTAACATTCACCTATTATTCGGCCCATTGCAGCGTTAAATTTCAGGTGTCTGTTGTTTGGTTTACTGTAACTTTAAATTTCAAGTATCTATTGTTAGGCCCACAGCATTATTAAACTTCGGATGTATGTTGTTCAGCCCACTACAAATTTAAATTTCAAGTATCTATTTTTTGCCTCATCACAATGTTAAATTTCAGGTCTCTGTTGTTGGCCCACTGCATTTTTAAATTTTGTGTGTGTATTGTTTGGCCCACTGTAAAATTAAATTTTGAATGTCTGATGTTTGACCTACTGCAATTTTATATTTCAGGTGTCTGTTGTTCAGCTAATCACAATTTTAAATTTTAGATGTTTGTTGTTCAGCCTGCTGCATTTTTAAATTCTGTGTGTCTATTGTTTGGCCCACTATACTTTTAAATTTTGGGTGTTTGTTCTTCAGCCTACTGTATTTTTAAATTTTGGGATCTATTGTTCGGACCACTGCAATTTTAAATTTCAGTTGTCTGTTATTCTGCCCATCGTAATTTTAAATTTTGGGTGTTTATTGTTTAGCCTATTGCATTTTTAAATTTAGTGTGTCTGTTGTTTAGCCCACTACAATTTTTCATTTTGTGTATTTGTTATTTGGACCATCCTAATTTTAAATTTCGGGTGCCTGTCATTCGTTTCACTGCATTTTTAAATTTCATGTGCTTGTTGTTTGAACCACTATAATTTTGAATTTCAAGTCTTTGTTATTCGGCCGACTGCACTTTTAAATTTTGGCTGTCTCTTATTCGACCCACTGCAATTTTAAAATTTGGGTTCCTGTAGTTTGGCCTGCTACAATTTTAAATTTTAGGTGTTTGTTGTTCGGTCCATCTTTAAATTTTGAGTGTCTGTTGTTCGGCCCATTGCAATGTTAAATTTTGACACTTTGTTGTTCCGCCCACTGTAATTTTACATTTTGTGTATCTGTTGTTCCGCCCATCCTAATTTTAAATCTTGGGTGTTTATTGGACCCACTGCATGTTTTTTTTTATTTTGGGGGCCTCTTCTTCTACCCATCGCATTGATAAATTTTAAGTGTCGGTTGTTCAGCCCACTGTGATTTTGATTTTTGGCTGTCTGTTGTACAGCCCATCGCACTTTAAATATCGAGTATCTATTATTCGACCCATCGTAAAGTTAAATTTTGGGTGTCTGTTGCTCAGCCCACTATAATTTTAAGGTTTGAGTGTCTGTTGTTTGATTCACTGCAATTTTAAATTTCTGGAGTCTGTTCTTCAACCCATCTCAATGTTAAATTTCGTGTGTCTGAGTTTCGGCCCACTGCAATTTTAAATTTTAGGAGTTTGTTGTTTGGACCACTGTAATTTTAAATTTCTGGTGTCTGTTGTTCGTCCCACTGCAAATTTAAATATCTGGTGTCTGTTGTTTAGCCCATCGCAATGTTAGATTTCGAGTGTTTGTTTTTGAGCCCACATCATTTTAAATTTCTGGTCCCTGGTTTTTAGCCCATATCATTTTTAAATTATGGGCCTCTGCTATTGAACCCACTGCATTTTTACATTTCAGGTGTCTAATATTTTGCCCTTCACAATGTTAAATTTCAGGTGCCTGTTTTTCAACCTATTACAATTTTAAATTTTAGGTGCCTGATATTCGACCCACTACATTTTTAAATTTCGGATGACTACTGTTTAGCCTATTGTAATGTGAAATTTTTCCTGTCAGTTGTTTGGCTCATCGTAATTTTAAATTTTGGGTGTTTGTTGTTCAGCCCATCACAATGTCAAATTTCATGTGTTTGCTGTTCGGCCTATAGTATTTTTCAATTTCAAGTGTTTGTTGTTCGTTCCACTAACTTTTTCAATTTTAAGTGTCTATTGTTCGGCTCATCGCAATTTTAAATTTTGAGAATCTGTTGCTCGCCCATTGTGTTTGTAAATTTCAGAAGTTTGTTGTTTTTCCCACTGTAATTTTAAATTTCAAGTGTCTATTGTTCGACCTACTAAATTTTTAAATTTCAGTTGTTTGTTGTTTGGCCCACTACACTTTAAATTTTAGGTGTCTATCATTTGGGCGATCACAATTTTAAATTTTGGATGGTTGTTCGGCTCACTACATTTTTTAATTTTTGGTATCTATCATTTCGCCCATAGTAATGTTAAATTTTCTTTATCTATTGTTTGGCCCATCGTAATTTTAAATTACAAATGTCCTTTATTTGATCTACTGTAATGTTAAATTTTGGGTGTCTATCGTTCAGCCCATTACAATTTTAAATTTCGAATGACTGTTGTGCGGATCATTGCATTTTTTAATTTCGAGTGTCTATGTTTAGGCCATTACACATTAAAATTTGAGTGTTTATTGTTCGACCCATCGCAATTTTAAAATCGATTGTCTGTTGTTCTAGCCACTGCATTTTAAAATTTTGAGTGTCTGTTGTACGGACCACAATAATTTTAAATTTTAGTTGTCAGTTGTTGAACCCACTACATTTTTAAATTTTGGATGTCTGTTCTTCGGCTCACTGTAATTTTAAATTTTGTCTATTTGTTCTTCAACCCATCGCAATTTTGAATTTCAGGAGTCAGTTGTTCAGCCGACTGCAATTTTAAATTTCGTGTGTTTGTTGTCAGCCTACAGTAATTTTAAATTTCATGTGTTTTTTGTTGGACGCACTAAATTTTCAAATTTCGGGGGTCTGTTGTTCGGTTCACTATATTTTTAAATTGAGGGTGTCTGTTGTTTGACTCACGAGTTTTTTCAAATTCAGGTGTCTATTGTTCATCCCACTGTATTTCTAAATTTTGATTGTCTATTGTTTGGCCCATTGCACTTTAAATTTCATATGTCTATTGTTCGGCTCACAACATTTTTAAATTTTGGGTTTCTATTGTTCAGCTTACTGCAATTTTAGATTTTGTGTGTTTGTTATTCGGTTCACTTCAATTTTAAATTTCAGGTGTCTATCATTCGGCCCATCACAAAGTGAAATTTTGGGTGTCTGTTGTTCGACCCAATACAATTTAAAATTTTTAGGTGTCTGTTGTTTGACCTACTACAATTTTAAATTTCCAGTGTCTGTTGTTTGTCCCATCGCAATTATAAATTTCAGGTGTCTGTTATTTGCCCCATTGCAATGTTAAGTTTCAGGTGTCTGCTGTTTGAGCAGCGACAATTTTAAATTTTGTGTGATTGTTTTTTGGCCCACTTTAATTTTAAATTTTTGGTGTTTATTATTCGACTCACTGTATTTTTAAATTTCAGGTATCTATTGTTTGACTAACTGTATTTTTAAATTTTGGGTGTCTGTTGTATGGCCTAGCGCAATTTTAAATTTTGGGTAACTGTTGTTTGGGCCATCACAATGTTAAATTTTGGGTGTATGTTGTTTGGCCCAGAGCAACTTTAAATTTCAATATTCTATTGTTCTTCCCACTGTATTTTAAAATTTCAGGAGTCTATTGTTCAGCCCATCAAAATTTTAAATTTCAGGTGTGTGTTGTTTGGCCCACAGCAATGTTAAATTTACGGTGTCTATTGTTTGCCCACTGCAAGTTTAAACTTCGAGAGTCTGTTGTTCATCCCATCGTAATTTTAAATTTTGGATGTTTATTGGTCGGTCCATCTCATTTTAAATTCCAGGGGTGTGTTGTTTGCCCCTTGCAATTTTTAATTTATGGTGTTTGTTGTTCGGCCCATTGCAGTTTTATATTTTGGATGTCTGTTCTTCAACTCATTGCATTTTTAAATTTCGGGTATTTGTTCTTCGGCCCATGGCATATTAAATTTAAGGTGTCTATTGTATTTAAATTTCAGTTGTTTGTGATTTAGTCCATCGCATTTTAAATTCCTAGTGTTTCTTGTTTGGCCACCGCATTTTAAATTCTGAGTGTCTGCTATTCAACCCATGGCAACTTTAAATTTTAAGTGTCTGATGTTCGGCCCATATAATTTCAAATTTCAAGTGTGTGTTGTTTGGCCCAACGAATTTTAAATTTTAAGTGTCTGTTGTTCGGCCCACCGCATTTTAAATTCCAGGTATTTATAGTGCAGCCCATTACAATTTTAAATTTAGGGGGCCTGTTGTTTGCCCACTGCAATTTTAAACTTCAGGTATCTATTATTCTGCTTATTGCAATTTTAAATTTTGGGTGTTTGAGCTTCGACCTATCGCATGTTAAATTTATGGTGTCTGTTGTTCAGCTCACCGCATTTGCTTGACCTACTGTAATTATAAATTTTGAGTATCTATTGTTTGGCCCACTACAATTTTAAATTTTGGATGACTGTTGTTCGGCCCACTGCATTTTTAAGTTTCAGTGTCTGTGTTTGGCCAATTAACAATAAATTTCAGGTATCTGTTGTTTAGCCTATTACAATTTTAAATTTTAGGTGTTTGTGGTTCAGCCTATTGCATTTTAAATTCATAGTGTCTGTTGTTAGGGCCACTACAATTTTAAATTTTAGATGACTATTGTTCGGCTCACTGCATTTTTAAATTTTGATGTCTATGTTTGGCCAATTCACAATAAATTTTGAGTATCTGTTGTTCAACCTATTGTAATTTTAAATTTTGGGTGTTTATGGTTCGGTTTACTACATTTTAAATTCATGGTGTCTGTTATTCGCCTCTGCAATTTTAAATTTTGGGTGTTTGTTGTTCAGCCCATCACAATGTTAAATTTTGGGTATTTGTTGTTCAGCCAATTGCAATCTTAAATTTTAGGTCTTTGATGTTCGGCTTAGCGCAATCTTAAATTTAGAATAACTATTGTTTGATCTGTTGCATTTTTAAATTTTCGTGGTCTTTGTTTTGCCCATCGCATATTATATTTCGGGTGTCTGTTGTTTTGCTCATAGCAATTTTAAATTTCAGTTGTCTGTTACTCGGCCCATCGCAATTTTAAATTTCGGGCGTTTGTTGTTCGATCCATTGCAATTTTAAATTTTGGGAGTCTGTTGTTTGACCACTGTAATTTTAAATTCCGGGTGTTTGTTGTTCAACCCATAATAATTTTAAATTTTAGGTATCTGTTTCAGCCCACTGTAAATTTAAATTTTAGGTGTCTGTTGTTCAGCGCATCCAATTTTAAATTTCGATGTGTGTTGTTTGGCCCATCGTATTTTCAATTTCAAGTGTCTGTTGTTTGACTCACTGCTTTTTAAATTTTAGGTGTCTATAGCACGGCCCATTGCAATTTTAAATTTCAGGTGTATGTTATTTGACCCGCTCCAATTTTAAATTTAGGGTTCTATTGTTCGCCGACTGTAATTTTAAACTTTTGGTGTTTGTCATTCAGCCCACTGCAATTTTTTAGGTGTCTGTTGTTTGGCCCACTGTAAATTTAAATTTCAGGTGTCTACTGTTTAGCCCATCCAATTTTAAATTTTGGGTGTGTGTTGTTTGGCCTATTTCATTTTAAATTTTGGGTGTCTATTATTCGGCACACCATATTTTAATTTTCAAGTGTCTATAGTTCGGCACATTACAATTTTAAATTTCAGGTGTCTGTTGTTTGGCCTATTACAATTTTAAATTTCGGGTGTCTGTTATTAAGCCCATTTCACTTCAAATTTCGGGTGATGTTGTTTGGCCTATCGTACTTTAAATTTTGGTTGCCTATTGTTCAACTCACTACAATTCTAAACTTTGTGTGTTTATTGCTCAGGCCATTGCAATGTTAAATTTCGGGTGTCTGTTCTGCGGTCAACTGCAATTTTAAATTTTGGATGCTTATTGTTCGACTCACTTCATTTTTAAATTTTGGATATCTGTTGTTTGGCCCATTGCACTTTTAAATTTTAGGTGTCTATTATTTGGCCTATCACAATTTTAAATTTTGGGTGTCTATAGTTTGACCCATTGCATTTTTAAATTTTTGATGTTTGTTATTCGGCCCACTACAATTTTAAATTTCATGTATATGTTGTTTGGCCTATTGCAATTTTAGATTTTAGGTGTCTATTTTTCAACCCATTGCATTTTTAAATTTTGGATTTTTGTTGAATGAACCACTATAATTTTAAAATTCGAGTGTCTGCTGTTTCACTGGCTCTAGTTTTAAAGTTTGGGTAACTATTGTTTGGCCCATCACAAAGTTAAATTTCGAGTGTCTGTTAGTTTGCTTACTGCAATTTTAAATTTTGGGTGTCTGTTTTCAGTCCATTGCAATTTTAAACATTGGGCTTCTGTTCTTCAACCCATCGCAATTTCAATTTTAGAGTCTTTGTGGTTCGGACCATACATTTTTAATTCTGAGTGTCTATTGTTCATCCAATCGCATTTTAAATTTTGGGTGCTTGTTGTTTGGCCCATATCAATTTTAAATTTGGGGTATTTGTTGTTCAGCCCACTGCAATTTTAGATTTTAAGTGTCTGTTATTTGACCCATTCCATTTTTTATTTCGGGTATTTGTTATTCGGCCCATCACAATGTTAAATTTTAAGTGTCTGTTGTTCGGCCCACTGCAATTTAGATTTCAGGTGTCTGTTATTCAGCCCAATGCATTCTTTTATTTCGGGTATCTGCTCTTTGACCCATCGCAATGTTAACTTTTGGATGTTTGTTGTTCGGCGCACAGCACTTTTAAATTTTTAGTGTCTGTTGTAGGACCAATTTTCAATTCCAGGTGTCTGTGATTCGGAACTTCACAATGTTGACTTTCGGGTGTTTGTTGTTTGGCTCATTGCAATTTTAAATTTCGGGTGTCTGTGGTTCGCCCATCACATTTTAAATTTATGGTGGCTATTATTCAGCCCACTGTATTTTAAATTACTGGTGTTTGTTGTTCGGTCCACTGTATTTTTAAATGTCAGGTGTCTCTTACCCACTGCAATTTTAGATTTTGTGTGTTTATTGTTTGGCCCACTTTAATTTTAAAATTCGAGCATTAATCGTTTGTCCCATCGCAATGTTAAATTTTGGGTGACTGTTGTTCTGACCAATGCAATTTTAAATTGTTGGGTGTCTATTGTTCGGCCCACTACAATTTTAAATTTCGGATGTCAATTGTTCGGCCTATCGCAATTTCAAATTTCAGATTTCTGTTGTTTTTGAATTTCTAGTGTTGGTCGCTCGACCCATCGCATTTTAAATTCCTGGTGTTTATTGTTCGACACACGACATTTTAAATTCTGAGTGTCTGTTGTTCAACCCATAGCAATTTTAAATTTTAGGTGTCTATTGTTCGGCCTACTATAAATTTAAATTTCAGATTTCTACTATTCAGCCCATTGCATTTTAAATTTAGGTGTCTGTTGTACGGCCCACCACATTTTGAATTTTGGGTGTCTAGAGTTCAGCCTATTGCAATTTTAAATTTTAGGTGTGTGTTGTTCGGCCCACTGTAATTTTGAATTTATGGTTTCTCTTGTTTGTCCACTGCAATTTTAAACGTTGGATGTCTGTTGTTTGGCCATTTCCAATTTTAAATTTTAGGTGTCTGTGGTTCAGCCTATCGCATTTTAAATTCCTGATGTCTATTGTTCGGCCCACTGCATTGTAAATTATAGGTGTCTGTTGTTCGGCTCGATGACTTTTTAAATTTCAAGTGTCTCTTGTTTGACCCACTGCAATTTTAGATTTCGTGTGTTTGTTGTTTGGCCCACTGTAATTTTAAAATTCAGGCATCTATTGTTTGGCCATTCGCAATGTTAAATTTTAGGTGTCTATTGTTCAACCCATTGCAATTTTAAATTCTTAGGTGTCTGTTGCTTGGCCTAGTGCAATTTTAAATTTCAGGTGTCTATTGTTCGGCCCATCGCATTTTGAATTACTGGTGTTTGTTGTTCATTACATCGTATTTTAAATTCCGAGTGCCTATTGTTCAACCTATAGTAATTTTAAATTTTAGGTGTCTGGTACTCGACCCACTGTAAATTTAAATTTCAGGTGTTTGTTGTTTGACCTATTGCATTTTTAAATTTCAGGTGTCTATTGTTCGACCCACTACATTTTAAATTTCAGGTGTCTATTATTAACCCTTTGCATTTTTAAATTTCAGGTGTCTGTTATTTGTCCCATTGCATTTTTAAATTTTGGATATCTGTTGTTCAACTCAGAGCAATTTTAAATTTAGATATTATATTGTTCGACTCACTGCATTTTTAAATTTCGGGAGTCTGTAGTTCGGCCCATCATAATTTTAAATTTCGGATGTGTGTTGTTCGGCCCATATCAATTTGAGATTTAGGGTGACAATTGTTTGCCTAATGCAATTTTAAACTTTGGGAGTCTGTTGTTCGTCCCATCGTAATTTTAAATTCCAGGTGTGTGTTGTTCGCCCCCTGTAATTTTAAATTTAAAGTGTCTGTTGTTCAGCCCACTGTAATTTTACCTTTCGAGTGTCCGTTCTTTGGCCCACAACACTTTTACATTTTGGGGTATCTGTTCTTTAGCCCATCACATATAAAATTTCGTGTGTCAGTTGTTTTTAAATTTCAGGTGTTTGGGGTTCAGCCCATCGCATTTTAAATTCCTAGTATTTTTTATTTAGCCACCACATTTTAAATTCCAAATGTCTATTGTTCAACCCATAGCAACTTCAAATTTTGGGTGTCTGCTGTTCATCCATGCAATTTCAAATTTTGGGTGTGTGTTGTTCGACCCATCGCATTTTAAATTTCAAGTGTCTGTTGTTCGGCCTACCTTATTTGAAATTAGGTGTTTATAGTTCGGCCCATTGTAATTCTAAATTTAGGATATCTGTTGTTTGCCCACTACAATTTTAAACTTCTGGTGTCTATTATTCAACCCATCGCAATTTTAAATTTTGGGTATTTGTGCTTCGGCCTATCACATGTTAAGTTTATGGTGTCTGTTGTTTGGCCCACTCATTTTAGATTCTAGGTATATGTTGTTTGTCCCACTGTAATTTTAAATTTTGGGTGTCTATTGTTTAGCCCACTGCAATTTTAAATTTTGGATGACTGTTGTTCGACCTACTGCATTTTTAAATTTTGGGTGTTTGTGTCTAGCCCATCGAACATTAAATTTTAGGTGTCTGTTGTTTGGTCCACTACAATTTTAAATTTAAGATGTTTGTTGTTCGACCCACTACAATTTTACATTTCGGGTGTCTGTTATTCAGCCCATTGCATTCTTTTATTTCGGATGTCTGTTTTCGACCCATCATAATGTTAAATTTCGAGTGTCTATTGTTCGGTCCACGGTAATTTTAGATTTTGAGTGTCTGTTATTCAGCCCATTGCATTTTTTTATCTTGGGTATCTGTTGTTCAGCCATTGCAATGTTAACTTTCGAGTGTCTATTGTTTAGCTTGCAGCACTTTTAAATTTTGAATGTCTGTTGTACGGACCACTGCAATTTTTAATTTTGGGTGTCTGTGGTTCAGAACATCACAATGTTGACTTTTAGGTGTCTGTTATTCGGCCTATTGTAATTTTAAATTTTGAGTGTCTGTGGTTCGGCCCATCGTATTTTAAATTCTTGGTGTCTATTGTTCAGTCCAACGCATTTTAAATTACGGGTGTTTATTGTTCAGCCCACTGCATTTTTAAATTTTAGGTGTCATTTGTTCGGCCCATTGTAATTTTAGATTTTGTGTGTTTATTGTTTGGTCCAGTATAATTTTAAAATTCGAGCATCTATCGTTTGGCCCATCGCAATGTTAAATTTTAGGTGTTGTTGTTTGGCCTATTGCAATTTAAATTCTTGGGTGTCTGTTGTTCGAGCTATTGCAATTTTGAATTTCGGGTGTCTATTGTTCACCTATCACATTTTAAATCTTGGGTATCCGTTATTCAACCCACTACATTTTAAATTCCGGGTGTTTATAGTTTGGTCCATTGCAATTTTAAATTTTAAGTATGTGTTGTTTGGCCCACTACAATTTAGGGTTTCTGTTGTTCGGCCACTGCAATTTTAAACTTTGGGTGTCTGTTGTTCGGCCCATTGTAATTTTAAATTTTAGGTGTCTGTGGTTCGGCCCATTGTATTTAAAATTTCAGGTGTCTATTGTTCGGCCCACCACATTTTCAATTACGGGTGTCTATTGTTTGGCCCATTGAATTTTTAAACTTCAGGTGTCTCTTGTTCGACCCACTGCAATTTTAGATTTCATGTGTCTGTTGTTTGGCCTACTGTAATTTTAAAATTTGGGCATCTATCGTTTGGCCCAATGCAATGTTAAATTCTAGGTGTATGTTGTTTGGCCCAATGCAAATTTAAATTCTTAGGTGTCTATTGTTTGACATGCTATCATATTAAATTTTGTGTGTCTGTTGTTCGGCCTATTGTAATTTTAAATTTTAGGAGTTTGTTGTTTTTAAATTTCAGGTGTTTGTGGTTCGACCCATCCTAGTTTAAATTCCTGGTGTTTATTGTTCGGCACATTGCATTTTAAATTTTAGGTGTCTATTTTCCGACCCACTATAAATTTAAATTTCAAGTGTTTGTGGTTCGACCCATCACATTTTAAATTTCGAGTGTCTGTTGTTCGACCAACCACATTTTAAATTCTGGGTGTCTATAGTTCAGCCCATTGCAATTTTAAATTTAGGGTTTTTGTTGTTTGCCTAATGCAATTTTAAACTTCTCGTGTCTGTTGTTCAACTCATCCCATTTTAAATTCCTGGTATTTGTTATTTGGTCCATGGCATTTTAAATTCCGAGAGTCTGTTCTTCAAACATAGTAATTTTAAATTTTAGGTGTCTATTGTTTGGCCCACTGTAAATTTAAATTTCAAGTGTCTGTTGCTCGGCCCATCCAATTTTAAATTTTAGGTGTGTGTTGTTCGACTCATCGCATTTTAAATTTCGGGTGTCTATTGGTCTTCCTATTACAATTTTAAATTTTGGGTGTATGTTGTTTGGCCCATTGCACTTTAAATTTGGAATATCTATTGTTTGGCCTATCGCACTTTAAATTTCGGGTATCTGTTGTTCAACTCACTGCAATTCTAAATTTCTGTGTCTGTTGTTCAGCTCATTGCAATGTTAAATTTTGGGTGTCTGTTGCTCGGTCCACTACAATTTTAAATTCTAAATGTCTATTATTCGGCTCACTGCATTTTTAAATTTCAGATATCTGTTGTTCAACCCACTGCATTTTTGAATTTTGGGTGTTCATTGTAATTTTAAATTTCGGGTGTCTGTAGTTCAGCCGACTGACATTTTTAAATTTTTTATGTTTGTTATTTAGCCCATTACAATTTTAAATTTCGTGTGTCTATTGTTTGGCCCATTGTAATTTTAGATTTCAGATGTCTATTGTTTGGCCCACTGCATTTTTAAATTTTGGGTGTCTATTGCACGAATCACTGTAATTTTAAAATTCGAGGGTTTGTTGTTTTGCTAACTGCGTTTTAAATTTCAGGTAATTGTTGTTCAGCTCATCACAATGTTAAATTTAGAGTGTCTGTTATTCAATCTACTGCAATTTTAAATTTTGGGTGTCTGTTTTTGACCCGTTGCAATTTTAAACATCAAGTTTCTGTTCTTCAACCCATCATAATTTTAATTTTCGAGTGTTTATGGTTAAAACCATACATTTTAAATTCCGGGTATCTATTGTTCGTCCGACCACATTTTAAATTATGGGTATCTATTGTCTGGCTCATAGCAATTTTAAATTTTGGGTGTCTGCTGTTTGACCCATCACAATTTTAAATTTCAAGTATGTGTTGTTTGGCCCATCGCAATTTAAATTTCCAGTGTCTGTTGTTCAGCCTACTACAATTTTAAATTTGAGGTGTCAGTTGTTCCACCTATTGCAATTTTAGATTTCGAGTGTTTATATTTGGTCCATTGCATTTTTAAATTTCGGGTGTTTGTTCTTTGGCCCATCGTAATGTTAAATTTCGAGTGTCTGTTGTTTTTAAATTTCGGGTGTCTATTATTTGGTTATTGCAATGTTAACTTTCGAGTGTCTGTTGTTTGTCCCACAACACTTTTAAATTTTGAGTGTTTATTGTATGGACCATTGCAATTTTAAATTTCGGATATCTTTGGTTTGCAAATGTAAAAAGAGAAGAGTAAATGTAAGAAGAAAAGTAGACAAAGCTTTGATCCTACAATAATAATATCTAAACAAAAAATCCTTAATCAAGTCTCAATATTTAAAAAAATTAGAAAAATGAAAGAAAATGTATGTCTACAATTTGATTGAAAAGCAATACATCCAGAAGTAATCACAGCTCCACAAAATCTAAGGTTTTGCCAATCAAACGTCGTACTCTTCATAAGTTAACCTGCCGTTTTGAACAATTATAGAAAAACAAGCACCAATTTATTTGGCATGAGAAAAAAGAGTGGATAATGAATAAGAAATCAGCTATAAAATGAATAATTTTCACGAAAAACAAACTTGAAGGAGACCAAAGAAATAAGTGACAAAAGAGAATGAACTACAGTAAATAGAGATCACGATAGTAGACCATGAATAGCAGCAGATCACGTAGAAGAATATAAATGAAGAAAGAACATACCAATAAAGGGTATCAATGGATTTTTCCTCTACAAATGGAACTTGTAACTATATTTATACTAAACTATATTTAAGGAAGTATTTAGAATTGATTATATGTGAAAAATTTAAATTTTAATCAATTAATTACCGGGATATCATTTCTAATTGTTTACTGATATTAATTAATCCATCCATATCTCTATTTGTGTCTTTGACAAAATGTTACAAATATGTATTTATCATATCTTAATTGTTGATTGATATGATACTAAAGTTTGATAAATCAATTAAAGATTCCAATCAAATTAAATTTTTAGATAAATGTTGATTATAATCAATCAATATATTCAATATAATATATAAAAGTAAGGCCATGACTCATGACTTTTTGACAAGTGGCACTCTTTGGTTTAGACACATATCTTAATTCTTTTCTCGACACGTGGTATCCTCTCACAACACTCTCATAGAATAATTATAATTTAAAATCATGCATTTAGTACTCATTATAATCAACATTTATTTAAAAAATTTAATTTGGTTAGATTCCCTAATTGGATCATCAAATTTTAATATGATATCAATCAACTATTAAGAGATAATAATTAGGTTTTTTAGCTTCTGTCAAGGATATAAATAGATTTGGAATGATTAATTGATATCAATAAACAATTAAAAATGATATCTTAGTAATTAATTATTAAATTTTGAATTTTTAAATTATAATCCATTTTGAATATTTCCTTAAATATGATTTAGTATAAATATGATTACAAGTTTCATTCGCATAATCCATTCATATCCTCTCGTGTCCTTTCTCCAATCATACTTCTCTATATGATCTGCCGCTATTCATGGTTGCTGCGTGTTCTATTATTGTTTGTGGTCTTCATTTAGTGCAGTTCATTCCTTTTAGTTGCCTACCTCTATGTCCTTCCCTCGGGTTTTTTTTCGTAAAAAAATTTTATTTTATAGTTAATTTCTTATTTATTATCTATTTATTTCTCTCATACCAAATAAATTGCTGCATGTTTTTCTATAATCATTCAAAATGTTAGGTTAACTTGTGAGGATTGTGATATTTGATTAGCAAAAACTTAGACTTAGTAAAGTTATGGTTACCATTGTATGTGTTACTTTTCAACCAAATTGTAGATATAAATTTTGTTTCTTTTTTTATTTTTTTAAATAATATTGAGACTTGATTAAGGTTTTTTGTTTAGATATTGCTATTGCATGATCAATAGCTTTGCATACCTCTCTTCGTACATTTAGTCTCTGTATTCATTTAGATTGTTTTATTGTTCTACTTTAATTAATCATATAAATGGAGGCAAATATATTAGAAAAACTCTATGGCTGCATGCATCCTCTAACCGTAATGTATTCAATATCTCAATATATTTTTTTTATTTTCATTTTTTTTCAATTTACTATTTCTCTTCAAGTCCCTACTTCTTTTTCTCTTTTGTTTTTAGTCAAGTAAATGTTTATTGCATCTAATAAATGCAAATATATTAATTAGAGATATTTTTCTATCATTTTTACAATTTACACAATATAAGAAATTGCTCTAACAGTGTGATAGAAATGAGAAGCACAAAATTTTTGTTATCTAATAACGTATATTTTTAATGTAACCACTATTAAAATTCAAAATTACACTTTTACTAATTTTTTTGACATTTGTATTCCTTTAATCATTATATTAATCATCAGCTTGGAGATTTTATATAATCAATTCAAAGGGTCATTAAAATAAAGAATAATTATTGTATTTAATATTATATTTACTATTATATTTCTCAATTCAAAATCATGTATTTAATATTGTAATTAAAGTGTTAATATATGTCAATATATAAACATACAATAAATATTTAAGATTATAATTTGGCACCCTAATTATCAATATTTTAAATATTTGATTAATCGGTCTTTTTTTTAAAAAACAATTCTACATTAATGTGTTTCATACAAAGTAACTAATTAAATATTACTTTTGATTTTGACAATCTTGATATTAAAATTCTGATAACTAATCGATCAAAATTTAAATTTTGAAATTATAATTAATTCTGAATATTAAATTTTTTTATAAAATATAATTACTTAGAGAAATATTTAACATTTAAAAGAAGTTGATACTACTGTTGAAATAATTTAAAGTGATATAATTTAAATTATTTCAAAATTTACACAATCAATTTCTAACACTAGATAGATTCAAATTCAAAGTGATATAATTTTAAACAATTATCATTATTTAAAACATATGAATCAATATTTAAAAAAATATTTCAAGAATTATTATTAATGTATTTTATTAAGTGTCAAGAAAGTATCTTACTTTTTTATCAATAAGCATTGACATCATTAATATCTTATTAAATATTTAGGATTATAATTTGATACTCTAATTTTTAACATTTTAAATGTTTCATTGACTAGCTTATTTTATGAAATAATTCCACATTAATGTATTATATTTGAAATAACTAATTAAATATTATTTTGATTCTAACAATCTTAATAATAAAATCTTGATAACTAATTGGTTAAAATTCAAAATTTGAAATTATAATCAATTTTGAATATTGCTTTAAATTTATTTTATTATAAATATGATTACATTAATAAAATAGATGATAAGTTATAAACACTGTAAATTAAAATTAAAAATTATATTTAATTTTGAATATTTTCATAAATATATTTTATTATGAATATATATGTTTTTTTAAAATTTAAGGAGTTTTATTTTTCTGTTGCAACGTATATACTGCTTTAACGTACTTTTTACTCTTCATGATTATAGACTCAATGACTCATAATCATAAGACATAATACATTATTATTATATTATTTATAAAATAATACATAGTTGTTTTAAATGATTAAATGAGATTATTATGATATCTCATTAAAAAATTAATTTACTAATAATTTGTTTATAATGTGTCACTTTTATATCTTTCTTATTTTTTATAAAAATTTATAAAATATAAAGTACAAAAAATATTATGGCAAAATTTTGATTTTTTTTTTCATAGCTATAAGAGTTTTCATAATTCGCATTTTCGCAAATCACAACACATGTAGAGAGAAAAAAAAATGCAATAATGTAACTAATTATTTACTTTCATTATTTGTTATGATTTATATTTTAAATTGGACTAAACCTTCTAATTTAGTGAATAATATTATACCAATTATGTTCTATGTGATTACGTCTTAATTAGTGTATTTTGTTTGTTAATAATATATATGTATTTAATGGTAATGTTAAACTGAAAATAGATAAAAGTTATAAAGTATTTTGTTTAATTTATCTTTGTATTTATGTAAAACCCAATGATTATGCAAAGAAAAAGTTATATGTTTTATATATTTACTTTTTCGGATGTTTTCTATATAGAATTTGATTATATATTATGTTTATCATAAATATATATTTACTAACTTTTGTAATATATTAATTCGTTAATCGAGTAGTTAGCTGATAAATATTTTATGATAAAATATTATTTATATCATTACTCAAATTTATAAAGCTAAATTAAAAATTTTATTTGAATACTCAAAATTCTAAACATTTAATTTAAATTATACTAAATGGTGCACACATCATTGTAAAGGGTCCTTATTTTAGCGATTAGTCTCTTACTCAATGAGTGAGAGAATACTCTAGGAAACAAAAAAAAAATTATACTAAATGAATATATTCTTTTATTTTTTACATATAAAACTAAATAAAAATATAAATGTTATTTCATCCCAAAATCATTAATAGATTAACAATTAAGTTTGCAAATTTATCACATTTTACGTAAGATATTTTTTCTCCATGAATGTTATGTCAAGTTTCATTCATATTACCCTTTATATGATATATATATATATATATATATATATATATTCTCGAATCTCAAGTGCGCATATAGAAGAGGATGGCAGCCATGAAAAATTCTATGAAGAGTATAGAAGCAATGTTGCGGCAGATGATTCATAATACGGGAATATTTAGATTGTGATACTAAGCAAGGAAAAAGTAGAACCGCAGGAGACTTTTGACGAAGAAAATACAAAGAATTTGACAAATGAAAGTGAGCAGAACAATTCTAATTTTCTCAATTCTCCAAAGAATTTGACAAATGAAAGTGAGCAGAACAATTCTAATTTTCTCAATTCTCCAAGTGTCGAAATCAATGATAGTGCTAATCTTGTTGCGAATGTGATCCAAGTTATATTCTCATTTTCGTTATTATTTCCCAATGAACAAAAGGGAGGATTTTTGGGCTCTATTCAAGGAGAGCCTAACCAAAGAGTTGGGAATCAAAAAATTAAGGAGCAGTGTAATGAGGAAACAAAGAATTGGGAATCCAAGAGACAAATGGGGAAAGAGGAAAATCAAGATATGAGTCTTAAGATCATTGTAAAGGCAATCTTGAAGGCTTCTCTGATGGCAGACATTCAGTCACTGCAAGGGCTGAGACATGGCAGAAGAACACTAATGATTGAATCTTGTGAGGCTGTCTGATTGAAGCAAGAATGGAAGCCAAGCATCAGGTTCAGTCACATCCATGGTTTTAAATTGCGGTCCACAACCGCAATTGTGGCTGCAATATTACTATTGCGGAAGCCTCCTCAATTGCAATTTTTTTCCACAATTGTCCGCAATTTTTACAATTGCAACATAACTCCATCTGTAACCACAACCGCTAATACCGAGTACCACTACTCAGCAAGAGGAGAAACCAGATTGAACCAAATGAGGCTGTAGAATGTTTCTATTTCTGTTTTCTATTTTCAGTTAATTATGTTATTCCTGTTCTGCTGTTACTGTAGCTTCTGTTAATTCTGTTTTCTGTTATTCCTGTTGATTTGTTTCTGTTAGCTGTTAGTTGATTAGTTAAGTCTTCTATTAGTTAGTCTGTTAGCAGTAACTTGATGTATATAAATATCTATGTAAGTTAACTTTCAGGAACACAGTGTGAATAATAAGATTTTCCTTCCATATACAGCTTCGTTCCCAACTGTTCCTATTCTGCAGAACTGTTCTGCAACCTTTCTACATCCTACAAAATTATTCTACAGATTTTCACATGGTATCAGAGCTCTGCTTCTACTGCTTTCAACTATGGCAAATCTAGTCATTGAAGCTTTACAAAATCCTACCAGCCCTTATTACTTGCACCCAAATGAGAATCCTGCATTGGTGATGGTTTCACCGGTCCTTACAGGTCCCAATTACTATGATTGGGCAAGATCCATGATCATGGCATTGGACACCAAGAATAAGCTTGGTTTTGTTGATGGTTCCCTTCCAGCCCCAGAAGCTGGAGATTCACTTCACCGAGTCTGGCAAAGATGCAACAATATGGTGCTTTCTTGGATCATACACGCATTGGAGCCTATATTAGCTAAAAGTGTTCTTTGGATCAAGAAGGCTAGCGATATGTGGAGAGATCTTAAGGATAGGTTTTCTCAAGGAGATGCCTTCCGAATTGCAGAATTACAGGAGGAATTGCATAGTTTGAGACAAGGTGAAATGTCTGTCTCCACTTATTTTACAAAATTGAAAATCATTTGGGATGAATTAGATGAATTCAGGCCAATACCTAGCTGTAAATGTGAAATTCCTTGCTCTTATGATGGTTATGACATAATGAGGCAGTATAGGCAGAATGATTACTCTATAAGGTTCTTGAAAGGCCTAAATGAAGAGTTTTCAACAGTGAGATCTCAAATCATGCTGATGGAGCCTATACCACCTATAAACAAGGTATTCTCATTGGTAACTCAACAAGAAAGGCAGAAAAGGGATATCACATTTGATGATGGTAAAATTCTGGCAGTTGGCACTGATGCTACTGCAGCAGAATTCAGAAAACCAGCATATGCCAAAGGCCAAGCTGGAGGAGGATCTGTAGGCAGAGGCAACAATGCAAACAAGTTCTGCACATATTGCAACAAACCCAGACACACAGTGGAGACACGTTATCGAAAGCATGGTTTTCCACCAGGCTTCAAATTCAGAAACCAAACTACAGGAGTGAATTCTGTTGATCTCCCCAGAGATAATGACATGCCAGTTTTTGAAAACCATGTTCAAGAAAATTCTAAAGGAATAAATAGATCAGTCACAGCCCAGATTTCCCTTTTCTCTATAGCAGTGTCAACAGATTCTAGCCTTGCTTAAGACCACAAATTATAGCACAACCTCCCACAATGCTAACCAGATCAGCACTTATGCTACAGACAGCCATTTCACAAACCTCTCAGGTACTGCCCTTAGTCTTTCAGCAAACCCCTACCTCAAGCTCCTGAATAATAGACACAGGAGCCACAGACCACGTTTGTTTTTCTTTGTCACATTTTGTCACATTTAAGAGAATTAGTCCCATAGCAGTTAGATTACCTAATGGTAAATAGTTAACTGTAAATTTTTTAGGTTCTATTCAGCTTTCAGATAACTTGTTCTTATTTTGATGTTCTTTATCTACCACATTTCTATTTTAACCTCATTTCAGTGACAAAGCTCACCTCGTCTCTTGCCTGTCAATTAACCTTTTATCATGATAAATGTGTGATACAGGACATACAAGGCTCGAGGATGATTGGTACAGCTGATGTTGAAGCTGGACTATACACATTGATAGTCCCTAATCCATTCAAATCCACTTCTATACTGAACAGCAAAGCCATATCCGTAAATAGTAACCTTCACAATGGATTTGACCTATGGCATTTTAGGTTAGGACATCCATCATCTATCCCCATCACTATATTACAGAAACAAGATGCCTCTATTTCATGTAACATGAATAACATTTGTGACATTTGCCATTATGCTAAACAAAGAAAACTTCCATTTCCTACTAGTAGTTCAAGATCATTACAATGTTTTGAAATGTTACATGTAGATATTTGGGGTCCATATGTTGTTAATGGCATCCATGGACATAAATATTTTCTTACTTGTGGTTGATGATTACTCAAGGTACACTTAGATATCCTTGATGAAAACTAAGTCAGAAGCTAAAGACCAACTGCAGAATTTTTTCTACTTGATTGAAAACCAATATGAAACCAAAGTAAAAGTCATCCGTAGTGACAATGATAAAGAGTTTTCCATAACAGAATTTTATAGTAAAAGGGGGATCATACACCAGACCACATGTGTAGAAACACCACAGCAAAATGCTGTGGTAGAACGAAAACATCAGCATATACTAAATGTTGCAAGGGCATTAATGTTCCAATCCAATTTACCCTAACTATTCTGGACTTACAGCATATTACATTCAATGTATCTCATCAATAGGATACCTAGCCCCCTATTATCACATAAATCTCCTTATGAACTCCTGCATAACAAGGTGCCATCTTTCGAGAATTTAAAAGTTTTTGGTTCTTTGTTCTTTGCTTCAACTATCACATCACATAGACGCAAGTTTGATGCTAGAGCACGAAAATGTATTTTCCTATGATACAAAACTAGAACTAAAGGCTATATTCTTTTTTATTTAAACAACAGATAAATATTTTTGTCTAGACATGTCATTTTTTATGAGTCACATTTCCCATTTCACAACAGCTAAATTCATCCACGGCCTGCTGACAGTATGCACACAGTTCAACTACCACATTATAGCCAACTTTCTGATTACACCAGTACACTTGACCAATTACCATTCACATGCAATTCACCTTCAGACATAATAGCAAATTCGGCTATAGAAACAGAAACTGTTCCTAACCCTCCACCTAGACACTCTACCAGAATCAGAAAACAACCAACCTACTTGCAGGACTATCACTGTGGATTGTCTACTTCAAGTTCAATACCAAATCATGCCTCAGGTAATGCTTATCCTTTATCAGATTTTATCTCCTATAATTCTCTTTCCCTAAAACACAAATACTTCACTCTTTCATTATCCACCACAGTAGAACCAACCACATACTCTCAAGCTGTCAAGCATAGTTGTTGGCAGCAAGCTATATGAATCAAGAAATCACAGCTTTGGAGCAAAATGAAACCTGGATCTATACTGATCTACCTAAAGGTAAAACTCCTATTGGATGCAAGTGGGTTTATAAAATTAAACACAAGTCTGATGGTTCTATAGAAATATATAAAGCCAGATTAGTGGCCAAAGGATACACTCAGCAAGAGGGAATTGATTACTTTGTTACATTCAACCCAACAGCTAAAATGACAACCATTCGTGTGTTATTAGCCATTGCAGCTGCAAAAGGATGGTTCCTTCAACAGCTGGATGTCAACAATGCTTTTTTACATGGAGACCTTGATGAGGAAGTCTATATGGTGGTTCCCCAAGGTGTTATTCCTCCCAAACCGAATCAAGTTTGCAAACTACAGAAGTCCCTATATGGACTTAAACAAGCTAGCAGACAGTGGCACTCGAAATTGAGCTCTTCCTTAATTTTATCAGAGTACTATCAATCAAAATATGATTACTCATTGTTTACAAAACAGAATGGATCATCCTTTACAGCAATTCTGGTTTATGTTGATGATATCATCATATCAGGAAATGACATGCAGGAGATTTCAGGAATCAAAAGGTTTCTAGATACAACATTCAAAATCAAAGATCTTGGAGATGTCAAATATTTTCTGGGACTTGAGATAGCAAGGTCACACAAAGGCATTATTTTGTCACAACGGAAATATGCTCTAGAAATGTTGACTGACACAGGGCTACTAGTATCTAAACCTGCCAAGACACCAATGGAGTCTAATATCAAACTATATAAAAGTTCTGCAATAGTCTATGCAGACAGTTCAGCATATAGAAGGCTGATTGGTAGGTTAATCTACTTAACTAATACTCGGCCGGACATTGCCTATCCAGTACAGCAGCTCAGCCAGTTTATGTAAAATCCAACTATTGCACATTACTAAGCTGCTACAAGAGTGCTTCGGTACATTAAAGGCAATCTGGGACATGGCATTTTCTTACCAGCACAGTCAGATTTTCGGCTCAAAGCCTTTTCAGATTCTGACTGGGCTGGCTACACTGAAACCAGAAGATCTATAACTGGTTTTTTGCATTTTTTTAGGAGACTCCCTCATCTCATGGAGATCTAAGAAGCAGACAACAGTCTCCAGGTCATCCTCTGAAGCAGAGTACAGGGCCATGGCAGCCACCACTTGTGAATTACAGTGGCTACAATTCCTACTGAAAGATTTTCATATTCCATTCACTCAATCAGCATTGCTGTATTGTGACAACTAGTTTGCAAGGCACATTGCAGCAAATCCAACCTTTCATGAAAAGACCAAGCACATTGAGATAGATTGTCACATAGTCCGTGAGAAGATATACAATGGCCTTGTCCACCTCATGCCAATCTCCTCCACTAATCAGTTAGCTGATATATTCACCAAGCCTTTGGTTGTAGCTTCATTTCATCAAATACAAAACAAGCTGGGCATGTATGACATACATTCTCCAGCTTGTGGGGGGTAATACCGAGTACCACTACTCAGCAAGAGGAGAAACCAGATTGAACCAGATGAGGCTACAGAACGTTTTCTGTTTTCTGTTTTCTATTTTCAGTTAATTCTGTTATTACTGTAGTTTCTGTTAATTTTGTTTTCTATTATTCCTGTTGATTTGTTTCGGTTAGCTGTTAGTTGATTAGTTAAGTCTTCTATTAGTTAGTCTGTTAGCAGTAGCTTGATGTGTGTATATATATATGTAAGTTAACTTTCAGGAACATGGTGTGAATAATCAGATTTTCCTTCCATATACAGCTTCGTTCCCAACTGTTCCTATTCTGCAGAACTGTTCTGCAACCTCTCTACATTCTGCAGAATTATTTTGTAGATTTCCACAACCACAATTTAAAACTATGATCACATCAAAGATACACGCTGGAATATGAAGCCATGGAAGCTCGTTTTCAACCGTGGAAAGGACTTCAATACATCAGGGAGGTCTTGGATCTTGGTCACGAAGGAGAATCCGGTCCATTATGCGAAATTGCAGCAAGAACCTCTTCCACAACTATAGGTATATGCTACTTCCTCTGTCCACTGCTTCTCATCTCCATCAATAGCCTTGAATGTGGGCAACGGGGATTGGTGGGTCACTATCAACAGTGGAGGTGTGGGTCAGATTAATGGAAGGTTTAGTCATGAGAACAAGCATAATTTGGTGTTGATGGTCTGTAATATTGTAGAAAATGGTAGAAGTGGTAGAGAGTTTTGGTGTAGCAATGACACCAACATTAGCCTAGTATACACTGTAGTAATTATAGTGTTAATTTTGCAAGAAATTGTAGCACAGGTGGTCCTTTTCGGTGATTCTACAGCAAATAATGAGTCAGAACCCCATGAGACAGTAGGATTATACTATTAGATTGGATCCTTTAGCTAATTTTTTTTTAAAAAAAAAAATAGAGGAGAATTTGATATCACCAACAAGCATTATCGGGGTTCAGTGATTTTTACAAGAGTATGTGCATGAGCAATAGAGGTGCTCTGCAATTGAGGAAGAAGAAGGATGAAGAAAATTTTTCCTTTTCATTACAGGAGTTGTGTTCTTTCACTAATTCCAGCTACTATCTAAAGATGGACTCTGTAAGTATTCCTATTCAACTCTTCAATTTCGTAATGTAGAAGCTATTCCTAAATTGCTGGATTGAGTTTTTTCTTTCAATGGTAGTGGCACAGTGGCATTAGCTTTCAAGTGGCAAGTGGTTGGTTTCTTTGGTACGGTGCCTTTTGCTTCAAAATGCGGTGAAATGTCCCACCACTTGTAATTGGGCTCCAGAATATCATTCTGGACAGATTTCACACTTTGACTATTTGAGGTTGACCAAATGGTGCACAAGTTGACTCCTTGGGGTGGGTAAGATGTAACGTTTAGGACAAGGTTAATTTGAAGGAAGGGCAATTGATACGAATTGTAAAGATAAAAGAGTATAGTTAATTAGTAAATATTATTTAGTTAGTAGTATAAATAAAGTTTAATAGGTTAATTGATAGATTAAACAAGTGATTTGTGATAAAATTAATCTTAAGAGTTATCTCTGACTCGAATAAAATTAGTATGGAAGTTATTTCTCTAGTCAAAGAGAGGGAATTTGTATCAACTTCTTATTACCGTGTATGATCTTCAATTTTTTATAATGATAAGTTCCAATATAGCAGATTTATTTTCACTGTCATCTTCAATAATAGTATTACCACATCACTCTTCTATCAATAGAGAATATTATTGTTAGGTGTATCTGAATCACAGATATCACAAAGAAGAATTGGATTACAGCGATAGAACCTACTAAAAAAATTTACTTCATGAGAAATTGATTATTCAATTGTTATCATGAACCCACTCAAGAACCTTCTTTTATTTTTTTGACATGCACTCGAGAAATTTTTGAGATCCGCATGTAACTAAGGAATTGCTATATATTATAAACAAGAGTTTAATTGAAACAGTTTTTGCATAGGCTAGATACGCGGCTGTCGTAAGGTTGGTAAGTATAATTAAAAAAAAAGTAAAACTTATTATTAGAGATTAATTTTGTCGATTCAATCTCTCTCAAAGTTTCAAATCATTCACAAATTTTATTATTTTCTTCCTTTTAATTTTATTAATTTAATATTTCAAAAGGACTAAATTATTGTGAAATTAAAATTTAAGTAATTAAAGTGATAAAATTAATCTTTAAAAAACTAAATTGATAAAAGTATATCTTTTAATGAATAAAAATATATTTTACTGAAAAAAGGAAAACGAGATTAGGAAGAGATGATGACAGCACATGGTATACTCATGGATTCAAAGTAACAGATCATGCCATTCAACGAATATATCATGAATGGTAAAAGCCACAGTAAGAGATCAATTTACCTGTTGATGAAAACTCCTCTTGCAGAACCTTCTTGCTCTTTTAGTTACTTCAATTTTTCTTTTTATCTCTGCTTCTCTTCCTGTCAGTGGTAGCTCTCTCTTTCTTTCTTTTCTAGCAATCCTGTCTCCTACCTTTCAACCTCTCTAGCAATTTTCTTTTCTTTCTTTTGGTAAGCTTGTGATCACTTTCTGCATTTATAGAACTAGCCTCATTAAATCTCTTCAATCAAATTTATCAATTAGTGCTAATTTCTCTCAAGTTTTCAATCAATGCAAATTTCCTTTAATAAAATTTCAAACAACATTAATTCCCATAAATCGTATTATTATTTGATTTTCACATTGATTTCTTTCAAAATTTATCTTCATTAATTGCTAATCACATTATTTAATTTTTTTTAAATTAATTAAGCCCTTTGTTTTCAATCTAGAAGATTGGATTTGGATTTATTGAGTTACTATATTAGAAATGAGATTGAATTAATAGAATTTTCAAAGTGAATTAAATCATGGTCTAAGTTATTATTAATATTTTTTATTTTATTTTTAATTAATTTTATTGGTCCAAACAGAATATGGTATTAACAGTTGTCACTCTTTACTTGTTTCTTTTTAGAGAATATGAATTTCATATTATCGTTTTAAGGAACGAGTAAAAACATGAACTCTTATTTTATCTAGTCATGAATGGAACAATGCAAGAGAACTACAAACGCAACAACTGATCGAGGCCTGAAATTCAAAACACAATGGGCGGACTGGGTTACGAAATTATAAAAACTGTGGACAAACTAGAAGCCCAAATTTTGAAAGACAATGGCAGAACTGGGGGGCTCGAAAATTAAAAAAAAAAATAGCGGCAAACTGGAAGCTTGAAAATAAAAAAACTATTAGTATGATGCACCTGAAATTAAAAAGCAATGGGTCTGAAGCACCTGAAATTTAAAAAGGGAAAGCCCTGATGCTTCCAAAATTTTAAAGACATTGGGTCTGATGCTCCATAAAAATAAAAGGCGACAGGTCTAGTTCACTCAAAAATGATAGAAGGTAAATGTAATGGGTTTGATACACCCGGCATTAAAGAGCAATGGGTCTAATGCACTCAAAAATAAAAGGAAATGGATCTATAGCACTCGAAATTAAAGACAAGAATCTGATGCACCCGAAATTTAAATGACTAAATAATAAATGTTACAGGTCTAGGGCACTTATAGTTATAGAGCAACGGGTCTGATCTACCAGAAAGAAAAAGCAATTGGTCTAATGCATCCAAAATTAAAGAGCAATGGGTCTGATGGGCTCGAAATTTAAAAGGAAATGGGAGTGATGCACTCGAAAATTTAAAAGCAATGATAATGTACCTAGAATTTAAATGACAAAATAATAAATGCAATGGTTCTCTGCACCCAAAATTAAAAGGCAGTGGGTCTGATACACTCGAAAGTTAAAGAACAAAATCATAAATGCAATGGGTCTAATGTACTCGAAATAAAAAGGTAGCGGGTCTAATGCGCCTGAAAATTAAAAAGCAATGGGTATGATGCATCTAAAATTTAAATGACATAATGATAAAGGCATTTGGGTTTGAAGCACCCATAATTCAAAGACAACGAGTTTAATGCACTCGGAATTTAAAAACCAATGTGTCGGATGCACTTGAAATTTAAAAAGCAATGGTTTTGATACACAGGCAATGGATCTCAACTACATAGAGTTTAAAGATTGTGGCTTTCATCTTTCTTCTACCTTTCTTCCTTTCTCTTGAACTCTTCATTTTTTCTATTTTCATTTTCATGTATGGTTTCTAAGACTATGTTAGACTAGATTTTCCTTTGCTTAATGATGAATTCAAAGCCCTAGACATGACTTTGTAATTTATTTTAAGATATTATTCTTCAATTTTCAATTGAAATTACTTGTGTTCTTCTATTTGAATTGTTCATGAAGTTTATCTTGATTTGTTTAGGTCGCCAACTAAATTGATCTTGATGAATTTCTAATGCTAGATTCTTAGGCTTGATATGTAATTGTTTCTTAATCACAATTGGCAGTTTGCAACTAATGATTATAATCCTAGTTTTCGTTAATTGTGATGGGGAATGCAAACTAAGTCAAATAATATGAGCTTATGTTTATTGCTTAGATCAACCTCTCTTTTTGAACTTAATACTTTCGTTGAATTAAATCCAGAGAGCTTGTTCTAGATTGTTTAATGGATAAAGATTAAATAGAAAGCTTGTTATATTTAATGATAAATTACGGAAAGATTGGGATAGCGGAGCTTGTTGCTATCTTTGGTATATTGATATCAATGATCTTTACTTTGTCTAGTGGAAGAGAGAATAAATCCCTTAACAGTCTTCATTATTATTGTTTTCACTTTAAATTCTCTTTTAGTTTCTATTATTTAGTTTCATTAACCCCTATTTATATTCAGTTTTAATAACTTATTTATTAGACCCAATCCTTTACAAGAGTGACCCTTGCTCATTATTATCAAACAAGATCATCTTTTGGGAAGGTTTCATTTGGTGACCCTTCTAGGATCGCATCAACAACTAATGTATTCTTGGCAATGTTACGCCAAGTGTCAAATAATTGGATGATATATAACTGTGTTCTGTACGCTCACAAAGTTAAATATAAATGAGTTTAACAAATCTATCGTGAACAATAATATTTGGATTATGGTTGTGGCAATTGTTAAAAAAAATAAAAAGTTATACCTAAAAGATTAATGGAGGCTCTAGTTACAAACAAATACTTAAAATACTTTAAATTTTGACATAAAATGAAATCCATGCATGATGAGATAACAAAATAACCGTTATATACCAGTAAAATAAAAAAGACAAAAACTTTAACTTCCTAGCTAGCTTTTGCAGTATAGACAAGGTTGATAATTAACCAAAGAGTTTAATTAGGCCCACGTATGTCAAAAAGCACTTGAGAAAAGTGCTTAATTAGTCCACGAGAATAGAATTAAGTGCTGCTTGAATGGAAAATAGATGCAGGAACACGTAAATTATGACGCCAACATAGCCAACACCAATAGCTACAAGTACCCGAATGCAATACGATGGAACTAGGTGATATAGGGGGAGCCAACGCGCATGAAAGTTGCCATTCCTTTCCATGAGAGCAATAGCCAGAGCTGCTGAGCAACTTGAGGAGAGCACCACAACCAAAACCTAGTCAACAGCAGCATCATATTCAATCAGAAAAACTCATGCAGAGAAATATGACTCATTGGTTCAGGGAAAGGACAATTTTAGATGTTCAGTAAACAAATATTTTTTTAAGAGAAAGAAGTTCTATAGGGTTTTTCTGTTCTTTTTCCTAACGTTATTTTACAATGACGACAAGAATCAAGTTGTTTTTCACAAAGTTGCTAAAGGATTGTTTAAAATGATAAATTTTACAATTTAATTTTATTTGTAAATCAAATCTTTTGTTTGGAAAATTATAAAATTTGTACTAATATGATTTGAAAATTCATAGAAATCTAATAGATTTTAATTAGGTTGATTTAGAAATTCTTTTAAAACTGAAAGAATTTTAATGAATTTTAATGGATTTTATATAAATTTACTGTTATATCTTTAATAAAGATATAATAATCATATAATCATAAGTGTAAAAAAGTAAATTTCTTAAAATAAAATTAATTCAATTCTTTTTTAGTGTATTCAAAACATAAAAATTGATTTCTAAATAAATTCAAATCATAATTTTTAAAATGAATTTCAAACATAAAAATTAAATTTCAATTTTATTATTTTAAAAAAATTCCTACTAGATATCTATCAGAATATTAAGTAAAATCACTTCAACAAATCCTCCTCAACTATCTAAAGTAATTATTTTTAACCTAAAAAGTGATTCTTATAATACATAATCACCAAAGAGTTTTAAGTAACTTATAGAAGCAGTCGGTAAAGCATCTTCATATATATTAATTATATATTTGAGTAATACCGCATCTAAAGCAACGATGAATCGCCACAGTAAACTTTTTGTTGGAAGGCAAACGAGAAGAGCGCTGTAAGCAGAAGCTGCAAAATTTGCAAATACAAAGCACCTGTAGCAAAATGTGAATGCAAAGTGAAACAAGGGTTAATCTTATAATTTAATGAGAGAGAGAAATATAAGTTGAACTTTTTGAAATTTTTTTATATATTTTTAAAATAAATAATGAAATAAATAATACATAATATTAAATTTAATATTATTTTTATATGTTTATCTTATATTCACCTGCATCAAATATAAAAAAGCACTAGTCTATGTGTACACAAAAATTTCTCCAACTTCTTGTCCTTACCAATAAGGCGCCAAGTCGCCAAAGGACGCGTAGACTGAGCGGTCAACGCAAACGGCTGTTTGATGTGCACTAATCATCACACTGCCAGCAGCAAGAGTAAATATGGAGGTTACGCACCTCAAAGAACGCGGCAAAATATCACCATTCCTTGCCATGAGTTGTTTTATAACAACCACCCACTGCAAATACATTAGAAAAAACCAAAAAAACAATGGGTAAAGGGTAAGGTTAAATAGCTAAATCTGATGAGTTTATTTCATATATATATATATATATATATATGATTTAATTTTTTTTTTGTTATAAGACTATCTTATTCAAGAGAAATAAATACGAATATTTTATATACAAAAATTTATTATAATAAATTATAAATCTATTGATTATATTTTAATTTTTTTTTTATTTTTCTAACAAAACACTCTCATAAATAATAAGAAAAAATCATGATCCTATAATATCTTATTCACAAACCGAAACTAAAAATGCAACTTAATTTGAAATAAAGAATACACAATTTTTATTATCCCCACTCTTCGTTGTTAAAATTTTCTCCTTTATTCATATTTTTTATTAATTCACTTTCATGTATCTTATTTTATTTTATTTTATACTTTATTCTTTCTTTATATTATACTGTTTCTTGTTAAAGGCATATATAAAATTCACTTGGCAAGTTTTTTTTCGGTACATTGCACTTCGCAAGTTTTAGAGAACTATCCAATCAACAAAATCCACTTGAAAGCACTGTCCTATTTCAACGAAATCTAAAAAAAAAAATGATAATAAAGCCAAACAAATTAAAACCCAATTTTATATGACAGCACATTTTTGTGGTTATCTGGGAAACAAAGAAAACATGAACAATACTTGACCATACCAAGATGCAATCGAAGCAAAAGGCAACTTTTAATTCGCTGATTATGTTTAGAAGGGAACAAGAGATGCTATGGACAAGAATCAAATAACAAGACAAGGAACCAAAAACCCATGCAAATAAAAAAGTTAAACAACTAATTAACCATACAAATTAGAATAAAAATCCAAACTTAGAAACCTTAATGCCAACCAAGACAGCCAAATACATTATCATAGGCATATTGGATACGTTAAAAAGTTGCATATACATGGATACCTTTACCAAACAGAACAAGAATTGAGGACTGGAGTGGCAAAGCTTCTCCTCCCTCCTTCTTGAAAACTTCTAATTCCTTGCCTTCTCTCGTTTTTTTATTTTTTTTTATTCTTGCAAAATTGTGTATTCTTTTGTGGGGTTTCTCCCTACCCTTTTATAGACTTACTTCCACGAAAGTCTCTTCCATCAATTTTTCCAATCACTGCAAATTTATCTCAATTACATTTTTTCATTGATGCAAATTTTCTTAAATCAATTTTCAATCAACATTATATCAGATTTTAATTTGATTTCAAATCAATTAGAATTAATTTATCAGATATTATAAAAAAATTAATTAACTCTATTTTTTTCTTAGGAGATTAGGTTTAGATTTATCAAATTGTCCTTATTAGACTAGTTTATTAGAAGTGATATCAGACAATTAAGTTTTCAAAAAAAATTAAATCATGGATCTAAGTTATTCTTAATTTTTTTGTTATTTTTCATTTTTTCTTATTTTGTTATTTATAATTAATTTTATTGGTCTAGACAAAATATGATATTCACTTCCTCAAAAGGTGTCTTCCTTCTATTTTTATAGGTTTAAGGAAACCCTAACTTTTTAGTGGCAGAGAAGGTTTCTTGCAATTAGGACAAGGAGAAAGATGGTTCGAGTTCTATAATGACGGTTCGTATCTTAGGTTTAATTCTTATTATTTATTTTTTAAATAGACAATATTTTAGAAACACGTTAAATTGTTTCTTTTGTTATATAATTCAGTAAAATTTAAAAATAATTATTAAAAAAAATTAATTAATAGACACTAATAATCTAGTCATGAGCCAACAAATATCTCAAATTATTCTATTAAAAAATTTTAAAAAAATTGTTTACACTATAATATTTTTCTTAAAGAATTGGAAGAGGATAAACACTATCCCATAAAATAAATTTCTCCTAATATACATACGTTCTTCCACTCTTGCCCCTATAGTTTAAAAGCATTTGCCTCCAATATCAGTCAAAATTGGGTTGAATGGATATTTAATAATTTAAATCTAGCTGGCAGAACTACACTTGCTCTATCTGCCAGATATATTTCTTTTGATCGTGTCTTAGTTTTGTAGACCAAAAAAATAATTACAATCATTAACATGAAAAAAATTAAAATGTAGCACGTGAGTTAAATTTAAAGAGAGTAAATTTTTAAATAACAATTATAAATTTCGCTCTCATCATTTCATACTATTATATTTTATGTCTAAATATAAACATTTGAAAGTTAATTTTTTTTTTATAAACTATGAGTATCTGCATAGGATTTGGTTCATTTGAATCGCTTCATAAGTTTAATATGTTCGGACCGAAAATAATAATACTATAGTCTTTTCCATAAAATAAAACTCTAAAAAATCGAACTACAGTCCTCGTACTTAAGAATATAGTAAAAGTTAATTTTTTTATAAATATATAATTTGTGACTGATTTTAATTGGTCATATAATATCAATAGTGAAAAACATTTTTGACAGATTTTTCTTAGTTAAAATATCTTGGACTGATTTTGTGACCTATATTATAAAAAAGAATTGGTCAAAAAAAATTATTGGCAGAAATTTATGATTGAATTTGCAACAGAGATATTGGTCATAAATTTATGTCATTATTTGTGATTGAATTTTTAAGAAATTTTTTTGAGAAAAATTAATAACTAAAATAATATCAATCACCAAATTGGTAGAGAAATATATATCGTATTATTTATGACCAATTTCTTTTCAGTTAAAAATATGAAAAAAATTGATAATTAAGATAATATCAATTAGTAAACCGGTCACTAAAATAGAAAGAATTATTTGTGATTGATTTCTCCATAAAAAAATTCAAGAAATATTTAATAAATAAAATAATATTTATTATGCAGACGCAAACGCCGATTCCTATACATTACATATGACAGGATGCAGAAATTTTTGGTTGGAAAAGAAATAACGGGAGAAGTTATATTTAATGTATGATTGTGTAAAATTCTATCTGATTTAAATATGACTTATTAAATTATGTGCCGGAACTATTTTTAATTGCTATTACATGTCAGAAAAGATTTGATTATGAGCACTGTTTATGTACGCGGAAAGAATTCGTCCTCATAAAAGGAATGTATATATTTGATTCATGGGCATATTTTTTACCCAAAAAAAAAAAAGAAAATTCTTGGCTTCAATTTATTTAATTTCAAAAGCCCTGCATTCTTCGCCAGTTATCTAAAAAAAATATATATATATTAAATATTCATAATTTTTTTTACTAGAATTTTTGACAGAATAATTTTATATGTTTATTGACTCTTGTATAGATGTGTGATCTTTACCACTTAATTTTATTTAACAACTTTTTTTAATTTTTACTGAATTATATCAATAATTCTATTTTTGTTTTCACTGTGAAACGTTAATCAAAAGGTAAAATGCTAGCAATAAATTAGCCTCAGTTTGGTTATATATTGATAATCTTCATAACGAAGATACAAAATGCTTGCAGTTTTTGTTTCATGATCAAGGAGTGGAGTTAAGAGATTTTTATTGTATTGCAACGAGAAAAAAAAAGGCTTTCTTGTTTGGAGGCCAAATTACAAAAAAAAAATAAAATGGCGAACCCCTCAAGAATAACTACCAGCCGTCCCTTATTTAGAATGAAATATTTTTTAATTAAAAATTTAGGTTGAAGAAAAAACTTATCCAAGTTAAAAATACTTACAAATGATTCACTAATAAGAGAATTCATTAATCAAATTAAGATGAAGTGTAACATTCCTTTAAAAATAAAAAGATATATATGTGTGTGTGTGTGTGTGTTGTGAAAGCCCATTAAATATTAAAAAGGGTTCTAAGCCCTATAAAGTAGATCAAGACCAAGTAAATAAACCCAAGTCCTAATAGAGATAGGTTTAGGACCAAAAGATGGCCCAAACATGGTCCTAGGCTAAGCTAATCCATAGTTAGGACTAAACCCAATGAGAAAACTAAGCCAAAAAGCCTAGGACCTAGTTAGAAAAGGCCCCAAAGCCATATGGTCCAAGAAGCGAGAAAAGAACAAGACAAACTTCATCTCCTAAGTACATGCATGTGAGCTTAAGGGAAGAAAGACTAAGAAGCTTGTTCAAATAAGACTAGGATATTCTTAAAAAGATTCTCTATGAATTAATGGAGAAAAGACAAAAATTGACTCTTACGCAGGCACAGAACATGTGAAGCACTCAAAAGAAGCAAGAAGGTCTTGTAAGTAAGCTAGTCAAGGATAATATAACAATAAATGAAATGTAATTATAATAAGACTAACTAAGAAAGAAGATATCTAGTTGAAAACTAAGGAAACAATTAGATAATAACTAAGTTATCCCTAAGTCAACACTACCAAGATAAAGATATAGTTAAGGTAACTACATTAGACTAACTTAGTTACTTTAAATAACTAAATAATGATGACCTATTGGGTAAGAAGACATGTGGATATTTTTAATAAGGCCAAAGCAAAATCTAATCTTAAATGTAAAGACCGCATGGTCTTATTAGCCAGAGATCACATCCCCACAAGGTAAGACCCACTACCAAAACTACCCCACAAAGCCTATAAACCCCCCATGCATGCTCTTCTACTCACACATCACAAAACAAGAAAAGAAACTTTTGAGAGTGAGTGATAATAGCCTACAATTACATATTTTTGATATAAAAAATAGATTTTATTATGTCTTGAATTAAATTAATTTTAATAAATTTATGACATTATTGATTATTTTTTTTTAAAAGATGTTAATTTTAATTAATTATAATATCTTGTAGGATATTAAATATTTAGAATATATTTGATTAGATATTAAAGATTTGGAATATATTTGACGCTGACTTAATTGGATATTAAATATTTAGAGCATATTTGATGCTGATTTTATTTTGAATGCATACATAATCCAAAAGATATTCCATAATCAAGTGAAGATATTATCTTAGATATGGAGGTTTATCACCCACGATCATTTACTTGGAGAAGGAGACAACCAATGTGGTTATAAAAAGAGAACCAAGGAAAGCAAAGGGGGAGATTTGGAGTTTTTTTAGTTTTTTCGGAGGGGACGAGTCAAGGGCTTCAGAACACAACGCAGAAGATGATACGAGAGGGTACCACACCATATAAGTGGGCAAGGATTAAGGAGGTGTTATTTTTTAAACCCTCTATGTTTATTTAGATTTGTTTGCTAAGGTGATGATGAAACTTTGTTAATTTTAACAAAAATTGTGTTAGATTATTGTTACTCAGTTTTAGACATCTTAATGTTTGTTATTTTATTTGTTATTTTATTTGCATATCAATTAGCCTGAAGCCAACATTCACTCTATCTTCCGTTCATCTTCTTCCTCGCATCCTTCACTGTTCTTTCTCCCCATTTTACCATTTCTTCAGCTAGCCTCAAAGCCCAAAGGGTCCTTGTTCTTCCTTGCCACTCTCCTTGCTATGTGGGTCTTTTGGTGCACGGTGGTAAGCAGCTTTGGGAGCCATATGCGCATGCCCCAATCAATTTCCTTTCCTCTTCTCACTTCCTTAGGTAAATCCTTGGTTTGTGGTTTTGAAATTTTTAGGTATTTAGGAGCAATTAAGACTTTACTACTAGTTGGGGTTTCATGGTAGAAGTTAGGGTTTAGATTTGGGGATTTTAGAAATTGACGATGCTTTAAACTGATTGGATGCATAGAAATAATTGTTTTGCTGCATTGAATGAATTTTAAGAGCTTGTCAACGCCTCCGCTTTGAAAGAGAACACAATGAGGCTAGCAAGTTGTGAAACTCCGACACTGATTGTGAGTAGCTCATATCTGCTATGTTGTTTTAAAGTTTTAAATTTGAAATGTGCCTATTTAACTTCTTTTCTTGTTCATTATTTTTCTTTAACATTGATAGGTAGGATTTGTCTCTTCGACAGTTATCGAAATAACTGTTATATGTCGTATTGTATTCTTAATTATCTTGAACCTTTAAAATTCTATTTAAGATGTTTTACTAAACTTTTTCATATCTTAAAATATTTGTTATATTCATATAGAGGTACAGAAACCGTGAATCAAATCATCGTTTTTAAATTTTTGCTTTGGCTTTGAATTTCCACCTCTTCTTTGAATGCATGTACTCATTCAGGAATTGATATGTACCAAAATGTGAAGTTACTATTGTTAATTTAATGAATCTAAGTGTTTGGTTTAAAAAAATTATTTAAAAATTTATTTTTGACTGAAAGGATGTTAGTAACCATTTTGCTTTGAAATGAGAAACTTTGTCATAATACTATAACTAATAGTAGTAGTTGTTAGCCTTGGTGTACCTTGATTGGACCCTAGCTAGTAAGGGTGTTACTAGCCCCATGCTATGTTTGTTTGGAATTGGAGTAAGAATGAATATTTGATATAATTGGTATGCCAAGAGCAAAGTGTCACAAAATTTGAGGATGTTTAGGGGCTACCTCTTGAATCTCGGGTATCATTGATACTGTTGACATGTGAGAAGTAAAGTGCCACAAAATTTGAGAATGTTTGGGGGCAACCTCTTAAGTTTTGAGCATATAATAGACCGTGAATAAGATATGTAATGAGTTTTGACTTAGATTCTTTGATATTCTCATTTGTTAAGAAATCTGATATTAAGATTGAATAATTAGAAGTTTCTAAATGTCGAATTTCATTGTTTGATATGGTTAATTGGTGTTATATGACCTTTGACAATATTATAACAATGTGTACTTATAAGAATGATTTAATTTGCAAATTTTCCTATTTTCTATTAATAAAGTACTAGCTAACTAAATTGTAAATATTTGATTTAAATGTAAAGCTTTGTGTAAATAGAGTAGCTACATGTGTTGTCAATAAACCTGTGTTTGATTCTTATTATTTGTTCACAATGTCTTTTGAAAAAAAAAAATCTACTTATTAACTATTTTTTTCTCTGAAGTTATATGTGATGATTTTATTTGAAGTTATTTTTATTTGAAAAAAAAAAACTCATCTCATCACTTGTCCCATTTCCACTACCATAAATATAAGCTATTCACTTAGTTGCATGACACACTTCTTATTTTAAATTTTTCCAAACAGCAAAGAAAAAATTGTGTCCAATTTTGATATGTCTTCAAAAATCTGAAGTAATCGCTTACGGTGAGCCCACAATAGCTTAAGTGGGCATATTTTGTATTTTACTATATTTTATATTGGGATCTTAATATTATTATTGTCATTTTTAAATTTAGAGATACTTCGTTGTCTACAAGTAAGATCTACGCCTGTATGTTTGTCTTATTTTGTTATATGTTGTTATTAATTGTTGAGGTCTTCGTGTTAACGACCATAAGATTTGATTTCGTATGAATTTTGTTTGAGCAAGTTGAAACTGGATTATGTGGTATCCAGATATATGTTTATGGACTAAATGTGAAAATTCTGAATTGTGTGTTTTATTTGTATGTCAGGATGTCAAATTTTCAGGGGAGACTTTGTCTAATTTTCTACGGAAATCTTATGACTTATGAGTTTTCCATTGATTCAATTATAGTTTTCTGAAGGCTTGTTAGGTTGGTTAGTCCATCTTATGCGCCGGTCATAACTCTTTACTTTGGGTTGTGACAATATTCCTATAGAAAAAATATGAATTAGTTATATCAAATACACATTTGTTTACAGAAAAAAGAAATGGTTGTTATTAAAATATAATGACATCAAGAATATATGCATAATTATCTATATTTAAGTTAAAGTTTCATATTTCTCTAGGATGACTAAGTATAAAGATTGAAATGTAGCAATGCATAATTGGTTATATTGATTTGAAGAGAAAGATAACATAATTATCTTTTAATAATTAACATTTTCCCTTCTATGTTTGTTTCCTACTTCCTGTTTTAAATCAATTATAATGTGCACGTCAAATAATTGATTGTTATGTAGCAGGACATTATGTCCGTTTCCTACTTGCTCTTTTGAATCATTCATAATGTGCAGATCAAATGACATTATCTTCACATATTTGGGAATAAAAAGACCTTTGAAAAGAAGTGGGTCACACCAATTGCCTAAGGAACATAATTGATCAAGTGGGTCACATAATATATTTGGTTATTTTGACTATCCCAAATAAATACATTTTTTTTTCCATTTGATTCTCTAAAAATTACCATAAACATTAGCAGCTGCCTATAACTAAATAAACTGATTTTCTAAGTTTAGGCTTTCAGGAAACTCGGTTCCCACTTAACTACAAAATACTCTGCCTTGCATTCATGCATGAACTCTGTTCTATTCCTTAACTCTGTTCCATTCCTTAACTCTGTTCCATTCATATGCAAGTTTATTATGAACTAAGAGAGAAATAAGAAAACGGAAACTTTCTTGAGCAACAAAGAGGAAATAATCGGATATAGCATAGAAAACCAAAAAAAAAAAAAAAGTCACTTTCGAAGCCCAAAGAAGATGAACAGTCGAAGCATGGTGCAGAAAAATGAAGAATAAGATGGAAAAATGGCATACCTGAAGCGAAAGAAAATTGAAAACTTGAAGAAATCTTGCTTGCACCATAGAAATAGAGTTGAAAGAGGTAGAAGGAGATGAAACTTTTTGAACTAGAAAGAAGGAAAAATAGATGGTTCTTGTAACGACCGTCTCCATAGGGTCCCACAATGAGATGGTGAGAGAAATTAAAAAAAAAATAGAGTCGTCATTAATTTTTATTTATTAAAAAAATAATTAAAAAAATCCTTAAAATATAAATAAAAGATAAATGGTATACGAACCAGATTAAGTTTGAAGGTCTAATTATACATAGAAAAGGGTAAGAACTTAATTTTACTACACTCTTGATACATCCGTTCTACAACAGTTATCCTAAGTTAATTATGTAAATCATTTGTAACCTTAAAATATTTAAATTACTCTATAAAAGTAAAAATGAAACTAAAATAATACGAGAAATTAACCGAAAATGCTTATAATATTGGCTGGCCCGAAGTATCTATGTATTTTACAAAGTGAGGAATCAAAGTCCCGTAATTCATCTAAAAAATAGTTGTGGGTTAGTATATTTAATTAATAATTTGACTAATTATTAACTATTATGATTTAATATTTAATTAATTTAAAATGATTTATAGAATTATTAATTTTGAAAATGTGTATTTGAGAGGTAGAAGTCTATGCTAGGCTTAACACATCACTATTGAGTCGACAAGTTGTCACAACTTAGTTGACTCATAATTAATGTAATTGATTGAAATTATTTGATTGATTGATTAATTGGTTTTAATTTAGGAATTTTAAATTTAGATAATATTTGATTAATTTAAGAAATATAGTGACTGATTTGATTTTCAAAGTCAATAAGTTGTCATAACTCAGCTGACCTAAAAATTATTTTAATTGATTGAAGAATTAAATTTTTAAGGATTGGTTGGAATAAAAATTAATGGATCTTATGGATTTTAATTAATGATTTGTTTGAATTGAAAACGTTTGATTTATTAGTTTTAATTTTGATTCAATATTTTAAAATGATTTGTCATGCAATTTAACTTTAAAAATAAATATTTAGGAGGTAAAGGTTTACGCTAGGCTTGACACATCACGTTTTAAGTTAACAAGTTGTTATAACTTAACTGACCCATAATTTATTGTAATTAATTATAAAATTAAAACTTTAAAAAAATTATTGTAATTGATTGCAAAATTAACTCTTTTAGAATGATTGTGATTGATTATAAATTGATTTAAAAAATTTAAATTTTCTGTAACTATTGTGATTGACTTTGTTATATTACTATGATTTATTATAAAATTAAATCTTTCAAAATGATTGTGATTGATTACAAGATTATATTTTCTATAATTACCGTAATTGACTTTCTTAAATTATTGTGATTTATTGTAAAATTAAATCTTTCAGAGTTATTTGTGATTGATTGATAGTTTTTTTTTTTGAGAATTGATTTGGAAATTAAAATTATGAGGGTTTATATATGATAATTGATTGACAATTAAAAAAATAAATTAAAAAAAGAATTAAAATTTTAAGAGATTTTCTCTCAGTCAACAAGCTGTCACACTCAGCTAAACCTATAATTTTTGGAAATTGGTAAATTGATTTAAAATAAATTTTAAGAAATGAAGGTGGAATTATGTGCAAGGATTGAAGACATCATTATCAGGTTTACAAGCAGTCTCAACTCAGTTAAACTCTAAACTATTAATATTAAAAATTTATAAAAATATTTTGATAATTAAATTTTGAAAGATGAGGTTAACCCTAAATGTGTTTATAAATTTTCATGAGGAGAAAAAAAATTTAAAATTATTTTTTACTGATCATGGCGAGATACAAATACAATACACGGAAAAAAATTACTCAAACATCGAAGGCATACATTTGACGAATCAACACAAAGAATAACTACTTCATATAAACAATTTATATAATATAAGAAAAGAAAAGAAAAATAAAAAATAAAATAAAGCATAATAACATGTAAACTTAATTAATCTAAACGTAACTCACTGTAATAAAAAAGATAAGAGCCAAAAGATCAAAGAAAAAAAAAAAAAAACAAGCATAGCCCACCAATATGATGATGATCAACTTATCATAGTAACAGAAGAATTAAGCATACAGAAAATAACCACATTACATACCTTATACTTCTAAGTAGATGATGATAGATCCAATAGAGAGGCAAGTGGCTGCATAGGTTAAAAAATCAAAGGTTGACTATCCACAGAGTAAAAGACAGCTTCCCTTCGACTAGAATGGTGTGAAAATATTGCTTTTATATCTTTCTCCACACTTTCCCCTTTTCTCCCTCTCTCTCTCTCTCTCTCTCTCGCTGTCTTTCTCTTTTCAATTTTCCAATGCTCTCTGCTTTCTCCATTTCCCTTGCCCTTTCTCTAGGTTTTTCTCTTCTCATTTATATACCTAGCCCCATTAATTTTCATTAATCAAATTCTCAATCAATATTAATTCCTCTCAATCAATGTAAATTTCTTTTTAATTAACATTACTTCTCATTAACCAGATTCTAATTTTCTTATTAATTTCTTTCAAAATTTATCTCCACTAATTGCTAATTAGATTATTTGAATTTTTTATTAATTAACTCCCTCTTTATTTTTATCATTGGAAATTGGACTTGGGTTTATTGGGTTGTACTTAGTGGACTATGCTTAGTAGGTTACTCTATCAGAAATGAAATTGGGTTAATAGTATTTCCAAAGAGAATTAATTCATATTTTTTATTTTTTTGTTATTTTTAATTAATGGTCCAGACAAAATACTGTGTTCATAGTTGCTCCTCTTTACTTGTTTCTTACTAGAGAATATGAACAATCGTATCTCTTCGTGTTATCATTGTAAGGAACAAGTAAAGATATGAACACTTATTTTGTCCGAAGATGAATGAAATATTGAAAGATAGCTAAATATGTAAATTTATCAAGCTAATGATGACTCCACCTTTTTTTTGAAAAAAAAATCAAAATCACTCAGTCAAATGAATGTAGAGTACTCAAAAATGAATTAAAAGGAAGTAGGTGAATTGAAAACCCAAAATAGCAAAACAAAGAATTCGACATGAATGTAGAAGGTAGTGGGTGAACATGATACCCTCAATACAAAGCACAGTGGGCAAACTGCTACCCTAAATGCAATCGGGCACCAACAAGAAAAGTAAAATGTGATCAGACATGAAGGCACTAACAAGAAAAGTAAATAATGATCAGGCACGTAGGCGTTGACAAGAAAAATAAAATGCGATCAGGCTCGTAGGCACCGATTAGAAAAGTAGTTGTGATCGGTCACTTAGGCATTGATGAGAAAAGTAAATGCTATCGGGCATGCAGGCATCGAGTACGTAGGCGCCAATGAGAAAAATAAATTGCAATCAGGCTTGTAGGCGCCAATGGCATGTAGGCACCGATGAGAAAAGTAAATGTGATCGGACACAGAGGCACTAATAAGAAAAGTAAAATGCAATTGAGCTCGCAAGCGCTGATAAGGAAAATAAATTACAAAAAATTAAATGAGATCGAGTATATAGACATCGATGAGACAACTAAATAGAGATCGGGCAAAAAGGCGTCGATAACAAAAGTAAATGTGATCAAGCATGTAGGCGCCGATGAGAAAAGTAAATGTGATTGGCCACATAGGCATCGATGAGAAAAGTAAATGCGATCGGGCAAATAGGCACCGATGAGAAAAATAAATTGCAATTGGGCACGTAGGCGCCAATGGGAAAAGTAAATGCGATCGAGCACATAGGCGCCTATAAGAAAAGTAAATGCAATAGGGCATGTAGGCGCCGATTAAGAAAGTAAATGCGATCGGGCACGTAGGCGCCGATAAGAAAAGTAAATGTAATCGGGCACGTAAGTGCCGATCAGAAAAGTAAATGTGATTAAGCACGTAGGCATCGATAAGAAAAGTAAATGCGATCAGGTATGTGGGCGTCGATAAGAAAAGTAAATTGCGATCGAGTACGTAGGCACTAATAGGAAAAGTAAATGCGGTCAGCTACATAGGCGTCGATAAGAAAAGCGTGATCAGGCACGTAGGCTCTGATTAAGAAAAACAAATGCAGGCGGGTACATAGGTGTCGATAAGAAAAGTAAATATGATCAAGCACATAGACGCTAATAAGGAAAGTAAATGTGATCGAGCACATAGGCGTCAATTAAGAAATGTAAATGTGATCAACCACGTAGGCATCAATAAGGAAAGCAAATGTGATCGAGTACGTAGGCGCCAATAAGAAAAGTAAATGCCATTAGACACGTAGACACCGAGATGAGAAAAATAAATTATGATCAAGCACATATACACTGACAAACAACAAAAAAAATGTAATTGGACCTTGAGCTAGAAAACTAAATGTATTAGGCCATGAGCTTGAAAATTAAATGCATTGGGTCATGAGCCCATAAATCAAATGCATTAGGCCATGATCCTGATGATCAAATGCTTTGGGCCATGAACCCTGAAATCAAATGCTATAAGTTATGAGCCTAGAAAACTATATGCATTAGGCCATGAGCCTGAAAATTAAATGTACTTGACCTTGAACTTGGAAAACTAAATATAATGGGTCATAAGCCTAAAAATTAAATGCACTTAGTCTTGAGCTTGGAGAACTAAATGTAAATGGGCCATGAGCCTGGAAATTTAGTGGAATAGGCAATGATCCAGAAGTCAGATACTTTAGGTCATGAACTTGGAAATCAAATGCATTGGGCCATGAGCCCGATACTAGGCAATGAGTCCTGAAATCAAATGCATTGGGTCATGAGGCCTGGAATCAAATGGTATGGGTTATGAGGCCGAAAATCAAATGCAATGGGCCATGAGTCCTGAAATCAAATGCTATGGGCTATGTGCTCGAAAAACTAAATGCATTAAGTCATGAACCTGGAAATTAAATGCACTGGGCTATGAGTTCAAAAATCAAAAGCTTTGGGCTAAGAGCTTAGAAATCAAATGCTATTAGTTATGAGCCAGAAAATTAATCCATTGGACCATGTGCCTAGAAATCAAATCCACTGGGCCATGAGCCTTAAAATTAAATGAACTGGGCCATGATTTCAGAAATCAAATGCTATAGGCTATCAGCTTGAAAATAAAATGCATTAGGCTATGAACCCTGAAATCAAATGGACTGGGCCATGAGCCTTGAATCAACTGCTATGGGCTTGAGCCCGAAAAACTAAATGATTCGGCCATGAACCCAGAAATTAAATGCACTAGGCTGTGGACCCAGAAATTAAATGCAATTGTCCATGAGGCTAGAAATCAGATGCTTTGGGCCATGAGTTAGAAAACTAAATGTATTGGGCCATGAGCCTAAAAATTAAATGCATTGAGTCATGAGCCCAGAAATCAAATGCACTGAGCCACGGGCCTAAAAATCAAATGCGGTAGGCCTTGAGCCCAGAAATTAATTGCACTGAGTCATGGACTTGAAATGTGAATTCATTGGGTCGAGGACCCGAAATGTAAATGCATTGGACCTAGGATCCAAAAAGAAAATTTGTTTTCTTCTCTTTTTTATTTTAAGCAATGTTTCCTTTCTAATTCCCAATGGTAGATTAGGATTTTCTCAACAATGACATTTTGATTCTTTTCTTTTTTATTTGCCCCAATTTCAGGTTTTTTGGATCAAACTTTAATTGCATTATCAATTTGATAAGAAGAAGACATGGTCTTCCAGGTTCCCAAGATTGCTTTGCATGCTGTGACAAGGTCACTTATTCATTATGCCATTGCAACTTGTAAGCTTTTTAGATTTGTCCAAGTTTGGAATATTAAAATCATTGATCCCATGCCTGCTGTTTTTTTTTTTTTTTTGAGATATGATCTCTATTGCCTTTGATGTTGCCCTAATGTAAGGTTTAAGCTTCTAGAACAAACAATTAGATTAAGCTTCCCCAAGAAGAATTTTAAGTTGCCCCAGTATTTGTAGAAATGGTTGTCTTTTCCTTATGAACATCCTGAATTTTTTATACTTAAACATCCCATGCCTCTTCAAAAGGATTCCATCCTAACCTTCAGTTTGTTCTTTTCCACATTTCTTCTTAAAAGTAAATGCTTGCTTTGTCAAAGTATTAGACCAATTTCTTTTTTAAATAGCAATTCTAATGTAACGATCACATATATGGGGTGAAAGATTTTGGTGAATGATATTTTGGTAAAATTTGGAGAAAACATAGGTTATGGCCAAATCAAACTAATCATCAAGGAAGACAATACTAGACTTAAGGACATCATGCTATTTTGTTCTTCTTTTTTTCTCTTTTTTCTTCTCTCTTTTTTTTTTTGGGTCATGGACTCTATGTATTCCTTTTTTAGATTCATTCACGAGATTTAGTAAAAACTTAATTGAGTTTATTCCCTTTTTTTTTAATTTTTGCCCCAGTTATATTTTTTTTGGCTGGGATTTTCTCTCTTTTTCTTGAAAATATAATTGCCCCAGTGTATTTTTCTAGCAGACCCAACCTCAATAAGGACTTCAGAAGCTTGTAATGAGGCTTAGGTAAAATTTTTTCCAAAATAAATGGATGAAAGGCTTAAAAATTCATTGATGACACTTACCTTCCCCCTTTTCACCTATCTTCTATTCCTATATTCCGACGAGTTTTATACTAGCATTCATTTATTAAGAAAATATTTATGGGTTGTAAAAGGGTCAAAGGTTGATATGCAGCTAATGAAAGAAAGGATCTGAAGGCTCAAAATTGACATTGAGTTTCAACGGGAATCTTTCTTCATATTGCTTGTGCATTGTGACTTGTTACAATGGCTTTTCTCTGACAACTTTTTTTCAACATTTGCTCATGAGATCTTCTTTTCTTTACTTTCTTTCTTTGATGATGAATTCCTCATGATGAGTTTCCTTTCTCTTTCCTTTTCCTTGTTCAAAACTTTGATTTTTCTTTCTTTTTTTTTTTCTTCCTTTTTTTCGAGAATGCTTCATTATTGCTAGGCGAATAGATACCAGTTTCTATGTATTTGATTCTCATTGATCCTCCAGGATATGATTTACATGGGATAGAAAAAAAAATCTTTTTTTTAGGCTCAAAAGGGTTTGACGAGGGATATTAAGTGTTTGGATAATAGAATGAATAAAATCCTTTTTGATATCTAAATACTTAGCAAAATCTTGTCGGAACACTACCCTTACCCAGGTTATCCTTGAGTTATAGGTGAAACCAAGAAACACATCTTCAAGCTCAAAGGGGTGCCTAGTAACAAAAACTCCTCACTATTTAGGAGATCAAATGTTGCCCTATATCATTGTAAAGTCTGCTTGTGGAGCACACAATTTTGAAACATTGGAGTTTTGAATTTGCATCAACTCTATTTCTGTTTTTTTTTTTACCCAATCTTAATCTTTAAAAGGAATATCCTATAGGTCCATGCAAGATCCTCTTTTTCTTTTTCATTTTTTTCATTTTTCCCTTTTTATTTTTCTCTCATTCTCTCTTTACTTTGCCATACAACAAAACGAAAGGAAACAAAAAACAAACAAATGAGTGGATATCTTTTTGGTACACAAATGAGTGGATGATCATTTCATAAAAATTGCTATTTAAACTTATGTAGGAAATCAACTTCATCAAGTCAAGCATTTATCTATAAGAGGATACAAAGAAAGATGGTTTAACTATAATGGGAGTGCAGGATCAATATAAACCAATCAAACTCATTTTTACTGATTTTTTTTTCAAGTAAGGTTGCCAAATCACTTCAAGCAATGTCATGGAAGTCAGAATGTTCAACCAAACTCATTAATTCTCTCCAATTTTCTCCCTTGGCTTCTAAGTATTCCAGAATGAAATTCTCATTCTACCCCAGGGCCATAACTCAATTTTTCCTCATGATATTCACAGCATGCTTATGAAATGCAACTCTTTGTAGGGAAAGATCACGTGGCCATTTAGGAAAATATCTTTATTCAATCTCTCCAAAAGGTGGGCATTTTTGCAAGTGCATTGATTTCGTAAATTGGAGGATCATTTGTTTTTTAATGCTACAGGGGGTCAAAGATCAATGAGAGTAAGCATATGTAGCCCACACATTTGTCTTGTCAATACTTCCTTGAACATGATAGTGCCTTTCCTCAAGCATTGGATGCTTTTGCGTGCTTGAACTCCCATTTCCATGAAAAATCAAACTTGCTTTGATTGATCCATTCAAGCCTTCAATTGGAATAGAGAATCACATGTGATTGTTGAAATATCCTCCAATTGCACAAGTAGGATTATAGGGATTTTACTATGTTTTTCTTTTTTTGTTAACATTGATTGATAAATTGTTGGCCCAATTCAAGTCATTTGTAACTCTTGCTTTCTCAATCTTGAATTTAAAATTTTTTGGAGGAGGACATGCATCATGCTATCTAAAAGTCTCTTTTTTTTTTTCAAATCTACCCTTTTTTTTATTAGTTTTTTTCTTTTGAAATTTTGATTTCCATTCCTTTAAAAAAAATTCTTCCCAAATAGTTGGAAAAGCAAAACTTTGATTGGTAGCAAGTTCATGTCCACTTTCAAAAATTCTATTTATTTATTGTAAATCTTTCACAGCTTGAGCCAACAAGTTTATTCATCAATGAAAAAAAAATCAATCTTTCCTTTTTTTGATTTTTTTTAAATTTTTGCTAAACTGTGATTAAAAGTTTTTTTTATAATAGAGACAAGACACAATGACGCTTATGCTAATGATGGATATGAATGATAATATGCTAAATGTGAATAAAATATGGCATTTCATGATCAATGGATGTAAATGATAGTTATGCTAAAAGTGAACGATTTTTTTTTCTAACAAAATATGGTTTCTCATAAATGGATACAAATGACAATTATTCTATATGTGAATGTATTGTTCTCTCGATCAATGGATGCAAATGATAGCTATTGCTATATGTAAATGATTTCATGATCAATGGATGTAAATGATAATTATGTTAAATGTGAATGATATTTTTGCAAGTGATACTTATGCTAAATGCTAATGGATTTTTTTTTCTTTTAGTAGGTTGGCAAAAGTAGTTAGTCTGTTAACAATGACTATACTCTGCTTTCAATCAAAATTCACCTTCTTTTGAAAAAAATATTTTTTGTGAAGAGTCATAACTATAATTTGTCATATCAACGGACCAAACAATTTATCCAAACTCGTACTTTATTTACTTATAAAATGCATGGCATGGATGATTTTAGGAAATCTAGAACTCTATGCTTCAAAAATGGGTGTCACTTGTTGACCTACTGGCAATGACTTGACTTTGAACAATGACTCAAAGAGGTATGTGCCTTATCATGTTAGTGGACTAAACAACCATACGAAGTCCAAGAATTTTATTAATGGATGAAAATGTAAGAGATGAATATCTTTGAAAAAATCAGAAGCATGTGCTCCCTTTGTGTCCTACTTTAGGATTGCCTTAAATTATTGGATTTCTACCCTAAGGATCTATGGGTCTTTCTAATTTGTGAGAACTTTCCTTGGGTGATTTTATGACTCTAAAGGTCATTGGTCTCTAGAAATAAGAACCCATTTCAGAATATTAACCACAACAACAAGTGAACCACTAGATGTGGGATATTCATGAAAGAATCACAATTTGGATGAGGTTTTCATGGTAACCAAATAGGATGTACATCCAAAATGGCTATCACAACATAAAAGTATGTGAACAATGTGTAGGTGTAGTGTGTGATGGAAGCATATAAGCATGCTCAAAACAACTACCCAGAGCCCCACCTACAAGACGAAACAATAGGCAACATAGATATATTGCACAAGTTGTCTATCCTAAGGTTTGCAGTAAAAATCATATCATTGAACAAGAACATATTTACTCTAGCAAAGAAAAGGAAAGAAAAGCAAAACCGCACAACACAGTAACTAAATAAGTAGATAAAAGAACAAATAGAAAATATAACTAAAAAAGACAAGACAGGGACATTATGAATAAACAAAATGATTTAAATGTAACAAGGGTAAAATGAATACTCAAAAGGCTAAAACATTTTACACAATCCACCATATTAGGCTTGACTCTCTAACTATCCTCAACGGAGTCGCCAACTATAACGACAGTCCCCGAAGGACACTGCAACGTGATGGCAAGAGAAATTAGAAAAGAAAATGGAGTCACCATCAATTTTTATTTATTAGGGAAAATAATTAGAAAAATCCTTAAAATATAAATAAAAATAAATGGTCTGCAAACCAGGTTAAATTCGAGAGTCTAATTATACACTGAGAAGGGCAGGAATTTAATTCTACTGCACCCTTGATACATCCATGTTAAAATGGTTACCCTAAGTTTATTATGCAAATATTTGTAACCTTAAAATATTTAAATTACCCTTAAAAGTAAAAATGAAGCTAAAATAATATGAAAAATTAACCGAAAATGCTTATAATATTGGCTTGCTCGAAGTGCCTACGTATCCTCGAAGCAAGGAATCAAAGTCCCATAGTTCATCTAGAAAATAGTTATGGATTAGTATATTTTAATTAATAGTTTGACTAATTATTAAAGATTATGATTTAATACTTAATTAATTTAAAATAATTTATAGAATTATTAATTTTGAAAATGTGTTTTTGAGAGCTGGAGGTCTACGCTAGGCTTGACACATAACCTCTGGGTTGACAAGCTATCACAACTCAATTGACTCAAAATTAATGGAATTAATTGAAATTGTTTGATTGATTGATTAATTGGTTTTAATTTTAAAAATTCTAATTTAGATAATATTTGATTAATTTAAGAAATATAGTGAGCACTTGATTTTAAAAGTCAACAACCTGTCACGACTCAGCTGATCTAAAATTATTTTAATTGATTGAAGAATTAAAATTTTTAAGGATTGATTGGAATAAAAATTAATGGATTTTAATTAATGATATGATTGAATTGGAAATGGTTGATTGATTAGTTTTAATTTTGATTCAATATTTTAAAATGATTTATCATACGATTAATTTAAAAAAAAACATTCAGGAAGTAAAGGTCTACGTTAGGTCTAACATATCACCTCTTAGGTCAAGAAGCTGTCACAACTCAACTGGCCCATAATTATTGTAATTAATTATAAAATTAAAACTTTCAAAATTATTTACAAAATTAAATCTTCCAGAATTATTGTGATTGATTATAAATTGATTTATAAATTTAAATTTCTGTAATTATTGTGATTGCTTTGTTAAATTTTTGTGATTTATTGTAAAATTAAATCTTTTAGAATGATTGTGATTGATTACAAGATTAAATTTTTCATAATTATCGTGATTGACTTTCTTAAATTATTGTGATTTATTAAAAAATTAAATCTTTCAGAATTATTGTGATTGATTGATAATTTTATTTTTGAGAATTGATTTGGAAATTAAAATTATGAGAATTTATAAATGGTAATTGATGGAGAATTAAAAAAATAAAATTAATAAAAAATAATTAATGTTTTAAGAGATTTTTCGTAGTCAACAAACTGTCACAACTCAACTAATCCATAATTTTTAAATTAGTAACTTAATTTAAAATAATTTTTAAGAAATGAAGGTGAAATTATGTGCAAGGATGAAGACATCATTATCGGGTTTACAAGTTGTCTCAACTCAATTAATCCCTAAACTATTAATATTAAAAATTTTAAAAATATTTTTGTTAATTAAATTTTGAAAGATGAGGTTAACCCGAAATGTGTTTATAAATTTTCATGAGGAGAAAAAAAATTAAAATTATTTTACTTATCATGGCGAGATACAAATACAATACATGGAAAAAAAATTACTCACACATCAAAGGCATACATTTGACGAATCAACACAAAGAATAACTACTTCATATAAACAATTTATATAATATAAGAAAGAAAAGAAAATAAAAGAAAATAAAATAAAGCATAATAACATGTAAACTTAATTAATCTAAACGTAACCCACCGTAATAAAAAAGACAAGAGCCAAAAGACCAAAGAAGGAAAAAAAAAAAGCATAGCCCGCCAATATGATGATGATCAACGTATCATAGCAACAGGAAAATTAAGCATACAGAAAATAACCACATTACATACCTTATACTACTAAGTAGATGATGATAGATCCAATACAGAGGCAAGTGGCTGCACTGGTTAGAAAATCAAAGGTTGACAATCCACAGAGTAAAAGACAGCTTCAGTTAGACCAGAATAGTGTTAAATATTGCTTTTATAACTTTCTTCAAACTCTTCCCTTTTCTCCCTCTCTCTCTCTCTCTCTCTCTCTCTCTCTCTCTCAATTTTCCATTCCTCTTTGCTCTCTCCGTTTCTCTTGCCCTTTCTCTAGGTCCTCCTATTCTTATTTATAGACCTAATCCCATTAATTTTCATTAATCAAATTTCTCAATCAATATTAATTCCTTTCAATCAATGTAAATTTCTTTTTAATTAACATTGATTTGCCATTAACTAGATTCTGATTTACATATTAATTTCTTTTAAAATTTATCTCCACTAATTGCTAATTAGATTATTTGAATTTTTTTATCAATTAACTCCCTATTTTTTTTATCTTAGAAAATTAGACTTGAATTTATTAGGTTGTGCTTAGTGGGCTATGTTTAATAAGCTACTCTATCATAAATGAGATTGGATTAATAATATTTTTAAAGAGAATTTAGTTCTATTTTTTTATTTTTTTATTATTTTTAGTTAATGGTCCGAACAAAATAACTGCAAGAAAGAGGTGATGTTACCCAATGACAACTTTTCGTCACTTCAAGAATAAAGAGTCAACAAATAAATTATTTCCCATCACAAAGTTGAAGGTCAATAAAGATATTGAAAGATGTCAAGTTAAGATATTAAAATATCAAGCTATATAATATAAAAAAGTTGTTACTATTTTTAACTAAAATTTATACTAATTAACATTAATATTGAGAGACAAATTTAAGAAAATGTTAATATTAATTTAAGTAAATTTTATAAATTTTATAATTATATAAATATATTATTTTTTTAATAAAAGTTTAATCAAATAAATGAGGCTGATTAAAATCCATATGATCAAGTCAGAAAGAATAATCAAACTAGATGATTAAGTCATCTATCTTCACAATAACCTATATAGAAAGAATTTGGTTAAGGGTGAAAAGCAACTCACATAATCATCCATATTTCTTCCTTTGAGAATAAATAATATTTTCTGATAATATGTGCCAAGTTTTCTCCCACACAAATTCAGGTCTTGATAAGGAGTTGCTCATTAGCATAGTAGCAAATAATGATCTCAAGTATACTGCACTACCCCACAAAGATGCTTCCTCAATAGCTTCAATGTACTCCTTATTATCACTATGCAATCCAAGTTCATAACATGAACCTCTATAAGTCGGATAAATTATCCCATTAACAGTTTAAAGGGCATCATAAGTTTCAGGCCCTTTGATTTTAGTAAGCAGGATTCTTAAATAGCATAGTTCACCAGCACTTGGACCAACATGATACATTCTACCATTGTTGTACCCTTGTTTTCTTAGAAACCACTTCTTGCTTTGAATCTTGTAAACAAACCTTGATGGAAATTCTGCATAAGTCAATTCCTTAGCCTCTTGATAGATTTTATTCGCTTCCATCCAAGCAGCAAACATGCTCTCTCTGTTTCGAGGTTTGTCTATGATATTCTGAAGTGTTTCATCATCATGAAAGACAACAAATTGCTCATTTGGGAGATGAACATTCTGTCTTCTCACTGGTGGCTACCTATGATGGATATCATGCTCAAATATTCTCCAAGCTGATTCACATTAAGAGATATATCGACAATCCAAATAAAGCTTCACCTCAATCAAAGAATTATCGTTGGAAAACATGTCATTTTTTTCATACATAGCAATAGTAACACGATCATTTCCCTTGCTTATATACTTGAATAAATATTTTACGAAAGATGATTGATTACAAAACTCAACATTTATGTGAGATGCATATTCAATAAGCAATTGAAGATTGTAAGGAACAACAAATTAGTTATCAAGACGAACTCCATTCTTCTCTATGAATCTTCCATCATCTCTTCTCCTATAAATTGGGAAGTCATCCTCATCAAAAGTTGGGATATTGACAAAACTTTTGGAAAAGAATTTAGCACGTCTTCCACCTTTCATACATGGAGATTTCATATTAGAACGTCCACACGGACCATACGTGCATCATGAAATTATTGACAACATCATATAAATTAGGATCAGTTTCTTGATTAGGAATCTCTGTACAAATAATGTTATCAAGTTCTTCTAAATTCTGTCATTTGTCTTCATTATGTAAGAACAAAAGAATGTGAGTATGAGGCAATCCACGTTTTGTAACTCAATAGTGTATACAACTGTCAAAAACAAGATTAATATGTTTCAACTCTTTAATATAATCAAATATCTATAAGAAAATAAATTTCATAACCAACACTATGCAAGCAACACATGAATTTTGAACCCAACATATCAGTAGAGGAAAATAAAAGAGGAGCACAATTATGCTTAATAATAGATAAAATTCAATAAAGTATATGCATAAAACTTAATAACTTATATACCAGCAATTAATAAATTATAGATAACTTCAGCTTTTACGCAGCCAAATATGTTCCCTTCTTTTAGTTCTCTTATTAACTGGCCAAGCTTCATCTTAAAAACACGACAAATTAAGTCCAATCTATCTTCATAGTTCAATTGCAATTCATTCAGTTCAGGCAAGTTGGGTTACAAGTGAGTGTGATGAATATGTCCGGATAACCAGCTCATTTACAAATTGTCATTGCATCTTGGTAATTTTGAATCATATATCTTGGTCCACTAATAAAACTTGCAATTAGAATCACAAATTTTCCAATATATGCACTTTTCGTTTGTCCTTACAATACAACATCAGCAACGCCTTTGATGAGTTCTGACATACAATAATCTCTGATTTTCAATCATTGTGTACCCATCAACAATAAATTGCTAGGACAATCTTTGAGCGTGCAATAGAATAGATCTTTCATTATCTCTGTCTTGAACACGAAAGGCAAAATAGTCACGGAGTGTGAACTTATTCTTCTTCTTAGTAGTAGACAATCCAGCTTCATTATGCAAGATATTTTCTCTACAACCATCCTCACTATAGGGATATAAAAGAGGATATTACATTGAAAGATAAGCAAGATGTAATTCACTAATTCTTTGTAATCTCCCACACTGAGTTTCAACCATGATATTTTTCCCACAATCAGAACTGTCAACATCACCAACTACTAAAGCTGCAACTTCTGATATAGTGAGAAGATTATATGTTCTTCCATCATTCTCCCTTTTATGGATTAATTTCAATTTAAAATCTCTAACATTGCTATTTTGGAACCTATCCCTAGCCATTCTGAAAGATTGAGCTAAAACATTACACTCATCAAACATGTTCTTTAACTTGTTCACAATATCACGATCGAGTGCTCCTCCATTCTTATCAAATCTAAAACATGACATTAAAGCACAATATTAATAACCACCAATGGTGCCAACGTAAAAGTATTACTCTTTTAATCCAAAGAATGAAAATCTGACAAAAAATTTTAAGATAACAAAAAAAAATACCTGACAATCCACATTTTATTATCAACTTCATGTTCTGTATGAAAAATGTACAGTTGTACAAATTTAGGTGATTGACCTTCAATAGGAAAAAGACTACCAATATTGTGATAATTCATTCCACACATTAAATAATTAGGACCACCCCCATTGTTGATAGATTGGTCTACTTTTCCTCCAATCGAAGTGAAAACAAAAATCATGTTATATGCTCTAGAATTCACTCCAAAATCCTTTGACTCTCTTGACTGTTTGTTAAATATCAACTTTGATATATATGCAGGAGGTTCCTTCAAAAGTGGTAGTTGAACCTTTCCCTATCCACATCATAATGAAAACTTTGGATTTGAGGTCGTTTTGAAATTTTTAATCCTCTCATTGAATTACAATCGAGCACCACAGTACACACAAACATATTGTGGAACACCACAATCTTTATATTTTACAAAAACAACTTTGACTATATCAATAAGGTTCAGATAATACATGTGCAAATCATAAAAGAAAATTACTAATCATTTTTACCATCTAACATCACAAAGAAACACATATTTTTATTACAAAAAAGCAAAAAATAAACTAAAATGAAGTGATGAAAATGTAAAGATGAAAAATACAATTCAAGTTATCTTCAAATACACCAGCACCTTCAATATTTGCTGGTAATGTGGGAGAGTTCACTATATATAACAAATAAGAAAAGTATGAAAAACATGTTCAATATATTTAAGTATAAATACTAATGAGTTACATCAATTGAATCTCTGTTTTTCTCTATATCAAACGAATAATATTCTAAGATCATTGAGAAGTTACACAAACGAAAAAACGAATCATAGTAGCTGAAAATGTTTATAAAATTTTACCATTCAAGTTATCTTCTATTACTTCACCAGCTCCTATATTTTCTGATGACGTGGAAGTAATGACTGCATAAAATTATTTTCAAATAAACATAACAAGTTGAATCATTTTATTCAGAAATAATGATACAAAACAATAAAAAAATAACAACAAATTTTACTAATTAGACATTAACATTACTTGCCGATGATAATAACTGAGAACCACACTTCCAAGCACTAACTTCTTCATGTATCTTGCAATTGCAACTTTGAGAAATACAAGAATTATTACTAATGACATGTTTTCCAGGCTACAAACTTGAAATAGTATTTCTTTCAACATTATTCAATGTGATAGATGATGAACTTCCACAATACTCAAAATCTAATACATTGCCAATCAAAAGTTCAGAAATTCCCCTCACACGTTTGATTTTTGAATCAGATTCCACTTTTTGTAATGCATCATCAGCAATGGTACAATCTAAAAAATATGACACAAAGACAATTAAATACAACCAACCATAAGAAACATGCAACAAATATAATACACAAATACTAATCATGCTAGAAATTAGAACATTTTCATACCTACAAAATCAGCTGAAGTAAAATCTGCAGCAAGATCTTTAGCACAATTTGTGATATCTGATAGTGCAAACCTCAATCTCTTTACATTTGTAACACAACTACTATTTGTTCTCAATCTTTCTACTAAAGTATCAAGCTTATCTTCTCCCAATTTCAAACCATTTATAACAACAGGACATGGAATTGATAACCTATTCTTTTCCCCAAATTGATAATCTTTTCCTATAAAAATAGAAAGAGAACAAAAGTAAAACAACAGAGCTAAAACAAAAACAATACAATTAATAATGCACAATGATTATCTCTTTCCAGATTCAAAATTGAATTATTAAGTTATATTTTGTTAATTTCTACACATCCGACGAAACTATAATATAATAACACAAGAAAGAAAAACATGCACTTTCTTCCTTCACTCGTTATTACATCAAAATAAAAGGCAGAATATTAAACAAATTAAACCAAAAAAAATGTTAGAAAAGAACAAAAATATGAAAACAAAGCACCTCTTGAAGGACAACCACCATCTGCTACCTTTGGTGTTTGGCTTAACAATGGTCTAACACTTGATAATGGAGGCTCATTTTCTCCATCAAAATTTAATATTGAAGAATAATGATTCTTCTCTCCCAATATCCAATCCTTTCCTATCAAATTAAGAAATGAATTCACACGTGAGAACAATTTGTGTCTTCCTCAACTATTCTTTAATCTAGAAAATAACACAAAAGAGAAAGAAAACTACCTTCAGATGGATAACCATCGTGTGGTACCTTTTCTGTTTGGCTTAACAATACTATATAACATTCGACAGTGAAGGCTGATTTTCTCCATCCAAAGTAGATAATGAAGAAAAAAAAGAATTCCTCACTCTCAATTTATAATTCCTTCCTATCAAAATTCAACATAAGCACAGAAGTGACCAAACTATACATTTCCCTAAAACATATAAATAAACTCATTCTCCACTACTTAAATGATCAAAGATAGAAAAATTCATCAAAAAACTAAAATAGAAAATAATACATAATTACCTCCTGAAGGATAACCACCATCTATTTCACTGAAACATCTTCTGACACTTGAAAATAGAGACTTTTCTTCTGTGAACTTTAAAACACTACCACTACTTGAACATTTCTCCTCCTTGAATTCCAAGACATTGATCTCTTTGAAACTCTATCATACATTTATACTAACAACCGCATTCATAACCCATGCTTCACTCCCTTGACACTATTTCTTCACATGAACATCTTTCCCCTCCTCAACCATTGACAAAAACAGAGAATAGCTTGATGTGGCCACGAGAACAAAAACAATGACACTATCACATGAAAAAAAAAAAGAAGAAAACAAAATACAACTTACATCCTAAAACTCATCATAAACAATCATATAGAACACATTCAAGGTGAAAACAATAAAAAAAAAAAAAGATAAAGGAGATGACAAAGCAAGCACTGCAACCATCAAACATATATCTAATAATAATCTCTAACAATAACAATAATAATAACAAAAAAGACACTTTCACAATCTGTCTAACATTCCCCATACCAAAGCACAAGAAGCACCACACAAAGCTCTACTTCTTCACTGCCAACTTTTTCTTTTGGATTACCAAACCACAAATAAGAAATAAGACCCAAAAAAACCAAGAAAAAGCAAGGAAAAAAGGCCGCAATTTCCCATACCAATAATATAGGACATGTACTAGACAGCTGATATGACAATTAATTATTTTAAAAAATTAAATTATTAAATAAACATATATCAATAGTTTTAAGTCTTTAACAGTTAAAACTTTTTATTTTTCTTACAATTGCTGCAACCATAATCCAATTATTGTTCGCAGCAGATTTGATTAAATAGATCATATTTATTTTTGTAAGCATGCAGAGCATTCAACTCCATTAAAATTGAAATATTGATTGCATCTTTAATGTTCTTCTTTGTTTAAAACTGATACGTACCATCATATAAAAAAAAAAAAATGATACGTACCAAATCACATATAATGTGTCCGGCCGTATAAAGGTGGCCGATTAGCCATGTTGTCTGGCTACATGATTTCCTCTCTTTCTTGAGATGTGATGTGACTGCGATGCCTTTCCTTCACACAGGATTTCTCGTTTTTGTTCTGTGTATTAGCAATCCATTCTTCAAATTTTTGTTCTCTGGTTATTAACTATCATCCTTCGTGTTTTTGTTCTGTGTGCATTAGCAATCCATTCTTCACGTTCTTGTTCTTTGGTTATTAAATATCATATATCTTTCATGTTTACGTTCTCTGTGTATTAGCTATCCATCTGTCACTTAGGAAATATTCAACGTGTTCCAATCCACAAAATCTTAAAGCAATTGGGATTTGCTTCACTTTCATTTACTTTAGCTCCGAAATTTTGCTTTTGTCTCGGTCTCGGTTTGTACAAAATTTAAATATATTTGTTTTAAATAGATGTTTTGGGAAAATGAAAGAAAAGAAATGGGAAATGCATAATGGTGAATGACCATTTAGGTTAGTATGTTTAAAATAATTCTAATTGCGATCACGTAAAAATTTTAATCATACGATGATTTAACCAATAATTTACTTATAGTTTATCACGATAAATGAGTCTTTTCATTTAAACTTGTGATTAGCTATAGTAAATTATTAGTTAAATCAATTTATTGTATGATTAGAATTTTTACGTAATCTTGATTTAAATTATTTTCAATAGTTGACCTAGGCTATCCTTTTCCCCAATGCATAATCACTCACTACAAACAAGAAAACACATTCGATGAAGCAGCTCCCAAAGCCCAACAGGAGTCAATAGATTATTCATATTGGCTGTTATGAACTGAGGCTCAGTCAAGGAATGAGAATATTATGCATCTATTTTAGTTTTTCTTAATTTTATGCATGCAGCAATGAGATTTGTTCGTCACTTGAGCTTTAAAAAATTAAATCAATAAAATTAAACTCAAATGGATGAAATTAATAGAAGAGGTTAATGTGAAGGACAAAGAATGAGTTTGACTCTATTATATCATTTTTATTGCATTGTCTTTTTTTCTTGAACACTTGTTTAGAGATTACTCTAAGAAAGGAAAGGCTAAGAAGCCGGCCAATGAATACAACAGTTTGACCATTAACTATGACTCTCACTCCTCCTTTTGTTCCACAACTCTCTGTAAGATCACCATAGGCCCTTCTCAAGGTCTTCCTTCTACAACCTTAGTCATATACCCTCCTATATATCATCCTCATTCACTGCTCAAAAACTATCGTTCCAATAATGTCCCCATAATCTTGCTCCATTCCTCATTATTCACAAAGTTTAGGAATTAGTTTACCATGATGCCCCCCGATAGATTTACTTACAAATATAGGACCATGTTCGTTCACCCACTCACCTCATACGGTACATGATTTCGCTCATCATCACCACAGTCCAAGACTAACCCATTCCCATCATATAAGATGCATCCCAGTAGGGGCGGCTTAATAGTGTTGAAGATTTAAAGCCAAATTTTAATACGAGGTCTTTAACTTATTTAATAAAATTAATATAAATTTTTTATTTAAAATTTTTTTTCTAACTTTTTAAGATACAAAGTTACTAATTAAATTTTTATAATCTATTTCTTCTAACATTTTTTTCAGTTGATAATATAGCTAATCTATTTAATTTTTTTTTAGACATTGTTTATCTTAAGTAAGATTTTCTTAATTTTGATTTTGAAAAAACTTCTTTTTGTCAATGCAACAATTACAAGAACTGTTAACATTATCTATATGCAATAGATGTATTTGAAAAAGAATTAAGTCTTTTGTGTAACTAATTATGTCGATTAGAGTATTATCTTTTACTTAAACAATTTCATTTAACACTTTCAACTCTAAAAATAAATATGAACTATCAATATCGGAGTACTATTATGTTTTAAAGAACATTAAAGGTTAAAGCAATATTCTTTCAAATTATCATCGTCTAATTATCTCAATTTTTTAGATATTTAATTAAAAAAATTAAATGCCTTAATATATATAGCCTAAAATTTTGAGCGCCTCAAGAGGATTTTATCGGCCTCACTCTTAAGCCACCCCTGCATCCCAGCCCTCCAACACTGCCTAGATGCACTTGCAAAGACACGGTAATTAAGTTTGGGAGGGGTTTTGTGCAGTCAAAAGATAGATTTTGGTAAGATTTATTTTATTATTGCATATATATTTTGAACTTACATTTGCAATTTCTACCTTTTTTTCTCCCCTAGTTGGAGTTTCTACCATTGCAAATACAAGTTATGTTCATTCGTTGTAGCTTGTTAAACAGGTTTGTACCTAGCTTTCCTGCAGCTCATGCCATTGCGAAGCGGTCATTCATAGTAGACTAGGTAACTTGTGGAGGTCTTTGAGGGAGACACTAAACGAAAATCCAAAGATGTGGTTTTTTAGAGTTTAAGGCAAGTACAAAATTGACTTTGACTATGTTTTATATTACATTAACATAATTTGATGATATACTTTTAATTTACTTTATTGCATATTATTAACATTAATTTTATATATATATATATATATATTTTTTTATGAAGAAAGTATGTTGGTATGAGGTGTACGAGGAGCACATATTAAGGAATTTTAGTTGTTACATCCTCTAAATCATGAAAGATATATTTGTACATAATTTTTATCTATGTGTTGTTTTATGTGTTTGCAAGCTCATTATAATTTTAGAAAGGGTTCAAGCCCTATAATGTAAGTTAGAATAGAGTGAAAAATCTAAACTCTAACTATTTAAGGCTTTAGCTAAAGTCTTGATTAAAACCTAAAGAATAACCCAAAAGCCTAGAACCCTAGAGTCTAAACCTAGCTCAATACAAGTATGACCCAAAATTAGACAAGCCCAAAGACCCCAACACCCGAGCCTAGTCTAGGAAGCAAGATAGAAGAAGACAAAAGGTTTGTCTTCCAAGTAGTAGCTCACGTGAGATAGAGAAAGAGAAAGAGAGAAGGAAAGGAAGTTTCTTATCTAGGAAGAAAAGGCATATTCTAGGTAGATTTCTCATGAAATAAATAACGAAAAGATAAAAGCTTCTTGCTAAGAAGCAAGAAACTCACGTGTAAGCCCTTAGGGAGGTTAGAAGGTCTCCCAAGACACCTTAGTCAAACCTTATCCCACATTAATGGTTAGATAAACTAAGAAACTATTAGAAAATTATTAAGAAGAAGCATTAAAGAAGGTCTTCCAAGTAACCTAAGTTAATTTAGCTAAGTTAAAGTAATGCATTAATGAGCTAAAGGACAAAATGAACCATCTTGAAAGCTAGAGTCTCACGTGAAAGCTCAAAGGGAAGAGATAGTCTTACAAGAAATTCTCTAATCAAGGGATATGAGTTATTAATAGATAGTAACAATGATGAGACAAACTAGAAAGTAAGGTATCTAGTTAGAAATCAATGGAAAAGTTAAAAAGTAACCAAGTCAACCATGAATTAATGAAAAGAATCTAATTAGAAAGTAACCAAACTAGATAAACTTAGTTACTTTATGTAACTAAGTAATAATGATACTGAGGACAAGAAGTCAAATGGAAGAATTCTATTGGATTAGAGAAAAGGAAAACTATCATTAGGAAAACAAAGAAGTCTAGACATGTGATTAATTAACTTAGAAAGATTGATGGTCTTCTAAGCCCAAGACCACATGTGAGAAAGGGAACTTAGTGTAAGCTCAATTCAATTTTCCAAGTAATCATTAGATGGGAAACTTTCCACAAAAGAAACTAAAAGTTTCCATAAGAAACCCATTAGCTACAAGGCCATTAGGGGTGTGAATAAGCCAGGCTAGGCTTTGGCCTAAACAGGCTAGGCATGCATTATAAAATATTAGCTTGAGCTTGGCCTATTACCTATAACAGGTTATTTTCAGGCTTGGCCTGGCCTGTTTGAAAAAAAATAAAAGCTTGGCCTGGCCTGAAAGCCTATATAAAAGCCTACCTATTAGGCAGGCCAACAAGCCAGTCCAGGCCAACATGCCAGTAATACAGTATAGAGATATGCAAAACTAGAACTAGAATTCAAAAAACAAAGTAAAAACAAAAACAAAAAGCCATTGAAGTTCGTTAAGAATAGGAACTTGAGAATAGGTGATTCACCTAGCAATTGAAAAAATGGGACTTCAGAAGTCGAAATTGTTGAACTAGCTTGGGAATGGGAGGGACGAAGGAGCTTTGGAGAGCAAACGAGGATGGCCATCGATGGGGACAAAGGAGCTCTGGATTTCGGACAGCGATGGTCAGTCAATCGTGGATGTTGTCGGCAACTGTGCACAGAGATGGAGGAAGGGTTGGATCGGTCATCATGCTTGGAGGGAATGGTTAGGCCGTCATGCTTGGTGCTAAGTTGACCATGACAATTGGTCGTCAACTTGTCTCCTAGTTAGTGTGATGATGTCATGGGTGGAGTCGTGGAGGCTGGATCAATGTTCCTGTTGCTGAACAGCGTAACTAATAGGGAAGTTAGGGATTGGGTTAAAGTTATTTTATAAAATTAAAATATTATAAAATGTTAAATATATTAATTATATATTATATATACATATATATATATATATAATATAATATAATTAAAAAAATTATAATATATAAATAGGCCAGCCTCTCTGGCCTAATAGGCATTTTTAAAGGCCTATGGCCTGGCCTATTTAGTTAAACAAACTTTCAAAAAAAAAAAAAACTTAAGCCTGGTCTAAATCTTACAAGCCACACTAGGCTCAGTACAGGCCAAGCCATAGGCTCCTGATAGGCAACCTGGCTCATTTCCACCCTTAACGGCCATGCATCTTTTGAGGAATCAAATTGAAGTAATTTAGTTACTCAAACTAACTAGACAATAATTACTTGAAGAGACAAGATGACAAGTGTCAACACCCTATCAAAAGGCAAGCATTAAAGGCTAAGACCACATGGTCTTAATCAATTAAGATCTTCCTCTTTGGCCAAGATACCTCACGCCACCTATGTCTCCATGTTGCATGGCCATGCATGTTACAAGACTTTTATAAATACCCATGCAAGCCTCCCCACTCACACACACCAACATTCCAAGAGAGGAAACTCTCGCACTTTGAAAAGAGGAGTAGTGCACGTGAATCACCAAAAGAAGACAACTCAAACCTAAGCTAGCCAAGTGTAGGGGATAATAACCTTCTTCCTAACACTTCTTATTTGATATATTTCTATTCAGTTTTGATGTATCTTTACTACTAGATGGACTTATTCTTATTTCTCTCCATGGATCATGAAATATTGCTTCTACTTCTTTTTGTTTGTTGAGCTTCTGAACATTTTGAACTCATGTTTTAAAGATTAAGACCATGGATGATGAACTATTCAATAAGACTATGTTCTATTACCAATTAGCTAGAGGCGATCCTCCTAGGGAAGTGATCCTCCTAGGGAGGTGATCCATATTCATTTTGAAACTTGATTCTCAAGCTCATGATATGGAGGTGATCTTACCCAAGTTTGGAAATGACCCTTGAAGAAGGTGATTTAGTATGATTAGCCACTTTGGTAGTAGAGGCGAGGGGACGCCCTTACAAGTGGACAGCATTTTTATCATATGTTTTTGATCATGGTGTAAGGTTACGAAAATAGAAGAAAAATTGGTAATATTACATAAAAGATAAAGAACTTATTGAACAAGAGTGAAATCTAGAGGAGAAGACATTTTCTGTATTTAGTGTAGTTGTGACCATCATGATTTTTAAATTAATTGAAATTATTTCCTACTAAGATTTCTATCTCACTGTTGTTGTGATATTTTCAGATTGGCCAACCATGTCATTCGTCAACATCATCAGTGAGATAGAGTTTATATGGCTGGATGGTTCGGGCATAGGTCCTATTTGGGCAGTTCAAGATATATGTATTATCCATTTGGATAATAATGTTTCATGATAGAGCTAGGTTTTATCATGTGTAAAACTTCATTAGTGTGAACATGAAAGGATTTGTATAATATCACTAATCTAGTCCCCTCTCTTTTTGATTGTATGATAGTGATTTGGTGACACATTTGATGTAGCTCGACGTAGCTTTTATGTGAAATATACATATGGTTTGCCTTATAAGAGCACGTGTGTGATGTTTATCTTAAGTTAACCTTAAAAAGGAATAAGCAAATGAGATAGTTAACACCACTAAAGTCTAGTTAAATATATGTGGAATCATGTTTGGAAGTATCAATTTAAAGTAACATAAGCAACCAATAGCATAAGAACCAAGAAAACTAAATGTTGCTCTCAGCCATCCCTGCCTAGAACTAGGCACTTAAGCGCCAGAGATTGGCACTTAGGCGCTAGCCAATTCAAAATTCAGTGTGTTTCTAAACTCTAGGAGCTTAGGCTGTGGAGAACCAATGCATGGGTAGTGGTTAGGCAGAAAAACTTATGATTTTCTTTTCATAATTTGAGCCAACTTTGAGGATTCTAATTAGGTTTTAATGAATCTCAAATCAAGTTAAGCTTTAAAACTTTTAGTGCACAAGCCCAAGTAGAGTTTTAAAGAACCTTAATGAGCAATCAAGGATAGGAAGTTAGTTTCAAACCCTAGTTATATGAGATTATCCTATAAGGGTTAGTAGTTGATCATACTAAGCTAAAGACAGAAAGCATACTATATGGAATTGAATTAAGATAATTTAGTTTTACTTCATAATCTACCATAGTTAAACTAATAATAACTTGAGCATAGAAACAACTAAGATAGATAGTGACACAATACCTCTAAGGTAGGGTGCTACATTTCCTCTCCGTGGATTCTATCTCCATTCTAACAGATCACAAGTCATAACTCTTGTAACAGGTAGGATTGAACTGAAAAGGTTGTATGGAATTAACTATCTAGCAACTAGCAACTAGCAACTAGCTCCATCTCTATTTGCAACATAAATAGAGAAGTTAAGTATATTACTTTTGATGGAATGTTTTCATTATAAATTAATGTTGAACATTACTCAATTGAATGTTTTTATTTATATTCTTAATTAATGTAGACACAAGAATTAGGTCAACCCCACCAATTTTGATGATCTCTTTGCAAATACTTATTAACAGAAGGCAAAAAGAAGCTAGTGTAAGGCAAAATTCTTAGATATATATATATCCAGTGTCAGATAACTCTTTTATATTGCAACAATAAGTGTGTATCACATATATAAGTTATAATCACATAACTAACAAGTTACGTGTTTAATGATATGGTGTTAGAACATTATATATCTTGCAATAAGTATTCTTAAGAATCTCTCCACATCTCAAAGATCCATTAGTTGTGAGTGTTTATTATTAATTCCTAAATATATTTGGTCATGTTTGCCATGACCATCTTTGGAGGGCTCCCATGACGGAATCGTAGTAGAAATTACTAGAAAAATGATAAAATAAAGTCGTCACCAATAATTATTTTAGTAGTGAAAATTATAGGAATAACCCTTTTTATAAAAAGAAATAAAAGAAAATTGATCTGCGAATCAAGTTGAGTTCGAGAGTCGATTTATGCAGAGGGAAGAGTAGGAACTTCATCATACTATACCCTTGATACATCTGTTATAAGACAGTTACCCTGAGTTAATAGTAAAAATGATTAATAACCTTAAAATTTTAAAAATTTACCCCTTTAAACAAAAAAAAATTAAAACAATAATGAAAATAATATTAACCAAAACTAAATAAAAATATTACAATTCTAACATAAAACATAGAATATTAAATAAAAATATTTACCATTTTGACTTATCCGAAATGTCTATGTATCCTCATAAGAAGGAATTAAAATCCCGTAATTCATCTAAAAAATATTTATGGGTTGATTGATTTTAATTAAAAATTATGAAAATTGATTTTGATTTGTCAATAAATTATTTTTAATGATTAGAAAAAAATTATCAAAAGGGCAACTAGGCTAAGAGGTTTTTGGAGGAAATTGAAGATGGCACAAGGCCATACAATCAATCCCTCTAGATTTGAACAATGTGAAAGACGACACAGGGCCATAAAATCAACTTCTTAAGTTATTACATGAATTATTAGAAAAAACTAAATTATAAAATTCATTTAAAAAGGATTTGAAGACGGTATGAAAGTACGTAAATTAATCCTTAAAGACCCAAGCGATGTCAAAGATAACACATGACCAGACAGTTAACCCTGTAAAACATTATAAGTATGATGGAAATTAAATCTTGATTGAGATTGAAAATGACATAAAGTGTATATAATCAATCTCTAGAGACCAAGCAAGATTGAAAATGAAACACAACCAAACAATCAACTTTATTTGTCATTACTAAAATATTATATTTACTTTTATTTCAGCTGGCACTTAATTAAAGAGGACATGTATATGAACAATAACAAAATAAAATAAAAAATTCAAAATTTTAGACCAAAGTATACTAGTATCACAAACATCAGACAACTCACTTGCTTTGTTAGGAGCACCTGAAGTAGCAAACAACAAAATTCTCACTTCTTAGTTAAGGATACATGATCATGTGTTAATTTTTAATTTGGTGACCTTGAAAAAGAAAGGGCAAAATGATAACGATACATGGCAAAAAAGCTCATTAAAAACTATCCTAACACAAACCCATAAAATTAAACCAACTTGATTGCGATGTAATTTATTTCAAAATGGAGAGAATACAGATTCCACACTTAAGATCATGTGGTCACTATAAAAAGTAGAAAACTATTTTGGACTAAATCTGAATTAGGGATTCGTACTCGAGATTGAGCTGAGGTATTGGAGGTTTGCACCAAGATGCTGGGATAGAAGAGTGATGGGAGGTACCTATAGAAAATTCTCTGATGATCAAGTTAGAAGAGTACTTAACAGGTGAAGCGTTGGGATTGAGTGCTCATGCCTGAGGGGTATGCCTTCTTTATATAGGCAAGGATTGAGGGTGATAACCCTTATTAAGTAGGATTAGGACTCCTTAATGATAGAGATAAACTTTATCGTTTAAGTTTAATTTGAATATTAGACTTATCTCTTGATGATTTTATCTCATACTTGTTAATGGGCTGGTCATTTACGAGGTCCAATGATATTAATACCAAACATTGCCCTCCCCCCAAGTCGAGATTTTGTCGTTTCGACGAGATTATGAGTTCTTCATAATATTGGGCCGAAGTGTAGGCTTAATCCTTAGATGTCCAAGGTAGTAACTGAGGTGATCATGATATTCCGAGGTGGTGTAATGTCTCAGAATTATGACAACAAGTGAGACTTTGCTTAGAGGTAATATAGCAGCAAATGGTTGCCCTGCAAGTTTTATAGCGGCCAACCTTTGCCTCATTCATTGTGTTGTATCGATTTTTGAGATACAGTGTAATGATGATTACACTCTGATAATTGAATTTTATCACACTTAATTATTGCATTTGATTAATGATTTTAGGGCTGTTTAGTGTGTAATTAATGATTTTTGGTCTAAATTGGGCTTTGGGCTTTTAATTGGATTTGATTCATTTTCGTGCTATTTTTTCCAGATTTACACTGTTCCAGTATTTTGATCATAAATTTTGTTATAGGTATCCGATTAATCTCATTCTTGTTTCGCTTTTGCAGATAACTCAAAGAGCTACAAATGGTATTAGAAGCTTGAAGGTCAAATTCGGACAAGAAGGCAGTCAAAATTGGAGCCAAAATCAGTCACGAAATTCTGGAGCTATGTTTAGTTAATTGGGCTTAACTTTGTAATTAGGAGTCCAAATTACATGGGACCAAAGCCATTAGTTATGTTTTTAATTGGGCCAGTTTTGGAGCCCTGACCCTGTTTAGTTTTAGGTTTAAATAGCATATTAGGGTAACATGAACAGCAGCTTTTGATTTTGGAGAAATTTCAGATCTACACCTCTTCTCTTTTCTCTCATCTTCTTCATCTTGTTCTTCTTTTTCTTTCCTTTTCGTTTTCTGTTTTTTTTCCCAGCCATGGTAGGCTAACTTTCCATACAATCAACCCATGAGTTGAGGATTTTGCTGTTGAATCCAGAGGACTCGTGCTCTCCATGAACTGAATCCGTTTTTTCTTCCCCCTTTACTTGAATTGAGCAACACGATTGTGTACGTTGAATCCGAGCGGATGAGGTTTGTCCATGAGGTTTGTTTATGATTTCTGTATTTTGATCATCCAGGGGAAGGAATTAAATGTTAGATTTAATATTTAGGTTGATTAACCTAAGGGACTTAAAATCAAAACAGGTTGAAATGAACACTGTGCGATGGCATGGGTGAACACGCCAAGAGTTTGATTAAATGCTAGGTGATTGTCTAGTAGAGAGGGTTCCTATATGAATGCAGGGATTCTGATTTGTTTAGGGTCAACCACGAGATTCAGTAATTCTTTGTCCAGTGACGGATGTCCTTGAAACCTCAATTCTGGGTTGGTTGATTGCTTTTTAAATTGTTAATTTTCATTTTATCTCTTGCATTAATTTTCTCTTGCTTTAATTTTAATCCAATTAAAACCCCCCCTATTTATTGTTTTGTTTTTAATTGAGTGATTTAGTTCTATGCAAAAATCCTTGGGAGACGATCCAGGTTGTCCTATATTACAAATTTCTTTATAAGCCTGGTTAATTTGAGTGAGTTCGACAGTTCACGTCAAATTTTGGCGCCGTTGTCGGGGAATTTTTGCTTTGTTCTTTTGATCTCTATTATTACATATTAACAGCAGATTAGAGTAGAGTAGCTGCATTTCATTTTATTCCTTGTTCCACCCTTGAGTAGAGTAGAGTAGCTTAGTAGTGTTCGAAAGTGTCAAAAGTGTCGCAAGTGTCGCATAATTGGACTAACCTGTGGAGTTAGGTGCTGAGGCTTGGGTATCCAAAGTTTATCCACCATCCTGAGCAAAACTAACCCCTTTTAGGGTTAATCTGGGGTCAAAATCTCGAAATTCCTTCATCTGGTATGAGTTTTCTTGCTAAATTCCATCGTTTAGACACTTTTTCATTTTTTTTTTATTTTCGTGATTTTTAAAAAAATCGTCAAAAAAATTATAGAAAATCAAAAATACATTTTAGAATTTTACTGTGGTGGTCCCATAATTTTTAAAATTCATTTGATAGTGTTTCTGATTTTATTTTGGCTAATTTCTTAGTGTAGTTTACATATTTTGTATGCTGTTAGTGTTTTTGCCTGTTATGCCTTATGCTGTATGACTAGGAGTAGTAACAATACACAAGACTTGATTGCTTTTGATCCTGAAATAGAGAGAACATTGCATGTTGCTAGAAGAGCTTCTAGGCTAAGTCATAGGATTGTTACTGAACTTGATCTTGAGTCTGAGCATATTCAGCATATTGAGCATTCTGATTCTGTTCCATCTGTTAATTTTCCTAATTCTTTCTAATAGTGTAGATTTTACTTATTCTAGTAATAGTTTCATTAATTCTGAGAGCATGGACAATAGAACTTTAAAGGAATTGGCTGCACCTGACGTTAACTATCAACCCTTGTGCATCCAATATCCTGATCTTGATGCTGACTTTGAGCTTAAATCTGGTCTTATCCATTTGCTTCCCAAGTTTCATGGTCTTGCAGGTGAGGATCCACATAAGCATTTGAAGGAGTTCCATGTGGTTTGCAGCATAATGAAACCACAAGGAATTGATGAGGAGCATATTAAATTGAGAGCTTTTCCTTTCTCTCTAGATGGAGGAGCTAAGGACTGGCTGTACTACCTTCAACCCTCATCCATTGGAAACTGGAATGACATGAAGAGATTATTTTTGGAGAAGTTTTTCCCAGCCTCAAGAGCCACTGCAATCAGAAAGGAGATATGTGGCATAAGGCAAGCAAATGGAGAGAATTTGCATGAATACTGGGAGAGGTTCAAGAGGCTATGTGCAAGTTGTCCACACCACCAGATATCTGATCAGTTGCTGATAGTGTACTTCTATGAAGGCTTGTTACCCATGGACAGAAATATGGTGGATGCAGCCAGTGGTGGAGCTTTAGTTGATAAGACACCTGCTGCGGCCAGAGAATTGATAGCAAACATGGCAGCTAATTCCCAACAATTCAGGCACTAGAGCAACCAGCAGTGGGGTGTTCTCAATTCAAGCACCCCCAGTCCAATATCACAGTGCCCAGAAACCAGCAGTAGCGTCCAGTGCAGACCACCAAAGACTTGGAAAATAGACTAGACGAATTGACCTCATTAGTAAGGCAATTGGCAGTGACACAAACAGTGCATTCTCCTACTCCACAGATAAGCAAACCATGTGGTATCTGTTCTGATCCACTCCACCCCACACTTGCTTGCCCAACTCTGCAAGAGGGCACCTCTCCAGACCAATCAGTAGCTGCACAGCAGGAGTCTTTCCTGAAAAGCCACAGTATCAACAGCAACATAATCCATTTTCAAACACTTATAATTCTGGCTGGAGAGATCATCCAAACTTAAGGTGGAACCAGAATCAGAACCAGAACTAACAGAATTTTTCACAATACCAACATAGGCAGTTTCCACAGCACAAACAGAATTTCCAACAATCTATACCTCCACAGCCAGTGCAACAGCAGCCACCAGCCCAACAGCAGACCAGTAGTGGTCCTTCACTGGAACATTTGGTGAAGCAGCTTGCAACGAACACTTTGCAATTCTAGCAGAGAACTGAATCTTCCATTCATAATTTGCAAACTCAGATTGGGCAGTTAGCAACATCACTGAACCAGCTCCAACCCCAGGGATCTAACAACTCTCTTCCTTCACAGACAATTCCTAATCCAAAGGGGAATGTAAGTGCTATATCCCTAAGGTCTGGCAAGCAACTGGAAGAGCCCAAGCAAGCTGCAGTAGAGGCTGAACCAACACTAGAAAAGGAGAAGACTGATGCGAAGAAAAGTGAAACATTGAAGCAAGGCAATGATGAGTCTGAAACCCCCATCCCTCTACCTTTCCCTCAGAGAGCCCTTCAATCCAAAAAGTTGGCAGAGAAAAGCACAAGAGAATGAGATCCTAGAGATGTTCAGAAAAGTTGAAATTAACATCCCTCTCTTAGACGCGATCAAACAGATTCCCAAATATGCCAAATTTCTGAAGGAGTTATGTACCAACAAGAGGCGACTGAAGGGGAATGAGTGAGTGAGCTTGAGCCAGAATGTGTCAGCACTCATCCAACCCATGCCTAAGAAGTACAAAGATCCAGGGACGTTTACAATTCCTTGCATAATTGGAAATTGTAAATTTGATGATTGCATGTTAGACTTAGGTGCTTCCATAAATGTCATGCCTGAATCTGTTTATAATTCTCTTGGCCTCGGTCCTTTGCGTGCTACTGGTGTTGTTATCCAGTTAGCTAATAGGAGTAATGGTCACCCTGCTGGTCTGATTGAGGATGTTTTAGTTAGAGTAAATGAATTAATATTCCCTGCTGATTTTTTACATTTTAGAGATGGAGGGTGAGTCTCCTAGCAGTGGACCCCCGATTATTCTCGGGAGGCCTTTCTTGAAAATAGCTAGGACTAAGATAGATGTGCATTCTGGTACTCTTTCCATGGAATTTGGTGATAGTATTGTGCATTTTAATATCTTTGATGCCATGAAACATCCTAGGAAAGAGCATTCAGTTTTGTGTATTGATGTGATTGATGATGTGGTTGATGATGTTTATGCTGAATTGTGTGTTGATTATCCAGATTTTGTATCTGTTAATGATGCTGTTGTTTGTGGTTGTACTGATAATGAATGGTGCCCTGTTTGCACTGAATTTTCATGCTTTTCTAGTTTTTGCGATGCACTGGATAGTGATGGTGATTCTGATTTAAATGGTGATTCTGACTTGCTTGGGGATGTTAATTCTGATGTGAACATTGTGCAGTCCGGGCAAAGTTCTGCTTCCTTAAATTTATTTTCAGGCACTACAAGTTCAACTGATGTACATGCTACAGAATTGGTGCAACCCACCAAGCTTCTTCCCTCTACTGAGCAGCCACCTAAGTTGGAGCTAAAATCTCTACCTGATCACTTAAAATACGCCTTCCTGGAGGACAATGAGCAGCTGCCAGTCATTGTGGCAAGAAACCTTCTACCTGATCAAGAGGAGCAGCTGATGAGATTATTGAAGGAAAATAAGAAGGCGATTGGGTGGACTTTAGCTGATATTGTTGGCATTAGCCCTTCCATGTGCATGCATCGAATTTTATTGGAAGAGGGTGCTAAGCCAGTGAGGCAACCTCAAAGGCGCCTGAATCCCCTTATTCTGGATGTGGTGAAGAAGGAAGTGACTAAGCTCCTGCAAGCTGGCATTATCTACCCCATCTCTGACAGCCAGTGGGTCAGCCCAGTTCAGGTAGTCCCCCAAAAGGTCTGGAGTGACTGTAGTGGCCAACCAGAAAAATGAGCTAATTCCCACAAGAGCTCAGAACAGTTAGAGAGTCTGCATAGACTACTGAAAGCTCAACCAGGCCACCCGCAAGGATCACTATCCTTTACCCTTTATTGATCAGATGTTGGAGCGGTTGGCTGGCAAGTCTCACTATTGTTTCTTGGATGGCTACTCAGGCTACTTCCAAATCCATATTGCACCAGAAGATCAAGAGAAGACTACCTTCACATGCCCCTTTGGAACATTTGCTTACAGAAGGATGCCCTTTGGACTCTGCAATGCGCCTGGAACCTTTCAGCGGTGCATGATAAGCATCTTTTCTGAATTTTTAGAGGATTGCATGGAAGTATTTATGGATGATTTTACTGTGTATGGGTCTTCTTTTGATGCATGCTTGGGTAGTTTTGGCTAGAGTCTTGAATAAATGCATTGAGACCAATCTTGTGTTGAACTTTCAGAAATGTCATTTCATGGTTGAGTCAGGGATAGTTTTAGGACACGTAGTGTCTAGAAAGGGTATTGAGGTAGATCCTGCTAAGATAGATGTTATTTCTGCTTTACCTTACCCCGCGTCTGTGCGGGAAGTACGTTCTTTTCTTGGTCATGCAGGATTCTACCGGCGCTTCATCCAGAACTTTAGCAAGATTGCCCAGCCCCTGTCTAACCTTCTACAGCACGACATAGATTTTGTGTTTGATGATGAGTGTAAGTCGGCCTTTAATCATTTGAAGCACTGCTTGACCACAACTCTGGTGATCCAGCCACCAGATTGGTCTCTTCCATTTGAGCTGATGTGCGATGCCTCTAACTATGCTGTTGGTGCAGTTCTTGCTCAGCGGCTCAATAAGGCTCCTCATGTCATTGCCTATGCCTCTAAGACTTTGGATTCTGTCCAGTCTAATCACACAACCACTGAGAAAGAACTTTTGGCTGTAGTTTTTTGCACTTGATAAGTTTAGGTCATATCTGCTAGATACTAGGGTGATTGTCTTTTCTGACCATGCAGCCTTGAAGTTTCTTTTGAAAAAGGCAGATGCTAAGCCTCGACTTATTCGGTGGATGTTGTTGCTCCAAGAATTCGACATTGAGATTAAGGATAGAAGTGGAGCAAAGAACTGGGTAGCTGATCACTTGAGTCGGATCACTCACCATCCTTCTGACCTCTCTCCCATTCGGGATGATTTTCCTGATGAGCAGCTTTTACAGCTGCAAGGTAAGCTTCCATGGTATGCTGACTTGGTAAATTATTTGGTTGCTGGTGTTTTACCTACTGATTCCACTAGGGCCCAGACTCTGAAATTGAAAAGTGAATCTAAATACTATGTTTGGGATGACCCTTATTTGTGGAGATTCTGTGATGACCAAGTAATTAGGAGATGTGTGCCTGATAATGAGTTTCATTCCATTTTACATTTTTGCCATGCTTCTGCCTGTGGTGGTCACTTTGGACCCCGAAGAACTGCTAGGAAAGTGTTAGATTCTGGTTTATTTTGGCCTTCCTTGTTTCATGATTCATATCTGTTTTGCAAGTCATGTGAGAACTGTCAGAGGGCAGGGAGTATTTCCCGTAGGCATGAGATACCCCAGCAACCTATATTGTTTTGTGAAGTTTTTGATGTTTGGGGTATTGATTTTATGGGTCCATTTCCTGTTTCCCATGGTTTTACTTACATATTGCTGGCTGTTGATTATGTCTCAAAATGTGTTGAGGCGAAAGCCACCCGGACTGATGATTCTGTTGTGGTTGTAGATTTTGTCAGGTCTCACATTTTTTGCAGGTTTGGTGTTCCTAGAGCTATTATCAGTGACCAGGGCTCTCATTTTTGTAACCGAAGCATGGATGCTTTATTACGGAAGTATGGAGTGATTCACAAGGTTGCCACAGCATACCACCCACAGACCAATGGCCAAGCTGAAATCTCGAACAGAGATATTAAGCAAATCCTTCAAAAGACTGTTAACTCTAACCGGAAAGATTGGAGCAAGAGGCTAGATGACGCTTTGTGGGCATATCGGACTGCCTACAAGACTCCGATTGGGATGTCTCCCTATCGGCTTGTCTTTGGTAAGGCATGTCATCTTCTGGTAGAGTTGGAGCATCAGGCATATTGGGCCATTAAGCAGTGCAACATGGATTTGGCCCAGTCGGGGGTGGAGAGGAAGCTGCAATTGGAAGAACTGGAATGAGCTTAGATTGGATGCCTATGAGAGTTCGCATTTATACAAGGAAAAGACAAAGGCATTCCATGATAAGCAAATCTTAAGAAAAGAGTTTGTTGTGGGCCAGAAAGTCCTCTTATTTAACTCCCGTCTTAAATTTATGCCTAGTAAACTTAGATCTAGATGGGATGGTCCTTTTGCGATTATTAATGTTTTTCCTTTTGGTGCAGTAGAACTGTGTGATGAGCGGACCAGGAGTACTTTTACAGTGAATGGACATCGCCTTAAGCATTTTTATGAGGGACCCCAGCAGCAGCCAATGGAGGCAGAGATTAGGCTCATTGATGCCACGTACCCTCCCTCAGGAGGATAGGGAGTCTTCTTCCTCTTTTCTCTATTTTTCTTTTCTTTGCATTTTTAATTTCAACTTTGATTGTTAATAACAGGATTTTGCGAATAATACAGTCTGAACCCTCCTTGTGATAATTGTTGAGATGTACATAGTTTTCAACTTGGATATTTTGTTTTTGATGGATCATTTTGGTTGGACTGAATTTCTCAACTCTTAGATTATCTGACTTGGTAGTTGATTTTGTGATGTTGATTGCGTGCTGGTATTGACCCTTGTCAGATTTTGGGCCTGTGTGAATGGAAATTTATTTTCTGCCATTCTTTCTTTTTTTGTGTGCTTCTGCTCATGATTTTTGTTCTCTAGAACTTGCCCTTTTTCTTTTTGAAACTGCATTTTTCACTGGCATGCATAAATATGATAGAGGCCTTCTTTCTTTTATTCACCACTTTGGCCAGATAGCCATCCCTTGCATTATATTCCCGTTGGTTAGCCCCTTCGTGCCTTTTTGTATCATCCTTGTCTTAGCCACATTACAAGCCTAAGCGTAAAAACCATTTTATTCCGCACCTTGGAAATTTATTAAGCATTGGTTTCACCTTAGTGTTGTGTTTAAGTGTGGGGGTTGCCCAGGGTGTGCAACATTTTAAGTGTGGGGGGAGGTATCCGATGCTAATTGTCATTTGGCATTAGTTTGGTCATTGTGCTTGTGTAAGTAATTGTGGAATTTTTCTCAAAAAAAAAAAAAGAGATTAAAAAAAAAAGAAAAAAAAAAGAAAAAAAAAATCTGAAAAAAATGTGTATATATGAAAAAAAAAAGTCAATTTGAGAAAAATTTGGATGTAATAATGAGTTTTGGGGAAGGAAAAGAGTTTTGTTGAAAAAGGCGACTTGTTTGTAAAAAGTGCATTTCATTTAGTTGGTTTTGAGCAAACCTTTGTGTTTCTTGACTAATGCTCTTTTCAAATTTCTTGGGTGCTTAGCCTTTCATTTCCAAACTTGTCCATGCCTTCACCATAGCCCCATTACAACCATGAATAATAAGTCCTCTTGATTTGTGCATGCATGTGTTTTGAGTGGTGGAGAAGTAGAATTTGAGCAAGCTTATGGTAGGGCAATTTTCTTGAGTGCAATTTGAGTGATACACTTGCTACCCTATACACTTGAGAGATTGATTGAGAGCATACCTTGAGGGGCCATGTTGCGTGATTAGCATCATCAATTGAGATTGCCATGTTTTATAATTTGAGATGAAGAAATTTCTGTCACGATTGGTTGATCTTTTGAAAATTTTGTGTTCCTTATTCAAGTTTTGCATTATTGACAATTGTTAGAAAGGAGAGGTTTATCTTTTAGTCTTTATTTTTGTTTTATCATTTCTTTAGTTTTGTTTTGAGCTTTTAATTTTGCCCAGGAGTGCAAAAGGATAAGTGTGGGGGCATTTGATAATTGAATTTTATCACACTTAATTGTTGCATTTGATTAATGATTTTAGGACTGTTTAGTGTGTAATTAATGATTTTTGGTCTAAATTGGGCTTTAGGCTTTTAATTGGATTTGATTCATTTTCGTGCTATTTTTTTCAGATTTATACTGTTCCAATATTTTGATCATAACTTTTGTTATAGGTATCCGATTAACCTCATTCTTATTTCGTTTTGCAGATAACTCAAAGAGCTACAAATGGTATTAAAAGCTTGAAGGCCAAATTCGGACAAGAAGGCAGTCAAAATTGGAGCCAAAGTCAGTCACGAAATTCTGGAGCTATGTTTAGTTAATTGGGCTTAACTTTGTAATTAGGAGTCCAAATTACATGGGACCAAAGCCATTAGTTATGTTTTTAAATTGGGCCAGTTTTGGAGCCCCTGACCCTGTTTAGTTTTAGGTTTAAATAGCATATTAGGGTAACATGAACAGCAGCTTTTGATTTTGGAGAAATTTCAGATCTAACACCTCTTCTTCTCTTTTCTCTCATCTTCTTCATCTTGTTCTTCTTTTTCTTTCCTTTTCGTTTTCTGTTTTTTTTCCCAGCCATGGTAGGCTAACTTTCCATACAATCAACCCATGAGTTGAGGATTTTGCTGTTGAATCCAGAGGACTCGTGCTCTCCATGAACTGAATCCGTTTTTCTTCCCCCTTTACTCGAATTGAACAATACGATTGTGTACGTTGAATCCGAGCGGATGAGGTTTGTTTATGATTTCTGTATTTTGATCATCCAGGGGAAGGAATTAAATGTTAGATTTAATATTTAGGTTGATTAACCCAAGGGACTTAAAATCAAAACAGGTTGAAGTGAACACTGTGCGATGGCATGGGTGAACACGCCAAGAGTTTGATTAAATGCTAGGTGATTGTCTAGTAGAGAGGGTTCCTATATGAATGCAGGGATTCCGATTTGTTTAGGGTCAACCACGAGATTCAGTAATTCTTTGTCCAGTGACGGATGTCCTTGAAACCTCAATTCTGGGTTGGTTGATTGCTTTTAAATTGTTAATTTCATTTTATCTCTTGCTTTAATTTTAATCGAATTAAAACCCCCCTATTTATTGTTTTGTTTTTTATTGAGTGATTTAGTTCTATGCAAAAATCTTTGGGAGACGATCCAGGTTGTCCTATATTACAAATTTCTTTATAAGCCTGGTTAATTTGAGTGAGTTCGACAGTTCACGTCACACTCTAGGATTTTTAAGGGCAATATTTACTATATTATCCCTATATCCCTTGGGAAAATGAAACAATTGTGATTTTCCCTCTTTATAAAGGAACTTTTTTTGTACTTGTTTTACTTTCTTCTCCATTTGCTTCTTCAAACGTTCTGTGAACCTTTGCCATTTCCTCATCTAGTGTTGCTATTCCCTTTTTTGAAACTTCTTTCAAGGCTTTCCCGTCTCTTTCCTATTTGTGATTTAGTGGTTTGTTAAGTGTTAACCTATTTTGCACTTACAAGTATCCCTCCTTCCTTTCACTTTTCCATTTTTTATTGCAATAGTTGTGATGAGGGAGATTTTTGAAAATGGTAAGGAGGGAAAGGCTTTGATGCCCATCCGTTTGCCTTTCTAGCAAATAGATGCGTCTGCTAGTTGTTTTAGTGAGGGACAGAGGCTACCATCGCCTATCACGCTTCAAGCCAAGTTGGCTGAGTTGGATAAGAAGCTAGAGGAAGAGCGAAAATAGAGGGACAAAGTGAAGAGGGATATAGCCGAGCTAGTCAGGATGATGTCTGACTGGAGTAGTTTGGAGGATGAAACTAATGTTCCTTTGGCCTCTGTAGGTACATCTTGGTTTAAAAATGACATGGTTCGTTGGGTGCCTACTGGGTTGATGTCTAGCGGGGGCAGCCTCTATAACTGGGTGGACGAGAAAGTTCTTTGCACCTCGTCATTATTTCTAATCAAGAAGTCAACAAGAGACCATGGCACTTATCTAGAATTGACACCGAAGAAAAGAAGTGACAAATCTTACTTTCATAACCCGTGTTATGGTAGTGATAGGGTTTAATTCCAAAAGACTGAGGGGAAGCATTTCATATATATGTATGAGACTTTGTTTGTCAAGCTGGGAGTTCGATTGCCCTTTACCTCGTTTCAAATTGAGACATTATTGAAAATTAATGACGCCCCATGTCTGCTTCATCCCAACTCTTGGGCTTTTATAAGGGCATTCGAGATCACTTTTTTATTTCTTTGGAATGCCGAAGTCAGTAAAAGTGTTTTTTTACTTCTTCGAAGTTTTGAGGCTGGCCAATGGACAAAAGTCGGGTTAGGTCTCACTCCAAGCTCGTATGGGAAAAAGGATGTTCATGATCTTTGAATAGTCATACAAAGACTTCAAAAATAGTTTCTTCCAATTGATTGGAACACCCTGTACCGTCCCATTCTTTCTTACTATCAACGGGGAATCTCCGTTCCATCTATATTGGAATATAGGGGTTCACTTCATGGATAAAACGAAATGGACTGAGATATCTAATGTGGAGAAACTAGCGACTGAGCTAATAGTCGAGATCAGAGCAATCAAGTGTTCCGACATTATCAACTCAGACGACGAGGGGCATCAGAAGATTTTTGGTATTCCATTGGCTAATTTTTCTTGACATTGTTTGTTGTTATGACTTTGCCTGACACTTCTTTTTCCTTTTCCAGAGGACATAATGTTGGACAAAAAGAAATTGGCCCAATTGAAGAGGCAACTAGCCAAAATGAGGGCAAAAGAAGAGGCAGCTTGAGGAAAGACTCGGGTTGAGCAACCAACATCGGGGACCGAGATCCCCCATTCTAAAAAGGGTACTCAACCACCTCCAGGTAACACTAACCCTGAAATGGTGTACCTAGGTGATTTAGGAAGTTAACATGCTGAGCCAATGTTCACTTGAAGAAGGAGGGGTGCAAGTGGGGAACGTACTTGAAAGCGCACTCGACTTATGACCAGTCCTTCTTCTAAGGGTGAAGGCTTTGGCATTACTGCCAATAATAGCAATTCTGAAAATTCAAGCACCCTTTTGATTAAGGACTTGGAAATTAAGGACTTCATCAATTCTCGATTGGTCCTTGATCGGGACATTGAGAAGTTTCGCAATAGTACTTGGTTATCTCTATACCAGCTGACGGAGTTGTATGCTCTTTGAACAGCTAGTATGGTGTATTTTTTGTCATCCAAGTAGGGAGAACTTGAGTCCATGAGGGCTGCTAATACTAAATTGGCCAAGGATAAAGAAAACCTCAAGGTTGCTTCCCTCGAGGTCATGAAATAAACATGATGCCGCCAAGATGGAAGCAATTCGGGTATATTCTAGTTTTGAGGGTGTAAAGGCGATGCTGAAGAAGGCTAATGCCGACTTAATGGAGTTGAAAGCCACTCTCAAAGTAGAATGGGGTCACTTAGCCACTTCCCAGAAGAAGGTGGAAGAGTTGGAGGTCAAGAACGTGGAATTGGTTTTTGAGAAGACTACTTTGGAACTCAGGAAGTCTGAGTTGTTAGACTTGTTAGATCACATAATGTCCTTTAATTAGAACGATGCACTCGTTCAGATCCAATTCCTTTACCTCGACATCGATGTTTCTTGCATGAACCCGGGGAAGGAAGTCCGCGATGGTGCTCTTGTTGAGGTCGAGGATGACCAGGCCGAGGAACCATAATTTGTAACTTGTATTTTTATCTTTATGGTTTTAGCTTTTTTGCTATTATATTTTTCTTTAACTCATCAAGACTTGTCACTGCAGAATGCATCTATTTTCAGTTTAGGATTGAAGCCTCATTTTGTTTTCGGGGTCCAAACTACTGTGCAATTAACCTTTCATTATTATATTGATATATTATTCCGAGACTAAGTCTGAGTATTGTGCTTTTGGACAACCCGAAGTGGCCCATCATATAGGTTTAGAGCAACACAGAGTGGCTCTTAAAGATCATCGTCAAAAATGCATTTAAATAATTGAGATATGTTATCGATTAATCGATAAGGTAGTATCAGGCAATAATCTGAATAGTTGAAGTATAGTAGTAGTTAAAGCGATAAAGTAGTAGATATATTAAAGGAATTTTGTTGAGTAGCTTATGCAAGATGTGCCGCGTTAAAACCTTGCCAGTAAAACCCAAATGGGATAAAACCTGGGAGAAGGAAAAAGAGTGCACATCTTTACAAAATGCATTTATTACATCATAATTGCTTTCTAACTGTAGTAGTGCCTAAGGTTAGAAGCATTCCAAGTCCTTGGCACTATATGTCCATCTAGATCAGCAAGCTTATATGCTCCTTTCCTGACTACTTCCATGATCCGATATGGTCATTCTCAATTTGGTACAAGCTTGCCTTCAGACTTATTCTTCACCCCGATGTCAGCTTGTCATAAGACAAGATATTTTTTTCTCAAAAATTTCTTGATAGTACCTTCGAGTTGTACTGTCTAGCGACTTGTAGCTTGGCTGGTACTTCTTAGATATGGGCTATTTCCCTTTCTTCTTTGAGAAAGTCTATGTCCCCTTTTTGGTTTATCTCGTTTTCTTCTTCACTAACGGAGATCTTTCTCCAACTTGGTTCTCTGATCTCGACCAGGATCATGGTTTCAGCAGCATAAGTCAGCTTAAAGAGGCTTTCACAGGTTGTAGAATGGAGAGTAGTATTGTAAGCCCATAGAACATGTGACAATTACTCAACATAATTACCTTTCACTTTATCAAGTTTTGTCTTCAAATCTTTCAAGATTACTTTATTAGCTGCTTTCGCTCGCCTATTCGCTTAAAGGTGTTCAACCAAGGTGAAGCATTTCCTGATGTAGAGCTCAACACAAAAGTTTTGGAATTTTCTGTTAGTGAATTGGGTCCCATTGTCCATGACAATGGATTTTGAGATGACAAAGAGGCAGATAATATTCTTCCAAGTAAGCTTGCATACCTTCTTTGCAGTATGGTGGCTAAGGGCTCAGCCTCTATCTACTTTGTAAAATAGTCAATGGCTACCACGGGATATTTCAACTACCCAGGTACTTAGGGAAACAGTCCAAGAAGGTCCATCCCTCATTTGCAGAAAGGCCACGACATAGTGGTGGTTAACAACTCCTTGGATGGAGATGAGTGAAAATGGGTAAACCTTTGATATTTGTCACATTTTTTTACTTACACCAATGCATCTCTTTTGATAGTTAGCCAATGGTTGCTAGCTCGAAGTATCTTATGGGTTAGAGACCGACTTTCGAGGTGCTAGCCACAAATTCCTTCATACACTTTTGCTAAGACATATTCAGCCGCGATTGGGTTAAGGCATTTAAGAAGTGGAGTAGAGAAGCCTCTTCTTTAAAGGCACTCTCCGATAAATGTAAACTAAGTTGCAATTCATCTGATTCTGCGAGTGTCTTTAAGGTCAGAGGGAGTTACACCATCTTTAAGGTAATCTCAGATAGGAGTAATCCAAGTTGACTTGTCCAAAATCTACATAGTCTCTATAGCTTTCGAGATACTAAGAGTGGTTAAGGTTTATTACACTACCGATCTATTATTCCCTAGACCCTTTGACGTGAACTGTCGAACTAAATCAAATTAACTAGGCTTATAAAGAAATTTGTAATATAGGGCAACCTGGATCGTCTCCCAAGGATTTTTGCATAGAACTAAATCACTCAATTAAAAACAAAACAATAAACAGGGGGGGTTTTAATTCAATTAAAATTAAAGCAAGAAAATAAAACGAAATTAATAATTTTAATAGCAATCAACCAACCCAGAATTAAGGTTTCAAAGACATCCGTCACTGGACAAAGAATTACTGAATCTCGTGGTTGACCCTGAACAAATCAGAATCCCTGCATTCATATAGGAACCCTCTCTACTAGACAATCACCTAGCATTTAATCAAACTATTGGCGTATTCACTCATGCTATCGCACAGTGTTCACTTCAACCTGTTTTGATTTTAAGTCCCTTAGGTTAATCAACCTAAATATTAAATCTAACATTTAATCCCTTCCCCTGGATGATCAAAATACAGAAATCATAAATAAACCTCATGAACAAACCTCATCCGTTTCGGATTCAACATACACAATCGTGTTGGTCAATTCGAGTAAAGGGGGAAGAAAAACGGATTCAGTTCATGGAGAGCTCGGGTTCTCTGGATTCAACAGCAAAAACCTTAACTCATGGGTTGATTAAATGGAAAGTTAGCCTACCATGGCTGGAAAAAAAAAAAACGAAAAGGAAAGAAAAAGAAGAACAAGATGAACAAGATGAGAGAAAAGAGAAGAGGTGTAGATATGAAATTTCTCCAAAATCAAAAGCTGCTGTTCATGTTGCCCTAATATGCTATTTAAACCTAAAATTAAACCGGGTTAGGCTCCAAAACTGGGCCAAATTAAAAACATAACTAATGGCTTTGGTCCTACGTAATTTGGACTCCTAATTACAAAGTTAAGCCTAATTAACTAAACATAGCTCCAGAATTTCGTGACTGACTTTGGCTCCAATTTTGACTGCCTTTTTGTCCGAATTTGGCCTTCAAGCCTCTAATATCATTTGTAGCTCTTTGAGTTATCTACAAAATGAAATAAGAATGAGGTTAATCGGATACCTAGAACAAAAGTTATGATCAAAATACTAGAACAGTATAAATCTAGAAAAATAGCACGAAAATGAATTAAATCCAATTAAAAGCCCAAAGCCCAAAGCTCAATTTAGACTAAAAATCATTAATTACACACTAAACAGCCCTAAAATCATTAATCAAATGCAACAATTAAGTGTGATAAAATTCAATTATCAAATGCCCCCATACTTATCCTTTTGCACTCCTGGACAAAATTAAAAACTCAAAACAAAACTAAAGAAATGACAAAACAAAGAAAAAAAAGACTAAAAGATAAACCTCTCCTTTCTCACAATTGTCAAGAATGCAAAACTTGAACAAGGAACACAAAATTTCAAAAGATCAACCAATCATGACTGAAATTTCTTCATCTCAAATTATAAAACATGGCAATCTCAATTGATGATACTAATCACGCAAAATAGCTTCTCAAGGTATGCTCTCAATCAATCTCTCAAGTATATAGGGTAGCAAATGTATCACTCAAATTGCACTCAAGAAAATTGCCCTACCATAAGCTTGCTCAAATTCTACTTCTCCACTACTCAAAACACATGCATGCACAAATCAAGAAGACTTATTATTCAAGGTTGTAATGGGGCTATGGTGAAGGCATGGACAAGTTTGAAAATGAAAGGCTCAGCACTCAAGAAATTTAAAAAAGCATTAGTCAAGAAATACAAAGGTTTGCTCAAAACTAACTAAATTAAATGCACTTTTACAAACAAGTTGCCTTTTTCAACAAAACTCTTTTCCTTTCCCAAAACTCATTATTACACCAAATTTTTCTCAAATTGACTTTTTTTTTTCTTATATATATATTTTTTTTTCAGATTTTTTTTTCTTTTTTTTTCTTTTTTTTTTGGAGAAAAATTCCACAATTACTTACACAAGCACAATGACCAAACTAATGCCAAATGACAATTAGCATCGGATACCTCCCACAATTACTTACACAAGCACAATAACCAAACTAATACCAAAATGACAATTAGCATCGAATACCTCCCCCCACACTTAAAATGTTGCACGCTCTAGGCAACCCCCACACTTAAACATAACACTAAGGTGAAACCAATGCTTAATAAATTTCCAAGGTGCGGAATAAAATAGTTTTACACTTAGGCTTGTAATGTGGCTAAGACAAGGATGATACAAAAAGGCACAAAGGGGCTAACCAACGGGAATATAACGCAAGGGATGGCTATCTGGCCAAAGTGGTAAATAAAAGAAAGAAGGCCTCTATCATATTTATGCATGCCAGTGAAAAATGCAGTTTCAAAAAGAAAAATGGCAAGTTCTAGAGAACAAAATCATGAGCAGAAAACACACAAGAAAGAAAGAATGGTAGAAAATAAATTCCATTCACACAGGCCCAAAATCTGACAAGGGTCAATACCAGCACACAATCAGCATCACAATATCAACTACCAAGTCAAATAATCTAAGAGTTGAGAAATTTAGTCCAACCAGAATGATCCATCAAAAACAAAATATCCAAGTTGAAAAACTATGTACATCCTCAACAATTATCACAAGGAGGGTTCAGACTGTATTATTCGCAAAATCCTGTTATTAACAATCCAAGTTGAAATTAAAAATGCAAAGAAAAGAAAAATAGAGAAAAGAGGAAGAAGACTCCCTATCCTCCTGAGAGAGGGTACGTGGCATCAGTGAGCCTAATCTCTGCCTCCGCTGGCTGTTGCTGGGGTCCCTCATAAAAATGCTTGAGGCGATGTCCATTCACTGTGAAAGTACTCCTAGTCCGCTCATCACACAGTTCTACTACACCAAAAAGAAAAATATTAGTAATCACAAAAGGACCATCCCATCTAGATCTAAGTTTACCAGGCATAAATTTGAGACGAGAGTTAAATAAGAGGACTTTCTGGCCCACAACAAACTCTTTTCTCAGGATTTGCTTATCATGGAATGCCTTTGTTTTTTTCCTTGTATAAACGCGAACTCTCATAGGCATCCAATCTAAGCTCTTTCAGCTCTTGCAATTGCAACTTCCTCTCTACCCCTGACTAGGTGAAATCCATGTTGCACTGCTTAATAGCCCAATATGCCTGATGCTCCAACTCTACCGGAAGATGACATGCCTTACCAAAGACAAGCCGATAGGGAGACATCCCAATCGGAGTCTTGTAGGCAGTCCGATATGCCCACAAAGCGTCATCTAGCCTCTTGCTCCAATCTTTCCGGTTAGAGTTAATAGTCTTTTGAAGGATTTGCTTAATCTCTCTGTTCGAGATTTCAGCTTGGCCATTGGTCTGTGGGTGGTATGCTGTGGCAACCTTGTGAATCACTCCATACTTCCGTAATAAAGCACCCATGCTTCGGTTATAAAAATGAGAGCCCTAGTCACTGATAATAGCTCTAGAAACACCAAACCTGCAAAAAATGTGAGACCTGACAAAATCTACAACCACAGCAGAATCATCAGTCCGGGTGGCTTTCGCCTCAACCCATTTTGAGACATAATCAATAGCCAGCAATATGTAAGTAAAACCATGGGAAACAGGAAATGGACCCATAAAATCAATAACCCAAACATCAAAAAACTTCATAAAACAATATAGGTTGCTGGGGCATCTCATGCCTACGAGAAATACTCCCTGCCCTCTGACAGTTCTCACATGACTTGCAAAACAGATATGAATCATAAAATGAGGAAGGCCAAAAAAAACCAGAATCTAACATTTTCCTAGCAGTTCTTTGGGGTTCAAAGTGACCACCACAGGCAGAAGTATGACAAAAATGTAAAATGGAATGAAACTCATTATCAGGCACACATCTCCTACTTACTTGGTCATTACAGAATCTCCACAAATAAGGGTCATCCCAAACATAGTATTTAGATTCACTTTCAATTTCAGAGTCTGGGCCCTAATGGAATCAGCAGGTAAAACACCAGCAACCAAATAATTTACTAAGTCAGCATACCATGGAAGCTTACCTTACAGCTGTAAAAGCTGCTCATCAGGAAAATCATCCCGAATGGAAGAGAGGTCAGGAGGATGGTGAGTGATCCGACTCAAGTGATCAGCTACCCAGTTCTTTGCTCCACGTCTATCCTTAATCTCAATGTCGAATTCTTGGAGCAACAACATCCACCGAATAAGTCGAGGCTTAGCATCTTCCTTTTTCAAAAGAAACTTCAAGGCTGCATGGTTAGAAAAGATAATCACCCTAGTATCTAGCAGATATGACCTAAACTTATCAAGTGCAAAAACTACAGCAAAAAGTTCTTTCTCAGTGGTTGTGTAATTAGACTGGGCAGAATCCAAAGTCTTGGAGGCATAGGCAATGACATGAGGGGCCTTATTGACCCGCTGAGCAAGAACTGCACCAACAGCATAGTTGGAGGCATCGCACATCAGCTCAAATGGAAGAGACCAATCTGGTGGCTGGATCACCGGAGTTGTAGTCAAGTAGCGCTTCAATTGACTAAAGGCCGACTTACACTCATCATCAAACACAAAATCTATGTCGTGCTGCAGAAGGTTGGACAGGAGCCGGACAATCTTGCTAAAGTTCTAGATGAAGCGCCGGTAGAATCCTGCATTACCAGGAAAAGAACGCACTTCCAGCACAGACGCGGGGTAAGGTAAAGCAGTAATAACATCTATCTTAGCAGGATCTACCTCAATACCCTTTCTAGACACTATGTGTCCTAAAACTATCCCTGACTCAACCATGAAATGACATTTCTCAAAGTTCAATACAAGATTGGTCTCAATGCATTTATTCAAGACTCTAGCCAAACTACCCAAGCATGCATCAAAAGAAGACCCATACACAGTAAAATCATCCATAAATACTTCCACGTAATCCTCTAAAAATTCAGAAAAGATGCTTATCATGCACCGCTGAAAGGTTCCAGGCGCATTGCAGAGTCCAAAGGGCATCTTTCTGTATGCAAATGTTCCAAAGGGGCATGTGAAGGTAGTCTTCTCTTGATCTTCTGGTGCAATATGGATTTGGAAGTAGCCTGAGTAGCCATCCAAGAAACAATAGTGAGACTTGCCAGCCAACCGCTCCAACATCTGATCAATAAAGGGTAAAGGATAGTGATCCTTGTGGGTGGCCTGGTTGAGCTTTCGGTAGTCTATGCAGACTCTCCAGCTGTTCTGAGCTCTTGTGGGAATTAGCTCATTTTTCTGGTTGGCCACTACAGTCACTCCAGACTTTTTGAAAACTACCTGAACTGGGCTGACCCACTGGCTGTCAGAGATGGGGTAGATAATGCCAGCTTGCAAGAGCTTAGTCACTTCCTTCTCCACCACATCCAGAATAAGGGGATTCAGGCGCCTCTGAGGTTGCCTCACTGACTTAGCACCCTCTTTCAATGAAATTCGATGCATGCACATAGAAGGGCTAATGCCAATATTGTCAGCTAAAGTCCACCCAATCGCCTTCTTATTTTCCTTCAATAATCTCAGCAGCTGTTCTCCTCTTGATTAGGTAGAAGGTTTCTTGTCACAATGACTGGAAGCTGCTCATTCTCTTCCAGGAAGGCATATTTTAAGTGATCAGGTAGAGATTTCAGCTCCAACTTAGGCGGCTGCTCATTAGAGGGAAGATGCTTGGTGGGTTGCACCAATTCTACAGCATGTACATCAGTTGAACCTATAGTGCCTGAAAATAAATTCAAGAAAGCAGAACTTTGCCCGGACTGCACAATGTTCACATCAGAATTACCATCAATAGGCAAGTCAGAATCACCAATTGAATCAGAATCATCATCACTATTTAGTGCATCACAAAACTTCGAAAAGCATGAAAATTCAGTGCAAACAGGGCACCATTCATTATCAGTACAACCACAAATAACAGCATCATTAACAGATGCAAAATCTGGATAATCAACACACAATTCAGCATAAACATCATCAACCACATCATCAATCACATCAATGCACAAAACTGAATGCTCTTCCCTAGGATGTTTCATGGCATCAAAGATATTAAAATGCACAATACTATCACCAAATTCCATGGAAAGAGTACCAGAATGCACATCTATCTTAGTCCTAGCTGTTTTCAAGAAAGGCCTCCCGAGAATAATCGGGGGTCCACTGCTAGGAGACTCACCCTCCATATCTAAAATGTAAAAATCAGCAGAGAATATTAATTCATTTACTCTAACTAAAACATCCTCAATCAGACCAGCAGGGTGAGCATTACTCCTATTAGCTAACTGGATAACAACACCAGTAGCACGCAAAGGACCGAGGCCAAGAGAATTATAAACAGATTCAAGCATGACATTTATGGAAGCACCTAAGTCTAACATACAATCATCAAATTTACAATTTCCAATTATGCAAGGAATAGTAAACGTCCCTGGATCTTTGCACTTCTTAGGCATGGGCTGGATGAGTGCTGACACATTCTGGCTCAAGCTCACTCGCTCATTCCCCTTCAGTCGCCTCTTGTTGGTACATAACTCCTTCAGAAATTTGGCATATTTGGGAATCTGCTTGATCACATCTAAGAGAGGGATATTAACTTCAACTTTTCTGAACGTCTCTAAGATCTCCTTCTCTTGTGCTTTCTCTGTTAACTTTTTGGATTGAAGGGCTTTCTGAGGGAAAGGTAGAGGGATGGGGGTTTCAGACTTATCATTGCCTTGCTTTAATTTTTCACTTTTCTTAGCATCAGTCTTCTCCTTTTCTGGGGTTAGTTCAGCCTCAACTGCAGCTTGCTTAGGCTCTTCTAGTTGCTTGCCAGACCTTAGGGATATAGCACTGACATTCCCCTTCGAATTAGGAATTGTCTGTGAAGGAAGAGAGTTGTTAGATCCCTGGGGTTGGAGCTGGTTCAGTGATGTTGCTAACTGCCCAATCTGAGTTTACAAATTATGAATGAAAGATTCAGTTCTCTGCTGGAATTGCAAATTGTTCGTTGCAAGCTGCTTCACCAAACCTTCCAGTGAAGGACCACTACTGGTCTGCTGTTGTGCTGGTGGCTGCTGTTGCACTAGCTGTGGAGGTATAGGCTGTTGGAAATTCTGTTTATGCTGTGGAAAACTGCCTATGTTGGTATTGTGGAAAATTCTACTAGTTCTGGTTCTGAATCTGGTTTTGGTTCTGGTTCCACCTTAAGTTTGGGTGATATCTCCAGCTAGGATTATAAGTGTTTGAAAATGGATTGTGTTGCTGCTGATACTGTGGCTTTCCAGGAAAGACTCCTGCTGCAGCTACTGATTGGTCTGGAGAAGTGCCCTCTTGTAGAGTTGGGCAAGCATCAGCGGGGTGGAGTGGATCAGAACAGATTCCACATGGTCTGCTTATCTGTGGAGTGGGAGACTGCACTGTTTGTGTCACTGCCAATTGCCTTACTAATGAGGTCAATTTCATCTAGTCTATTTTTCAGTCTCTGGTGGTCTGCACCGGATACTATTGCTGGTTTTTGGGCACTGTGATATTAGACTGGGGGCGCTTGAATTGAGAACACCCCACAGCTGGTTGCTCTAGTGCCGAATTGTTAGGAATTAGCTGCCATGTTTGCTATCAATCCTTTGGCCGCAGCAGGTGTCTTATCAACTAAAGCTCCACCACTGGCTGCATCCACCATATTTCTGTCCATGGATAACAAGCCTTCATAGAAGTATACTATCAGCAACTGATCAGATATCTGGTGGTGTGGACAGCTTGCACATAGCCTCTTGAACCTCTCCCAGTATTCATGCAAATTCTCTCCATTTGCTTGTCTTATGCCACATATCTCCTTTCTGATTGCAGTGGCTCTTGAGGCTGGGAAAAACTTCTCCAAAAATAATCTCTTCATGTCATTCTAGCTTCCAATGGATGAGGGTTGAAGGTAGTACAGCCAGTCCTTAGCTCCTCCATCTAGAGAGAAAGGAAAAGCTCTCAATTTAATCTGCTCCTCATCAATTCCTTGTGGTTTCATTGTGCTGCAAACCACATGGAACTCCTTCAAATGCTTATGTGGATCCTCACCTGCAAGACCATGAAACTTGGGAAGCAGATGGATAAGACCAGATTTAAGCTCAAAGTCAGCTCAAGATCAGGATATTGGATGCACAAAGGTTGATAGTTAACGTCAGGTACAACCAATTCTTTTAAAGTTCTATTATTCATACTCTCAGAATTAATGAAACTACCACCAGAATAAGTAAAATCTAGACTATTAGAAGAACTAGGAAAATTAACAGATAGAACAGAATCAGAATGCTCAATATGCTCAGACACAGGATCAAGTTCAGTAACAATCCTATGACTTAGCCTAGAAGCCCTTCTAGCAACATGCAATGTTCTCTCTATCTCAGGATCAAAAGCAAACAGGTCATGTGCATTGCTACTACTCCTAATCATACAGCATAAGGCATAATAGGAAAAAACACTAACAACATTCAAAATATGTAAACTACACTAAGAAATTAGCCAAAATAAAATCAGAAAACACTATCAAATGAATTTTAAAAATTATGGGACTACCACAGTAAAATTCTAAAATGTATTTTTGATTTTTTGTAATTTTTTGGTGATTTTTAAAAATCACGAAAATAAAAAAAAATTAAAAAAGTGGTCTAAACGATGGAATTTGGCAAGAAAACTCATACCAGATGAAGGAATTTCAAGATTTTGACCCCCAGATTAACCCCCAAAAGGGTTAGTTTTGCTCAGGATAGTGGATAAACTTTGGATACCAAGCCTCAGTACCTAACTCCATAGGTTAGTCCAATTATGCGACACTTTCGACACTTTTTATACTACTAGGCTACTCTACTCTACTCGAGTGTGGAACAAGGAACAAAATGAAACGCAGATACTCTAATCTAATCTACTATTAATATGCAATAATCGAGATAAAAAGAACAATGCAAAAATTTCCCGGCAACGGCACCAAAATTTGACGTGAACTGTCGAACTCACTCAAATTAACCAGGCTTATAACGAAATTTGTAATATAGGATAACCTGGATCGTCTCCCAAAGATTTTTGCATAGAACTAAATCACTCAATTAAAAACAAAACAATAAACAGCGGGGGTTTTAATTCAATTAAAATTAAAGCAAGAGATAAAACGAAATTAACAATTTAAAAGTAATCAACCAACCCAGAATTGAGGTTTCAAAGACATCCGTCACTGGACAAAGAATTACTGAATCTCATGGTTAACCCTAAACAAATCAGAATCTCTGCATTCATATAGGAACCCTCTCTACTAGACAATCACCTAGCATTTAATCAAACTCTTGGCATGTTCACTCATGTCATCGCATAGTGTTCACTTCAACCTGTTTTGATTTTAAGTCCCTTGGGTTAATCAACCTAAATATTAAATCTAACATTTAATCCCTTCCCCTGGATGATCAAAATACAGAAATCATAAACAAACCTCATGGACAAACCTCATCCGCTCGGATTCAACGTACACAATCGTGTTGCTCAATTCTAGTAAAGGGGGAAGAAAAACGGATTCAGTTCATGGAGAGTACGGGTCCTCTGGATTCAACAGCAAAAACCTCAACTCATGGGTTGATTAAATGGAAAGTTAGCCTACCATGGCTGGGAAAAAAACAGAAAACGAAAAGGAAAGAAAAAGAAGAACAAGATGAACAAGATGAGAGAAAAGAGAAGAGGTGTAGATCTGAAATTTCTCCAAAATCAAAATCTGCTGTTCATATTTCTCTAATATACTATTTAAACCTAAAACTAAATCGGGTCAGGGCTCCAAAACTGGCGCAAATTAAAAACATAACTAATGGCTTTGGTCCTACGTAATTTGGACTCCTAATTACAAAGTTAAGCCTAATTAACTAAACAAAGCTCCAGAATTTTGTGACTGACTTTGGCTCCAATTTTGACTGCCTTTTTGTCCGAATTTGGCCTTCAAACCTCTAATACCATTTGTAGCTCTTTGAGTTATCTACAAAACGAAAACAAGAATGAGGTTAATCGGATACATAGAACAAAAGTTATGATCAAAATACTATAACAGTGTAAATCTGGAAAAATAGCACGAAAATGAATTAAATCCAATTAAAAGCCCAAAGCCCAATTTAGACTAAAAATCATTAATTACACACTAAACAGCCCTAAAATCATTAATCAAATGCAACAATTAAGTGTGATAAAATTCAATTATCACCCTTTGTGCTAGCAAGTTTGGCTAGTACATCTGACGTTCTACTCACGCGAAATATGCTCAACTCATATGCTTTCAAACATAGCCATGATTTTTTTGACCTTTTCTAGGTACTTAGAAAGTGAAGGATCCTTAGTCTAGTACATTTTAAGAATTTGGCTTGTCACGATTTGTGAATCGCTACAGATGATGGCCTCAATGGCTCTAAGGTCTTTTGCCATTAAGAGACCTGCAATCAAAGCTTCATATTTGGCTTGATTATTGGAGGTAGGGAAATCAAATTTAAGCGAGTATTCAATGGAGATGTTGCCCTCTTTTTCAAGAATCATTGCAACCCACAACAAATATCCTCCACTCACAACTAGGTTCTTCTAGCTTTATCATCTCAAAAACAAAGTCTGCTAAGGCCTATGCTTTTATTGTGTTTTGAGATTCAAATGTAATGTTAAACTTTGATAGCTTGATAAACCAGGCTACCATTCCCCCAGCCAATTCAGACTTATGCAGCACCTGTCGGATTGGCTGGTCAGTTCGGGCTATTATTTGATGGCTTTGGAAATATTGTCTTAGCCTTCTAATCGAGATGAGAAGTGTGAAGGCAACTTTTTCAATCTTTTGATATATCAGCTCGGGACCTTACAGCACCTAGCTGGCAAAATATATAGGCTGTTGGCCTTCTGAGGTTTCTTTCACTAGGACTGAACTAACAGCTTCATCATTTATTGAGAGATATAGGTAAAGGATCTCTCTCGGGGAGGGGCGCTTGAGAATAGGCGGGGATGCTAAGGAGGCCTGCAATTGTTGGAAAGCTTATTCACATTCTTAACTCTAGTGGAAATCTTTACCTTTCTTTAAGACTTTGAAGAAAGAGAGAGATTTATAAGCTAACTTGACCATGAATCTCGTAAGGGTTATAATGCATTCGGTTAGTTGCTGGACCTCCTTGATAGTTGTAGGGCTCTTCATTCGTATAACGACCTGACACTTTTTCGGATTTGCTTCAATTTCTCTGTTTATGAGCATGAAACCAAGCAATTTTTTGTCTTGTACTCTGAAAGCACACTTTTCAGGGTTGAGCCTCATGTTATGCTTCCTTAACTCAGCAAAGATCTCTTCAAGATCTTAGACATGGTCTTCCAAAGTAATACTTTTAACTAACATGTCGTCAACATAAATTTCAATGTTACGATCAATCTGGTTTGAGAAAACTTTATTTATGAGCTTTTGATATGTTGCTCCAGCATTTTTCAAACTAAAAGGCATTATCTTATAGCAGTAAGTAGCCTTCTCAATAATAAATGCCATTTTCTCCTCATTTGAGGGGTACATAGGGATCTGGTTATTCCTCGAGTAAGCATCCATGAAACTAAAGAGTTGATACCCTAGCCTACCATCAACTAGTTTGTCAATGTTAGGAAATAGATATGGGTCTTTAAGACATACATTGTTTAGGTTAGTTTAGTCGATGCACATTCGCCACTTTCCATTAGCTTTTTTGACTAGGACCACGTTTGAGAGCTAGGTATTGTACGATATCACCCTTATAAAGGCAATATCTAATTTTCCTTCACTTTTTTTCCTATTTCAGTTTGCCTTTTAGGGCCGATTTTCTTCTTCTTCTAGAAGATTGGTTTAGCTCCTAGGAAGATGGCTAATCAGTGACACATGAAGTCAGGATCAATTTCGGGCATATCTACCGATGTCCAGGCGAACATTCCCAAGTGGTCACAGAGAGACTTGGTAATTTCACCAAGCACTAGTTATGCCCTGACTTTAGTCGTCTTTTCGGGGGTTTTTCCGATTTGAATATTAAGTAGGTGGCCATCGGGCTGTAATCTCTTATCATCAAAATTTACTGGGATAAGTCTCTTGTCAGTTGTTTTTGAGAGCTAGGTATTGTACGATATCACCCTTATAAAGGCAATATCTAATTTTCCTTCACTTTTTTTCCTATTTCAGTTTGCCTTTTAGGGCCGATTTTCTTCTTCTTCTAGAAGATTGGTTTAGCTCCTAGGAAGATGGCTAATCAGTGACACATGAAGTCAGGATCAATTTCGGGCATATCTACCGATGTCCAGGCGAACATTCCCAAGTGGTCACAGAGAGACTTGGTAATTTCACCAAGCACTAGTTATGCCCTGACTTTAGTCGTCTTTTCGGGGGTTTTTCCGATTTGAATATTAAGTAGGTGGCCATCGGGCTGTAATCTCTTATCATCAAAATTTACTGGGATAAGTCTCTTGTCAGTTGTTTGAGAATAGAAAGGCTGATAGCATTACCTAGCGAGAACTTGGTCTCTCTTGACTATTGCTACCTAGTTGTCCTCTGTGACAAACTTTATGGTAAGGTAAGGGGTAAAGACAATTGCCATGAATATGTTCAGTGATGGCCTTCCTAGAATTGCATTATATGCCAAGGGGCAATTTACCACCAAGAACTTTATCTTCTTCATCGAGCTCTTCGGTTTTGTTCCCAACAAGAGATATACCTCAACACATCTTTCAATCTTGATCTGAATACCGTCAATTAGATTCCTAAGGAAAGGATGCAACTCGAAAGCGAGGAGTCTGAGTTGTTGGAAAGTGCTATGATATAGTATGTCAACGAAGCTCCCTTGGTTGACCAGGATTCTTTTCATTAGCGAATTAGCAATGATAGCCGAGATTATAAGTAGATCATCATGGCCTATAACAATTCCTTCGAGGTCTTCAACGGAGAATGTGATACTAAGAGCGTGCTTCTAGCCTCTCTTGGTTATGGGATGGTGAGCAACATTTAGCATGGCTTTCAAATGTCACTTTTGAGATGATCTCAACTGCCTACATCCGGTAAATCCTCCTAATATGGTGGCGATAGTCCTAGAGTGTTCCTCATTCTCTGCTCACCTAGGAAAACGTCCTCTCGATTGGCATCGCTTAGATTCTCTGCTGGGGGAATGAGATTTGTGGGATTCACTTTTTCTTCTTACTTTGGGTTTTTCCCGATTATTCCCTTCCTGGGCTATGGATTTTTGAATGTATTTATGCAGCTTGCCTTGCTAAATAAGGGTCTCAATAATGTCTCTAATATCGTAACAGTCCTCGGTATCATGACTGTCATCGTGATGATAACTACACCTTTTGGACTTGTGGATGTACTTCTGATAGCCCATTGGTCTCGGTTTCAGGAGCTTTCCAAATTTAGTGTGACACACCTCCTTTAGTATTTTTCCCTGCTAGTAATTAGTAGAGTATACTCACTATATCATCCATGTGAGGTTGTCTTCTTTGGGTTGTCACGGGATAGTTTTGTAGGTTCTTCCTTCTTTTTAGAGCTTTCTCTTGGGGCTACGAAGTCTTTTTTTGCCTTGAAAGTTTCCTCCATCTTAATATATTTTCGAGACCGTACCAGACAGTTGTCAAAATTGGCGAATTCCTTTTTACCCAATGAGGAAGCAAAAGGACTCGACTTCAACCTGAGGAAAAAATAATCCATTGTTGAGTTCTTATTCAGGTCTCCTATCTATATTGCCTTTTTAGTGAACCATGTGATGTAATAACGGAGGGGTTCCTCACGATTTTGTTTTAGGTTTAATAAGGCAATCGAGGACTTCGGTAGGCTTTTGCTCACCGTGAAGTTGCTAAGAAACCATGTAACTAGTTCTGAGAATATGTGAACAGATCGGGATGCAAGGGACCAGAACCATTTTAGGGTTGCCTTCTTCAGAGTAGTCGAAAAAACCCAACATAAAATAGCATCGGTAGCACCGACTTTGGTGGTGAGCATGGAGGTATGGTACATCTCGAGATGCTCTTGTAGGTCTGCAGTGCCATCATAGGGTTCTGTATTTCTCGATACTTGAAAATGATCTAAAAATTCTACTCCCATGATAAAATCTGAGAAGGGGTGACAGTACATCCACTCCTCTCCCAACTGTTGGGGCACAAGGGATAATTTGGATCTTTCTTCTCGATCATTATCTGGCCTGGAAGGGAGAAGACTCTTTGATATCTATTCTGCTATGCGATCATGGTCCAGTAGTATGAGTGAATTTCATCAACACACCGATTGTACTCCACTAGTTGCTGAGTCTGGTCAGTGATTATAGTGAGGAGGATGGCCATATTTGGAAGTAGGTCTGGCCTGTGTAGGAAGTCATCAGCATGTCTTTCTGAGAGGACTGGTTGATCTGCCATCAGATTCTAGTCGTGGACGGGGTTTTTATGTGTCATTAGTGGAGGAGAACAATCTACACTGGTTGATTAGTGGAGACTTCTGCCCCTTGATACGGGGTTTTTAAGTGTCGTTGATGGAGGAGAACAATTTGCGCTGGTTGATTAGTTGACACTTCTGCCCCTTGATTGTTCTAATTTGTATTTTGAGCCTGCCTTCTAGTGTTAGCCATGGCAATGTGGGTGGGAATGGGACTAAATCCAAATTAGATGTTTGTACTCGAGATTAAGCTGAGGTGTTAGAGGTCTATACCGAGATACTAGGATAGGAAAGTGATGGGGGTTACTTGCAGAAAACACTCCGATGATCAAGTCAGAAGAATGCTCAAGAGGTGAAGCATTGGAATTGAGTGCTCATACCTAAGGGGTGTGCCTCCTTAATATAGCCAAGGATTTAGGGTATAACCCTAACTAAGTAGGATTAAGACTCCTTAATAATAGAGAGAAGCTTTATTGTTTAAGTTTAATTTGAATATTAGACCTATCTCTTGATGGGTTTATCTCATACTTGTTAATGGACTAGTTATTTATGAGACCCAATGATACTAGTACTGAACAAAAATCCATTCATGTTACCATTAACTAGATCATGGTTTTAAATTGTAATCGTAACTGCAATTGCGGTCGAAATACTATTATAGCAAGAGTCTCTACATTCGAAATGTGACTATAATTACGGCCGCGTCAACTGTATTTTCTCGCAATTTCTACAATACAATCACATCCGGAACCATGATCGCAATTTAAAACCATGCCATAAACTTTTGACAGCACCTTTGATCATGAGAGAAGGGATGAGTTGTCTTTTTGGAAAAGCTTACACATAACCTGCACCGCCACCAACTCAAGGGCCTATATTATTACACTGCTTGGTTTACTAGGAGAATCAGGTATAGCCCCCAAAGAAAAAAAAAACATGCCCAGCTAATATTACAATCACAAGTGCCAAGACAATAGTGGTTTAGCCATGGTTCCTCGTTGATATGTTGCTTGGTGCACATCATAGGTGGTTAAATGCTGTGCAGCACCTGCGAAGTGTCGTGAACTAGTGTATGTGTGTTTTGCATGAGGAGTTACTTGTGGATGTGTGGGGGAGTGAACTGTGAGATGGGTGAGATGTGAGCTGGAGGTGAAGTGTAAAGGTGGTGCTCTGTTTTGGAAAGTGATGAATAGGGGACTCTCAAGGTTGCTGGGTAGGGTAGTTACCGGGTTGTGGGTGTTGTTTTGGAGTGGAGCCTTGCTTTTTAGGTTAGGTCAATTTCATGGCCATGAGGAGCTAAGTTGGAGCTATGTGAGGTGATTTGGAGTTAATGGGGGCACGATCTAAGTACTGTTCATGTCACGGCCTAACCTCGAGTCGTGATCAGCCTGTACTATCTACATAACTTGACAAGTCTAATACAAAGGAAACTAACCAACAACTGTAAATGCCATAATGGGGTTATCGAAAATTTAGCGGAGTCTGTCCTAAAAATAAACTAACTCAAAATTTAATATAACCTGCAAAAGCTTTAATAATTTAAATATATCACCAGGTAGATTAATAACTATATATATATATATATATATATATCATCTATTACCAAAACAAGTTATAGAAGGATTACAACACTATAATTAAAATCAAAGAATACACCATCCTATCCTTATATTTGCAAAATATTAGAGTCTAACACCTTAAGTCACTAACAAGAAGAAGGCCCACCAAAAGACAAATAAGCATGGGAGGAGCACTGCAAATCTCAGGAACTAGTTAGTCAACTACCTACTAATATAAATGTTAACAAAATAAGTGGGATGAGTCACATAAACTCAATGAGTATATAATAAACATAATGGATATAAAAAGGGGAAACAAAGAGAAGAACAAATCTTTAAACTTCAAAGTAATTTGAAGAAAAATATTGCTTTAATAAAATAAAGCTCATAACAATAATACAATAATCCTTTCTTTTACCAAACTATATGTAGTCATGATGTTTCTCAAAAATAAACCATATGGGTCTCTGAAAGAATTATACTAAAAGTTAGGGAGTCATCTCAACCCAACAAGTCAAATCTTATAATCATCATAAGTCAACGGCCTAGCCTCACCTAGCACAAATCTCATGGCTAAGGTTTGCTCACCCTAAAACTATGTCGAAGAACTAAGTATTCCCTCATCCAATAGCTGAACAAATATCATCTTAAGTCAGAGGCTTCTCCTCATCTAGTATAAATCTCATGACTAAAGTTCGCTCACCCTACAACCATAGAAAGGGACTAATGGTCCGCTCACCCAATAGCCAAACAAATATCATCTCTAAATCTATTATGTACACATAGGCCGTTATATCTCTTCACTAAAGGCAAACGATGTTCCAACATGTAACCCATAATGGACACTCAAAAATATGATATCATAATATAATCTGAAGTATCAAAGATTCATAGTTTCCATTTCTCAAATTCCTTTAAAACTTCTCATCCCTTTCAAAAGCTCATGACAAAACTTTTAATGGGCAAACAACCTAATCAAACGATACACTTAATAGAACCATAACTCAAGGCATAAATTGTGCCATTGGAAACAACGATGTTCAACATCTAAGGTAATTACTTTCAAAACAAATTTCATCTTAAGGTACTGTCATACTTCTACTAAATTCTCAATATAATTTTAAGACAATCTTGTTTTTTCAAAATTTAAACTTTGACAATTTCAAAAATAAATAATCATGTAATAAATATTCTCATAATAGCCATCTTCAATTTCAAATAGTTGCCAAAACTTGACTTAGCATACTATTAGAAAGAAATAAATCATGACTATACAAAAAATATATCAAAATATGCCACAGTGTACTTTATCCACTCACAGACTAAGAGCTTAGTCACAAATCTATCAAAAAAGGTCCCAGCAGCTCAAACGGGTGCAAATGGTGTGATCCCCAAAGAATCTAGCATCACAAAAACATTCCAATAAATTCAAATACACTAAACAATAACTGATGCATAATAAGAATCACCTTTAGAAACTTTTCATGTCTTCCACTTAAAGCCAAAATCCCAAAACTGAAGGTCACCAACTAAATTCTCAATTTTCAAATTTTGGAGGCTTTAGAAAAATTATTCTAATTATAAAAAATTAATGAAAAATGAGTATAGATAAAATCTCTAAATTATGGGGTTTAGAGTTTTCATCAATCCATAAAAACTTGAAGATAAATCTAAGATTTGGCCTACCTATAAAGTTTAGAGAAACCTCAAACTCTTAAACTTTTAGATTTCTCCTCAAAACCCTAAAATATCCTCACTCCAACTTTGCAAAGAGCAACCTTGCACTGGTTTCATGACTGAACAGTATTAAGTAAGCAACAAGCAAGGTTTAGGAACTCACCTTAGGTCTTAGATGCAAGTGGGTAAAGTATAAAAGAAGAGAAACAAAGAAATGGAGGGCTGAGGAGGAGCTTTGTTCTCCCCGAAGTGTTATATTCCTAAAATCAAAACCTTTCTCGTTTGAATTATGTGTTTTGTAATGTTTGTTTCTTGTTTTTTTTTTGTTATTCTAATTCAAGTGGGTCCCACCAAACTTAAAAGAAAACAAAAAGCATGGAATGTCCATTACAGTTCAAGGACGAGTTGGTGTGGCTTGACGATTTTTAAGAAGAGCTTGGTTGATAGAATTTCAAGGTTTCAAATGTAGGTTCATGTAGCTGGGATGGAAAATTCATGATAGTTGGGTGTTGCCATGTGTTTGGCCCACCGAAGCAGGGGGTGAAACTTGGTTGCTTATGTTAGAAATATAAAACCATTAATGTGTCTTCACCTAATAACTTAAGCTTTTGAGATAGTTAGTTCATGACATGGTATTAGAGCCTCTATGACCAAGTGGTCAGGAATTCAATCCTTGCTGTCCCATTATTCACAATTAAGTTGAATTTTTAGCACAAAGTAAGGTGGGCCTGTGCATTGTCCATATTTCAAGCCCAAAGCACTCTTGCGTAAGTGGGTGTTATGCTCTTTTTTTTTTCTCCTACTCATTACCCTACATTACGTATAAAGGGGCTATGAAGGACAATGTCGTTGAGTGGGAACCACTTGGGGCATGGGATGGTGTAGGGATAGTAACAGAGCCTTACCTCTCTCCCTTCCTTATGCTATTGTGGCCATTTCACTGTAGTCATTTGCCCACCTGTTTCATCTCCTCCCATTCCTTTGTTGATTACATTTGTTGGTGGTTAACTTGTAAATTAAAGCTTGCTATCTAGTTGAAAGGGAATGGGTAGAAGGGACTTTGTTAGCTTCTAACTAGAAGGTGAATATATTGGTTTGATGGGGTTTGTGAGTTAGTTCATGGTTAGAAATGGATAATCGGTTATGGGTCTTGAACTTTAGGGCCATGGGGCAAATGAGTAATGATCAAATTGGGCCCTGACTTTTCAAGGTTAAAAAAAAAAGATGGATTGCTTTTGTGGACTTTGAAATTTATTTCATTTGTTTTAATTTTCATTTTCAATTTTTTTCTCTTCTTTTTTTCTTTCTTTTTTTTAATTCAATTTTTGGTTCTTGGACAAAATGAAGTGTTCACAATGTGTTTGTTAATCAGTAATTGTTACATATTTATAATAATATTTAGTCATTACAAACATATTACATCAAGTGTCTTTCTATTGCAAAGCTTGAGAACTTACGTAACATTTTGTATACGGAATAATGATTCCATGAAATCAGAATGAAATAGGAGTGAAATATAATAGAATGGTAATTTCTAAACCATAGTTTGGTAACTTTTGGAATGAAATGTCTTTCTAAACTACTCCACTATTTGGTACATATAATTATTGTAGAATTGAATCAAAGTCAAATTAAGTAACATAAATATCTCTTATAAGCAAAAAAAATTTTAAACATTAACAATAATGTTTAATTTTAATTTTTTTTTATAATTTGATTAGAATAACTGTGGTCATCTTTTAAATGTTATTACATCAAGTAAATGCTTTACACTTTACATTCATTTTTATATATAAATAAGTTTTTAAATCAAAAACATGTCATGTATGTCAAGAATAAAAATTATATAATAAATTAAAATACCATCAACGTTAATAATTAATCAAATATATACAATTTGACAAAAACAATTACACCATAAACTGAAATGTAAGAAGGACAATATTTTATTAACAAAAAAGGATAAGAAGGATAATAGGTGTAATTTTATAAAATTTTTAAGGGAATATTAGGAATAAACAGTTTTAATATCATTTTATAAAGTATGGAATCTCAATCCCACCTCTCTAAGAATGGATGGATTCCATACTCCATTCCTCATTTCATAGAATGGGGCATGGAATGGAATTACCATTCTATTTTTTTTTCAAACAAATATAAAAATGCCTCATTCCATAAAATGGAGTAACTATCCCTGTGTACCAAATGTCACATTATCTAATAGTCACCTAGTTGGTTGCTCTCATCAACTCTAGGTAGAGACAATCAACCAAAAGAATGGTCATGTTTATGGTATGGGCAACCATGTTAGTGTAATCATCAATCATTCTTTCCTGCGGCCAAGTAACATAAAAGGAGAAAAAAAAAGAAAAAAAAGGAAAGGAAGGGGAGAGAAAGGGGAGTCACAGCTAGGAGGGGAGAAAGGAGAAAGAGAAGGAAAAAAACAAGAAATGAAAGGAGGAAAACAAGTCAGGAACCTTCCTAAGCAACAACTCCAAGAGATAGGGTGCTCAAACCCAACTTTTTCTCTTTCAAACTATGATTTTTATGGTAGTTTATAACTCAAACTATGATAGTTTCTCTCTCTAGAAGTTTGAGAGTATTTATGGATGGTTTTTTGAGTGTGGTGAGCCATTTAGGTTAAGATTTTAACTCTAGATTCAACTGGAAACTCAAGATCTCCAAGTTGCATATTAGAGCTCTTGTTTTAGAAATTGGTTAGGATGTGGTTTTGATAATTTGTATGGTTAGGAGCTTGATTGAATGTTTTGGAGTTGTTGTGGCACATGAAATATGGTGGAAATCACTTAGAATTGCAAGTTTTAGCACCCCTAGCTCATGGCCACACTAGGGTTCTAGAGAAATATTTTGTTGATTTTTATTATAATTATGTGATCTTGCTGAAATTGTGATATATTTATTTTTATGAGCATTTCTTGTTTGTTGGAATCAAAATGTCATGTGTGGTTATGTAAGTGTGGGAATTTGGGAGTTTGGATGAGCAAGTGGTTTGGTTATGTTTCCTATAGTAACTAATGAAAGTTTGATGATTTTAGAATTTGATTTCATGATATGGTGTTAAATTAAGAATAAATAGCCTATATTTGTGATATTTGTTTTCCACATGTTTTGATCATGTGATAAATTCTAGTGAAAGTTATGTGATTTAGATGCTAGATAGTCATTCCAAAGTGTTTCATGAGGAAAGAAATAGGTGTTTTGTTAGAAATGTGGATTTTAGGCTCGTGAATATTTCACATGCCTATGTTAGTAAATTTGAACATTATGAATATTTTGTGATGCCATTTGGACTTACAAATGTTTCAGCAATGTTTATGGATTATATGAACTGAATTTTTAGACCTTATTTAGATCAGTTTGTGGTTGTTTTTATAGATGATATTCTTATTTATTCTACGACAGTAGAGGAACATAAATAACATCTCAGGATTGTATTGCAAATTTTATAAGAAAGACAATTATATGCAAAATAAGAAAAGTGTGAGTTTTGGCAGACAGAGGTGAAATTTTTAGGCCATGTTGTATCTTAAGGAGGAGTTTTAGTTGACCCTAGTAAAATAGAGGCAGCGGTTCACTAGGAGAGACCCACAACTATAACGGAGATTAGGAGTTTCCTTGGATTAGCTTAATATTATAGGGGAGGTTCATCAAAGGATTTTCCCAACTAGTCATGTCATTGACAAGAATATCTAGGAAAAGGAATCCTTTTATATGGTCAAAAGAATGTGATGCTAGTTTTCAGGAGTTAAAGATTAAGTTAGCCACTACTTCAGTATTAGTGATTCTTGATCCCTTAGGAAATTTTGTAATTTATAACGATGCATCTAAGAAAGGACTTGGTTGTGTCTTAATGCAAGATAGGGGAGTAGTAGCCTATGCTTCTAGACAGCTTTGACCTCATGAGGAAAACTACCCTACCCATGACTTGGAATTAGCAGCAGTGGTATTTGCTATGAAAATATGGAGGCATTATTTATATGGAGTTAAATTTGAAATTTTTAGTGATCATAAAAGTTTGAAATACCACTTTGATCAAAAAGAGTTGAATATGAGACAAAGGAGGTGGATGAAATTTTTGAAAGATTATGATTTTAAGTTAAAGTATCATCCAAGAAAAGCTAATGTGGTGGCAAATGCACTTTTAGTAGAAAATCATTGCATGTGTCTTTCTTAATGATTCAAAAGTATGAACTGTTAGAAAAATTTAGAAATTTGAGATTGTTTGTAGATATACAGTCAAGTAGTCTGTATATGAATGAGCTTAAAATTGAAAATGAACTTAGAAATCAAATTAAGGAAGCTCAAGAAATAGATGTCTTTTTACAAAAGGTGAAAAATTAGATTTTGCAGGGAACACAAAAGGATTTCAAGATAGCCAATGATGGAATAATACTATATTAGGGAATATTAAGTGTTCCAAACAATCAGAAATTGAGGAACAAAATTTTAGAAGAAGCACATTGTAGTAAACGTAGTATTCATCCAGGCACCACTAAGATGTATCAGTATCTTAAAAAGAATTTTTGGTGGCCAGGAATGAAGAAAGAAATTACAGAATTTGTAGCAAAATGTTTAATCTGTTAAAAAGTGAAGATTGAACATCAATGACTAGCAGGTTTGTTACAACCTTGAGACATACCTGAATGAAAATGAGATAGTATATCAATGGATTTTGTGATGAGTTTGCCTAGAACTCCTTCAGGATATGATGCTATATGGGTTATGTGGATAGATTGACCAAATCAACTCATTTTCTTCTAATTAGAGCTAACTACGCACATGATAAACTAGCCCAATTGTATATTAAGAAAATTGTGAGATTACATGGAGCCTCATCCAGTATTATTTCAGATAGAGACCCTAGATTCACTTCTAGATTTTGGAAAACTTTGCAGAAAGCTTTTGGATCTAAATTAAATTTTAGCACAGCATATCACCTACAAACGGATAGTCAAACAAAGAGAACAATCCAAACTTTAGAGGATGTACTTAGAGCTTGTGCGTTGAAACATAAGGGAAGTTAGAAAAATTTTCTGCCATTGATAGAGTTTGCCTACAATAATAGTTACCATTCTAGTATTAGGATAGCACCTTATGGGGCACTGTATGGTAGCAAATGTAGATCTCTATTATGCTTGTATGAAGTAGGAGAAAAGAGATTATTAGGGCCAGAGATTGTGCAAGAAACCACAGATCAAATCAAAATAATTAAGGATAGATTGCTCGTTACTCAGAGTAGACAAAAGAGTTATGCAGACCAAAAGAGAAAACCTTTAGAATTTGAATAAGGAGAACATGTTTTTCTCAAAATCTCTCCTGTAACAAGTATTGACAGATCTCTAAAATCCAAAAAACTTAATCCCAGATTTCTCGGTCCTTTTCAAACTCTAAAAAGAATAGATCCAATTGTATATCAGATGGCATATCTTCCAAATCTTTCCAATCTTCATGATGTTTTTCATGTCTCTCAGCTTAGAAAATATTTTCTTGATCTTTCTCACATAATCGAGAATGAGTCAGTGCAATTGAAAGATGATTTAACTTATCCCATAAGGCCTGTACAGATTCTTGATAGAAGTCTCAAACAACTAAGAGGAAAGACAATTTCTTTTGTTAAGGTTCTATGGGAGGGGTTAAGTCCTGATGAGGTGACCTGAGAAATGGACGAAAACCTATAAAAGGATTATCCAGAGTTATTTATAACAGGTAAGCAAATTTTGAAGGCAAAATTTCTTTTAGGATGGGAGAAATGTAACATCTCCATTTAAGAGAAAATAAATGTCTTTTAATTTTTTTTAAAGAAGTTTATGCATGTTAATATTTAACATTAATAAACATGTCATTATTTAATATTAATAAATATATTATTTAATTACTAATATTTTATTTTAGTATTAAGTAGAAAAGGACAATGAAAATTACTTAAGGGGTACAAAAAAATAGTTGAAATACTTGAAGGAATAATAAAAATGATACATTGGCAATTTGGTAATTATGAGATTTTACTTGAGAGTATTTTTTTCTAGTGAAACCTTTACACACAGAAAATTAACTAAATTAATTTTATAAATTATTAATAATTTTCTAAGCATTTATAAAATTAAATAGGAAAATTATCATATTATAACTTCATTAAAAATTTATATTTGACGAGATTTACATAAGTAAAAATATAATTAGTATAAAATGACTAATAAATACTTAATTAAGTGCCCAATTTTAATTAGATAGGAAAAATAATTATTATTCAGCTAGAGAGGTTAAGTTTATTATTATTTAATTTTTCTCATTTAACTTCCATCTAACTAATCTAGCTACAAATTAATTAAAAACCAATAATTAAGATTTTTTTTAAATTTAGAAAGCTTACATAGGAAGCCAAAAGGAATAAAAAAACCAATCAAAACAAAAAAAAAAAAATTCCTCCAAGTCCCCAACTTAATCCCACGGCCAAGTAACATAAAAGGGAGACAAAAAAAAGGGAAAGACGGGAGAAAAGGGGGAGTCACGGCTGGGAGGGGAGAAAGGAGAAAGAGAAAACAAAAAAAGAAGAACGGAAAGAAGGAAAATAAGTTAGGAACCTTCCTGAGCAGCAATTCCAAGAGGTAGGGAGTTCAAACCAAACTTTTTCTCTTTCAAACTATGGTTTTCATGGTAGTTTATAACTCAAACTATGCTAGTTTCTCTCTCTAGAAGTTTGAGAGTATTTGTGGATGGTTTTGAGTATGGTGAGCCTTTTAGATTAAGATTTTAACCTCTAGATTCAAGTGTAAAAACTCAAGATCTCCAAGTAGACATATTAGAGCTCTTATTTTAAAAATTGGATTAGAATGTGATTTTGATGATTTTGTATGGTTAGGAGCTTGATTGGATGTTTTGAAGTTGTTGTGGTACATGAAACATGATAGAAATCACTTGGAATTGCAAGTTTTAGCACCCCTAGCTCACGGCCATACTAGGGTCCTAGGGAGATGTTTTGTTGATTTTTATTATCATTATGTAATCTTGTCGGAATTATGATATATTTATTTTTATGAGCATTTCTTGCTTGTTGGAATGAAAATGTCATGTGTGGTTATGTGTGTATGGCCCACGGCCTTGTGTGGGAATTTGGAAGTTGGATGAGCAAGTAGTTTGGTTATATTTCCTTTAGTAGCTAATGAAAGTTTGATGATTTTATAATGCGATTTCATGATATGGTGCTAAATTAAGAATAAATAGCCTATATTTGTGATATTTGTTTTCCACTAAGTTTTGATTATGTGAGAAATTCTAGTGAAAGTTATGTGATTTAAGTGCTAGATAGTCATTTCAAAGTGTTTCATGAGGAAAGGAATTGGTGTCTTATTAGAAATATGGAGTTTAAGACTTTCGGGAATATTTCACATACCTGTGTTAGTAAATTTGAGAGATTGAGACCTTAAAAAGTTCTCTCTTAGTATGTTACATGCTTACTTTAATTAAAGAGAAAGAATAAGCAAAGCTTGGATGTAATCCTCTAGAGAAAGAGAATGAATTTTGAGGTGATTCATAAAGATTAGAAAAGAAATTCTAATAAAATATTATGAAAGAAGTCCATGAGAAGTCCTACATGTCTCTAGGTCCATTTTATAGACAGGTCTACCAGATGTGTGGATAGTGGAGTGGAATCCAACAGTGCATGTGAAATGGCCACTCTAGTTTAGGGGACGCCCTATGCCAAAGGAGAATTCTCAAATAGTTAAAGTTTGGACCATGTAAATAAAGAAGAAATTTAAAAGGGGTTAAGCCCTAGTTTAAGTCTCGTGAGCATGTAACATAGAGGAAAGTTTCACGAAATGGCAAACGTTAACTGTTATGCATATTTGATATTAGTGACTAACCATATAACTATGTTTTCTGTACTTGTTACAGCTAAAAATGCTATGAAAAGTATATTTTTTATATTTTTATGTATTTGAGTGCCTATTGAGAATTTATTTCTCACCCCTATAAACTGTTGTATTTTCAGAGCCGCTTGCAGCTGATTAAGGATGCAGATATACATCTCTTTATTCTTCTACACTGGATAGATGTCTCCTTTCAGGGAACCTAGTTTGTTTTGGTTACTAAAAGTAATAATTATCAGTAGATTAGGGAGAATCAGTAGAGTGTAGTATGATTGTGTAAAATACTTACTCTGTTTAGCTTTTCCTGTCAGGCCAAGTGAGGTCAATGGTTTCTTTTTAATGTACATATGTAGATAGGATGTAAGCTAGGTGAAAATGCCAAGCTAGCCTTTGAATGTATAGTAGTGTATAATTATGCATAGCTTGAAAATCTTACATCTGTAAAATAGTGTACAGTTTTGTTTATGATGTAAATGATGGATATATAGAATATGGTTGTATGAAATGACACTAAATAGTTTAGTTTGATATATATCCTTTATAGCAGATAACACGTAATTGAATATATTTATAGGTTAAGGTAGTATTTTTATTTTGTGAGTAATATTTTGTGACTCAGATTTAAATTCTAAAGTTTTCGATACATGACTTATAATTTATTTTCTTAGAAAGAATTTAATATAGACACGTGATCACTAGAATAATGTATTTAATTAATTGAAAAAAAATTCACTCGCCTAATATTCACATAATGTTATCTTTAATAAAATTAAAATAAATTTAATATTAATTTAACTTAATAAAATCTAATAATAAATTTTAACACGTAACACAATATCTATTCTAGGTAGGGTGTTACAAATTTCATCCCAATCACTTCATTAAACTAGTTGCAATGTACAATGCTAGAGAGTATTAAGGCAGCAAACAAAAACAATGAAGAATTAACAACAATAAGAAATATGCTGCAGGACTAAGAAATTCTAGGGTATGAAGAGAGGGAAGGAGTTATACTGTTCAATAAGAAAATCATAATGCCATCCAATTCTTCTTTGAGTAAGAAACTCATCACTGAATTCCACTATACACCACTTAGAGGTCATGCAGGTGGCTAGAAAACCTACAGTAAATTAGCAGAATCCTTCTACTGGTCACAAATGAAGCAGGAGATTAAGGAGAAGTTCATGGATTTCCTGAGTCTATAATTTCTTTTAGGGATCCCAAATTTGTCAGCATGTTCTGGAGGTATTTATTGTAGCTAATTGGTACTACATTAAACTTCAATACAGCCTACCATCCACAACCAGCTGGACAATCTGAAGTGCTCAATAGATGCCTAGAACAATACTCAAGGACCTTTGTATATCAGCAGCAAACCTTGTGGTATGCTTATTTAGCATGGGCTGAATATTGGTATAGCACTTCATAGTTCATACCATTCTGCTATATATTAACATAAGCCCTTATCAAGCGGTGTTTGGAAAAGCACCACTACCATGTCCTGGGTTCAACAGTGGTAAAACCAAGGTGCTGGCTGTAGAATATGAGCTAGCCCTAGGAGACAAACTGAGGCAGGAACTTACCATTAACCTAGAAAAAGCCCAAACCAGAATGAAGACATGTTGACAAGGGAAGCAAGGGGAAATACTAAGAATTAGGGGATTGGACTTGATTAAAGGTCCAATCTCAAAATCAACATACCTTGGGTCTGAATGAACACCCCAAATTGGGGAGAAGATATCAAGGCCCATTCCTCATCACTAATAGCTTTGGCCAGTAGCCTATAGATTGGCCCTGCCTGAGCAGCGTAGAATTAGTCTAGTATTCCATATGTCTCTTCCTTTAAAACTGGACTGGCCCTCATAACTCACCCACAACTACTTCTGCATCACCACTTCAAACTCTGCAACAACACACATCTACAGCAATACTGGCTAAAAGAATTCTCCCAAATAATGGTCACCAGAAAGTGTAGGTCTTGGAAGAATGGCAAGGTCAATCTAGAGAATAAGCCTCATAGCAAGATATCAAGTCACTCAGAATGAGATTTCCTCAGAGCAACCTTGAGGACAGTGTTGTGGTCAAAGGTATACCGTTGATACAAATGGAAGCAATACCTATGGCTGCCAAACATTGGCCGCTAGTTAACAAAGAGCTGTTAAAGCTGTTAGAACAATTACTAGTAACTGTAATAACACAAACAGTTTACAGTTAGGAGAGCAGTGAACAATTAGCATAATCAGCCATAGAACTCGCTAAGTGACTAGCTGAATTGATCTGAAGTGGTTAGTTGGTTAGAGCAACAAATTCATTGGAAAAGCCATGCAACAATACTGCTGCAACAGCTTCATAGTAGTTCAACTGAACATGCATAAGAAGGCACAAGTGTAACTCAGAACTCAAATTGAGATTTTCATCAAACAGATTCGTGAATCGAGTGGCTAGAGGAAATCCGTTTCTATTTGGCTTGTGCTACCAGATAACAAGGTTTGTCAAAAACTGATCTGAAAAGGGATTACCTTAATAATTATATGGAAAAAAAGTAATATCGTATATAATAAGTAGAAGGGTATTTAAATAAAAATTTCTGCAATGTATTCTACACGCAGTGACAAAAATCTAGATAAAAGGTTATGGCCCTTTACTTGGATTATAGAGAATCACAATTAAAAACATTATCAATTATAAATTGGAAGCATACAATCAAGAGGCAGATTGCTATTGTACAAACCAGAACCTTCAGCCCCAAAATCTATATACAATCAAAGATAGATCTTTTTCCATGTGCTAGCAGAAGGCAACAAGGAGTCAGACAAGTATCTAATTACCTGTCGGTTTCAAATATTTCAGCTTCAGTTTTGGCCACTTTTTCCAATGAAAATGACTCTTATGTTATATGGAAGCTCTCTTTCAACCACCTTGCCTGCATTTGCAACCCAGCCTCTGTCAAAGCATTCCAAGCAGACTGATATAGCCTCTGATCCAACTTTGTCCCTTCCATTTTCATGTCCTGTAAAAGCTTCACCAGTTCATCAACCTGACCAACCTTTGAGAACACACCAACCATTATACCTGCCATGGCCCTATCAATCACTCCCCCATTGATCCTATACTCGTTGAAGAGTTTTACACAAGTTTCAAACTCTCCTGCCTTACTATAAGCCCCAATGACACTAGTGTAAGTCACCTTATCTGGTGCCACCTTTGTTCGCTTCATTTCTTTCCACAGCTTCTCAAGCTGCCTCAAATTCTTAGCCCTTCCATGCATGTCTATCAAGGAATTGTAAACCCACACATTTGGTTTACACCCTCTTTCCTTCATTTTTGCCACCAGCCTCATTGCATTTCTCAACCTCCCAGTTCTGCCATACATCACAACCATGCTTGAATATGCCACAACACATTTATCAAACCCTTTTTGCTCCATCTCTGTAAACACCTTCTCCGCTTTGCTATATTGCCCAAGACGGCAATAGGCATTTATAATGGAAGCATAGGTCACTTGACCAGGTTCATAGCCCTCTGAGATTAGTTGCTCAAAAACTACAATTGCAGCATGAAACCCTCTACTTTTGCTGAAGCCATTGACAACAGAACATAGTACACAATCAGAAACCCGGAGATCTGCATCCTTCATTGCCTCAACAACTTCCAACGTCTTCTCCAACAAACCCTGTTCAACATACATAATCACAAGCTTCAAATAGACCTCTGGGTCCCTTATCTTTGTTCTGCTTTTAGCTTCTCTGAGAAGTTCCTCAGCCACATCAACCTTGCCCAAACTTGCAAAGGAGCATATCAAGGTAGAGTAAATAGAGTATCCAGGAATCCCTTTCTTATTCAGCTCTCTGAAGTACTTGAGAGCTTCGAAAGCTCGTCCAGATTGTCCCAATGACTCACATAGAACCCCATATGCTTGAGCTAAATACCTTGTTGAATCTATCAACTGCGTACTTTCAAATTCATGCAGCAATTGAACCGCTCTCTCGCAATCCCCAGTTCTTGAGTAAGCTTCCATAATGTGGAAACAACCTCTGGAATCCAGAACAACTTTGGTGGATTTCATTCGCTCAAAGACTAAAATAGTGCTCCTAAACATATGCAGCTTATTATAACCTCTCATGGCAGAACCAAAAGCTGAGACAGCAACTTCACTATCAGAACTGAAAGCATCAAGCAGAGTCTCCGCAAGCTTGAATTTTCTATTTTTTATGCAAAAAGTAATCAATTTAGAGCAAGTAGCTCTATCAGGCAACACGTTATAAATCTTAAAGTCTTCAGAAACTGATAAAATGCAATCCCATTTCTTCAATCTCAACAAATACCAGATGACATGCTTTAAAGTTGGTTTCTGGGGTCTAAATTCTGGCCTCTCCTTCAATCTTTGGTAGTAGTCATATGCCAGCTCCTCAGTTCGAGGATCCTCAAATAAACCGCATAAAAACTCATTCAAATTCTCAGTTTCTGGCTTTGAGTATTGTTGAGAATCTGCAAATTTAACATCCACTTGGATTGTGGGCACATTGGAAGATGCTTCTTCTAAGATGGGAGTGGGAGAAGCTGAGAAATTCACATGGAAGAACCGCATATTGGAGCTTGAAACAGAGCAGAAGGAAGGGAAGTGGCATGTGGGTTTGAATGCATGCGCGTGGGTTGTTCTGTAACATTGAGTGAAAGCCAAAGACCATTCTGCAGGACATGAAACGGCCATTAGAGATATGGATTGCGTTGAAGAGAGCTCTAGTTGGAGGTTGGGTTCCATATATGGCAGCAGATATCTAAAACATGGGGAGCCTATTAGCCACTTAAAAAGTGACGCGTGGCGCGGAAGGATTGTGAACTTGTGAACCTCTTGCTTCCATGAAAGCCACGTTAATCTTCTGTAGCCATTCATTCACGTTCAAACAACTGGGTACCACAATTATTATTTACTGTTGTTTAAATTTCAATAAAGAATTTACATTGTCTTTGAAAACATACAATAAAATTAATTTGGTTTAATTTGAATTGAATTTGATTTAAAAATTAATTTTGGTATTTACAATTCATTGTAAAATTAAATTAAATTTTATTTTATTACTTTTTAAACAAAAAATAATTTATAAATCAAATGATTATTAAAATTTGTGAACTCAAACATGCTTAATAATTTTTTATTTTAATTTTGATCCATTATTTATATAAATTTTTTTAGGTAAAAATATGTTTTTCATCCCTTAACTTTACTCTTAATTTTATGTTCATCCCATAACTATATTTTGTTTTATTTTCATTTTAAATATTTTTAAAAACCATCAAATTCGTCTCAATTACTAACATTGTTAAAAATTTAACAGAATTTATTGACATGTCATCTTATATTGACATAAGTGTATAATTGGTGCATCTTGTTGTGATTGTTGTTTTTTTTTTTAATTTGGTTATGATGAGTCTTGAAACTTTTCGAAACATTTGGGATAAAAATAAAACAATATAGATGTGGGATAGAAATGAAACTCAAAGAAAAGTTAAGGAGCAACCCCTTAAACTAAATAACCATTAAGGCGATCCCTTGAATTAAATAATCAATATTGAATATTAATATTTGACTTGATTTAGAAATAGATTAAAGTTTTTCTCGTTATAATTTAATGATTGAGCAAAATATGATGATTTAATTTTAATTTATTGTTAGTGTAAAATTTTTTTATACTATCATCTAATTATATGTTATCTAGTATTTAACTTTTTAAGTAGTTGTTATCTTAATCAAATTTTTTTTTAATAATTTAGCTATCCATGATTGAATTATAGTGTGAATTTTTTTACACTGACAGTTGATCAAAATTAAATTTAAATATGATTTTATAATAATACTTATAATATTTTAATAAAAATATATGATGAAGTCTTAGTTAAATTGATTTATGAAAATATTTTCGTAATTTAATGTAATTTTTAATAATAAATCGACATAAAAAATAAACTTTCATTTAATGCAAAAAATATAGAAGTTAAAAAAAAATGATGCATATATTATAAAAAAAATTATACTTTTCTTCCCTTAACTTTATTTTATGTTTCATTTTCAGACTAAGATTTTTGAAAAAATTCATCAAATTAATTTTTCCCAATCACTAATTCAAAAACAAAAAAGAAAATCCTACTTGAACTGCTAATTGTGCATTTGTCTCCATATATAATGCCTTGTTAGTAAATTTTGTAAAATTTCTAACGGTATTAGTAGTTAAAACAAATTTGTTAACTTTTAAAAAGATTTAGGATAAAAATAAAATAAAATATAATTATGAGACAAAAATAAAATCGAAAGTAAAATAAAAGGACAAAAAGTATATTATTGCCTAAAAGAAATAAAGGATTAGAATTAATACCTATGACCTGTTGGATAGGTTAAAAAAACAAATTAATTTATAAAATAGGTCCTTCAAAAGATATGAAATTAGAAACCATGTGCTATAAAATGGGTCAATGAAATGTAAAAATTTACAAAATCGGTAAGTGAAATTTAGCAAGCTCCACCATCTCATCTTGAATAATAATATCTTATTTCTTATTTTAAACAATAAAAGTTTAAAAATATTTTAGATATTTTATTAATCTCTCCTTTTTTTCTCCAAGAGTTATGCTATATTACACGAAAGAAATTTTACGAAACCCTATACAAATGGTTAAAACCACTTCTCCTAATTTTTAGCCAAAAAAAAAATAATAAACACAAAAAGAAAAAGAAACAGATAACATAAGGAAAACACAAAAATCAGGCATTCGTATCAGATTTCACGAATTTAGTTTCGTGACAATCAACATTTCCCTTTTTCCAATTATTATCTCTCTCTTGCTTTTTTTTAATTTATTAAAAAAAAGAGAGTGAAATAAAAAAATAATAAAAAATTAAGAAAAAAGAGAGTAGGAGAGAGATAATTATTGACAAGAAAAAAAGAAATAGATTAATGAAATATCTTAAATACTTTGAATTTTTTATTTTTAAAAATAAAATTAGGACATGATTTTTCAAATAAAAAAATAAAATTTGCTAACATTTACTAATATGAAAAAGCAATTGAATGATGTTAGTATATATATATATATATATATATATATATGCACACAACAATAAGTGTGCGAGTGTCACAAGCGTTGCTTCCACCAACTTCTCATGCATGTTGGAGTATTGGATCCTTTGTTCATCTACTCTGAACATAATAGAGAGCCAAGGAGTACAATTCTTCAATGCCGGACTTGTAATTTTCACATTATCTCATTACTCTAATTTTTAAATTTAAGCTTTATTTCCTTTTATTTAAAATACCTAACAATAATAATACACACACACACACTAAATAAATGGATTGATTTCTCCTTCTATTTCTACAAGAAACATATGTATGATAATACACCTTTTTATAATTCTTACTATTCTTCTACTATTATCTTATTACTTTGCTCTTGTGCCTTTTAATTTGATTTTTGTCTCATAATTTATTTTATTTCAAGTAAAAAATGAAAAAAAAGAGTTTTTTTCTTACAAATTCTTGAAAAATTCGTTATAATATGAGCCAATAACAAGGATTTTTAGTAACAAAAAAAAGTAGGGATTCTCAGGAGGAGATATTGAAAAATGCAAGACTCTATACCTATATATATATATATATATATAAAACAGGGTTGGGGGGGGGGAATGATGTCTCTTGTCTAATTTCGCGGAAGAAAGAGTTCACTTTTTTTTATGGGTTTTCTGATTCCTAATAAGGAATATCGGTAAAAAAAAATTATCCGCTTGATTCTTTCTGCAGTTAAATCTTATGTTTCCAAAGAAAAATTCACTATTTACTTTGGATTTTTACTCTGATTCCCATATTTGATTCCTAGAAACTAAATAACTACTCACTTGCCACAACACAAATAAAATTCTTTTTAAATAATTTAAGACTCTGCTTGATTTTTAATTTTTAGTCAAAGGAAAGAAAGCATGGAGCTGAAATAACTCACTCAGAGCCCCCTTTAAAGGATTACGCGTTACGATTAAATCAAATAAGCCCTTATGACATAAATATTTAGTCGTTTGTGAACCTTCAGGTACTGTCTTTTTCAACGTTTGTTCAATTACTCTTTTACCCCCAAATGCAATGTAAGTACTGGGTTCGGCAAAAATGATATGCCCTAACATACCAAAAGTAGCTGTCACCCCACTAGTAGTAGGAGATGTAAGGATCGATACATAGAATAACTTTTTATTTGATTGATAATCATATAAAACAGAAGATATTTTAGCCATTTGCATCAAGCTCAAACTTCCTTCTTGCATACGTGCTCCTCTGGAAGCACATACTAGAATAAGGGGTAAAAATTGATTGGTAGCATATTCGACCAAACAGGTGATTTTCTCATCCACTACGGATCTCATACTACCCCCATAAATTGAAAATCCATAATCCCAATTGCTACAGGAATACCGTTTAGTTGACCTGTGCCCGTTTGAACAGCCTCAGTTAATCCTTGTCTTTCTTTGATAAGAATCAATACGATCTTTATAAGGTTCCTCTTCCGAACGAAATTCAATGGGTTCTAGAGAGACCATGTCTTCATCCATAGGATTCCAAGTACCTGATCAATGGAAAGTTCGATTCTATTTGAATTGTTCATTTTCAAATGATGTCCACAGTGTTCACAAATATTCATTTTTTATTTCAAAAATTTCTTATAATTGAATCCATAACAATTTTCGCATTCAATCCACAAATGCTTGTATTTTTTAGTTTCATCAAGATCATTAGAACTTTCTCTTCTAGTTAAATCACTATCATTTGTATCATTCGTGCCAGTTATTATATTGGAACTCTCACTTTCACTACTATTTCTACCGTTACCACAAATGTAAATATAAAAGTAATTGTCATTGTATTTGTTACTATCACCTAAAATGTAACTATCAATACATATTTGAGAACAAAGATAATTGTCAATGCAACTATTAATGTTATTATTCCAACTAGATTTAGTATCATACATGTAATGATCGTAATGGGGATCATCACTCTTAGAGACATTATTCAGATAGCCATAATTCTTATAGCTATAAAAAAAAAAACTTTCTGCATCACTTAGAAAGAATGATCATTGTCAATCTCCAAATTTTGACTTTCAATATCCAAATATATAGAATAACTGTTCTTGTCACTATCCCTAACTAAAAAAGTTTCATCAGATAGGAAATTCTGAATGTTCCTGACGCCGACTAAATAATCAACATTACTGTAACTAGAATTGTCACTATCACCCTAACTATGAATGTTTTTATCCATATCAGTTATAATCGGGTCTTCACTTAACACTGGTATTTTCAATAGGACCAAAACTATCCATTGATTTACTTAACCCACACCTGTATTCTAACTCCCTATTAAACAACATAGAATTGAACCACCATTTTTCCATAGAGCTTTCTTTCCTCTATTTACATGAAAATACAATAGATGAATAGTTATTTGATGAAAAATCATATAAATATTCAACAAACATTTACAAATACAAGATTAAAAAAGAGAAGGTTATTATTCCCTACTTGGAACTAGCTTTGTTTGAGTGATCCTTTCCTTAGTGATTCACGACCAAGGTTGTAGAGGTAAATGGGCAGAGTTTTACTTCTTGAAAGTGTGTGTATGCATAAGAAACATGCAAGTGAGGTATTTATAGGGCTTCTAGGGATGTATGGTTGTGCAAGAGGGAGAGTGAGTATGTGACGTGAGTGAGTGGGTTCCTTGTCCAAAAAGGTTGCTTCTTGCTTAAGCCATGTGCTTAATTCTTTGTCTTTGATTAGGATGATAACACATGGCCTTTATCTACTTAAGCAATGATGACTTAGTTGGGTTAGAGTGTAACTAAGTTACTTCATGACCGCAAGTATCTTGTTCCTTGTAGAAGAATGCATGTTCTTATGATTGCTTGGAGGATTAGTAAGTCAACTAACTCCTCCCTACTCCTACATGTGTGTTATTTAGGGTCTTAGAAGACCATTAGTTCCTTCTAGGTAAATTTAACCACATGTCTTGACTTAATAGCTTGGCTTAGTTAGGGCGATGCCACATGGCATCTTATTTACTTAGGTAATCATTATCTAATTTATTTAGAGTAACTAAGTAACTCCATCTATGGCCGCGTACTTAGTAGTTTCAAGAAAATATGATTTGTTTCTTCTTCTTTTTGACTAAGAAAGGAATCTTCTTTGATTGTTACATATATTTAGCTAAGGTGAAGACACATGCATTCTTATCTTTAGCTTAATAATTACTTAGTTTAGTTAAGGTAACTTGGTTTCTCAATTTGGTTCCCTCCTAGAGACATGGCTGTGAACCCCTTGGTTTCTTATAGATTAATTCTTCTTTTCATGATTACATAGAATCTTGGTGACTTAAGTTATCTTATCCTTTTATCTCCACATGTAAGTGAGTCTTTGAAGACCACTAAAGCTTCTAACATGACTTTTCCTCATGTTTAGACTATTTAGTCTCTTAATGATTACTTTGCTTTTATTCTAACCAATGAGATATCTTCAAATGGCTCCCTATCTCTAAATTCATGATGACTTAGTTACGTAAAGTAACAAAGTTTATTTAGTTTTGTTGCTTTCTAACTAGATTTTCTCATTGACTTAAGGTTGACTTGGTTGACTTAGTTACTTTCTAACTTTTTTTCATTAGTTCCTAACTAGATTCCTTACTTTCTAGTTAGTCTAATCATTATTACTCTCTAATTATGAGCCTTATCCTTGATTAGAGTTACTTGAGAAGACCACCTTGTTTCCCTAAGGCTCCTCAGGTGAGAGTTGTGTAGATTTCTTTCAAGACACACTCTTTTCAGCCTTTTTTCCTAGCAATTTCCTTGGTTATTCACGTGGCTTTCTAGCTTTTAGAAAGATGCTTCTTTGTCTTTCATGAATTAATGTATATTTTATGCTTTAGAATATTCATTTCTTACTTTTAGAAGCAACTTTGCTTCTTGATTAAGCTTACATATCATTTAATGTTAGTTTATCTTTGACTAAGTTTAACTTAAGAGACTTTCCTTCTCCTAGAGTCTTGCACGTGGCTTTCTTGTTGGCCTAAAATGACTATTTTGTTTCACGTTCACACTACTTTATGTCTTAAGGCATGTGCCTTTTCTAAAAACATCTCACATGCTCTATCTTCCTTTTTCTCTCTCTTTCTCACATAATATCTTCCTTTTTCTCTCTCTTTCTCACGTAAACTCTCCCTTTGGAAGACAAGTCTCTTGTCTTTTCCTTCTTTTATTCCTAGGGTATCATTCCAAACAATATTCTTCTTCTTTATGTTTAAGTAACTTTCTTCTCTCTTTCCTAGTAGCTTCTTTAATTTATCAAACCATAATTACTCCTAATTAATGTGGGATAAGATTTGAATAAGTGTAATTTAGAGGGCTTCTCTTTTCTAAGAGACTTACATGTGAGCTTCTATCTTTACAAGAGATAAGATTTTGTCTTTTCTTCATTAATGCACAAGTAGAATTCTAAGAAATATACTAGTTTAATTCCAACAAGTTACCTTGCTTCTTTCTAGAGGGTTCGCGTGGCTATAGCAAATTTAGCAAACAAGATTAATTTTTGTCTTCTTTTCCATTAATGCTAGAAAGCTTAGTAAATTCTAAGAATATTCTTGTTTTACTTGTTAAGCAATCTAAACTCTTTCCACACATATCCTTACTTCCTCGGGTGAAATCTTGTCTTCTTATCTTATTCTTTATTAATTCTTAGTCCATGTATCTAGGTTATTTTTAGTCTAGGTTTATTTTAGAGATATAAGTGAGTTTATCTTAGAAGTGTTCTTTTTTTGTCTTTTTATTAGTCAAGTCCAACTCTTCTTGTTTTGTCTTATTACACTAATAAATCTAACTTATCTCTTAAGTTTAGTCTTTTGTCTTTATTCTACTAACAACTCATTACTTAATTAAATAAAATGGTAACTTAGTTTAGTTTATTTATTTATTCTAACTAAATTAGTTAATAGGTCTCATGTGTAATTTTTGAATTTATTTTTAGATATTCAATATTAACTTTGACTCCAAAAATCTTGACTAGTTACTTTACTTAAATTGACTAATATGAAAAGAATCAAATTAAAATCTAATATAATATGTAAAAAATCTAGTTTAATATGAAAAAAAATTAAGTTAATGTGAAAAGAATTTATTCTTATTATATTTAGTTATTAAATTTCTCTTATTCTTTTATTGTTATAAAATCTTATTCTTAAATTTTAAAATTAGTAATAATTATCAATAGCTTAATTTAGAAAGAAATGATGTTACAGACACACCCTACAATTAGTATGCATCAATTTTGAGCTAGCATATTTGCCTTTATGTATCAGTTTTGCATACTGAGTATACTCAGTTTTGTATATTTTCTTATTAATATTTCATTAGATTTCTTTCCTTAAGCTTTGTGTTGTGTTTGTTTACATTTGGTTTATATTGTTGCTTTTACTAGCTCTAAAAAGACTCGCAAATGTACAAATCATACATAAGTATTGTCTAGAAAATATGATGTCAATTTTTCAGAGACTTTGAGTTTAGTTTTAGGCTAATGAAAATTTTCCCTAATTTAATTATACAAAAATAATTTGAATTGAAAAATTAAGAGAAATGAAAAAAGTACTTAATATGAAATTCTCATTGACTAAATATATTCTGATTTTCTAGTTATGTTCTTTTGCTCTAGTTCTTAGTATTCCAAGAATGACAATTGATCATAGCCATTGTTTTGTTATGCATCTTACTATTAGCACTATGCATTCTGTCTAGAAGTTTTCTTAGACATTTTGTAAATTCATCCTTGGCTTGGCTTCTTTATGTATTTTATTTGTTAGAGTAAGTAGATCAAATAATGTGTTCTATGTAGGCTCAATTTGTTTGAATGGTTTTGAATTCCTCATGTATCAATAGTTGGTCCACGTTCATTCCACATCCTCATTCACTTCTTTAGCAACGTTCAGAAACTGCCCACTACATTTCACATGTCCACAACCACCTCTGTGATGGGTAAGAGGCTATTTAAGGGGTGTGCACTCATGGTTTTGGTCCCCTAAACTCACTTTCACATTCAGTTATAAACACCATCTAAATAGTGAGAGAGAGGGCTTAAAAGAGCCATTATAACCGAAATCTTTAAGTAATTGAGAACAGAACAATGGCAGGAGGTATGTCTTGATCCTTTCTATTTTCATTTCGCATTGATCTAATTTGCTATTTGGTTATGTGAGCATGAATTAGATCGTTTAAATATATCTATCATTTGGTATCAGAGCCTCAAAATACCTCTGCCTTGTCCCTTTCGATTTTGGCTATGTTTCTGTACATGTATCTAGTAACAATTTTGATTTCAATGTTAATGATTTAGAATTTTTTTGATGAAAAATAAGGTTAGAAACCATAAGGAAATAGGAATTCTAGCATTTCTGTGTTTTGAAACATCAATTTTGGTGTAAAAATGGCTTAGAAACCATCAAGTCTTTAAAACGGGTCGAAACTGGGTTAACAGATCTGTTCAACCAGGCTGGAGATTGAAGACGACCAAAAACAACGTCGTTTTGGCTGTTGGACTGCTGCTGTAAAAAATGACAGCAATTTGGTCCTACTGGGTTTCGAACCTAGGACCCTTGGCACGCTGCATGTGCAGAGAGGTGTCTTCTGCCAGTTATGCTGCACCTCTCCTCTAGTAATGTCTTGCAGCTTCATTCACTTTCAACCATTTCTGAAACGTATTTTGTACGAAAAAGACCAAAATTTTGTCATCTTGAGCAGACAAAAAATTTGGCATTTGTGTTTAAATTTTGTGCGTAATTTGTATGTGTTCTTTAATTTGTTTTATATATTGATGCATGCAATTTTGAGGATATTTTATGCATGAAATCAAATGTCTAGTGATCCATATATTTTGATTAATTAGAGATTAGCCACGGCATCTTTTAATTAATTAAATTATATATTAAGAATTTCAGGATCACATAGAAAGAAAAAGGCATTGCTTGTAATTAATATTGTTTATGGCTTATTGCAATAATATGAGCCTAAGAATTCATTAATGGTGAGTGATCCATATAATTTTAATTAATTAGAGAGTAGCCACAAGCATCTTTAAATTAGTTGAAATTATATATTATGAGTTCTAGGATCACATAATGACATTACTTGTAGTTGATCATATGTAATATAATAAATTTTATCCCACAAGAATAATTTATTATATTTTGTATGATTAATTAGGATAGAATATCAAATTATATTCTTAATTCACCCACAGAAATTAGGAAATAATTTGATAGCTTTATCATAAAGTTATGTATGGATCTAATTGAATTAGAACTCTAGCTCACAGGCAAGTTTTATGTAAGTAGATTCATAAATTTTAAACATGATTACATTGGTAGAACATGATATATGATTTATTAGTCTCAAAATTTAATTATAAGCATGTATGTTTAATATTATGTAGTCAAACAACCTACGAATTTCTTTGATATGAAATGTGAAATTCCTAAATTGAGGGGTGATAACTATAAAGTTTGGAGGGAGAGAGTTCTTCTTCAATTAGGGTGGATGGACATTGATTATGCTATTAGGAAAGACGAACCACCTCTTATCACTGAGACCAGCACTCCATACGAGGTTGATCTATATGAAAAGTGGGAGCGATCTAATCGCCTCTCAGTTATGTTTATAAAGACCAAAATCTCTACTGGCATTCGTGGTTCTGTCGACCAACATGACAAAATTAAGCCACTTCTGAAGGCTATTGATGAACAGTTTGTGTGTTCAGATAAGGCACTTGCCACCACCTTGATTATGAGGTTTTCATCCCTGAGGCTCACTACTATAATAGGTGTGCGTAAACACATCATGCAGATGAGGAACATTGCGACTCAACTGAGGGTACTTGAGGTTGATATGTCCGACTCTTTCCTTGTGCACTATATTTTGAACACTCTTCTATAGCAATATGGACCTTTCAAGATATCTTATAACACACATAAGGATAAATGGTCAATCAATGAACTTTTGACCATGTGTGTTCAGGAGGAGGGAAGGCTGCTAATGGAATTGGGAGAGAGTGCATTTATGACAATTGAGAGGAAGGATCAGAATCAAGCCAAGAAGAAGGGAAAAGGTAAAATACCACCCCAAAATGGAATCAAGAAGGAATCCAAGTGTTTTTTCTGTAAAAAGAAAGGGCACATGAAGAAAGGATGCACCAAATTCCAGCAATGGCTAGAGAAAAAAGGTATGCCAATCTCATTTGTTTGTTATGAATCTAATATAGTTAATGCTAATGATAACACATGGTGGATTGATTCTGGTTTCTACAATCCATGTTTCGAATACCTTACAGGGTATGCAAAACCTAAGGAAGCCAGTGGGAAGTAAACAGTACATCTATTCAGGAGGCAAGATGAGTTCACATGTGGAGGCTGTAGGAACATGCAGTTTAGCTTTAAGTAGTGGTTTTATTTTGAATTTAGGAAAGACCTTTTTTGTTCCAAGTTTCTCTAAGAACTTGATTTCAGTTTCAAGACTTGTACCTTTGGGTTATTCTTTTATGTTTTATGAGACATCTTTCAGTTTGTTTTATAAATCTAATCTTGTTGGGAATGGTACTTTATCTAATGGTCTTTTTCCTATTGATTTACAAAATAATACTGCTTATGATGCTATGCATGTTAACATTGGTACGAAACGATGTGTTATGAATGAAGAGTCCTCTATGTTGTGGCACCGGAGGTTAGGACATATCTCCATTCAGATAATTAAAGGATTGGTAAATGATGGAGTACTTAGTACTTTAGATTTTACTGATTTTGAGACTTGTGTAGACTGCATAAAGGGAAAGCAGACCAACAAGTCAAAGAAAGGTGCCAAGAGAAGTACAGAACTATTAGAAATCATACATACAGACATTTGTTGTCCAGATATTGACACATATGGTCAGAAATACTTCATCTCTTTTATAGATGATTACTCACGGTACATGTATCTCTACATGCTTCATAATAAGCATGAAGCATTAGATGCCTTTAAGGTATTTAAATCCAAAGTAGAGAAACAATGCGGTAAACAAATTAAGATCGTGAGATCAGATAGAGGTGGAGAAATATTATGGTAGATACACTGAAGATGGACAAGCACCTGGTCCATTTGCAAAGTTTCTTGAAAGAGTATGGATAGTTGCCCAATACACCATGCCTGGTTCTCTGGATCAGAATGGTGTAGCAGAAAGAAGAAACCGAACATTACTGGATATGGTGCGAAGTATGCTTAGTAGCTCCAAGCTTCCTAAGTCCTTGTGGATTGAAGCACTTAAGATGGCAGTGTACATATTAAACTGAGTTCCAACTAAGGCTGTCCCAAAGACGCCATTTGAGTTATTTAAAGGTTGGAAACCGAGTTTGCGACATGTACGCATTTGGGGATGCCAGTCTGAAGTTAGAATCTACAACCCACAAGAAAAGAAGCTGGACCAAAGGACCATTAGTGGTATTTCGTTGGATATGTTGAAAGGTCTAAGGGATATAAATTTTATTATCCATCTCATACTACTAGGATTGTGGAATCAAGAAATGCTAAATTTCTTGAAAATGACTTGATTAGTGGGAGCGATCAATTCAGAAATCTTGTTTCTGAAAAAGATTATACAAATACTCAACCTTACACTCGAGTATAAGATTGGTTGTTGTTAACAATACCCCTTCAGTTCAACCGAATGTTGTACAACCAGTCATTGAAGATCCATAACCTGCTGATATTAATCCAGTAGATCAAGTTGGTTGATGAGAAACAAGAAGAAATTATTGATCAACTAGTTGAACAACAAGTTCCTCAAGAAGATAATGATATAACATTAAAGAGATCTACTAGAATAAGAAAATCAGCGATACCTAGTAATTATATTGTGTATCTACAGGAATCTGACTATAATATTGGAGCCGAAAATGATCCTGAAACATTTTCACAAGCCATGAGTTGTAAAGAATCAAATTTATGGTGCGATGCTATGATGGATGAGATGAATTCTATGGCATCTAACGGAGTCTGGGATCTTGTTGAGTTGCCTAATGGTGCAAAAGCCATTGGAGTAAATGGGTCTTCAAAACAAAGAAAGACTCATTGGGCAACATTGAGATATATAACGCAAGACTCGTTGCTAAAGGATTCACTCAAAAGGAAGGAATTGACTTCAAGGAGACCTTTTCTCCTGTATCTAAGAAAGATTCTTTTCGTATTATTCTGGCATTAGTTGCACATTTTGACTTAGAGTTACAACAAATGGATGTGAAAACGACATTTCTCAAAGGAGATCTGGAGGAAAATTTTTACATGAAGCAACCAGAAAGATTTTCCTCTAATAAAGGTGAGCATTTGGTCTGCAAGCTCAAGAAATCTATATATAGATTGAAACAGGCCTCCCGTCAATGGTATTTAAAATTTTATGATGTTATCTTTTTATTTGGCTTTGTGGAGAACATTGTGGATCAATGTATATACCAGAAGGTTAGTAGGAGCAAGATTTGTTTCCTTATTCTATATGTAGATGACATTTTACTTGCAACCAATGATAAAGGTTTGCTATATGAGGTGAAACAATTCCTCTCTGAAAACTGTGACATGAAGGATATGGGAGATGCGTCTTATGTCATTGGCATCAAAATACATAGAGACAAATTTTTGAGGTATTCTAGGTTTGTCTCAAGAGACCTATATCAACAAAGTTTTGGAGAGATTTCGGAATGAAGGATTGTTCACCAAGTATAGCCCATTGTGAAGGGTGACAGGTTCGATTTGGACTAATGCCCGAAGAATGATCTTGAGCGGGAACAACTAAAGAACATTCCTTATGCTTCAGCTGTAGAAAGCCTGATGTATGCTCAGGTCTGTACAAGACCTGACATTGCATTTGCTGTTAGAATGTTAGGGAGATATCAGAGTAATTCAGGTATAAACCACTGGAAGAGCTGCAAAGAAAGTATTGAGATACCTTTCAAGGGACTAAAGAGTACATGCTTATGTACAGACGAACTGATAATTTGGAAGTGACTGGTTACTCTGATTCAGACTATGCTCGCTGCATTGATTCGCGAAAATCGACTAAACTCTATTTGTGATGTTTTCTTATTTCATTTTTGTTCAAATATTTATTTATTCATTTTGAGAAATATTATTGAATTTGGACTTAGAATAAACATGAGGTTTATTCATTAAGTCATATGGGCTTGAGAGACATAATGCATTGTGATACATGAAAGATAATACTCACTTTTAGAGGACTTATTCGCTATGATTCATGCATTTTGTTTCTCACTGTAGTATATGATGGAATTTGTGGACCAAGTAGAAGAATGTTTGAATGGTTTTGAATTCCTCACGTATCAAGAGTTGGTCCACGTTCATTCCACATCCTCATTCCACTTCTTTAGCAACGTTTAGAAACTATCCACTATATTTCGCACGTCCACAATTGCCTCTGTGATGGGCAGAGGCTATTTAAGGGGTGTGCACTCGTGGTTTTGGTCTCCTAAGCTCAGTTTCACATTTAGTTACGAATATCATCTAAATAGTGAGAGAGAGGACTTAGAAGAGCCATTATAACCGAAATCTTTAAACAATTGAGAACAGAGTAATGGCAGGAGGTATGTCTTGATCCTTTCTATTTTCATTCCGCATTCATCTAATTGCTATTTGGTTATGTGAGCATGAATTAGATCGTTTAATTATATTTGTCACAATTGACCTTGAATTTGCTCAATAAAGTTATTTATTAGTAAGTTGGAACTACAAAATACTTGCATGAATGTATGCCGTTTGAAAAGATGCACCCCTTTAATCAGGACAATGCCTGGAACCACCACTTTTATTTTAAAAATGCTAGTTTATTAGGATTTCAACCTATCTTCACAAAACCTTTTGTGTATGCGAAGAAGTTCAAGCATTAATGTTGGTTTAATTGAATCCGAAGGCAACAACAATTTGTTTCTGTTGCAAACTTGCAATATATATATATATATAGGAGATTTTTTGTCCTTAATCAGGAGTAATGTGACGCAGAATAAAAAGAATTATGACTAATATGTGAAGAATATGATGGAGAAAAGAAGAGGAGAAGAGGGGGAGGTAAGAGAGAGAATTTCGCACCTCTATACCAAAAATGAAATTATATATTAATTACACTCAATGATTAACCTAATTGGCTATTTCTTATCCAAACACAAAGCAACAATATACACAACCATCACATCAATAGATATCAGTCCACTTGTATTATTCACTATGATTATTTACTTTAGCGCTCAAACTAATCAGCAAGCACCACATCCATCCAGCACATCTTGATCCTCCAACACCACGTATCGCGTCAAAAGGGAAGAATGGAACAAAAGGAAAGCAACAACGGCATCGAGAATGAGAAAACAAAGAGATATAAGTGGTGTGGAAAAATTAATGATAGAGGAATGAGATGCTTTGCCAGTGCCACCTTAACCTTGCAGAAGAATAACACTTCCCTTTTCTGTTCAGGTTGGGCAAAGATTCTAATTCTATAGTCTGTGTATTTATATTTTCCCATATCAACCTTACCATTATATGCAAACCAGAAGACCATTTTTAGAGTATGGTCAGATTTAGTTAGTCTCAATTCAGTTTACAGTATTAAACTAAAATCCAGTTGTCTTGTTGTACATGTAGGTTGCAGACTTACACCAAATATATATTAATTATATGGCGGATTTTACCTTCCCTGCAAAATAGTTGGGTTTTGAAACCCATTCAGGTAGCCCAATAAAAGCATTATAGCAACATTAAAATAGATGAAGTGGATATTTGATGTGGAAGGTGATGTGTAAAATAAATAGAAAATTACCCATTCTAACCCTAACATTACTGGAAGACCAAAAAACTTAAAAAAAAAAAAAAAAACCAACCCTCCTCTTTATCCCCAACCCAGAAACTGTCGTCGTCATCTCCCATCCCCTCCGGCCATCCCCAATGCCCCTGCCATTCCCCACTTCCCCCTACCCAACGCCACTCGCCCACTTCCTTCTGCACTTCCTTTCCCATCCCCACCCCCATCTCTCCTTAATGCCATTCCCCGACCACCATCCCTACCCCTTATGCACTTCCCCCCAACCCATCCCCACCCTATCTCCCTCTCTGCATCCGTACTTCCCTCGCCCCTACCCCTACCCCAACCCCACTCCCACCCCATCCCCTCCCCACAAGTGACTTGTAACACCTTCCTACTACTCTCCAATTACAAGTTAGTTTCATGAACCACCTCAACCCACCCAACGTACCAAATACGAAATCAGTCGAAAAGAAGGCTTCTTTCGCCGGAGTTGAGACAACTGGATAATTTAGTAGGAGTTGAAAGGGATTTACAGTGGGTGTGCTAGAGTTATGGTCTGGATAGATCAACTCTCCACATCACCTATTCACGTAAGCATAATAAAGTTAGATGTCCTCTCCTCCTTGGCCCACCAGAATGGGTTTCAAAACCCAGTTAACTCAATTAGCACCGAATAAAGCACCTAATTATATTCACATGGGAAATAGTCTTCGCGGCATCCATCTTCTCAATAATGGAGATTGTTTTTAACGTGTACAACTGGGAAAATCTGCTACCATTGCCTTGACAGAAAGATAGATTAAGCAAGACGATATTCATGGAACAATCAACGAGAAGTGGGAAGCGTCGTACACCGTAGATGGATCAAATTGTGAACTTGTTTTGAGCAAGTGCAAACCAGTCGCTGACAAAGATCGTGGCGAGTTCATGAACATCGGACTCCATAATGATCTATGTGAAAAAGATGGTCTTCACTTGCACGCAGAAAGGGTGCCTAAAGCCAGTCTCATTGAGGCAAGTAGAACCTGCTTCTGCGGAAGATCCGAACGCATGATGTCGACCAACACAAACAAGACCATTAATGCCTGGGGCGATGTTACAGAAACGTCAGTTTTCTTGTATGGAAATGAAAGAAGTGGGGGCTTTTTTGTTACCGAGTGGAAGAAAAAGAGTGCAGGTGAAGAATATCCTTACATGAGGACCATGGCACGCTATTATACTACCAGTACCGAAAATGTTTTTGGCAGAACTGATGTAGGCCTTTCTGTGGTTGTCAAGATTGAAGCCTTGGACTCGGATGATTACGGGTTGGATTTGGAAGTGGAGGGCCCTGTCCAACACCCTGCTGCTGCGTTGTTTTACATGGTCTGTGAAGCCTTTAGAATCGGGCTTTGGAAGCCTACTTCCTGCCCTCATTGTGCTAATAATGCCATTGTTCAGAGGCGGCGTAGCATGTTCTGGCAGTCTAAGAGTGAAGACAGCGACAATCTTCCGACAGCAAGACCACGTGGCTGCTAGCAACCTGCAGGAGGAGGAGTTATTGGCAACAATGGAATTAATGGCAATAATAATGGTAATCTCTTCGTGAAAAGACTTTCGCTTTGACGAATTTAACTTTATGAGCACTGCTTAAGGTACCTAGTGAGAACTCAGAAGTTCGAAATCCGAATACTTACATAAGGCGCGAGGCCTATATGATCAGTGAGTCCCACATGTATGGTGATCTCCTACTTCATCTATGGAAGTATGTTGTCATGACTTGTAATAAGTAGCTTCAGGTTACCAAGCATTTCCCTAACTTATGTAATTCTGTTAGTTTTATCTTTACGGGTTATATTATTTGTCCAAGAATCTACGAGATCCTAAGTTGTCTCTGGTTGTTTATGGTAAAGCTTAAGTATTAGTGTAATTTGGCATTTTAGCCATAGATCGATGAAATGCGAACTGGACTCCCATAAAAAATAGGGAATCAAGATCAAATCTAGACGAATCTTAACTTCCTGAAGACGAAAAAAGAAGAGTGGGGGGGAGGGGGGGGGGCAAAATGATCATCATCATGAAAAGAAATTCGAGAATCCACATAGGAAAAAAAATAAAGTTGCTTTTCATCTCTGATCCTCCCTGTGATTCTCTGTGCAGTACTTTTGAACATTGTTTTCTTTGTTCATCATTCAACTATATTTGGTGTGGAAAAATTAACCTTGTGTCAAAGGGCAGAATCAAATTAACAAAAGAAAAGCAGCAACATCATAGAGAATGAGCAGAGAAAAAAAGACATGTGGTGTGGAAAAATGATAGAGGATTTAGGTTCCAGTCGCCACATTAACCTTGCTGGAGATTTAATAATGCTTCTCTTTCGGTTCAAGGCAAAGATTCTATATAATTTGTGTATTTATAAATTGGATTCAAATCCCCTATCCTTTTCCTATCCTCAAACATGTCTTCGAATTAAATGTTGATCTCATAATAAAAATATATTTTTTTCTTAATTAATATTAATTTTTTTAAATTACGATTTTTTTTCTTAATTATAGTTAATTAGAATAACAGGGTTGAGAATAAGTAAAGAAATAAAAGATTTAAATTTACGTTCAAGTCAAGTTGTCAACTCTAAGTACTTCATTTGATGGTTGGATTCAAATTTTCTTTTCCTTCTTCATGTTCCCGATAAGTGCCTACTATATTAATTCCAACTTATAATTCAATGAAACTATTAATTACACCCAATGATTAGCCTATATCTTATCCAAACAGAACCGATCACTTTAACAAAGATTAGTCCACTAGTAGTATTATTTAATATTTACTATATAATTATGCACCCAAGCAGGCACTCAACTAATCAACAAGCACCGCATCCATCCAGATCCAGCATCCTCCAAAGGGAAGAATTGAACAGAAGGAAAGTAGCAACAGCATGGAGAATGAGAAGACAAAGAGTAATGCGGTGTGTAAAAAATCATAGAGGAATTGGATGCCACCTTAACCTTGCAGAAGAATAACGGTTCCCTCTCAGTTCATGGCTGGGCAAAGATTCTATAATATGTGTATTTATATTTTCCCATAATTTTTTTAGGAAGTGTAATCTCATTTGAGTTATTGAAACTGTTTTTCTTATAAAGTATTTTTCAACAGGATTTGAACTCTTATATTATAAGTAAAACCCGTCTTACTATGACTCTAACTTAAGCCACAACTTTAGGTAGGAAAGACACCATTTACCTTCAAGTCAAGTTTGCAAGGATATGAAAATGGAAATTGTTTGAGAAGTGGAAAGTGTGAAAAAAAAATTTAAGTACTTATCACTCCACTGTTGAGAATAATTTAACTTAAATTTTATCATATACTATTTTATATTTAATTCAACTGCATGTATAATTTTATTATTCACATGCTATAATTTTAATTGACTCTGTAATAGTATATGACAACATAAGAATTTTTCTTCATACACTGCACATGGGTCAAGTTGTGAAATTGATTTAAGCATAGAAGTTGATATATGATAGCTAGTTATGCATCAGTCAGTGTCAGTGATAATATATATATTTACATGGCCATGAAGAGTGCTAAAACTGATCTTCTTGTAAACAACTTATGGGGAGGATCTTATAAAATGACGTCGATCAAAACAAGCAAGATCATTAATGCATGGGGATTTTGGTTAGCAAGTTGAAGAAAAAGGGTGGGGATGAAGATCCTTAGATGGTGATCGTGGGACATTATTATGCCTTCAGTACAGGAGGGGGAATGTTTGTTAGAAATGTGTCTCATGTTTAATGGGAATTAATGATGATTTAATTAAAACATATTAAGGGCTAAAAGGTGAATTAGTTGTAAGGGAGGATAATCAAGTAATTGCTTGATGGGAGCAATTATCTGATGATTATAGGATGTTATCCTAAGTGATAACTGATGGTTTTGAAATTTCGAAAGAAACCGATAACTGATGATACTATCTTATGAATTTGAATTTCATATTAAACCCCTATTATATTCAGTCTCTACCCATAAGGATACACAACCAAGATATCATCTTCCATCAGAAAGTGAAAGGTGTAAGTACGAAAGGGGAAGGGACCGATAAAGATTTAAGAAGGCTTTCAGATTTGAAGTTCATTCCGCATCATGAATAAAGGTTAGTACCACTTATTGATTTGATTTTAATGTATGTGAAAAACCATGAATTCCTAAGATCCTAATTGTGTTCTAGTATGATGATCCATAATGTAAAGGACACAAGTTTAAGTTTACATGTGGTATCAGAGCTAAGGTTTGGGAATTCATGATTTTCCATGTACGATAATTTTTTAAATCGTTCTTACAAATGAATATGAAAGAGAAAGATCTGAGAAAGCCAGATCTGAGAAAAACGTTCAAAAAAAAAAATCGCCAGAAATTGGCTTCGTTTGAAAGTTCCTATGTTTTCCGGCGTTTCCCCTGTTCTCCGGCGAAGGGTTCCGGCGCCTTGTTCCTCCTGCTTCTCTTCACGGACAGCCGCGCACCGCTGCAGTTCAGGCCATCGACCAACCGAATGTTCTGGTTTTGGGCGGAAATTTCGTTTTCTGACGAGAGTTCGACGATGGGTTCGGAGGAAGCGCGACAGATCCATGAGACCGAATCTTGGCGAGGATGAGTTGGTCGTGCCTTCCCCGACCACCGTGGACTCCTTTCGCTGCACCGATGGCAAGTTTTTGCCTCTAAGGTGGTGCGCTGGAAAACTAGGAACTGCAGAATCGTTGCTGCAGAAATTTCGCGCTACTGTTCCCAACTGTAGCTGCGGTTTCGGATTTCTGGCAGTGGTAGTTCTCTTGTTGAAAAGATTTGCGGAAGATGGTCGGTAAAGGAGGACGCGTGAAGGAACCTGCTCCATGATCGGGGTCTGGTACGGTGGAGAAGACGATCGGAGATTATGGTTCGCGTTTGGGGCTGGGGTTCCGACTGGGAGTTGGGATCTGTATCGCGAGGGGTTCCATATGGGTCCTGGCCGGTGGTTGTTGCCTGGCTCGGAGGGGTTCGACCGGACATGAAGGTCGTCGGAGAAGACGACCGGACACGAACGTCGCCGGAGAAGACGACCGGAGTTCGCGCCGGGAGACGTTGTTCGGGTGCTGATGAAATTCAAAAAAAAAAAAAGGAAGAAAGGAAAGGAGGAAATTTGAATGTGAAAATTTAATCCTATAATTGTTTAGAAATATTTCTGTTTGGAATTAAGTATGATTGATTTGTTAGTCACCAAAGTGGTCAAATTCTTATGAAATTGTTTTAATTCTGAACATTATGATTGTGTTTCAATTACCCATAATTTTGATGCTATAAATAAGATGAAAATTATTGTTTTATTATGGGTAAATTGAAGTTCATTATTATAAGGCAGTTAAGGATCAACCCAAAGGTTGATTGCTTGTCTTTATAATAAATGAGCATGAATGTTGGTGATGTGAATATATTATTAATTATATTTATATATCCAAGATAATAAATATTTCTAATTAGTGTATACATCATTACCAAATTATGTGAAATTTTTATTAGCATCATTATGTTGAATGTTGTATATTGATGGATTGCCCAAAGGTGAACATCAATATGCCATTGTATGAAATGTATCTGAATCTGTGAGCATATTGATGTGTATGTATGTATAACTCAAAGTATTAAACTTGTAGAAGAGCGCTCCCAAACTGATGATAAGTCCTCTTGCTGGGACACTAATGAGTACATGACCACCATGAAATTTGATGGTTATCGTACAATGCATGAGCATGTTATTGAGATGACGAATATTGCAGCAAGACTAAAGTCATTGGGGATGGATGTGCATAAAAATTTCCTAGTGAAGTTCATCCTGAACGGCTGAGTATGGTCCTTTTCAGATGAACTATAATACCATGAAGGATAAATGGAATGTGCATGAATTGCACAATATGATGGTTTAGGAAGAGACCAGACTCAAGAATCAGGGAATTCATTCCATCAATTATGTGAAAGGTCAAGGAGCTGAAAAGAAAAGTTTCAAGAAACATGAGAAGAGGGAGGAGGGACCTCTGAAGGTTAATGAGGCTTCTTCTTCTAAAATTCACAAGAAGGAACATAATAGAAACAGATGTCATTTCTGTAAGAAGGCTGGACACTTCCAAAAAGGATTGTCTGAAACGTAAGGCTTGGTTCGAAAAGAAAGGTAACCCAGTGCTTATGTATGTTATGAATCAACCTAGCTGAAGTTCCTTATAACACTTGGTGGATTGATTCTGGATGTACTGCTCATGTTTCTAATATGTTGCAGGGATTCCTTATGACCCAGGCCACAAAGCCAAATGAAAAGTTTGTCTTCATGGGCAATGGAATGAAAGTTCCAGTGGAAGTTGTCGGGACTTATCGTTTAATCCTTGACACTGGATATCATTTAGATTTATTGGAAAACTTTGTATGTACCTAGTATAACTAGGAATTTAGTTTTCAATTTCTAAACTTGATAAGGCTGGACATTCCTTTAGATTTGGTAGTGGTTGTTTCAGTTTGTACAAGCACAATCAATTTTGATTGGCAATGGTACCTTATGTGATGGATTATAATAAATTATGTCTTGATAATCTATATGCTGAAAACACTTATGACCTTGCATCATAACGTTGGCACAACGTGCCTAATAAATGAATGTTCTGCTTACTTGTGGCATAAAACGTTTGGGACATATTTTCAAAGAAAGAATGGAAAGATTGGTAAAGGAAGAAATCCTTCTGGATTTAGATTTTACTGATTCTGAATGTATGTGTGGATTGTATTAAAGGTAAACAAACAAAACACACAAGAAAGGAGCCACAAAGAAGCAGTTAGCTTCTTGAAATTATACACACTGATGTATGTGGGCCTTTGATGTTAACGCTTTCAATAAGAAAAATACTTTAATCACCTTTATTGATGATTATTCATGTTTATGGTTAATGTCTATTTGCTGCATGATAAATCTCAAGCTGTAAATGCCTTGGAGATTTATATTAATGAAGTTGAAAGGCAATTAGACAAAAAAGGTGAAAATTGTCAGATCTGATAGGGGTGGAGAGTATTATGGAAGGTATGAATGAAAAGCGGCAAATCCAGTCCATTTGCTAAATTCCTTGAAAAGAGAGGCATATGTGCTCAATACACAATGCCAGGTACACCACACAAAATGGTATGTCAGAAAGGCGTAATAGACCTTGTTTAAATATGGTTAGGAAGTATGTTAAGTAATTCATCTTTACCATTTCGTTGTGGACTTATGCTCTTAAAACTGCCATGTATCTGTTGAATAGGGTTCCTAGTAAGGCAGTTCCAAAGACTCCTTTTGAACTGTGGACTGGAAGGAAACCTAGTCTAAGGCACCTGCATGTTTGGGGTTGGCCAGGCAGAATTAGATACTATAATTCACAAGAAAAGAAACTGGATGCAAGAACAATCAGTGGATATTTCATTGGTTATCCAGAAAAATCGAAAGGGTATAGATTTTTATTGTCCTAATCATAACTACAAGGATTATCGAAACTGGAAATGTCAGGTTCATTGAGAATGGCGAAAGTTAGTGGGAGTGAAACTCACGTAAAGTGGAGATTCAAGAATTGAGAGTACAAGTTCCCTGACTTGTGTCTCTAATAAAGTTGTTGTCCCTCATGTTTTTGTACCGAATAATAATAATGAAGAACAACAAATAAATGATTCCACTACTCATAATGAAATTATAGTAAATGAACCGAAATGAGCCCATAGTAAAGAAACCACAACAAATAGCAATTAAGAAGATCTCAAAGAGATAAAGAGATCCGCTATTTCTAATGACTATGTGGTATATCTACAAGAGTCTGATTTTGACTTGGGAATGGAAGATGATCCAGTTACGTTTTTCACAAGCCATGAATAGTAATAATGGTGAAAAGTGGTTAAACGCCATGAGAGAGGAGTTGAAATCTATGGAACAGAATGATGTTTGGGACCTTGTTAAGTTAAAAGGTTGTAAGAGAGTTGGATGTAAATGGGTCTTTAAGACCAAACGTGACTCTCATGGTACTTAGAACGTTACAAGGCCAGACTAGTTGCCAAAAGAATTCACTCAGAAAGAGGCATCGACTATAAGGAGACCTTTTCACCGGTATCCAAGAAAGATTCTTTAAGAATATTATGGCATTGGTGGCTCAATTATGATTTAGAGTTACACCAAATGGATGTGAAAAACGCCTTTCTAAATGGGAATTTAGAGGAAAATGTGTTCATGGACCAACCATTGGGGTTCATAGAAAAAGGGAAAAGAGCACATGGTGTGTAAACTTAAGAAATCAATATACGGACTTAAACAAGCTTCACGACAATGGTACCTTAAGTTTAACGATACCGTTGTTTCCTTGGATTTAAGGAAAACATCGTCGATCGGTGTATATATCTAAAGGTCAGTGGGAGTAAGTTATATTTTTGATTCTGTAATGTTGATGATCTTGCTTGCAACTAATAATCTTGGTCTTTTAAGTGAGACTAAGACATTTCTCTCTAGTAACTTTGAAATGAAAGATATGGGTGAGGCAACCTATGTGATTGAATAGAGATATTCCTTGACAGATCACAAGGATTGTTAAGCTTGTCTCAGAAAGCATATATTAATAAAGTTTTAGAGAGATTTGGGATGGAAAAGTGCTCATCATCTCCGGTTTCCAATTCAGAAAGGAGACAAATTTAGTCTCATGCAATGTCCAAAATAATGATTTGGAACGGAAAGAAATGGAAGCTATTCCATATGCATCGCTTGTTGGGAGCTTAATTAATGCTCAACTTGTACGAGACCAGAATATCAGTTTTGCAGTTGGAATGTTAGGAAGATATCAGAGTAATCCTGGTATGGATCATTGGAAAGCTGCAAAGAAAGTTCTGAGATATTTGCAAGAAACAAGAATCACATGCTTACTTATAGGAAATCCAACAACCTTGAGGTCATTGGATATTCAGATTCAGACTTTGCCGGATGTGTGGACACAAGAAAATCACTTTTGGCTATTTGTATCTTTTAGCTGGATGAGCCTATATCATGGAAAAGTGCGAAGCAGTCCTGTAATTGCTGCATCCACTATGGAAGCTGAAATTTGTGGCATGCTTTGAGGCCATGGTTCAGGCTAAATGGCTACGGAACTTTATTTCAGGGCTTGGATTGGTCGACAGTATTGAATAGGCCGCTGAAAATTTATTGTGACAATTCCGCAGCAGTCTTCTTTCTAAAAAACGACAAGTATTCTAAAGGTGCTAAACATATGGAGTTGAAATACTTTGCCGTTAAAGAAAGAGGTTCAGAAACGTAGAGTGTTAAGAGCATGTCAGCACCGATCTTATGATAGCTGATCCTTGACGAAGGGATTACCGCCCAAGATATTTACTGGTCATTTGTATAATATGGGCATTATGTCAGCTAATGACTGTTGATCATTAATTATAATTATTGACTATTGACACTCTGAGCTCATTAATATATAGTTTCTGAATTTTTCCTGTTTTCAATTTATGTATACATGCATGTATGAATGATGATATTGAAATACAGGATTTGTCCCTAATGAAGACATTATTGTTTTTGTTATTGGACATGATGTGTACTTCCATTAAAGTATCATATTAGGGAGAAGAGCTAGTATAGTGGTACATGGAAGGAACTATGCCGATTTTGATAGTTAAATCGCCCATGACTCTTATTAGTTTTATTCCTAATTATGAATTATGATGCAACTAATGTATGAAACCTTTAGCCGAATTTATGCGCACTAAAGTTGATGTTTTATTAAATCATGAAATGACATTTACCACCTGAGCCAAGTGGGAGAATGTTAGAAATGTGTCTCATGTTTAATGGGAAAATGATGATTTAATTTAAAAACATAATTAAAGGGCTAAAAGGTGAATTAGTTGTAAGGGAGGATAATCAAGTAATTGCTCCGCCAACGATAAGCGACTGCATTATCATTTATAATATGTTCCACTTGATTTATTCTTTTTGGATTCTTCTCGAGTAGGCTTATAATTGACATGCACTCCACACAGGCACAAATAGGTATTTTTATTTCAAAGTTTAATTTTAATTTATTTTTAATGTATATTATTTTATTCTATTATTTATATATATTGATAAATTATGAAAAAAAATCTAGCTTTTTAAAACAATTATTGTCATAATTAAAATTTTTTAATAATATATTATTATATTCTTAATATATAAAGGAGATTCCCAGAATTTGGTATCCATTTTTTTTATTTCTCCAGAATATCATTGGTAACTAACTAATCACAAAACATATAAAAGGATACAAATGTAAATTTTTTTATGTAGAAAAAATCATCACATTCTTATTCTTAGAAGTTACAATTACATTAAAAGTTAACTTTTATTTTTCACTTGCAATTTACAATTATAATTATCTACAAATACTCTTTACTTTATAGAGAGTTTTTTGTTTTTAAAATTTATAGATTACCTTAGCCATATTCTACAAAATTTATGTTTAAAACCAACAGTAATATTTTTATCTTTACATTCTTAAAATATAAATTTATAATGCAATAAATAAATTAAAAATATTAAAATAAAAAATATTAATTAAGAAAATATTATTAATATGATTGGATTATAGTTTAAAAACTTTTATATTTACAATGAATGGTGGCTAATTATAAAATATAGAGTACCTGCGAAGGTGAGGGTCTTAATCTCACAAGAGTTATTGGAGTTTGATTCCAAGACTTATTCATTTATGAAGGAAGACTCTTTCCGTTTTCCGTAATCAGAAAAACAAGAGAGGCCAATAAGCAAACTATAGGCATGTTGCACAGGGAATAGAGTGTGTAAATTAAGAGTATACGTGGATTGGGTTGATTTAAGTTTAAAGTATTTTTAATCTACTTATCAAAGTAATAAGTTAGGTTGAAAGATTTTTTTTTTTTAAACTTAACCTAATTCATACATGAATAATTTAGGTTGAGTTGAACCTATGTGTCTAATATACATTAAGAAAAGAATTTTTACTTACTAAAATTAAATACAAAAAATTAATACAAAATTAAAATTTATCAAACATCATAATAAATAATTTAATAAATCTCAACAAAAAATGACATATAAAATTTTAAATAACTCTCAAATAAACTAAAAATTAAATATAATAAGTTACAATTCACAATTTTTAAACATAACATAATATGTCTTAAGTTTAAATATAAGAAGTTTTAATATAAGTTGCCACATAAGATTTAAAAAAAATTAAAAAAAATATTATATTTAATAAGTTAAATATCAAAAATTAATATTTTTTTATAAAAAATAATTAGATTGAATTAGATTAAGTAAATTTAAATTTTTTTAATATATCAATTTAATTTATTAATTATAAATTAAGTCAAAACTCATAAATAAATTTATGAGTTGACGCAGTGGAGTGAGCAAATTTCTCTTATCCAACGAGAGGCTAACCAATAAGATGGCACACTTGAGCCTCAAGCAAGACCACGTTACTCAATTGCGAGTAGGTCTCGTGTAACATCGAGAATCTACTGATGCATGATGTACTAGTACATCTCAAAATTTTCTTTATATATATATATATATATATATATATATATATATTTTTATTTATTTATTTATTTATTTATTTAAACTTTGCCACGTTTTATTATAAAAAAATAGGTTAAATTAATGATAAAAAAATTTATGCAATTTTTTGTTTTTATACTGTACAAGTATTTTCATTTTTTTATAAATAAATCAAGGTAGTCCATCAATTTAATTGGCATGCTGTAGTCCTTCGAGTTCTCGGACCACTAGTGTGACAAGGACAAGGAGTAAGATCAAAAACAGAAACCCATCATGCCTCTGAGTTTTCTTCCCTCACTTGCATTCCAATTCCATTTCAATTTCCATGATTCTTAACGTACACCCATATCGAGGATTTCCTTCCGATCCCATTTTTCTCGCCCCTGCTTTCAGGGCATTATCATTTCTTCGTCCCCGCAACCCCAAGCACCTTCCTTTGGATTTCCAGTTCTTTGTTCCACCGCATTTGGCAGATAGGGCTCTCTCCACTGCGTTCCAGTTATGGACACTCCTTCTCGGCTTCTGCTTCTTTTAGTCTTTCTCGGCCTCTCTGCAACTGGGTCCTTCTCCATTGAGAATTTTCACCAAGCGTGAGTAATTTCTCTTAGTTCTTCGTATTTAATGTCATCAACTCTGTATTCTATTTCCAAGATCTGGTAACTGCTCAAGGCTCACAAACTTACTTTTTAAGGTTTAATTCTTGCAAAAGTGAAAACTTTTTAGCATTTTAGATCCTCGCAATATGTTTCTCGCTCTCCCCATTGGCCGATGTGAAATTCACTTCCGTTTTATCTCTGGTATAAATAGTAAGATAGTTTGATACATTCGGGCCTTGCTTTTCATTTTTTGAAAGAGGGTGAAAGGTTGAATTGATGTCAATAACACAGGAGATATGTTGAGTGATGAGAACCTCTCAGGCCAAATTATGAGTTAGTTTTAGATTCCGAACAAAGATAGTTATTGATTAGCTTGCTCAAGAAGAACAATTGCAGTTTCCTAAATGCTATTGTAAGCTTGAAGTTTGCTTATGGATTGAAGATTGTTTCCTCTTTCTTAATGCTTATGTACATATTCTTTAAAGGTAATGTCGGCAACTCAATCCACTTAGACCTAGTTTGATCCTAACGATGTCAATGATGGTTGATGGTTGCCAATGTATAGAGATAGTATGTGGTTTATATATGGATATGCATGTACCTTCTGTTGTATTGGCGTCCTCAAGACATTATTCCAATAGTTGAGACTTGGACAATACTTCATCTTGGAGGTTGTAAAGCATATTCAATTCCCATAAATTTTGTAGGTTGCTATGATGTATTCACCGCTGTAATTATTGTTTGTGCACTGTAAATTGTTAAGACATTCAACACTTGAGTTTGATGGATTTTTTCCATATGGATTGATATATTTTCCTGTCAATTGGGAAGTACCAATTCTGGCTATACATTAAGAATGCAAAATTTTTTGTTTGTTTTTCATATTCCATTATACATTTCTTTACAAGAAGTGTGTTTCTCACACTAATTAACATATGCTTAATTCAGACTTAATCTTGATGGTGCTATAATCTGGGAGATAGAAGAGATGGAATGAAAAGTTCTATGTTTTGTGGATTAGGCAGAGGAGAGTTATTAAATTCTTGTTCAGAGTGGTGTTTATCTGAGTAGCCAATCATTTTGGCCTTAACTAATTAGCATAGAGTATTGTAAAGGAGTGGAAAAATTTTAAGTATCCTCTGTTAGTTAAATTTATCCTGCATGTTTGGAGGAAACTATTTGAGTATGACATGAACAGAGACATCAAGACAAGTTTTCTAAGATGGTTTAATTTTTTTCTATTATTGGAGTTAAACGCAATATCTTTGGACTGCATAATGCTCTTGACCTCTCTCATTCTAAACAAATTGAACATTAAGATGGAAGGAATGATTCTGAATCTTAGTACTTCTGACCATATTTTACAATGACTTGTCAGAATTTATATGAGGATAGAGTGTGAGCTGTAGGATGTAGAACATGACAAACCAGGTAGGGAACTAGCTATTTACGAGAACTAATTACCCCATTCTGATTGACATTGAATGTTATGAGTCTGACTGTCAGATGCGTTCAGTATGTTGGGTGATCCTTTTCCTGCTGAAGTTCAAATGTCCCGATTGGACTCGGACTTGTAGACTTGAGGTTTCTCTTTCTAGCCTAACTTGTTGAATAGTTCTCAATATGAAAAAGCAGGGACACACTATAGACTTATGGCCACAGAAATAACAGCATTTTCAAGTGAATACTTCATCTCAGGTGTTGATATAATTATATGTATATTTAGTGTGGTATTGTCTTTATGTTAGAGTGGTGCCAAAAAAGAACATATAGTGTATATTTTTTATTTGTTTGAAGGTCATGCTTATATAGCCAACCCAGTAGTTAGGGACCGAGACTCTTTTGTTGTTATCATTATTGATTTGTGGTATTAGTGAGCAACTTGTTGTGTTGTTTCTCTTATACTTATTATTTTATTCCTAAGCGTTGTTTTAGTGGCCTCCTCTTGGGTGTTGTAAGACCAAGTTTCTTCTGCTTTTTATAAAGTGCATTAGACCTTTCAGTTGCAAGTTGTTGTAAGCTTCCCTTATTCTTGCCCAATTTCCATGTTTACAGCTTTCCCATTGTGGAACCTGATCCTGGTCATACAAAACTTCGTCTTTCAAGGGAAGGCTTGGAGGCTATTGAGAGAATAAAGAACCCCATTGCATCTGTGGCAGTAAGTTTGACTGCAACTTCAAAGCATTCATTGTTTGTAATTTTGGATTTTACCTGATATTTAATGCGGATTTTCATGACACTTGAAGTCATTTTGGGATGGTCTAGTTTATGATGTAGTGATTAGCTTATATCATGTTGATTAACATTATCTACATTGACAAATCCTTTTTCCATATGTTTGTTGCTGATTGCTATATGAACACTCTCTCTCATTTGTTCTTAACCACTTGATAGTTGGCAGTTGATTCAAATTGAAACATGAGTTTAAAGTAAAAGCATTTAACCTGTTGCACGAATTGCAAAGGGTGACAATATGGACATATTTGAATAATTTGGCCTTTTGTAAATATTAGCATGCAAGTGTTTTCCAAACCATGTGAGTTTCAATACTTAACAAATTTAGAGTATTATTTTCTTTCCCAAAAGATGAGACAGAAAAACTTTGTCAGAGTGAGGACTAAAAATTTATGGAAGACTTGAATCTAGATTTTTTATTTTTTAAGTGATTTCACTTTCACATTTTCTCTTTTCAAGAATTTCTGAATAGTTTAAATATGTTAGAGGTATGCGTTTGTCTGTTAGTTCAGGACTGAAGTCTTATTATGTGAAGACAAGTTTGGGATATTCTTTTCTTTTTTTTCCTTTTTTTTCCCCTTATTTTATGCTTTTGTCGTTTCTTGAATTCTTTTTGTGTACTATGGTTTTACCAAAATAATTTATGCAAGTGCTTTACAATTTAGTTTATTCTTTGTAATTGATGATTTTTTTTTTTACTATTCTTGGTCATCCCTCTAGCATATTTAGTGTTGTATATCACTTTGGTAACTTCGATTAGTGATTCATATTGAAGGAAACTTGTGCAGTATTGAAGAATTGTTGTTAGTTAGCTGTTTACACATTTGCAGATTCAACTTTTATCAGTTTATGGCTGTTTTTATCAGGTGATTGGGCCGTACCGCTCTGGAAAATCTTTTTTGCTTAATCAACTTCTCTCTCTTTCATGTGATGAAGGTGCATCTTCTATAGCTACTAGTATTTTCCCTCATTTCCCACATTTTAGGAAAAAGTTCAGTCTAGATGTGATAGCTTTCAAAGATTTAATGTAACTAATATGTTTTTTTGGTTAGGGTTTGGTGTTGGGCACATGCGTGACACCAAGACAAAAGGTGGATGGAGATTAACATTTTTCTCATGGTTTTGCTTAATTGGATTTCGATATAATCTTTTATAATCTCCCTTTCTTCTCTTTCGGTTCACATCATACAGGAATATGGGTTTGGGGAACACCTATAGACTTGGATATTGATGGAGTAAGAACTTCTGTCTTTTACCTTGATACAGAAGGATTTGAAAGCATTGGGAAATCAAATGTATATGATGATCGGTAATTGCTGACTGATAATTTATTTTGTGGTTTGTGTTGGTTCATATATTATTTTTTTCAGTTGATCTTTTCTTGTGTTTGCTTTTGCAGGATATTTGCTCTGGCAACTGTCATGAGTTCCGTGCTTATCTATAATCTGCCTGAGACAGTTAGTTATTATCCCCCATCCCCCAATGTTGTGTTCATTGCTCTTGTTTATCTTGTTGTAATGTTAAATGGAAAAATGAACAAAGTCCTTTATTTTGAGATCGACCAAGTTAGAAAAGCATAATTTATGTTTCAGGGTTGATTAAAATGTTCAATTCTGAGTGCTTATGGTCATTGATCTAGGTGATAATTTAGCCTTTTTGTAGTTGAGTTTTCTCTGAATGACTAACTTCTGGCACTGAAGATATGGGATGGTTATGTCCTGGATAGCACATTTAGTATTAGGGATGGTTTCAATTTTCAAAGGAGGGATACGGTGTATTGGAGAAAGGATTTGGGGATCCTTGGAATTAAAGCATTCTCAAATTAACATATAATTTATCAAAACAAGATTGAAGACTGGATCAAATATAGCATGCTGATAAGAACAATTTGATGACTAATGCTAATATTATAAGTAGTCCTTTACTGTACAACATTCATTATTGTTAGGCCTGTAGGCCCTTCAGTGGATTTGCTTGGATTTCCAAACACCTGAAGCAGACAAATTACCGTGGTCTGATATGGAGAGAGGAAAACCCTACCTCATGTTGTGTTTACAATGCTAAGCTTGAAACAAATGTTGGATTTCCTTTTGGCTTTGAACTACCGAGCACAAATCAATTTTCTTTTCAAGAAACTTGACTGCATGTACATGTTTGCTGGTATCAACTTTCAATTACTAGATAGAGGCTGAATAATCTTGAAGCCCACTATTAGGCAACCAGCGGATGTCTCATTTAAATGTTCTTTCTTTGAGGCCATTCTGAAATGTTTTCATCTTTGTGTAATTAGATACGTGAAGCTGACATCTCTCGACTCTCTTTTGCGGTTGAGCTTGCTGAAGAATTTTATGGGAGGTTTGCATCTTGATGAACTTTTTATTTGTTTTTAATATTGCTTTGTAAAAAAAACTCCTGCTTTTCTTTTTTTTTGGTAAATTGTGGTTTCTAACTTGTTTGTTTGATTTGCAAATTTCATACATCCTAAATTTTCAACTTCCACGTGTTGAACAGAGTGAAGGTAGTCCAAAGGCCTTAGTACTGTAGCCATTGATCTAATATTTCTTCTTCTTCTTTTTAAACTGTCATTGACAATTTTTTTCTTAATGGTTGGATATTTTATAGGGCCAAGATGTTGCATTTGAACCTGCTAAGCTCTTGTGGCTTATCCAACGTGACTTTCTGCGTAAGTTGATAAATGATTTCCTTGTCTCCTTGATTGCATTCATATATCAGCAAGCTGTCTGTTACCTTTTCTATTCCAAGTTTTTCTCTTTTCTTGAGTTTCCTACCTACAATCCCAATAAAATGTTTTGATCACTGATGAATTCTAGGCGCTGCATCTCTTGTTGCTGCCCTTGTCCATCATGTTCACCCCATTTGGATACTGATATTTTTCTTAATTGTCTACAGAAGGGAAATCAGTGCAAGAAATGGTGAATGAAGCTCTTCAACGAGTCCCCAATACTGATGGTTAGTACCATTGCTTGCAGCTTTGACTGAAATTTACTTTATTCACAGTATGATTTTCATATTTTCAAAAGCAAATGGTCTGATGGAAGGCTCTCTATTTATTATTTAATTGCAGGGGACAAAAATATTGATATGGTATTTTATCTTTTGGAATTCAATTTCAATTATCAATAAAATATTACTAGTCTGGAACTGAATATTTACACTGAAAGTTGCTTCATCAGGTCAATCAGATCCGGGACTCGTTAGCTATTATGGGTGACAACAGTACTGCCTTTAGCTTACCACAAGTATGTCTTGGCCCCATATTTTAAAATCTCTTTCATTCTTACCCTTTCAACCCCAATTTGGAGTTCTTTTATGCTGAATTCTATTATGTGGAGCTCTGGGTGTAAATAAAGTCAGTTGTTTTGCATTTGAAATGATACGAAAATGGGACTTATCTATTGATTTCTACTGAAGAGTGCATGATTTTTAACTGTTTCGTTGAAAGAGAGCAATGTTACTCAAAGTTATCTGACATTGGCACGTTGCCTTGGTGGTTTTCTTCATCCATAACAGCAAAAGTCTTTTATCTACGCTCTTCTGTAGGAGGACAAGAAATTGACTTTCCAGTTCCATTGTCAAACTTTGGGTTAAAAGTTAGAACTTAGAAATCCTGGTCCTCTTAGTGCCTCCATCTGACTTGCATCAATTACGATAACTAATTCAGTACAAATTGCAACTGACCAGTTTTTATATTTTCACACATGTTAATATTAGGTACTAAACCATTTTTCTTCCCCACTGTTTTGCTATTTGTCTACTGTGTAGTTCTAAAAATGTCATTGAGAAATACCAACGACCAGTGAAGCAATTTGAGTTATTTGTATCTCTGGTTATTTAAAACTTAAAAGCCATCTTTATTAAGCTCGTGTCTTCACTGGGAAAGACCTTTGACTTATTTGATTGTGAAGAATGTATCTTAGTGTTGAAAGTAATTTTTCTCATGCATGAATTCAAGTGCCATTGCAAGTAATGGCTATCTATATTTTTCTTTGCATCTTTAAGCCACTTGACTGGCACCCATGTATGTATTCATATATTTACTTATATTTCTAGATAGAGACTGTTGCTATATTAGAATGTAGTCTTTGATTTTTATTAAAACCACTGCATTGGTTGACCAAACTCATTGTTGAAATTGGACATTAAACAGCCACATCTCCAGCGGACAAAGCTTTGTGACATGAAGGATGTTGAACTTGATCAATTATATGTTAAGAAAAGGGAGCAACTGAAAAAGCTTGTTGCTAGCATAATCTTTCCAAAGATTGTACAGGGGAAATCTCTAAATGGGAAGGAGTTTGTTTCCTTCCTGGAGCAGGTACTTAGTTTTGAGTGTTCTCTTTAGAGGAAGAAAGAATAAAAGTAGTCATAATTTGATACGGACTAAAGCTTCTAAAGTGTTTTTCACACAGTGATACCCATTGTTTCTTTAAATAATATTCCATGGAGGACCTCCATGGAGGACTGTGCATGTCGCTTATCTCGTAATTATTATACAATAGAATCGGCAAATCAATCAAGTAGCTCAAATATAGCTGAATCTCACACAGTGCTGTACTGTTCTGCATGACCGTTGTCATCGTCATCATTGCTTTACCGTGCACATATGTTACAACTGCTTATAGAGCAGTTGTATTTTTGGGTTAAGTTTTTACGGAGACATAATGTAATGATGACTAATATAAACAACTAGAACCGAATTTTTTGAATTTATGCTTTTTGCAATTATTATAGGTGGGGATTATAAGAAATGATTTGACTCCATTTCCTAGTAATACTTTAACCTTGAAGATTATTTATTTTACTTTTTTCAAGATTAGTAATTTTTAAATTGACGATGTTACAGATTTTTAAGGATGATCAATAATGGTATTAGTATAACTTTTGGATTGGGACACAGCTAAAATTACTTACTGTGCAGAAAATCAATGCCTTGGTTATTATCTATAAATGTCTTAGAATTTATCAACTTTAGTTGTTTAACTTGCACCTATAAGTTGTTCTAAATCTCCGTTTTGTTTTTTTCTCTGCTCTTCTGCTGTTTTCTTTCTCTTATTTAATAATTTTTCTTTTGTCATCTCAAGCATAGTCAAATTGAGGGATATAATTGCACAACTAAAATAAGCAAATGCTTTTGATATGACTTAATTCTGTGCATCTCAATTAAACTACTTTGATTTTGACATTTCAAATTTAGATACTTGAAGCCTTGAACAAAGGAGAGATTCCATCAACAGGCTCTCTTGTGGAGGTTTTCAACAAGGGTATTCTTGAGAGATGTCTTAAGTTATACAGTGAAAGGATGGCAATATTGGATCTACCTCTTCCAGAGGAATCTTTGCAGGAGGCCCATGATAGGTCTAGAGATGAAATCATGCAAGTGTTTGATCAGCAACATTTTGGCCGTCACCATGCCAAGAAATCAATCATGCAACTGGATGAAGAGATACAGAAGGTATTGTTTTGATATTTATAGTAGAATGAAAGCTCAAAATGTAATTGGCTTATTGGGAATTTATTTAGCAACTAAAGTTATAGTAGTAAAAGCTACCTGAATGATTTAGTCTTATCCAATATATTTTTATGGTTTTAGTTTTAAACTCTTCTGGTTCTTAGCAAAAATAAATGAATGAAGTTAATAAACAATGATCTTTCCTGGTATTTGATATGTTTGGAAGATCCTGTATATGATTTATCATCTCGTTGTTGGACTTTTCAACCAATTATATAAAGCAACGTGTCTGTTGAGAAAATAACAAAGACCTTGTGTTGTGGCTGATCGAGTGGGTGTGTCAGTAAGAAAGAGCAATGGCATGAGTTTAGAAGGATTTTTGTACCTATAGAGCTTCTCAGCATCAATATGTGATGATTTGGTGATCTTTGGATCTTTTCAGTCTGCACTACTTTGGTTTTGGAATTTGAATATGATGATTTAATTGAAGCTTATATTTACTGGGCAAAATTATGCAGGCGTATAAGAATGTTATTTTGAAAAATGAATATCGATCTTCAAAGATCTGTGAAGCACTGTACACCACATGTGAGGACATAATGGATCAGCTTCAAGTTCTCAGGCTTCCTTCCATGGCAAAATTTAATGCAGGTTTCCAACAATGCAATCGTAGTTTTGAGAAAAAATGTGTTGGACCTTCGAAAACAAACTATGAGCAACGCATGATGAAGGTCTGGCCTAATAATAGTGTTTTGTCATTTTTTAATCAACTACTTGTGGAGCATATTCTTTGTTATTTCTTTTCCATTTTTGTGTTTCACATTTTGACTTGAACACTGGAGTTTACAGGCCTTTAGTTCAGTACATAGAAATGAATTTTTTTCAAATTTTATCCATCTGTCTCTATCCTTAATGGTGACACTATTCCTTATATATTCTGAATTGACTTTTTAAGTGTACATAGTAGACTCATTTATTATGAAAAGTGGAATTGTTCCAATTCTCTGTGAAGTTAATGAATTATTCTAGTTCATAATTTTCCCTGATTTGCTATTGGTTATAATGCTAAACGCCTTGATGTAATAAACGGATATGCAGATGATGGGGAAGGCTCGGTCCTTATTTATTAAGGAGTACAATCACAGGCTTTTCAATTGGTTGGTGGCCTTCTCCCTGGTCATGGTAGTGATTGGCCGCTTTATTATAAAGTTCATTTTGATTGAAATTGGAGCATGGTTACTCTTCATATTTCTGGAGACCTACACAAGGATGTTTTGGTCAGCAGAGTCACTTTACTATAACCCAGTTTGGCATTTTATAGTTGCAACTTGGGAAACTCTTGTTTATGGCCCAATCCTGGATCTTGACAGGTAATTCAAACCTTTACTTTAGTCACTTTATTTCTGCTGGTGTTGCACTTCTGCATTTTGATTTATCTAATGCACATAATGACTTCTTGAGAGCATCAATTGCCAAGTAGAAGTGTAGAACGAATGGGTGCTCAACAACCCGAGAGTGTGCCTCCTTTTCCTTTCTTTCTGCGTAAATTCCAGCCCAGTCCGTTTTTTGGTTAAAATTTAGATTATTTCTGTTTATTCCTTCTCATTAAAATTTCTAAGTATGATCTGTTGCCAGATTCATTTTTAACAATGCTCACCAGTCACTATCTTATTCAGTTGTGAATAATAGTAAAGATGTTATGGAATATTGGTATTCATATTGTTATATAATCATTTTGTTGATCAAAACAGATGGGCTATTCCCGTTGGTATAATGCTGTCACTTTTGATTCTTTATTGGCGGTGTTTTGGGAAGAGGAAATATGGATCCGGGTGGCTATTACCTTTATACAGCAGCAATAAAAATGGTCCTAATCGACCAAGAACAGACTAAAACTATGGTGATTGCAGTTGCAGGCATGCTCAAAGAATTTTGTATGCTGCTAAGCAATGCATCCCTTTTGGCGAGCTTTTTCTTTTTTTGTAGATGGAGCTCGCCTTCTCCCTTTTTCCTTCTTAAAAGGTTCTTTTGCAGAGTGTAAAAAGATGATCAGAGGGTGATTGACCTCTCCGGCAGCTTCTATAACTTCAGCGCCTTCAACATGTTGCGTGTTGCCACCATCTATTGATTTTACAGATGTGTATTACTTCACAGTTACTTATGTTGGATGTTAGATACTTTGCTGCGCCACCATCAACATCATGTATTGACTTGTAAACTGGCATATTAAAACAAGAAAGGAAATGGAAGTTGATTCTTCATTCTTTTGTTTCCGGGGCAAATGGATTTATGAACCTATGATTTATCAAATCTAATTTAATCTATTTAATTATAATAATAAATTTAATGAATTAAATGGATTGAATTAATTTTGATTAATAGATGATTAATAGAGTAATCAAAATATTTATTAGATATCCAATAGAAATCTATATGTTTAGAGAATAGAATGTAATTGAATATAGAAGAAGTTTATATACATTTAATTAAGAATGAATAGATTGGATATCGTTTATTAAAATAGATTAATGAATATATTGAATGTTTATTTAAATAGGTTAGAGATGGTTTTAATATTTTTTTAATAAATCTTAAATAAATTAATAATTTATTTTTTATTCATCTATTAATAATTTAATTTAAAATTCATTCAATACATTTATTTGCTACTTTGAATTTCCATGGTTGAGTTTGGTTTGCAAGTGGATAATGTCACAACCTAATAAATGAGGATTGGTTGCGTTGTGGGATGAATTTGAAAGAGATAATATTTGCACTGGCACACCTTTAATTCGCACTTTTTTCTTTTTTAACATATCTATGCTTGCAATTTTTTTTATGTTGATTATTTTTAAAAGATGTTAGTAATGTAATTTCCGTTAAACTAGCATCAGTATGTGAGAACATAAACTTCTTACAGCCACTTAAGCAATAAGCATGATATTTGAGAAAAATGAAAAGTTGAAACCAATGAGGGGTTTACGTACTGGAGTTTTTATCTTCTTTCTCTTGCTTACAAAAAGAATACTTAAAAAAAAATTCATTTACTTTTGTTAAGATTCAACTTGTAATTTTAATGCAATTATGATTTCTTTTTTAAGAACAAGACCGTTCCGTAAGTGCAAGAGTTTTCATTTAAGTGGCACTAAGTCTCTTTCGGAATTGTTTGATTTCAGATTCATATTTCATTAAAGTTGCTTTTTCTCACGTTAGATTGTAAATCTTTTATAATAAAAAAATAATTTGGTTAGTTACCATATAATACCAAATCTTAACGGCAACTGGCCTTATATTGTAGTTTGATTGGTTTCAACTTTCTAAATAATTTTTTTTCTGGTATATATATATTTTTAAAAATTTACTAAAAAGGAAAGGGACAAAATGAAACTAAAAGGGAGCATCTCTTCTGTCAAGTAATTAAGAATGAATTACGTGAATTCGATGGGAATAACCATTCAGGTTCCTTACATATTCATGCAGTATATACTAATATGCAGAGGATAGCTGCTGTGCAGTTGGAGAGATCGTTCATTTGTTCTCACTTTTTTACCTTTGTGAACAATTTTCAATATAAGTGTATGTTTAGTATAGAAATAAAAATATAAGTAAAAAATTTATAAATAAATTTTATACAAAAAATTATATAAAAAATTTATATTTATCCTAATTTTTACTCCATACTAAACTGAGGAAGTAATCTTTCAACCCTAGTTTGCTTCTTTTATTGGGCTTTTCATCTTTTCAAAATTAAACACGTTCTTTTTTTTTTTTTGTTTTCTTTTTAACTTGAAATTAAACACGTTCTTGATCCATCGTATGCATGACAAATGTATTCACATAAACTTCATTACTATTAATACTGTAGTAAATCCAAAACAAATAAATGCAGGCTAGGATATGCATGTGCTTGGATTAGTCTTTTTTTTTAAAATTAGAAAATCTCATATGTAAAATGTTCTTTAAATAACTTTTAAGTAAAAAGTTTTTTTAAATGTAAAATTAATTTAATCTAAATATACACAAATTCATAATAAGGTCGCAAGTTGCAATAAAAGAAATGTCTGTCTTTTTCCAGTTTATTGATTTGGGTTACATAATGGAAAGTAATTTTCTTTTTTTAATCTCCTTTTTTTTTTGGTGATTCAATCTCCATTTTAACTGATGAAGAAGGGGAGATTCGATTTTAGATTTTTACGCTCATTACAAAAAAAATTTATCAACTAATTAAGCCCACTGACATGTTTATAAAATAAATAGTGTTAACAATTCTATATATGAACATGTTTTTTTTTTTACTTAATTAAGTGGATTTGTGAACACTTAATTTGATGAAACATATATTTTTGTATATTGAGACAAGACATTGCTCCATTATTCATATTTCCTAAGGACATTTTTATGACTCTTATTTTTTTTTTTTGGGTAGGTATGACTCACATTTTTAATTTTGATAGAGATTGATTTGAGATATGAAATTCTTCTTGTGACTTCTAATTGCGGGCCATTAAATGTTTCAATAGGGTTAAAATCGTCAATAAATGACATAAAAAACCACAACTAAATTCTGCTTTCATTGTCGTGAGATAGTGATTTGAGACAATTCTACTAAATCTGCTAAGAAACTATAAAAGCTGTATTTTAATTTCTTGTGTATTTATTTGGCAGAAAATTTCTTTGATAAAGTATAAAAGAATGTGACAATTTTTTTACTTGTTTGAAACAAATTTCTTTTTTTTTTTTATTAAGTACATTGGTGGTACAAGCATTTAGATAAAAGAAGATGGATAAATAATCTAATGAAAGATAAAACCTTCCAGTCTTAGAGACTGAGACTAATATCAATTGAGAGAGACTTATATATTTCACCCAAAATAATGATATTTTCTTTCAGCTTTAGTATTTATTTTACTTTTTAATTATTCGACTTTATAAAAAAAATGAGGAAAAGACCTACATAAAAATAATCTTGTTAAAACATGGTGTACCAACTGAGTTGTGCACATTTTACGCTTGAAGTTTTTTTACTTGATTCTCATCATGAAGCATGTGTTGATATGTCCATTGGCTTATGGTTCAACGTACAATATCAGTATGCATGAGTTTCTTGACCAATAGTCACAATCGTATGAAGTATTTACATATTATTTACGATTACACCCTTTTTATATATAATAAGGTGACAAATTTTGGTTTACGTGTAACTACCCAAAAAAGTTTTAAAAAAAACTTATAACAAATAAAAATCTACTAGTAATTAACATAGAGTAATGCTATATTTTCTTAATATATCTTTCTAATTACTTAAATAAGAAAGTATTAAAAGAAAGTTATAAGTTGGGAACCTAAAATACATTTAATACTTTTTTCTTTAAGTACTTAGGATGATTATTAGGCAATTTTATTAACAGGATTTAGAATTATATATATACATGTGTGTAACTTTTTTAAGTGGTTATATGACTTTTAAATAAAATCTAATTTTAACCATTTATGTAAGCCTTAATTGTCAAGATTCACTCCTTTCACTTGATGTAGCTAAAATTATTTTGAGAGAATATTTGATAAAATGAGTTAGCATACTAATTGATTATCAGATAAATAAGTAGTCTCTATCACTTGTTCTTATCCAAATAGCCATCTATGAGTGTAGGTGAATTCTAATTGTAACTAGAATTGTTATGAGAAAATATTTGACAAAATGAGTTGGCATACGTACTTATTGAATTTTGGATGAATATGAGTGGTTCCTAGCTACCACTTGATATTATCTAAAAACCATCTATGAATTTAGATGAATTCTTGCTGTAGAAAGAAAATGAATTTAGGTGAATTTTCGCTGCAGCGAGAATGATTTTAAAAAAATATTTGACATAATAAATTTACATACTTAATGATTTTTAAATGAATAAATGGTTCCTATCACTTGACCTTATCAATAACCATATAACTATCTACGAATCTAGTCCAATTACTGACTATAACCAGAATTACTTTAAGAGAATATTTGACAAAATGAGTTGGCATTCTTATTCACTATTGGGTGAATAAGTGGTCTTTATTATTTGATCTTATCCAAAAATCATCTATGAATTAACCTATAGGTGAATTTTGGCAGCTGTAGTGAGAATTATTTTGAGATAATATTTAACAGAATGAACTGACATATTTGTTAACTCTTAAATACATAAGTAATTTTTACCACCAGATATTATCCAACAACCATTCATGAATTTAAGTGAATTCTATCCGAATTCCGTCAAATTTTTTACACACACAAGAGTTAAAAGTATAACTAAATGAACAATATTCAATCAATTTGAATAATCTAAAGCATAAGGTGTATTTTCAAAAATAAAGTGTATATAAATTTTTTGACAAAAAATTAAAACTATTTTAATAAATTAATAGTTATATGTATGTTTGTACTTTTTAAAATCTAAATCGTTAGATCAAAAGTTAATAATTAATAAATAATAATTTTACATTTTATTCTGTAAAATATATTCGGGATTTTGGTCCACTCGGTATCCCTATCTATCAATTTATTTAACATTCCTTAAAAATTATTAAAAATAATGGATATTAATACAAATATAAATTGTATTTGAAATTTAAATTAATAGACTATGCATAAACAAGTTAACTTTTTTTAAAAAAATATTTTTATAAATATTGAGAAATTAAATGCATAAAAGAATCTATCCAACAAAGTAATTTTTGAAAAGGTAAATAAAAAAGGGGGAAATTATTCGAAACATCTCTGCAATATATAGCAGAATTTTAATTTTTAATTACATTAATTAATTTTGATAGATTTTATTGAAGGTGAAATTTAATGGGGGATATAACATGCATGCACCCTAAATTGATCAACCAATGACTTCCTTTTGGGGTCAAAACAATCAGTGAATTAAAAAAAAAAAAAACGTATGCATTGGTTTCATCATCCAATGAGAAATCTGGCTTTGCAACGGCTAGGAGAACACACGCACTATTCATGAAAGAAATACGTATAAGGCAGTCATATTTGGAATTTTATATATATATATATATATAGAGAGAGAGAGAGAGAGAGAGAGCTATTATATATTTTATATAGTTCTATCGGATGTGTCAAAGGCACTTCTCCTCGGAGACAGACATTCTCACTCTAAATTTGCTTCCTAATCAATCCTCAGGTGTGTGTGTGTGGGTCATTGAGAAAGAGAGAGGGACTTCTAGCTAGGGTTTTGATAGCTTGCTTTCTCTTAGCTTGAATCGTTTTTTGACATTTTTCAAATCTGCTTGTTAATCATACCTTCTAGCTATCGAACTAATCCACACTTGTTTTTGTAATTCTTGGGTGATATTAATTTTTTGTTTAGGGTTTTCAAGAGCCGTCACCGGAAAATGAGTGATGTCACTGAGGTCTACATGAACTTCAACGGTGCAGGTGAAATATTCTTTAGCTCTTCATAGTTTTCATGTTCGGTTTACGTTTTTTAATCTGTTTGGATACCAGTTACGTATGGATTTTCATTTTCCTGAGATTTTTCCTTTGTTGATATGATTCTTGTCTAAGATTCAAATCATATATATGAATCATTGTGACAGCAAAATTTCGGTGTCTTGTATGAACTCGTATTGTGTGTGTGTGTGTGTGTGGAGAGGGAGGAAGATGGAAGAGAGTAGATAAACTAAATTTAAGAAGATCCAAAGAACAAAATTGATTTCTTGTATGAGATCTCTCTGTCAAAGATTTTGACAGAAGAAAAAGAAGTTCCTCCAAAAATTTAGTAAATAAAAGAAGAAAAACTTTCAAAAGCATGATCAGATGGTAAGAAATTCTATTAAAATAAAAAAAAAGGTTTTGCGTTCTTATCCAAGAGGTGGAAGTCTTTTCCATCTCATCGGTAGTGCCTAGTCTCTTTAAGAACGAACGGGTAAATTAATTATATAACCTAAGATGGTTAAGAATATAATAGGATAGAGAAAAAGGGACGATTTTAATTAAAGCATTGATTTAATTTGAGAGTTTTATAAAATGCACAAGAGGAAGAAAACGAGGGATTATAATTAGATATTTCAAAACCACCATTTATTCATTTTTTATGGGTATTTTGAAAGTTCCTTGACATAAAATTAGGGTATGTATCAGGTAGAAGAGAAGAGAGGAAAATGGATGGGAAATAAATTTTTTGAGTAAACATTCTCATTGTTCGGCAGTTTTTTTCAAATGAGGAGAAGAAAATAATGAATTATCATGTGATGTCCAAAATCATCCTTTGTTCATTTTATGAACAATCTCCTATTAATTTGAAGGATTTTAAATATTTAAATAAGGGAAATGAACTTATTACTTAATCTCTCATGTTCTTTATTTTCTTTTGATTTTTTTTACTCATAATGGAGGAAAAGGGATGGTCTTAGGTAAACATTCCTCTTGTTTGTGAGTTTTTATGAAAGAGAAATAAATGATAGATTGTTGCATAACCTTCCAAAATCCTCTCCTATTTATTTTTATAAATATTTTAACGTTTTCTTAGTTTAAAGGATTTTGAGGATTTTAAACATCTAAATTAATGATAAGAAGAAAATGATAGATTATTATGTAACCCACCAAAACCATCCCTGGGTTACACTATATTAACTCCCAAACATACACATAATTAACCTCCCCTCCCCTTTATTTATTTATTTGTGTATTTATTTTTATTAATTTCGTCCCCTCCCTTCTCCTACGTACCAACACCCAAACATGCCTAAGCCCCTTGAAGGAAATCAGTCCCCGAAAGTCCACTGATCTTCTAAAGAGTGTTTGCCTAACATACTTGTTAGTTATCTTGTAGAAAGTATGTATAGATCCTCCACTGTTTTGAAATATATACTCAAGATCCTTTGAGGACGTTGAAAAGTTGCTTAAGATTTGTCATAGACATGCAGTGAGAATGTTATCCCAGAAAACTCTTTGATTACGTATCTATCTTTTTGGTGTACATGTTAAAATTCTGTTGACAACATAGTCACATCATATGTTTTTTGATAGAGTTTCCTGTTGATATTTATCATTATATATCTACTCCGTTTCTTTTTCCTCAGTACATATATTTGCTCTCTCACGTAAAGTTGTTGGCTTCGTCTACATGGATTCATCAGTTTTAGTTAATTGCATTTAGATAAGCTACTTTATAAATAACTATGGATATCCCCGTTTTAGGTTAAGAACAAATTAAGAACCTATACATGCACGAATTCATCAAAGTCTTCTTTCGTACGTAATTATGCATGGCCAATATATAGTCGCTTGCATTAATATTTATGGTAAAAAAGTCATTTATATATTTGGTCTGTTCATGTTTCAGTTATGTAACTTAAGGTAGTCATCTCCTTTTCGTAAGTCATATATTTGGCGAAAACAAGACTTAAATTATGTTTGATTTAGATCAATTGTATATCTTTATCTATAACTAGAGAGATAAAACAGAGAGGGATTTAATGTGATTTATCTTTGAAATGTCGTTAAGCACTACTTTTGGTTTTTGTCTTTATTTTTATTTTGTGAGTGATTATGTTCTTCCTCTCCCAGATAACTTGTATTATGACCACGTCGAGATCACAATATTAGGGTTTACATTACTGCATGTATAAGTTTTATTTTTTGAAGGCAGGCATTATATTCTACCACGTATAGTTAGTGTTAATTTCGTTCTACTAATTTCTTACCTTGATTTCCTTATCATTGAAGATTGTGGTTCTTCAACTGGAGCCGCCAATAGCATTGCTCCTTGGAAGTTTGGACAAACTGGAGAAGTTACCCAAACACGTGGGAGAAGGAAGGTTGGAGAAACTAGAGAAGTTACCCAAGCACAAGGGAAAAGGAACGTTGGACAAACTAGTGATGTTAGCCAAGAACTTGGGAAAAGGAAGGTTGGACAAACTAGAGAAGTTACCCAAGCACATGGGAATGAAAATCAACAAAAGGTAAAAGCTGGATGGAATATATATATCCATCTGTATGTGCTTGCATGCTTTTGATGAAAACTAAACATTGCAATATAAGTTTAATAATTGAATGTCATACGTTTTCATTTTAAGGTTTGATTTAATATATGTTCTAAAAAAAGAAAGAAATCTTATTGTATTTTGGATACTCTATTTTCGCAGAGACAAAAGAGGGCCATTCCTATAGCCAGGCCTATGCAACATGGACTGGTCTTTCCGACTGAGGTTCCTCCTCGACAATTCATAGGAGTCGTTATCTGCAAGCAATATAAAGGAGTTAGAACTCTGGGAACTGTACTTAGATACAATGCCAAGAAGGAACTGTTCAGAGTATGAGTTCTTTGGTTTACACAACTGATTGATTAATTGTAGTGCATGCATTAATGTTTATCTTCCTTTAGATGTTTTCTTTGCTTTCGATCAGTTAAGATCACTTCCAAGTTCCAACATTCTTATCATAAGGGTTACGCTGATCGAATGTGATATATCCTTTTACAACTTCAGTTTATATGAGACCCTCTAGCTAGCTCATTACAATCTAAAATCTTTATTATAAAGTGTTGATTTTACTGCACTGTTACAATTAAGATGTTCATTGGAAATAATTTGGATGCAGGTTGAGTACAAAGGCTTAGGGACGGAAGATCTGGAGAGGAGAGTGGTTCAGAACAGCATGGCCAACAGGACACATTTCATTCCACCACCATCAAGAAGACGGTATAATTAATTAAAAAAATAATAAAAAATTTGGACAATCTATATTTAGCCTTTTCAAGTGCATAGATAAAGATTTATAGGTTAAAATAGGATATCTTCCATTATTAATTCTATCTGTTTTAGTACTAATAATAGCTTACACTTTTTTTTTCTTCTTTTTATGTATCAACGAGTAGCCTAGAACTTCAAAATAATGACTTTTACTCAAATTTTCACTCACCCCTAGAATAGTTTAGACTTTTGATATATGTTTGTGTGTGTGTATAATATTATTTGGAGGGCTTAATTAAAATTAAATTTACTTAACCTTAATATAATTCTGATAGTGTGTGTATTTAATTTGTGATGAACTATACATCTACAACAGTAGCACTAGGTCAAAGAAGACTGCTGAAGATCAGAAGAAGCAGCAGCAGCCTGCTGGAAGGAAGAGAAAGCAGCCTGCTGGAGGGAAGCAGCAGCAGCAGCCTCCTTCAGGAGAGGGATCAACTCCAACGAGGAAGAGAAGGAATACTTCAAGCAGCAGGGAGACTAAGAAAAAGGTATTCTACTGTTATTACGATACATCATAGAGGACCATCATCTATCTACTTTTTAGTTAGTGTAATAATACACTTATAACTTCTAAGCTTTTTTTCTTGTTTGTTTTTTGTATATTTAGGTCCAAAAATAAAGAGGAGGTTTGTGCAGAAGTGGAGAGCAGCCAGCATGGCGAAAGCTCCTCCACTGCCGCAGCTGATGATAGTCTCCAACATTTATGTGTTGTCCTTACTTATCGTTTATGTTATTGTGTGGTCATTCTGTTTCAGTTATTGTTGCCTCGAGTGGTGATGGCGCAGACTTGTTAAACTTGTCTTTGTTTTTAACTCCCCTTTCAAGTAGACATGGAACTTATTTGGATTGCTTTATATATCTACTTGAGTTTTTTCTTGGGTTAATAATCTGTTTATTGCTTCTTAACGTAACTGGCCGTATGTTTCTTAAAAATTTTGCTCTAACACTTCATGCTTTTAAAACAGTACTCTTTAATAGGGAAGGATGTATATCATAATAAATACATACCGGTAAAGGATGTAGTCTTTAGAAGAAAAAAAAAGATTTTAAATCATAAATGATTAATCTGTATGTGGTGTGGTAAAAGAAGATTATCAAATTTTCTGATACGAATTGAATAAACCTATTATATAATTTGTTTCATTTTCCTTAAAATTTATTGGATCAAACACTTACTACTAAATCAAAAGTTATACTTATTAGTCAATGTCTTATTAATCAGGACTTAACTCTTTTTATTAAAATTCATCAATAAGCGTCATAATTCGATATGACTTTGATCCTATTTGAACCTTGTAAAGGCAAGATAATGTCTCATTCCATCAATAAAATGTATCTAATAAAAATTGCATAAAACATATATTGTGTTTTGAATATATAATCTTTTCTATCCACTCTTGCTTCATTAATTTTATATGAAACTTATGAACAAGACAAGTCTATTTTTTTTCACTCCATCTCTTTCCTTTGATTTCGTTAAATATTATATACAATTTCATTTCATCTTTTTTCCAAATTTTATATAGTCAATCTCTTGTCCTTGTGCTTTGGAGGTGTAGCTTCGCTCTCTTTTTGATCCTCCTCATTTGACTCTCAGGAGTGAACTAAAATTCACTTTTGCTTAAAATATCTTAACTCTGACTTGGTTCGTTACTTCGCCCCACTTTCACACATACACACAATCCATTCACTACTTCTCTCTTGGAGCTCCCTCTTCCTTTTCAGTTGACACCCACGGTGGTGCTTTGGCATCTCCGCTCATGTCACCGATCTTAACTCCCCTAAGAGTTCCTTACTTTTTAATTATATATTGGTTTTTCTTTGCTTACAAATTCATACAAACCCCCGATCTCATCTTGATGCATTATTGGGAAATAATGAGTAGTTTCTATATATATATATATATATATATATATATATATATGATAGTTAAGACACAAATTTGAAGTTATATAGATTATGAATTAATAGATGAATTGACGATGTGAAAGATAATTATAAAAATAAATCTCATTGAATGTGTCCAATTGAGGAGTCTTTAAATATGTGATTGCATAAAAAGAAATCCTACACTTCCATAAAATTTAGATTGTATTATTAAAAATATATCTATAAGGGTGTGGTAAGTGTTAAGCAAGATGATAATAATTTTATTTACAATCTCAAAGGTTTTAATATTATTAAAAAATATTTTATGAAAAAAATAAATTTAATATTCTAAATAACAATTAGTCTCATAAATGTGGGAATATCTTATAAAAATTCAAAAAATATTACTAAAAATATGCGACACTCTTATTATAACATAATTAATTACGATTACAATAGGAATTAAATTGAACCAAGAAATCTGTATAGAAAATTACCACGTGAACGAGCTCAAATTTGTATACAATGTAGCTCCACGTGGACTAATACAAATGTCTGTCTCCCAGTAGCTTTAGCACATTTACTAGATTACGCCTTCTTGAATTTTACGGATTTTTTATTTTTATTTATATAAAATTTTTTAAAAATATAAATGAATTATAAAATATAACATTGATTATTTTATATGTTAAATTATATACATAAATCAAAAAATAAATAAATAATTTTTTATTATTAAATTTCAATTAAGATATGTATTGTTAATTTCTTTCTCAATCTTAGCTCATGTTTAGGTATAATTTTTTTAAAAAAAAATTATTTTTTTTAAATTCTCTCAATAAATTTTTTTTTAAGTTCTTCTAATATAATTTTACTTATAAATTATTTTAATAATAAAATAGACTAATCTAAATATACATATTATATTTTATCACACGTTTCAATGCGAATAATGTGCGAAAACAACAATACATAAAAAAAATAGTATAAAAAATACTATACTTAAGTAATTTATTTATAAAATTACTTATATAGGTAAAAAAAAAAAAAAACCCATACTATTGGACCTATGACCTATCCATTGCATTTAGCTATCACGTGCGCGAGCTTATCTATATGTGGCTCAAATTGAAGTTAACTCAGTAAAACAATATTAATATTTTATTATTTATGGGTACCGGTATCCTATCCTTAATTAGCATATTATTAAAAATTCATTAATTATAATTAATTTTTACAATAAATATCTAAAATTTACCAAATATAAATAAATAAATATTTGACAATAGTATTGATATTAAAAAAAACGGATACCACAATAATCTTCTTTAATATGGCAATTTCACTAATACAATCAAAGCCCAAACTTTTGGATACAGATAAATTACTTTTTATTCTATTTCAAAGAATTAATTATTTTAATATTACAGTAATTAATGGTTAAAAAAACAGATTGCTACACAACGATAAGTAAATATAAATAAAATATTTGACAGAAACAAATTAAAAATTTTAAGAAATTGATTCTGGCTCATATTTTTATCATAAATATAAATTACTAGTGAGTAACATGTGCTTTGCACGGGTATTTTAAAAAATCTTAATCATAATGTATAGATATTCTGTATATATTATTATTGTTTCACTTTTTATGTCCATATATTATAAGATAATATTTAGTTAAATGAAATTATTTTAAGAGAAATATGAATGAAAATGAGAAAGAAATGTATTAATATTTAAAATGTACTCATATTTTTAATTTTTACCTTTTTGTTTATTGGATTTTATTTCCTTTACTATATTAAAAGTGTAATTATACTAAAAAATATACATTATTTTTTAAATGTAATTTCTTTTTATCATAGAAACAAGTTAAAAAGTCTCTCTTCATATTCTGTAGATATAGATAAGAATGTTGAGACTAAAAAAAAAAAAGATAAAAGATACGTAGCATTAACAAAATAATGAAATATTATATGTAAATCAAATAAAATAAGTAGCATAATAAATTAGTTCTCTCTCAAATAAGAAGATTCAAATTTAATATATAGGGATAGATTAGGCATCGAAATAACTTCTTTTCCGCTTTTCACATTTTTCTTTATCACTTTTTATCTATTATTTCATTCTCTTTTCATGTCTTTATTTATATCCATGCTCATATGTGTATGCTATTTTTATTGTTATTGTAACAAAAAATAAGATTAAAAATTCAAAATTATAACTAGTGCGTATTTTGATTCATGAATATAAGTTATTAGGCATTGGAATAATATTTCATTTTTTTCCACTTTTCATCAAGGACCTGTTTGTTTTCGGCTTTTTCCTGACGCCAAACGGTTACTGGGCAAAGTTTCTTTCTTTTAAAATTCTTCCCATAGGCGTTGGGAAAAATCTTTTCCATGTTGATCCAAGTTCCAACTCTTACGAGAACAATTGTGACTGATGGCTAATGGGCCACGTCTCGGAATCATGCTTTGTAGCATTGACCTGAGTTCGTATGGTCACAAGCCGAAAAAGAAACCCAGAAAAATAATAAACAAACTGTTAAGAATGTGGCAGGAATACGATTATTGTAGGGATGATAATTGGACTTATTAATTAATGATTTATTTATTTATATTTAAATTTAATTTATTTAATTATAATAATAAATTTAAATAGATTAAATTAATTTTAATTAATTGATAGTTAATAGATCAATTAAAGTATTTATTAATTCTAATAAATATATATGTATGGTTTAAATAATATAATATATTTAAATATAAAAAGAATATAGATGTATCTAGTTGAAGATAGATAAATTGAATATCATTTATTAAAATGAATTAATAAATTAATTAGATATTTATTCATTAAAATATGTCATGGTTAGATCATATGATTTTAATAATTTTTTAATGAATCTTAATTGAAATATTACTTTTTTTTATTTATCCATTAATGATTCAATTTATTCATTTGTTCTTAGATTTTTTAGGAGAAATTCTTACATAGATATTATTTATCTTAAGCACTTTATTCAATAATTAACATGTATTTTTAACTTTTTAAAAAATAATGTGCATTTATTACATGATTCACTAAGTTTCACACATGTCAATATTTTAAAAGAATGCCCAGGGTTGGCAATACCTACCCAAGAATTTTTCATTATTGAGAGCTTTAAGTTTTTTACAATTATTAAAAAAGTTAAAAGTGAAACTCTAGAAACATATGATTTAATGATAAATGTAAAAAATTTATACACAAACTGTGAATCAAAATTAATCAATCAAAATTAAATTTATTAAAGAAACGGGGGTTAAAACATATGGGGCTAGGCAACGACACATTTTTTGTGCAAATTTTATGAAGATACTGATATAGATGCTTCGATGAGGGTGTTCAGCCAACCAATCATGAAACAATTGGCAGCATTGATGTAGATTAGGAAACCAGTTGGCGCAGCTCAGTAGAGACAGAAGAAAATGAATCTCATATGGGATATTTACTTCAGTAACGACATGTAATCATAATTGAAAAGGAACAGAAGATTGATAAAATATCATCCATATCCAATAAAAGAATTTAAACAGCAAATCCTGATTCAATCCATTATCTATTGGAGACGACAACTATTATAAGTTTGAGGTCTTAAAAGCTTATTTTCAAGGAAGTGCTGATTTCAAGGAGCGGGTGAACTTTTCCAGTTCTTTCAATCTATCTTCAGGAGATTTGGCCTCACCAAGCAACTTCACCATGGCACTGCCAACTATCACACCATCGGCACCCCATCCTGCTACCTGCAGCAAAGTATGTGGTTTGAGAATTACATAACCACATTGAGCTAGAAGCATAACAAAATATGAACAGAGAACTAACCTGTTTCACATGCTCAGGTTTTGATATGCCAAAACCAACTGCCACAGGCTTAGTTGTTGCCTGATAAGATAAATTAAGGCACTCAATAAAAAGCTTAAATATGATGGGATGCTTACAGGGTGAGAATTAAGGAGCATGCTATTTAAGATTCACAAAGGTGGTAGCCTATCGTATCAACCTTAGTTGAACAGTTGCCAGCTCTAGCAACCAAAGTAGAGGGGGAAGGGGGGAAGGGTGAAAAAGAGGAGCAAAAGAGAATTGAACTTTTCGGAGGTGAGCAGAAGACTTCTACAACATACAACTGGAGACCAAGATTAAGTAGACAAACCTCTTTAATTTCCTGCAAAAGAGCCTGAACATTATCACTAACTGATGCTCGGGCTCCGGTCACCCCCACTGAGCTCACCTATAATTCAAATAAACAAACGGTTAATGACATTTCGCTGGCAGAATTTGACCTGAGAAAGTGAAGCAAAACATTTTCTGTTTTCACCATTATTATAATTTGGGACCAAGGCAACTCGTTATTGCTGTCAACTTCCTAACCCAATTTGACACATACATGAACTAAATAATTTGTTTTAAAATCTTAAAACAATATTCCACCACACTCGAATCCCATTTCCTAGTTCTAGTCTCAAGATACATCAAAATTAAACGATCGGAGACTTCAACGTTCTGTAATATAACTAAACTTGAACATCCGGAAAGAAAAAAAAGAATTATCAACAAGAAGCCGAAAAGAATTAAATAGCACCTAAGTATGGCCATTTTGCAAAACTGAAAAATTAACTGTTAATTTTTCTGACTATGGAAACTGGCTAACTCTTAAATGCCTTTGTCCTAAACCAGTCTAGTGAAAAGTAAAAGTCAGCTTTCAAAGAGGTGAATAGACAAAACATCCTAAAAGCTTTTGCTGAGTTCCAGTTTTTCACTTTAATTTTAGTAATACATCTATCTTGATTTGAAGAAAACATGTAACATTATGAAACTACACAAATAGAACAGAAACAAATATTGTCAGAGGAAACTCTATAAACTCAGAACAAATGATAGTTGTCCTTTTAGAGTGAAAAGAGGATGTTGAAGAGAAAAGAAATTAATAAAATAAACATGCATAACTAAAAGCCATTTGGCATTTTTGGTATCTTCAAAGATGAAGCAACTATCATAAGTCCAGGGTTCTTGGAGCATGTTTAATGCTTGAGAATGAAAAAAATTGCTCAATCATCTGCTGAAAAGCAGTAGCAAATATGCTTTCTAATAGCAGGATGGCAGCCAGTTAATGAATAACTCTTCTCACAGACACAGTATACTGATAAACTGTTTGATAAAAATGGAAGACATACCAACAGATACTGAAATTTTTTTTCAGAAAGAAATAATATAGAAAAACTCTTAAAAGAAGACCTTGGCAGGTGCAAAGTAAATGAAATTTCATGAGAAGCAGAAAAAGGAAAACAGTTATCGAGGTTGAAAGAAGCTCTTACAAGATACACAAATCCTTCTGAAGCTTCAACAATGGCTTTCATTCGGTTCATTGGAGTGGTGGGTGTGGTCAGGAGTACCTTAATTACATCAAAGGAGCAAATATACCCGATCAACTAGATATATATATATATATATGCATACAAACAGTTAAATTTATCTAAACAAAATAAAAAAGAAGACAAAGAAGAAAACTTGTAATTATAAATTTTAAACAATATATATCATCAACAAATATATATAATATTGCAAAAGGTATAATGTAATAGAATAACAGTTTAGTTAATATAACAAAACTTCATTGATCCACAATCACCAACATACCTCTTCTGTTCTGCTTGAATCGTGGGTTTCATATTTTTAAGTTCATATTACCCAAAATAAAAAAAGGTTATCGCTAACACTCTACCATTATGAGCAACAGTATAAGGATACTCCATTTGAAATCCAGAAACAAAGTGAGAGAACATTTTCAAGGTAAACACAAACCAGTTCAATTCCATTCTTCTTGGCTTCCGTCCTTAAAGTTTCTGTCTCCTCCAGAGGAACATCTGGGACTACAAGCCCTGCAAACATATGGGAAAGAAAAATATCTGTTATCCTGATTACCAAACCAGGAGGAAATAGAGGAAAAAATACAAAGAAGTTTTTATTTCATAAGCAGTTTCCATGTTGATGTAGCTGATACAGAAACCTTAACCAGGACTTGGCAGGAGAGCACAGAGATGCTTTCTTATATATATATAGACCTTAACCAGGACTTGGCAGGAGAGCGCAGAGATGCTTTCTTTTATATATATATATATGTAGACACACACACTTGTATACTGAATTCTGCAAAAGCTAGACTAAGACTACTTCTCCACAAATGAATTAACTAATACGTTACATCTTCTTTCAGTCACACTTCAAATGTGTTAGGAACTTGGAATTCTTGAAGGAAATATGGAGATTAACTCCTTACAACAGAGGTAGTTCCTCAAAACAGAATCAAAACTAGAACAGAAATGAAAATAAAATGATGGAAAATGGTAGACACTTGAGACTTTGAGGGTCTACAAACCTCCCAGCCGAAGGCCTCAAACCCTTACTCAATTCATACCTATCCCCTCTCTCTTCTCCTCTTATTCCATTCCCACTACCCCATTCTGCCTCTGCCTCTGCCCCACTTGCCACTTCAGCAGGTTGTTACAAGGCAAATCCACAAATGCACACACCTTTCCTACATTCCCACACACATCTCTCATTCCCTGCTGCCATTCCTTTTTTCCCACGGTACACCTTAGCCATGGGACTGTGTCTATCAATACTCCCCCCCAAAAGTCTCACCTTGTCCTCAAGGTGAAGGTATCAGACATGTTCTGTAACAGCCAAAAAAATAAATTGCCTCCACCAGGGCCCCATTGCTTAAACCACAATGGAACCTCTTTTGCATTGCTAACAGCAGCCCCTTCAACAATACAACAGCAGTTCCAGGAACTTTAATGATCGAGAAGAAGATATTCCCATTGAATTAGCACCGATGCTGCAACATAGGTATCTCTAGACATAGTAAGCTGCGCAGAACCTTCAAATATCTGATGGAGGGCACTTTCCTTTGATGCCTTGGCCAAGGCTATCTTATTCCCTTCCTTCTCTAGTGCTTGAATTTGTGAACTCTCCAAATGAATTATAATCTACTTTATTCCTTGTTTAAGCCAACTGCAAACAAAACCAATTTTAATAGCAGTCTCCATTTTATCCTCAATCAAAACCCATACCTTAATTCTTGCTTGGGTAAGATTGTCAACGCAGTCAGGAACCCTATTTTGGGGTTTGTCCTCTACAATAGTGGCATTAAGATTAAGAGTGGAGTCTGAAAACTCTTTGCTGATATTCTCAGCATAAAATTCTGCTACCATTAGGACATTCCTGTTGGTGCTTCTTCTAAGGAAGTCAGTATACGTACCAATAAGGTGAGTGGCAGTCCAATACTCTCGTAGTTCCATCCAACCCCACCATTTCAGCCCCAACACAATCTTGGATTTTCCTGGGTCAAACCCTCTGTTTTCTGTGGCATTTCTGGCAATGAAACAGAGTGTCATTGCTTCTGTAGTTGCACTCTGAAAAATCCCATTGTATCCCATGACAAGGGCAGCACTTCGTACGTGTGCACGGGCTTGTTCAAATAAGAAAAAATCCTGTATTATCTCAATGTCTTGCAACTGTAGCAACACTCCACGCTTTCATCCTTTTATTCCCCATCCTGACTTCTCTTTATTATAATTCTTCTCCATGATAATTTCAGCCTTCACCACCTGCAGGTACAAAAGCATTTGGATCCCAGCTTCTAATGAGGTCATGCGGCTCTACCAAGTAGATGTATACAATAGCATCATGCGGAATTGTACATGAGATGAACTTATCAATATGATCAACTTCAACGTAACTATGACCAAAACAGTAGCTTATCAAACCTATTGCAGTTGGCCTATCATAAACAAGTTGAACTCGTAACGGAGTGTGTACCCATGTTTGTAATGGGTCATTGTTTGCCTGCAGTTTCCTCCCTACCATGGCATGGGTTGTAGCCCAAATAAACCCACAACCCATTCTCCTTCCACAATCCTTTGTAAAAGAATCACTCTTTAACCGTTCTTCGGCCATGACTCAAACTTGGAGGAAGCATAGTGTCGCAGTCCCAAGCTCAAGACTTCAGCCTCACCCTGCAAGAGACTTATCTGTCCTTTCAACAATACGCACCCCAAAATCAATGTAACCATGGCCAGAGACTTGGCAGCACCTACATTTCCAACGATGTTCACATCGAAGAAGTAAAAGAGGACATTTGGAGTGGGTGCTGTTGTAATATTCCTTCCAGCCCTAGTCTGCACATTGGGTCGTAGCCCAAGTTCTGATGAAATAGTTTTATTGACTTGACCTGATTCATTTTTGAATAAGGCCCATTTTTTTAAAAGGTCCAGCATTCCACCCTAATTATTTGGGCTTTATGCTTTGGGATAGAAAGGAAACCCAAGATGTGCAGCTCAGCTCTAGCTATCACCAATTCCCGTGTCTGCTCCTGAATAATTTGGGCTGAGCCCATTAGGTCAGAAGAATAATTACAAAATTCCGAGACTGTCCTTCCATCCTATTCCCTCATCCCCTTCCTGGAATTGCCTCGCAGTCGCAGATGTCCCTCCGCGGCGTGACATCATGGCTCCAAGTCCGGTGGATTTGGCGGTTTCGGTAGCTTCGTTAGCGGCATGTGATCGGCCGAACTCCCCATCAGCCGTCTCTCCTTGGTACTCCCACGCACAAACCCAGAACCTCCAGGTTCCTTCCATTTTGGCGTGGCAATCTGGCCTGGGGTTGGCCGGTGATTCTCGTCCAGTGGCTCCGATGGTGGGAGGTGACTGGCCGGATTCCTCAATACCCATAGCTCCATGGTCGTCATGAACTCATTCCCCCTCTGTTTCTCTTTATCGCTACTTTGGGAGTGGCTGTTCTCCCACATCTCCCCCATGACTGGCCACTTCCTCCTCTGTTTGTCCCTATCATCATTCCTCCTTTGTTTGTCCCTATCATCTTTTTTTTGAATCTCTTCCCTCTCCTTGTCACCCAGTTATGGCCGTTTGTCCCTCACCATCGCACGACCCAAGAATTGGTCTTCTCCCATGGTTGCGATCTGCATCCGGAGCTCCTCTTCAATCTCAGTTCCAACCTCTTTCAACCCATTGAATGATTTCGTTTCCTCTTCACCCGTAGCATCGGTTACTTCTCCTACGTCACCGCCCCAACTCCTTTCTTCCTTTACAACCACCTTCGGCACAATGCCATGGTTAGAGAGAGGTATCCCTCCTCGATTCTCTTTTCCCCTTCCTCTAACTCCAAATTTTTTGGTTCCAAATTTTCTAGTTCCTCGTCTCCATCAACTACAGGCAAATATGGCTCAAACTCGGGCTGGAACCGTTTGATGAATGCAATCTGAAAAGTTAACCAAGTAGCCTTTGGATGGCGGAAATTCCACCATTGATACTAGTTGAGAGCTCGTCCTCTCAAAGCCTTCACAGCTTCATGTAACCTCTACGTATGAGGTGTTTCCTTTGCTTCAAAATGCTGCACAACATTCATCAACCATCAATAACCCTCCTCCCCCTCAAACACTGGAATCATCTTCAAGTTAGTACTCACAATTACTGAATAGGAGTTCGGATACCAAATTGTTAGGAACTTAGAATTCTTGAAAGAAATATGGAGATTAACTCATTAAAACGGAGGTAGTTTCTCAAAACAGAATCAAAACTAGAACAGAAATGAACATAAAATGATGGAAAATGGTAGACACTGCAGACTTTAAGGGTCTACAAACCTCCCAGCCAAAGGTCCCAAACCTTTACTCAATTCATACCTATTCCCTCCCTCTTCTCTCTTCTGCTCTTATTCCATTCCCACTATCCCATTCTTCGTGCCACTTCAGCAAGTTGTTACAAGGCAAATTCATAAATGCACACACCATTTTCACCTGTCCACACACGTTCCCCATTCCTTACTATCATTCCTTTTTCCCCGTGATACACCTCAGCCATTCCCTTTCTCACTTGCCCATACACATCCCCCATTCCCTTTTCCCTACAATATACCTTAGTCATGGAACTGCGCCTATCAAAATGTAAAAGAGTGAAGAAATAACAGGCTTTTAGTGTCTCATACTCATTAATAAAAAGGAAAAAAACACACACAGAGAAAAACACAGGCATTAGTAAATGAGTTGTTAAGTATGAACAGTCAAAAAGCTATACAACAACTGAAAGTGAAAAGATTGGAAACCCCCTTCCCCACAAAATAAAATTTGATAATTATCTATCTAATAAACTTATTTATTGACAATGAAGAATACATGAAAATTTGATTAAAATCATTTTTGATTGTCATGAGAGATGACATCTTCTATTGTATAAAGATAAAAAGCTGTTTGAACTTATATAATCAAGCAAGTAACCTGTGCCTTGAAGAATCCATACACCATCGGCCATCAAAGTGCAAGCTGAATAGGGTATCAAAGATATTCATTCTACTGATATGCACAGAGCTTAATTAACTATTCAGAAACTATACATGACAATAAACAATCAATTAGAAAGTGTAAGCATAAATAGTAAAAGTGAAGGAATGAAGCCGCGAAATCATCCCATCATCAAAGCCTAAAACGTAATCATAAAGAGATTACTTACATTGGCAAAACCCAAATAGCTAATTTAAGTATAGCATGACATAAGCATTTGGAACTGCTTTCCTTATCTTGTCTATGCATTTTATGACGTTGTTTATCATAGAATTTGTTTAGAAATCCCAATAGCATGATGTAATAAACTCTAGGCTATTTGACGAACCACTGCTTGTGTCTTACCATGTACGCCACTGTCTCTGATGGTGGACATAAATTTCTCAGCACCACGCTTCAGTATTGGGTTGTAATAAGAAAACATTGCAATAGGACAAGATAATTGTGGAACAACCTGCCAGATCAACCATTTAGAATGATCATCAGTCCATGGATCTAAGAGAAGTTCCATCATCAGTCCATTATGTTTCCTGACAAAGTCTAATAGCATAATTAAAGACTGATAACGAAGGTTAAGGGCTAGAAGACCTTAGGGTCTAATGGCATCTCCTTCCCCTTCAAAACCAAGAGTAGAGGATACTAGGATAGACATCACAGGTTCATACTTCATAACAAATTAACAACTTTGGGTATTTTCACAGCTAACTTATCAATTAAAAAAGAAGATGAGTGGAGAGAGTAATAAATGTAAAGAAAAATTCACTGTAGCAGCAGAGAGGTCACCGTAATTAGCTTTTGAAAGTAATAATCAAAATGGCAATGAGTTGCTCAAATTAACCTCGTTCAACATAGCTATAATCGCATCAAAATTGGTCCCCCTTGCCAAAGAACGTGTAGAAGCAGCCTGAACTGAAAGACACATTAGTTTGGGGATCGGGCACTATATGTCATTTAAAAAAGAAGAAAGAATCAAACCTGGATAACCGGACCATCTGCCAAAGGGTCAGAGTACGGAACACCTAGCTCAATTATGTCAGACCCACATGAATCAAGCAGTTTCAGTGCTTCTGCTGTGGTTGAAAGGTCAGGATCACCAGCTGTGATGTATGGGATGAAAGCCACCTTGACACAAATATACTTCTTAGAATAAAATCATTTGGAATATTTAAGGAAAATGCTTTAATCAAGAATCAACAACAATTCTTATCACGTGGGTGGAAATGCCAGTGCTAAGAACAATCAACTAAGTTATGTAGTCCCCAGCTCACCAAGTAAACAAACTAAATTTTTTTAATCTGCAATACCATGAATAAGTATGTAATCAAATAATTCGTTAACAAGTAGTTAACTAAATAGACTTCCAATACGGTGAATTTTATGATATACATTCACATATATTACTCATTCAACGTTCTTAAAATATAAATAAGTATGTAATAAAATAGTTCATATATTCTTATAGTTAAAAAGTATATATTATATTAATATTAAGATATATTAATCCAACTGTGGATTTGGTGATAAAGCCATCCAATAAAAAGTTATTCAATCGTTTAAAAATTATATATATATACTTGAGGCAAGAGTACTCTGACTCATATCTGCAATGAAGTTAATACAGTGCAAAATACAATTTATAACCCATTATAACTTGGCAGAGAAGATTAAAAGTCAAATATTTGACAAAGTATAGAAAATATGGGAACAGCAAATTAGATTATTATAATTAGAAGTAAGTAGGTAATCCGGTATTATTCAAGTTGAAATGCGACACAGAAAGAAAAACATGAAAGCATGGAGCCCAGACAGCAAGAGAAATAAGCGCTTACTTTTCCTTGTTTTCTCAGTCTGGTGAATGTTTCGGAGAGCCCAACAGTTTCCACGGTCCTGATAGCAGCCATTCGAGCGCATCTTTTTCCTGATACAATTGATTTATTGGAGGGAAAACAAACCTGGAAATTGATCTCAGGTTTCTTCAATTGCAAGAAGCTAGTTGATTTCAGGGCAATAGCCATGAAAATGAGTTGTCTGCCATGGAGTGAACATTGGTTTAAGCATAAGAGTAGGTAAATGAAGAAGAGTTCAAAAGCACAATATTACTGAGAATGGGAAGATGAATCGTTGTGGAAGACAAATATCTAGAACTCTACCACAAATTTATCAAGATCATAAAATTTATCACAAATAACAATCATTTTTTTCTAAAAAGTTTGAGATAAAGAGAGGCTCTCAGGTCAAGACAAATCACAAATCTCAACGAGGATTTATAATGGAATTACATCCTGCTTATCAATGGAAGACTCCTTAATTTGAACCCTAAGTCATGCGGTTGCCGATAAAAAAACAAATGTTGAAATCAGAGCTAACAAGTGTACTAGTGATCTAGCACACAAGAAGAAAGCAAAAATTTTTTTACCGAATAACATCCACAAAAATCACATTTAATCATCTAGCAAATCATCGCTTCCCGTTCACAAAATTTATCCGCATTATAGAAACCCACTGAACAATCACATAGCTTTTTACCGAAATCATAATCGATTAGACAAATGCCAATGCAATGAGCCAAATGAATGCCCAAAATTGCATTTTCAGGGTATAAACAGCCAGCCTAAGAAGATAACTACCCCAAATATCCATTGAGAAGATGCGTATAATGAAAACAAAATTAAAACTAAAATTGGGTAACTCACCAACGTATCAATGCAACAGTACCTGTTGAGAGAAAGCAGAAGGCAAGTTGGCAACCCACCTAGAGATAGCTAGAATAGAAGATGCTGAGAATGAGCCTGAAAGCGAGCTCTTTTATGCTCTTCTGAGTCCCTTGTCGAGAAAGAGAGAGAGAGAGAGAGTCAGTTTCAGCGCAGGTTCATTATTGCTGCTGTTGCCAGACCCAGAAAATCAATAAATGCAGCTATTCCAATTTCCGAGTGAAGTTGTCGTCTTTTTAACGGAAAGCAGATGTTAAGAGCGTTATACATTCGACGTTGGAACTTGGAACTTGGACCTTGGAAGAGACGCGGGATTACCGAAGATACTGGATAAGGGTCAGAGCGAGAGCGAGAAAACGGCTTGGTTCTTCCCTCTTGCTTGTATCTTTCCAAACAATATTTTTCAGACTAAATAGTATTTTAAAAATATATTATTTATTAATTTTATTTTTTAAAAATTAAATTTATTAATTTAATTTCTTAAATTTTAGATTTATAATAATTTAATTATTTTAAAGAATTAAATTAATAAAATTTAAAAAAATAAAATGATAACATTTATAAGTGATTTAAAATTTGAGATATTAAATTAATGAAATTAATTTTTAAAAGATAAAATTGATAAATAATGTATTTTTTAAAGATTAAAAATAAATTTTACTTTATTTTTAATTATTTTTATAATATTAATAAAATATTATATAAACATAAATATATTTTATATTTTTTAAAATATAAAATATATTAAATATTTTTCATTCAATAACTAAAAATATTATTCAACTAATTGCATAAGAAATAAAATTTTCTATTTGTAATTTATGTCCTCTCATGAATGTACATTTAAACCAGAAATTTTAAGTTTTTTTTCAATGAATTAATTTAATAATTCTTTTAATTATTTAAAAATATTAAATAATTTTTTAGTTTACGAAATATTAAATACTTTCAACTTTTTGGTGAAATTTAATATCTAATCCTTATAATTTAAATTAATGTTTAATTCATTTTTTATGTTTTAAAATAAGTTTTCATAATTCTAAATATTTTTAATTTAATATTTTTCATTAAATTGGGCATATATAATAAAATATATGCTAATATTGATGCTATTGCAGCCAACTTTTTGTTCAACACACGCATAAATTGATAACATCGTAACACCAAGTAATAGAAAAAATTAAATTAAAAATATTTAAAATTATAAAGATTTATTTTAAAAAAAAATATAAATACTAAATTGAAGATAAGTATAAATTAAAAGACCAAATATATAATTTAACATAATTTTTATTTAATATTTTATATTTTAAATAATTCAAAAGATATCAGGAGAGAATTACTTTTAATGAATTTCTATTTTATATAATTTAATGAATTACCTTTAAAAACAGCGTTTTACATTAATTAACTTATTTACACTAATTACAGCATGTTTGGGTAGAAAATGCTATTGACGAAATGTAATATACTATAAAAAAAATTTTGTAAGCTTTATTTTGAGCATTATTTGTTTGTTGATATTTTTTCAAAAAAAAATTTAGAATTCTAAAAGAGAACACTTATTTGTCTTTAATTTTAACAAATAATCTTTTAAGTCATTACATATTTATTTTGGAAATTTAATAAATAAAAATAATATTTTTTTTTACAATTCAAGCAAAATTTATTATTCTACTATCGCTTCTGAATTAAGATAAGCAGACATAAATGAATTTCATTATGATAAATTCTTTTAAAAATTGATTATGTACATAATTAATTTTTACATTTAGTTTATCTCTCGATTCCAATTATCTAATAGTTTTTTTTAGTAATTAATCTTACAAACTTATTAGTAAAATATAAATTTTTTTATTAATATTCTATTTACATAAAAAATACTTTTTATAATAATTAGAAAATAAATTAATTGTAAATTAAGGACATGATCTCTAAAATTAAAATATTCACAATTTATTTCTATATATACTGCAAATTAAATATAAAATAAATATAATGATTTTAGTAATAAATCTCAATTCTTAATTTTCTCCCCCTTTTGTTTCTAATGAATATTGATGTGAATTTGCCATAAATGCAATAATAACGGGTAGCATTAAATGACTATTATATATTTTTTTTGTTTACTTTTACATGTCATTAAAAGTTTTGTATAAGAATTAAAAAATGTAATTAACTAATTTTAATTGTAAAAAAATATAATTTAATATGACTAAATCATCTTTTTATTTACTTTATTAATATTTTATTTTTTTTATTTTTACTCACTATATTAATTTTCTTTTCATTAAAAGATAACGATAAAGTTAAAAAAATTAATTAATTATTTTTTAATATTATCAAATGGCATATACTTTTAAATTAAAAAAGTTTTCTTATATAATAGATAAAAGTGAATATAGGGAGTATTTTGTTTTGGATAGTTAATTGTCTTATTAAATGTGCATTAAAAATAATGAAAATTCTTTTATGTACAAATGGTATAACTTTTTAATAAATACTTTTTTTATTTATTTTTATATATTATTTAAGGTTTTTGCATATAAATTAAGAAAATTATTATTAAAAATAAAATAATTTTATATCTTCCTAACTCATTCTTTTAATAATAATCTTAATTATCAAATGAAAAAAAAATATATTTTAAGTTTTGAAGATAATAAATATTTTTACTTTTTTATTTAATATTTTATTTATTAGGTGTTATGAAAATTATTAGTAAAATAGATTAAAAGGATATAACATTACTCAATAATTAAATAGCATCATTTAATAAAAGAGTAACGTTTATTTGACTAAATTATTTTTTTATTAAAATACTCAAAATATCATTATACACTTCATAAATATTAAGGATAAAGTTACAAAAATTATTTTTTCATTAATTTTTCAAAACTACAGATAAAACAAAATAATTATTTTTTGAAAATAACATATAAAAAAATGGACAGATTAATTTATTTTTATAGAATTTTTGGAAAGAATTTAAACTGATTTCAAAGTACATAAGTTTGTTTGGTAATGGATTTTTTTAATACTTATTTTGCAATTTGGCATTTTCTTTCCCTTTTTTTAAGTTGGATATTGTGTCAACCTTATTCTTAGGTTATTGAATGCAAATAATTAACAGAACGAAAGAAAATTTTCGCATATAATATGTTAACATTGTTTGTTGTATAATGGTAGTTATTCAAGGGTTTTACTGAAGAGAGTCTTCTCATTTTAAGATTAAAGTAAATCATTAATCTCAATTAAAATTTTTATATTTGACTGTTTATATTTTCTTGCAATGTAGGTTAAATTTTTGATTTCTAATGTCTATAATAGGACAAAGACCCTTATATTTGGCTGTTTATGCCTCCTGATTGCTGAAATTTTAAGTATAAATAATGAGTAACGTTTAAAGCACGTAAGTCTTTTTGGACTACGTAATAATAAACTTGGATGATTGAGTTTAAATTTTCTTTAAATTTGTAGGTGTAAAAGAAAACATAGGTGATTTAACAGAAAAAAAAAATTATGACTGGCCCATTTAACTCTCAGTCCATTACGGGCCGAGCGGCCCGTTTACTTGTGGTGCAAATATTCGTTTAATAGCCCATTTGTGTGGTCATACTATTCAATCGTGCAAGTCTCGAGTCCGAAGTCCTAACGAGCGTAGCGCTCTTCTTTCTCAGTTTCTATCGGCTTCGCAATTCGCATAGCTCCCTCTTCGTCTTCGGCGCTCTCTCTCCTCTTCGCCCCCTTTCTCTCTCTAACCAACGGCTCACCATCTCCATCACTTCTCCGTTTCATCGGAGGAAGCATTCAAACTGTAATGTTTTGCTAATTCTACTCTCTTCAACCTAGTTTTTCTTTCAAGTTAGATAGCAATTCGACATGGACTTGGTTTTCAAGTTTCAGTTAAAACTGTAAAGGATCTTCGACAGGAGTAGCGATTCGTTAAACAACAATAAACAACTCACGATTTTTGTTTAATTTTCTGCATTATGTTTGTGTGCCTTAATGTTGTGTGTATTCTGGCAGACTATAAATGGGGTATTAGATGAAAATGTAAATGTTACTTGCAGCTTGCTCCTTAGAGACTTACAATTGCTCTCGCTACTAGCATGTGTGAAATTTAAAGTGATTTTGAAGCCTTGTCCCTTTTCCTTGTCTGGCTGTGTAATGTAATTCGAGAACAATCAATGCTTCTACTTCACTATATCATTCATGAACAGTTCTTATTTTCAAGTTTTCAAAAATGTGTAAAAGAGAGTCGACTTTAGGAATTTAATAGCTTACGACAATAAGATATCATGACAGGTGTCTATTATATTCCTTGTTTCATTTCTTCTCATTTGAGTAAGCATCTGTTTGATTTTCTTCTCCCTCGTATTTGATTGATTCACTATTTTTCTTAGATAATAAATTTAACTAATCTGCTTAGCAGCCTAATGCATCTCTTGACACATAAGACTGCAAGTAGGTCTTTATTTCCTCGTTTATCCTATTTTTGCTGTCGTGGACCTTTTTAAGAAATTTAAGAGCTGAAGTCTGAGGATCATAAGCATTGCTTGGGTGGATTATTTGTTGCCTTAATCGAAAAGAGGTATATAAAATTGAGAGTTCTTGTCTTTAAAATTTAGAGAAGGTCTGAGAAAAACAGTTTTTTTTTTTTACATTAAACATTGTGGTGCACTAGCATTATATATTCACTTCTAGACAAGTTAAATATAATGAGCATGACTCTAAAAAAATGTGTTGGACATGAATATCTTATTATTTTTGAGAAGAAGTTAATGTAACTATTTCTATATTTTCCTTTTTTTTCATGTTTCTGTAATATCAGTCAAATATGAGGGCAATATATTCAAGCTGATATGCTAATCATGTTACAAATTAACTAATACAATAAAATGAGACAAGAGAAACTTTCCAAATCTGTAGGACCTAATCCCGTTCCAACTTTTTTTCCTGGTGAATATACAGGGTGTTCCAACTTCTATTGATTCTAAAGGAATTTTGCCTATTTTACATGCGTCAGAATTGAACCCATACTTCTCTAATTTTGCTGACTCCTCACTCTGCCAGAGGTGTCACACAACACAGCAGTGACCGATGCTGGGATTTTCCTATGGAGAACTATTTCTGTTGCTTGGAGCCACTGCTGCTCTGATTGGTACTCCTTGTTTTAGATAAAACTGATTGGTTGCTTCATACTCCTTTTAAGTAGAAATATAGATTGTTTATACGGAAAATGGATGTGTCACAGGTCCAAAGGATTTGCCAATCATAGCCAGAACAGCAGGAAGGCTAGCTGGTCGAGCTATTGGGTACGTGCAATTGGCTCGTGGTCAGTTTGAAACTGTTATGCAGCAATCCCAAGCTCGCCAGGTACTCCCTTTTCTCCCACCCAGAGTTATAACTTCATCAGACTGAATTATCATAATATAGATTGCAAATTTGTTACGTTTGGTTGCTCAGAAAAATTGGGAAAATAAAACCATGAAAGAAAGTAATTTAATAAAAAATATCCTGAAGTTTCTAAGTCAAGAAGTGGGGTTTGCGATTTTAATCTGAAAAAAAAAACAGAAGAAGACAATTTGGCATCCTAGAATCTCAATTGCATGTGATTCAGTTTGAATTTCTTAGACAATAATTTCACATAAGAAGATAAAGGTTAGGAACATATCTAATATTCCATCACAGGATTGCTCGTCCATACCAAGAATTGGCAATGGCATTCCATTAGCAAAGACTACATTCTATTGTATTTACCTATTTTGTCTTTATAGGTTCATAAGGAACTGCAGGACACAATGGCTCAGCTAGATGCTATTCGTCATGAAATTCGAAGCATATCCATAATAAATCCTGGCCCTCTGACCCGGAGGCTTGTGGATAATCTTGACCAGACATCTATCTCAAAAGGTATTATTTACACAATTTCTTTTGGAACATAGTTTAGTATTCTAAATTTTTACGGATATGGTGACTGAGATTTTGTACAATTGTGTTATCTTCTCTTTTTGATTTAGACAATAGGAAACCAGAAAATATTGGAGAGAATGACTCGGTACCCACTGTTGCCAAGGTTTATTGACCACATGCACAACTTCAGATAACTATATATTGCTTTAGGAACTGAGTATGCTCACATGTCTATCATTATTTCCAGGATTCAGCTTCATTGGCCTCAAATTCGTGCAATATGCAAAGTCAAGCAACTACTTATGCCAGATTGGCAGAGTCCCCTGCCATAAAGAATGGTTTATTGGCAAGTAGTACAGAAGTAGAGAAAATTAAAAATGAACTGCAGCTTACTGTCTTACCAGTTTCTGCTGAAAACACTGGACTATTACCAAATCGTGGAGGTAATGATCATTTAAGTTGTTTAGTTGGCTTTTCATTAGCATGGTTGTCTAATATGCGTGTTGCATACTTATGTTATGGAGCCTTTTAGTTGGCTTTTTTTATATTTACAGTTTGTGCATAATATGTTGTGGTTATGCAGTGTGTATCGCTTCCAATCTATGTATGTTGGATACATGCATATGTACGGGGACAAAAATATGGGAGAGAGAGAGAGAGAGAGAGCGAGAGATTGTTGCTTGAGCTTCATTCATAGTTTATACTGTGGCCCATTTGGTATGCAATAGGATATTATAAAAAAAAAATTTTGGTGAAAAAAATTGTTATTTATTGCACTGTGAAAAGCATAAATTCTTTTTTTTTTCCTTTCTTTCTTTAGGAATGAGTGGCAATTGTTTGGTAACAAAGATAAACTTTTAATGCATATTATTGTTATGCTTCTGCTTGTTCTAGAATGATATCTGAACTGAAACAACATTTGGTTGTGTTGGCAGCCGATGTGAAAGGATCTGACATAGTTCTAGAAGCAATTTTGGAGGCAGAGGTGGCTCACAATGCAAAGGAATTCTTTTCGCAGCCCCAAAATCAAATATGACTCATATGGTAATACTACATAATACCTTAATTTTCTAGATGTTTGTACTTAGACTGTGGCATTTGTAAATACAAAATAATACAATATTTAGTGCATGTTTATAATGAAGGCATTGGTTCATGAATTTGTTTTTCTTTAAGTTGCTAGTTGTTCTAGTTAGAAAATGTCTGAGTTTTTGGGCTTAGAGATTGTTTATTTTTCTGATGTGAACTGTTTCCTCAAACCCCCTTCCCCCCCCCCAAAAAAAAACTCTCAAGGTAGTTCCTTAGTGAGATTATGACAAAGTAGTTACTTGTATAAGTTTTGTGTTATCTTCCATATTTGGTGTGGTTGAGCATGGATTGAACTATAAAATGTATTCAAAGAATGCGTATTTTTACTTGCTTTCTTTTTTTTGGTTAACTATATTTTTACTGTAGTTGATAGCAATTCTCACTTTATTTTTTGAAATAATGGTGAATTCTTATGTTGGGCCGAGATAAGGGGCTATCTGTTTTCTTTTTTTTTGGGTCAAGGGAGTAGGGGGAGGGGAAGGGGGAGGATTGTTCCTTTTTCAGGAATCGATCCTCAGTAGAATTCTACAAAGCAGTGTGCTTTACTATGAGGTTAAGGCTTGCACCCCAAGGGGCTTTCTATAGTATCTCATTTCAATATCGGGCCCTGATGGTGGCTTTCAGCTGTTTTGATTAATTGAAATTTGTTGGACTGGGTTCTGAAAAGATGAAGTGATACTTGATTAGAATCAGTGGCAATCGTTGACCCCAAAAAAAAAAACAAAAAGAAACAAGAATAAGTAGCAATCGACACACAAATATTATATTTAAGAAAAAATTATTTTTTTTCAAAATTTTTTTAATAAAATTTTAAATATAAATGATTTTAAATATAAAATAAATTAATTCAAACACTTATTTAAAAATAAAAGAATGTGATAATAAAAAAAAATGAAAGGATGCGGAGGGGGAGGACCGAGGAGTTGCAACTCTGCATGTCACTGTAAAAAATAGGTCTTCCATATTAAGCTGGAACTAGAATCTCTGACCAAAAAAAGAAAAAAACTAGAATCTCTTGCTATAGTAAAATAAAATTTAGGTGAATTCTTTGGTGTCACAAGCGGCACAACGTTTGGCAAAATCAGGGCCGTTTGATCATATTGAGGAAAAAAAATTCTATAAAAGAATGTAAGTTTCTACAGTCACAGAGAGTCATCCTAAAATTTATGCTGCTGATATACAACCAAACAAATTAGTGTTTTGTTTAGAGTATGATAGATGAAAGAAACTTTGTAAAAAAAAAAAGATGAAAGAAAAGAAAGAAAAATAAATTTTGACTGGGGTTATATATACATGCATGTTTGAGAAAAAATCTTTTTCTTTTTAAAAGTTTTTTAATAAAATTTTAATTATAAATTATTTTAATTATAAAAATAAATTAATCTAAACATACAACATCTATCTCCTCTCTATTTTGATTAACGGAGATAATATTAGAGTTATCTTTTAAAATCTAAAATATCTACATGTCCTTTAGGCAATTTTCCAACACGAAGTTATTATTTTTTTCCCTTTTTATCAGTGGGAAATCGCCTTCACGTGACTTTTCACGGTCAAAAATTAAGTATTTAGTAATTTAAAAAATGTCAAACACAAAATACAAAAAAAAAAAAGACTGATCTTTGTAACAAAATAATTATAACAAACAGTATAATATTACATTATAAAATGTGGTTACTTTGTTAAAAATCTCGGGAGCAGATTTCTTAATGGAATAAGTATTCTTTATAATAAAATAATTATATTATTTGTTAGAATTGTTTTATTATAAAGAGTAATTATTTGAAAGGTAATTGAAAAAAAAAAGAATAATGTGTTACATTAGGAATTATGTATTATTATATCTCACATTAAATAAAATTATAGGTTTAATATAATACTTAAATCATAAAATATTTTTAATCAATAAATTAATCTTTTAAAATAAGTTTTTTATAAACTTTGATCGTAATGATTAATTTTTTTATTAAAAGAAAGGAAATATTACACTGAGTATTTCAATTTTTATTAGCACCAAAAGATAATTTATTAAAGATAATTCTATATAAAATAAATTAAAATATAAAATTATTATGTAATAAATTATTTAAATTATTAAAATAAAAAATATAAATTAAGAGATACGATACTGTCTTACAATTTATTAATAATAATATTAAAAAAATAGATTAATGGTGTGGTGCAAGAGAACCACTATAGGTTTATAAATTTATATTATTTGTACGCTAAAATAAAAGTAACACAATATAATACATAGTTTTATTTTTAAAAATTATATCAAACCGACTCTAAGGATAAGAAACAAAATAAAAAAAAAATCATGTCTCAAGATAATTTCATAGGTTAAGATTTAGAGGATAATTTTGATAGTAGATTTGTCATATCATTTTTTAATTATATATTATTATATTATTAAAAAATTATAATTTTTTTAATTAAATTTTTTAATAATATAATAATATATAATTAAATAATAATATAAAAAAACAATACATCAAATTAAAAATATTAACAAATATCCCCACCCAAAAAAAAAATCTTAACAAAATATCAACAACGTTTCTCAGAAAAGAAAAAAGGTGTGTGGACCTGTAAATTACCTAAAATAGAGCCCCTTTTAGAAAAAGAGCAGCATTTTTTAACCAAGATATAAAGCCAAACGCTGCCTTAGTTTTTGTCTCTTCGGTCTCTCTCGTTCTGTGAAGCGAGAACTGGCTACTGAGCAGGGGAAAGAAAAAAGCAGAGCAAGAACAGAGCAAAGCAAAGCTGAAAGTTGCAAAATTCTCTTTTTGCTTCATGTAGATTCTAGATACGAATTGGGTCGTTAACTCGCTTGCCCAACTCAAAACTTCACTGGACCGAGTCAAAACTCAAACCCGAACTCATGGCGAATCACCCGTCCGAGGCCCCCGCCGACGACTTCCTCGAACAAATCCTTGGCCTCCCAACTTTCGCTTCCTCTGACTCTGGCTTGGCTGCAACTGATGCTGCCTTGGCCGGCGCCGCTTCTCCGGCTTCCATGATGCTGCAGCTCAACTCCGGCGAGGCCACCACCCACCTCGCCGCTGTTGGTGCCGGTGCCGGTGGCTTTCATGCGCCAGTGTACCAGTTGGGCCTGAGCTTGGAGCAAGGAAAAGGAGGGTTTTTTAAGCCCGACGAGGCTTCCGGGAGTGGGAAGCGCTTTCGCGATGATATCATTGATGGTAGAGCTAAGAATGTAAGACAAGCTTTTCGATTTTCTTATTATTTTCTGTTTGTGTGATCAGAGAATTGGCTAAATTAGATGGACAATACTTTTTCAAATTTAAAAAAAAAAAGTTCCCTCTTTTGGGATATGAGCGTTGGTTGAAAGTGAGCTTGGCGCTTGAATGGTTTCAGGATAGTATATGGGAGTTTGTTTTAGTGAGAAATAGTATATAGTTAGTTTTGATGCTGAAGCAGCAGAACTGTTAATTTCTTTTTGCTCCCTGTCATTTTTTTCTTGGTGAGAGGATTGATCATTTTGGTTATTTTTAACTTCTACCATAAAGGGATTCGATGAGAGTAGTAGTTTTAGTGATGAATGAAGTAAGTTGATGATCCTATTTGGTGAAATCGATTCTTATATTTTGTTCAATAGCTGACATGACAGGGAAGGGAAGGGAAGGAAAAACGAATGTTTAGAAATCTGTAAGAGGTAGGGTTTCGAGATTCATATTTGCTTAGTGAACAAGAACCAAAATACAATGAATTGTGACGGTTGTTTAATAAATGGCAATTAGTTGGTTGTACGGGATCTGATGTTTGACATAGAATTCAAAGCAAATGAAATTGGGAAGGGAGACGTCATTGTTGAGAAAAGAAGTTGACATTTATATTGGGCAAGGTTTTACCATGGTTATATTATGCTCAATGTGATTTTTTTTTTTTTTTTCTTTATGCCAGGTCACTTAGCCTATGTAATGCAAACAAAACATTTTAGAATTTAATGGAAATAACACCCGTGGAATGGTACTCTCTTTGCAAATAATAAAATATCAGATATGAGATTCTTCAACTGGCTGGCATATTAACAGTTTTTTTGGGCGTGTTCTTGCTGATGTGGTACTAACTTGCTAAGTTGCTATAGAATCAATGATAGTTCTGATTGAAATTCTGCCCTTGGGTTGAATGGTATATAAATAGGTTTCTACCAAACCTTAAGTAAATGCTTTATTCTTCTAAGATTCAAATTTTTTTTCCTTATTATGTATTTTTTTCCGCTTTTGGGAGGGCCAGATGGAGAGTTGTTGATCAAGTGGCATTTTTTTTCCTCTTGATGATCTGGAATACTTTTGCAGGTTTTTCATGGGCAACCTATACCTACTACCATTCCTACTGCACCACATCCACCAGCAATGCGCCCTAGGGTACGGGCTAGAAGAGGACAGGCTACAGATCCACACAGCATAGCTGAACGGGTGAGCTCCAGGATATTTGCTATAATACAGACTGTCTGCTAGTTATGATGCTTAACATTTAAGGTTGGGGGGTTAACTGTGGAGCAAGTCACAATGTTATTTCCTTGATTAGCTCATTTTTATTTATTCTTCATGTTACCTTTCAATAACAGTTGCGCAGAGAAAGAATAGCTGAAAGAATCAGGGCTTTGCAAGAACTGGTTCCCAGTGTCAACAAGGTATGCGACTTCTCTTACATGTCATTTTATTACAAAATGTGGTTTTGCATTTGTCTTTAGCAAGTGTGGAACTTTGTCTTTGGAGAATAAAGAAATTTTTGTCATGTTTACAATGATAAGTGAGAAAAGATAGAGAGTAGCAGGTTAACATTTACAAAGATGTATCTATTATATCTTCCCCTCCCGCCTTTCCAGCTTGCTGACTTTATAATGTGAGACACATCATAGTGTACTATCAATTAATGGATTAATAGATTCATATCGTTGTGAAAAAAATTTGATACTTGTCAATTACTACCCAAAACTAATACAGTGCTGAAAATGTGGAGTTTTTCGAGGGGTGCACCTGACTGATTTCTCTTGTTAGATATCACTTTTTTGATAGATTTTTGTAGATATTGTTTATTACATACTTGTTTAGGACATAACCATCTACACTGACACTGGTCGTGTCTGTCTTTTTCAATATGAATGTGGCAGAGTATATGTCATAACTTATGTGACTATATTATGAATATTTGACATTTACAAATTAGGGTGTACTTTGCATGTGAAAATTCTTGAAATATAATGCTTAAATTCATGAATATGTGAATACTTCTGGCTCATCTAGGAGCTAAATTTTTTTATGTGATGCCTAATGAAATAATGAATCTGAGGTTACTTTTGGATAGTGCATGATGCAGAGGTGTACAAATGCAATGAATGGCATGAAGTGTTAATTTCTTGGTCCTCCTTCCTCTCGTCCGATTTCTTTCCCATATTTTTTGTCCTTCATTCTTTTTAGAAACAATAGATAGAATATAAAAATATGGTGGAATTTTAATTTATTCTTAATGTTCTTGTTTTTGCCTGTCAATATATGTTTGGTAAGCCATAGATACAATGCATGGGGCTCTACATGTACCCAGTAATTTTATTTTATTTAATATATCCTCTTGATGGCCGATTTAATGCAACTTTATTGGGTTTGAGTTTATAAAGTCGCATCTGCATATGGATCTGTTGAATGCTCAAATCAGTTTTGGATTGTGTTTGTCCACTTAAATATAAAATCTCCTGATAGCCATATCTAACATCTTTTCAGTTTTTCACTCTCCGTTTGTCATTCATTATTTATTACAGTATAATTAATCAAGGAAAATATTATTCTATCAAAGGGGTAAACAAAGGGAAAACATCTGTGTATGTTCTGATTAGTTGTGCAAGAAATTTGAAGCCTGCTTGATGTGTATGGGTTTTCAAGAGATAGTGATTTTTTGATGACTTGTGTGCTGGCATTGTTACCCTGCATTACTGCTCTGCAGTGTTTTGTAAGAATATAATAATGCTCAATTATTCCATTTGCCAATATTATTGTGTATTTGTACTCTTTTCAGACAGATAGAGCTGCCATGCTAGATGAAATTGTGGATTATGTCAAGTTCTTAAGGCTTCAAGTGAAGGTAAATGCTCTTGTGCTCCTCATGGATTTTATGTCTATTTCTCCTAATTGGGTCTCAATTTATAAATAATGACAGGTTTTAATGCTATGGTTTTTCTGGTTAAACCTGTTAACCTTTGCATTTTGACCCCATGATCATCAATTAGTTGGGATTCAACTCATGTTTATGCACCCTATCAAAAGGAGGATGCCACCTTGAATGAGAACCCACTGGCCAAAGGGTTTTATTCCTGAAGATTAGGGAATATCTAAATACAATCAAATGGTAGCATTTTCACGCTGCTTATGCACTGTAGTCAGTTACTTACTTTAGCTACCCCATAATATCTAAGGTTCTTCAGTTGTGAACTTAATTGTTTTTCCCCAATGGAAGGTCTGATTTTCAATATTTGTGAATAGAAATACCAATTTCTCTGAAAATGGTAACGGTTTCATTGATTGTCGTTTGAATATGAAAGTGAAAGCAAGGCTCTTAGCAATTTAAAACTAAGAGTGCAAAAGGCATCCAATGACTGTTAATTCGTCTGCCTTTCAGGTTTTGAGCATGAGTAGATTGGGTGGAGCTGGTGCAGTGGCACCACTGGTAACTGACATCCCATTATCATCAGTCGAGGTAATTATTCTGACAAAAGTGTAGTGGGCAAAATTTTGTTTTTCTCTCTTAAAACAATTTATCAAATTTAGTACTGATCAGGAAGAAAGCAGTGAAGGTGGAAGAAACCAGCCAGCTTGGGAGAAGTGGTCAAATGACGGCACAGAAAGACAGGTAGCTAAGCTTATGGACGAAAATGTTGGGGCTGCAATGCAGTTTCTTCAATCAAAGGCGCTCTGCATCATGCCCATCTCACTGGCATCAGCAATATACCAGTCACAACCACCGGACACCTCCAGCATAGTTAAGCCTGAAACTAATCCTCCTTCATAGACCTCAGGCACAGAGGTTGCACCTAATTCTGCTGGGACCCACGAGTTATTTGTCTGTTCCAAACCCCCTTAATTTTAGTCATTGGTTCGCATCAAGTTGCAATCAAAGTCAGATGCCATAGTTCTTTCTTTTTTGCCTTTTTTCAGCTTTTGTCAATACAGGGTTCGATGTCAATGCCCTAAAATATACAAGTAGACCCCATCTCGTCTTGCCAAGTTTCAATTAAAGAGAAAAAATTGTCAAAGATCACTTGATATGCTCTTCCTTTTTTATTCTCATGTATCAATGGGTGGGGGTAGTGGAACATGATGGAAGCGCTTTAAGAGTGGGGCTTAGTTTTTGTAGTGGGCAGTGGGACCTTCTAAAGGGTTAGAGTGGTGTGTATATTTTTATCAGTGATGTAACTACAGAGAATTTGAAATTCATAGGTGAAATGGATAATGGTTGCTTTATGAGGTGTTGCAAGTCCAGCAGAAAACGATGGCTCTTTTTGTTTGTTTAGGGCGTGCGTGAGTTGTTTACTCAAAAGTAATTGGACCTGTTTTCCCTATTCTCCTGAATCATTCATTATTAGATCATAAACCATTACAGTGAGAGAGAGAGACAGAAGGACAAGTAATGGTGCTCTCCTCGCCCAATCACTATCTATCATCAGTAGGCTGTAACCTTATTCAACTCTCAAGTGACAGAAAGCTCTTCTCACAACTCATTTATGTACGGTAATGGTTTATTGCTCGGGACCTATCTCTTCCTTCTCGAGAGGGAATCTTGAATTAAAAAACCTTTCCTAGGGTTGTCGATATCAGGACCTTTTTTTTTTACTTTTGAGTTTGAGACCTTTACTTTTTTAAGAAAATTCAGTCTTGATGCTTTGCTGCAATTCTTTTTCTTTTTTCTCTTTTTCCATTTGGCTTCTCAAAGTTTCCAAGATATTCCGGTATAATCCTCGTTAGATGGTGGTGACTTATGTGGTACCTTGCACGTGCATGATTTTAATTTTGGAAAATAACTAGTCAGCAGTGTATATATCATCTAATCTCAATTATTGAAGATATAAGAAAGGTTACAATAATTTCACTTACTATTTTTAGGAGTTATGGTCATGCACATAAAATATACCATAGATACCACCGTCTTTAGATGGAATGGCTTCTTCAGCAATTTTGTCCCCTCAAAATAGCTTTTAAAATAAGTTTTTATTTATTATTTATCTTGTTTGTTTTAATATTTACATTATTTTTTAAACGTAATTTTAATTTCAAAAGCACGTTTGGTCTAAAATAACTATTTATTACTTTTGAGTTGAATATAATTTTTTATCAAATATAAATCATGTTACTCAAATTCATTTATGATTAAAATTAAGTTTATAAAATTAAATTTATTTAAAATCAAATTTATCAACTTTAATTTAAACATACACTCTATAATTCAACACTGCACGTTCCCCTTTGCCGAACTATTTTGTAGAGCTTCGCAAAGGAACGGAAACCCTTGGTAGCTTTGGAGCTATGTCCAATCCATCGAATTGATGGAATGTTGTTTAGACAAAGACAACCGGCAAAGAAATTAAGGAAAATTTATTGTATGTTTTTAAATTAATTTATTTTATATTTAAAATAATTTATAATTAAAATTTTATTTAAAATTTTTTTAAAAAAAACCGATTTTTTCATAAAAATTAATCATTCCAATGCATTCAATAATCGGGTCCCATTTCTGTGACGTGCAGATTCTTGCTTCTGCTCCCTTTCAAATGAGGATAACCATTACCAATAAGTCCACAATGATTAATGGCAATGCCTATAGTTCCTGGTTACCCTGAATCTCTTAAACGTAGTAAAAAGAAAAAGAAAGAGTCAGAAGTTGAGGATCGTGCATGCCACCTCCAAAAGGATAAAGCAGTGAGAATCCATGGAAATGGAGCTATTCGTGTCTGCTAAAGTTGAGTTTTCCTCACCAATAACTCTCCACTTACCAGACCACTCGAGTCCGGAAATAGCAATAATAATGCAAACATTGGTGTACGAGTGATGTGAAATCATTCGTCCATACTCTCTGACCTCATATAAACTCACCACACCATTGCATGTGTGATGTCACCCCATAACCATCATCATTTGCACCTCACAGTAATCCCAACTTTAGCATAATCCGGCAATAGCAATAGCTCATCAATCTATGTAGAAAAATGAGGAACGTGGACTTTGGTGTGGACTATGGGCATGCAAAAAGTCCAAGGGCCACCTCAGAAAGCCCATATTTCAATGTGGGCTTCTATCAAAACTGAGACTTCTCATTCTTTTACAGGTTATGATTCTTCATTCCAGTATCATCACTATTCTGCAACAGCAAGCAAGATTTCTTTTTTCTAGTGTCTTCCATCTGAGGAATCGTTATCATAACTTGAACATATGAGATTTTACTTAATTCTTCACTCATTCCAATCATTTTTTTTTTACACTCATTCCAATCATTTGAGTTCCGCTTTTACTCACATGTAATTCAGAGTTTGAACTTGTGAAGTGAAGGGTAATGGGTCATAAATAAGATATGGTTACATGATCATTAATCCACGAAGTTAAGATGTATCAATATTATGATTTATTAAAAAACAAGGATGAATATTTTGCTATTGCATTTATTAGAGTGCAGTTTGCTAATAAGAAATAAGGCAATTAAAGGTGACCATAGCTGTATAACAGAACGAATCTATACTATTGGGCTTGATAACATGGAATGACAATGAATCTATACTTTGCAGTTTCGATGGATGAGAACGGTATTTTGCAGAAACTGAATCTACTATACTCATTATAAACCCGAAGAAGTTTTCAAAGTAAAAGATTTGACTAATTTAGCTGCTGCATTTTGTTGACCAATGGAGCTGATAACGGTATTGGAATTTAGAAGGTGATTCGCGACAGTGAGAGTTAGGCAAACCGCACTTTCAATTTCTGCACGCGCCGCACCCTTTTTTGTTTATAGTGTATCTTTACACCTAATTTGAAAAAATAAAAATAAAGAAAATATATTAAAATGTGTGTATTTTTTATTTTATTATTAAAAAAATAATATAAATATAATGTAATAAAAATAATATGTAAATAAGTTGCTGTAAATATAATTGGTGGAGAGATGCTTGATCCCGATTAAGTGTCTTCGTCATAGAACTAGTGAAAGTGGCAGTATCCTATGGCACAGCACAAGTAATTAAAGCAAACTAAAACTTTATTTTTAATTTTTATATTTGAGTTTATTTTTGATTTTTTTTAATTTTTTAATTTTTTTATTTTAGTCTTAGACATTTATAAATATGTTTTAATTTATTCTCTTCATCTATATATTTGTTATTAATTAAACAAAAATAATGATTTGTCATCATTAAAAATAATGTGATATTGTTATTTTTTAATTTAACATTTGATAATAGTTTTAACATTTGAATTTATTCACAATTAAATCCTTGACATTCGAATTAACTTGTAATTACAAAACATTGTGGTTTTCAAGTGGAACAATTTATGTAAGTCGTTATTATTTCTATTTACTGAAGGGTGAATACATAAACTAAGGGATCAAAAAGTTAGTTTACGGATATAAATACATAAACTATGGGATCAAAAAGCGAGTTTATAAATATGAGAAGCTAAAGTGATAAAATTAAAATGTCAAAAATAAAATTAAAAATGAAATTAAATGTAAAAGACTAAAATAGAGTTTTACCTCAAAGCAAGTTTCTCGGATAAGCATTCATGCAGCCTCGACTATTTTTAGATTGATGAGTTTATGACGTAGCCATAACTAGCAACTGTGGAAGATCCCAAGCTCCAGATAACAATATTGCACGGCGTGGACACTGTCCCACCACAAAGTCTTGAATTTGATGTTACAATACACACCGAAACTCCATATATGATGTCTTTAAAGAAAGCCTTCTTTCTATATTGGGTTATACTTTTTCTCAACTTCATGTGGAAATATATAGAATAATGGCATTAACACCATGCTTGCACTCGATTGTGCACAGCTCTTTCATTTAAATTTCAACCAATTACCTCTACTGTTAGATCAAGAATTGTGTAAGTGAGCCATCGAGGATTGATTTAAATGAAAAGATTATGTCAATAAAAAAGTTTTTGATTCGATTTTTATGTGCTTTATTTATTTATTTATTTATTTTGGTTTTGGTGTTATAATAATGTGCTTTATTTTAATAGTGAAATAATCTATCTATTTCTTAAATTTTATTCATATAAAAAAAGTGTTTAAACAGTAAAATTACCAGCTCTAAAGTAGCACATATACAATCATGAAATGAAAGATATCTCAATCCAGCTAAGTTGAAAGGGATCGATGTAGATATTTGGAAAGGTTAATTATTCGACCGACAGTCTCCTATGCTATATTATATTTGAGGTTAAGTTTGTGCCGATATCACACCAAAAAAAGTTTGTGTTTTGGATTAATAGAAGAGGTCACTGCTTATCTCATCTGGTGGCTCTGGAAATATGCAAATAATTTTGCATTTACATAATATACTTCAAAAAAATTTGGGTTTTGTTAAAATGTATCTTTAGGCCACAGGTTAAAGAATAAAAATAATATTTATTACTCTTTATTAAATCATTCTAATTACTTAAAAAATAAAGTATTAAACATGTTTTATATTTTTAAAATATTAAATATTTTTATTTTTTATTTAATATTTTTTATTTTTTATTCTCTAATGGTATATGTTAACAAAACTCAAACCCAAATTTTTTTTTTGCATTAAACCTAGTCAGATTATATTACTGTATGTATCAAATATCGATCCATAATCAATTGAACAATATAGAGATTCGACTTAGTTGGTGTAAGTATGATCCACATACAACGGTGGAATTCTAATTCTTATGAGGTATCAATTTGACGCTGGTTCAATAGGGTACCTTTTTACTATTTGGTCTCATATATTCAATTGTATCATCAAGATCATTTCCAAAATCGAATAATATGCATCAAATTTAAAGTTTCCTTGATTTACCACTTGAGATCAAGCGGAAAGATATAGATCTAATCGAATCAAGACAAGAAAAAAATAAGAGAAGGAAAGAAAGCTCAACCTTCTCCCCCATTTGCATATGTAATAACTTGTACATAAACAGATCTAGGATAAAATGATATATTATATTCTCTGTACAATTAAAATAGCATTAGCTTTTCTCGTTATTTTCTTTTTTCTCTTTCTATTTTTTTTTTCCATTCCAGTTTTGGTTTTGACAATTTACCAGAAGACTATACTTAATATAGCAGGCCTGAAAGCCACCTAGCTATTGAAATAAATAAAGGGTAAAAAAAGTGTGTATGTGCCTCTATATCAGCTATGTATGACCTCTCACGGAGGCCAAGTGCTTGCTTGCACAAGCCAAACACAGAAAATTTCTTGGGCGACCTCACTGTGTGAACTGTTTTTAATTACTTCATGCTTTGGATTATGTTCCTGCTTTGCTTCGTGGGTCATAAACAACCCAACCCCTTTGCTTCTGATCCTTTCATAATTCTCAGCCTCTTGCAGGAAGACATGAACATGCTGCAATTAATATAAGCAAAAAAAACTGTGTCAGATGGAGATACAGCAACAAATATTTACTAAAGAACAGTGCTAGTAAAGAAAAAAGAAATAGAACAAAACGAGAGCTGATGAGGTTGAGAGGAAGAAACTTACTCCCATGGAACGTCTCCAACCAGCATCCAGTCACCATCCTTGTCTTCATAAGTAGGAGCATATTCAGATCCATTATAGCCTTCCCTTTCTGAATATTCACCTGTGGATAAAAATAATTAACCAATTAATAATAAATTTCAGTAAACTCCCATCTTGTTTTTTTTATTATTATTATTTTGCCAAATCTTGACAACCATTTAAGAAATTCGTGAAAGAAAGATTGTTCCTTAATTAAGTTGTTCTTGTTTCTTACCAAATGTGCACTTGAACATGTTTTCCAAGGCCTTGAGGAGTTCTGGGTAGCTCTCGTAAACTTTGAGATCTATCTTCCTCAAGTAAGGTGCACCGGCCATGCTCACCTTCACGTACATTCCAGCCCCATCAGCGATTTGGCCCTCCTTCTGTTGTAGACTGTTCTTCCTAAAAGATCGAATTGGTGGCCATCCCACTACTTGTACCCTGCGTGCCAGTTTCATTCATTCATTACTAACCCAAATTAATATACAATAGATCAGTACTAGATTTTTTTTTTTTCAATCCTTCTGAGAAATGAAAAACTGGAATATATGATCACTTACTTTGCAGGTGGGGCATTGTCTTGGTCATCACTTGTGGCATCAGAGCCATTAGAATTAATGTTGCTCTTGCTTATGGACTCTTCCTCACTGGCTTCTGGTAAAGATCTCTTGTTGCTTCTTACAACAGAGCGACTGCATGAACGATTCAGTGGCTCATCGCTGCCGGGCAATCCCAACCTTAACTCTGTGGCCTTGAGATTCAGCTCAGTTTCAAAGCTCCCCAATGAATTCTCCATTTCTTGATGATGCTTGTAACTTCCACAATCAATATTTCTTCTCATAAAAGATCTATAATTCACCTTCCAATTCCAAATCCAAACAATGTTCAATTCTGATTTCTGAGTGATTCCTTGTGAGGGAGAGAGAGGGAGATGTGAGAATTGAGATGGAAGAAGATGTGGTGTAAGACTTGTAGGTGGCTCATCAATTTTATAGCAACGTTAGTGAGGGACAATATCTGGGTGCCTTATTCTCTTGGTGCATGAATTCAGCAACATTGAGGAAGGAAATATTAACCGACCTCTGCCTGTGACACGTGATTTCTCACTGACCAATCAGACTTTGACAAGGCAGATAGATGTAGGACCCACTCCACATGGTTGAAGAAATGCGTGGCGGGGGTCTCAAAGGGCGGCTATGATTGCCGGTCACATCAAGAACATGAAAGAGCAGGTTTGTGACGTTTGTCCATGACAGAGGGGACAAGGGAGGAACAAGCACAGCAAAAGGCTCCGAGACCCTGGACCACCCATGGACGGCTCTGATAGAGTCCGTGGGATACGAGGAGTGAATCCTGGAGCGTTGGATGTCGTCTGATACCTACGGACTTGGGTACAAGCGCATGTGACGAGAAATTTGTATGTATTTTTAGAATATTAATGTATTAAAATTATAATATATAAATAACATAATATTATATATATATATATATAATGAAATTAAATGTAAAATATTATGTAATAAAATTTAAATAAAACTAATATTTTAAATGTATTTTAAAAAAATTTCGTTGGAGCAAGTGCCACGTCAGGGTCGTTAATTTGATGACCATGACCATGTCGTAGATGTCATCAATCATATCTTCGTAAGTGAAAATTAAAAATTCAAAACTTAATTAAGAAAAAAATATTCCTATACTTAATTGGTACATTAAATTCTTATATTTTTTATTAAAATATATACATTTTAATATTTAAACACATTTTTAAAAAAAAATTTCTCTTTTTTAAATAAAAAATATTATAAAATTTAGGATAAAATTTGAGCGTTAAAATAACAAAACTCTTAATTAATGTAGGTGCACGGTGACCGCATGTAGGATTGCATGTAGCATGGTCGGTCGGTCACCTCCTCTTTCCTCAATCCCCACTAATTATATATATTTAAAATTTTGAGCTACTCCTTGCAAAACACAATGATACATTTTCAACCAAACCCTTGACCGAATTAAATTGACCAAATTAGGGTCAAAATTCCAATTCACTATTTAAAAGTAACCAAAGTATCCAAACGCACAAGCAACTTATACGATTACGATATCAATTTGTGTCTAGTTAAATAAATAAATAAGCGATTAATCTGATTTTGCTTTGTATAGCACAGCAGCTAGCATCTGTATCAAATTAACATGTATGCTTAAAAGTTGATCTTTTTTAATTACTGAAAGTATTTTACTATTCTAGAAGTTGACCACAACTAATAACTTATTATGCTTGAATCTTCCAAGATGATGCCAAATTAATATATAAGCTTTAAGGATAATGAAACTTGTAACTCAGAATCTTCTATGACTTATTATTAAGGACTAGTGAAATTATATTAAACGACGTCCCCTCTATTCTTGCACATTAGTCATTATATAGATCCAACTACCGAATATTATTGAGGCTAAAACAGTAGTACTGAAATGAAAATAAAATTTTTTTGTGAAAAAATGTATATAAGGGAAGAAAACAATATTATTAACAGAGCTTAATTAACACAGTATGATGTAGTATTGTAGATATACGCATTAACTAACTTATATTATGGACCACAAAATACAACATAGTAAAAGGAAACTAACTCCAACTTGATCACTCGATAATTGACTAAATATCTCTATTGACATAGTCATTAACTTGATGATAACTATGATTCTATCTTTACTTCTTGATGAGATTCTGAATATATATAGTATATACCAATCCCTCCCTTAAATAACTTTTGATCATATATAGTATATACAACATGAAATTTATGAAACAAAATATTAATTTTTTTTAAAATATATAATAATCAGTTAATTCAAACAGTTTTGTTTGATTCAAATTGATGTAACCATAAATTCAATAACAAGGTTGAACCATAAAATATTCAATTCGAGATCCAACCATTCGGACCATTTGAATCAACTTTTACAACACTGCTTTAATTCGTATTTCCATGAACACTCTGAACACCAAGGCAACTTTTATATATAAGTTAATTTATATGATAAGCTATTTTTAATTTATTATATGTTAAAATTGTTATATTTTATCAAAATAGGACTAAAACAACAGATATATTTGAATTCAATAATAAGGCTGTTTTCAAAAGCTCATTCAATTGCATGAAAAAAATTTGTAACGTAGCTAGCTAGGGTTAGCTCAATGAGATATACCCGAGTCCCCACCAAAAGTGAGGATAATCAAGCTCAATTCCCTCTTATTCTGGTTTGGTTTGTGCACCTTCTTTTTTTTTTGTATAAATCAAGAGTTTTTTCATGACATTCGATTTATTTGAACCGCACCATAAGCTTAATATCCTCGGGAGGGGAGTGATAATAATAAAACCCTTAAACTACAGTTTTCATGTCTAGGGTTATAACTTACTTTTACTATACTAACGTCTCTTATATAGTTTGTGCACCTTGTTCTATATATGAAACTGAAAAAAACACATTTCAAGCATACGTGCTAATGATGTGAAATAAGTATTTGAGAATAGATAATCAATATCGAAAATACAAGACACAAATTAATAAGCCTTCTAGTGAGGTATTGTTTGGACCACATAACAAAACCATAATCACAGGAGTCCAAAAACAACTAACAACTCAGATGCATGATAGATGTTAGGTATGTTAGCTAAAAAGAGAAAGCATGGCCAACTAGGCATACAAAAGTGTCATATTAACAAGAGAAATTCTTACATGTTCTTGAAACACCATGAGGATTATATTATCATCTAATTATATATTGACATTTTAATACTAAGTAATTAATTAAAAACACACACTTAAAAATAGAAATAATTGATGCTATATTAATAAGTATGTTTTTTAACATTTAATGCTAAAATATCAATATATAATTATATGAGAGTATAATTTTAGTGACGCTTCAGGAACATCAATTTACAGAAGCACCAATCATGATAATAAAACCAGGGGCATTATTTTCTGGAGCCAGCTCACTTCTCTTCTTGGAATTGCACCATAGGCATAAAGGGTCATCGACTTTGCTCCCACTAGATTTAAGTTGAATAAGATCAATGAATATTAGTTGGTTTTGTTGTTTGCCAACTATCCCTTGCTAGCTCTCTCAATCACTCCATTATTAGATTATTAATTTCTAGGATATATATTATGGACATAGTCCTTAACAGCTTGTATGTGAAACCAATGTTTAAAATTATAATTATAGTTGTATTACGATTGTTGTAGGTTGATGTGAATTTATGTAAACAATTGCGAGCCACAATCACAGTATATTATGGTCATGACAACTGTCGCAATCGAAATATTATGACTGTATCAAGTGATACTGTATCATGTGATATAGTCGGCAAATACTAAAAACTTTAGAAGGATTGAAAATGGCTTGGCAAACAAAAAATTTTCATGACAAATTCGCGAAAAAAATGTCATCCAGGTGTCTAACTTTGTTCGTGTGAGATTTAACTTTAAACAAAAATTTAAAAGATTTTGTTTTGTTTCCTCACCCTCTCCTTTTTTTTTTAAAGAAAAATATATACAGGGACAAGGCCCATAACTTTATGCTTAAGAAGTGTAGAGAATCCGAAAAGGTGATTAACATGAAGTTATGTAACATTTGGAGCCTAGTATCGCAGTTGGCATGACATCTTATCGAAGCACACACGTGTGGCGGTGTTAATGCTGATGGTGAAATATTGTGGGCCTTGAGCCACGCGTGGGTGATAGAAATGGAACCTTTTTAGACGTTAAAGTTAGTAGGGAATGAAGGCCCAAAACTTTAATTATGTTGGTTAAAAGAGTTCGTGCCCACTCCCCACCTTCATTGCTTCCTTGTTTCCCTTGAAGCCCCAGTGTCCCATATTATTGATTGTTTCGGCCAAACATGGGCCATGAAGTGCTATCAATGCGCCTTCTTTTAAGATACCATGAATACAACAGCAGCATATACAATTAAACTAAGGATTACATGCATGTTTGGATAAAAATTAATTTTTAAAAATTAATTTTTTTAAAAAAATTTAAATAAAATTTTGATTATAAATTATTTTAACAATTTAATAAGCTAATTCAAACATGTATTAATATTATTCAAGCTTTAATTGGAGCCGAACTGTTAAAGCTAAGAGGTTTGTTTTCGCTCAAGTGATTTAGATTTCACACAAGTCCAATTTAAGTTAATAGAACCCCAAAAAAGTAGCCAAAAATAGACAAAACAAAGAAGAAAAGAAAAGGGAAGAATTTGGGATAGGAATGGACTTACGTGGCTATTTACTTGTAGGGGACCAAATAATTTATTAATTGATTTTTTGAATTTAACAATCATATTAAATGGTTATTTTTTTCTCCTTGATTAAATATCCTGAAAAATTAGTTCTATCTCAAATTCTCCCAAAAGAGAAAAAGTTAACGAACCCTGCGATATAAAGAGCTGAGTTATAATTATATATGCTCATTATATATTTTTGTTATTTTTTTTAAAAAAAAGAGAGAGCCACTTGTGCTTTAGCTCAGATATAATATCTTCACTCTCCACCAAATATAAGAAAAAAACAGGTTCAATATTTTCTCTCATAACTAGTATAATGTCTAACTTCTCAAAACCATGAGTTACGCAAGAATGGTAGCCACATTTTCTCATGTAAAACTCATCATCTTTTCATTCAAAGGAATTAACTTAAATTTTAGAATATCAAAGTAAATTAAGTACCTTCCCCCCCGCCCCAAAAAAAAGTATATTAAGTACCTAATACGTAACTACTTAGCTATCTTCTGTACTATAACTGGTGCATGGCTTAACGTATCGTCCTTGCTTAATGTTGCCTTCGAGTACTTCCTACTTATTGCATGTTTGGGGCAAAGGTGGGCAGCTTTAGAAGCCCATTTGAGGTGAAATATTTGCTTTGAGAGTTGTGTTATTATGTTTGATAATCACAAAATAGAATTATTTTTTACTTAAAATTAATATTTTAGTTGAAATAAAATTTTATTATTTTTGTATTGGAGTATAAGCCAATTAAAATTTTTTTAACATTTTTAATTTTAATATTTTTTTCTTATAACTTTTATTTTTTATTTTTTTGCTGTACCTTAGCTTATATATTTTTTTGATAATTATATTCAAAAGTGATTTCGATTAATATTATTTAAATAATATTTATTTTGTTAAAATTAATTTTTAAATAAAATTTTATAAATATAATTACTTTACTCCAAACTCACTTTTAACTTTGGATTAAATTTATCCAAACAAACACTTGCACCTATTTGTGGGGGTTGAAATCGGATTTTGTGTCAAACACCACTAAAAAAGTGTCAGTTTCTGATCCATGTAGAGGTAGAACATTAAAGTTGACCACCATCCTCCCCTCTCTGGTCATATATGAGAAAATCTTATGTAAATATTATTTATTTTAAGTATTTTATTTAATAATTAATATATATTATTAATATTTTAAAAATAATATTTATTTATAACATAATTTATCAAATTTTATATATGTTAATTATTAAATAAAATAACTAAAGTAAATAATATCTACTTAAAAATTTTTGGGTCATCTATACCCTTTGATTGGCAAAGAAATGAATCAGCACTTGCGAGTATCCTAGGCCAAACCCATTTCCTCGATGGTTCCAGCACGGGACGGGGTCGAGTTGTCCCCCCCCAGTTTCTTACTCTGCGGAGCATTGCCTTGGTTAATGGGCGACACTGGACATGTATCATTGAAAACTTGAGGATGCCTTGATGCCTCCTGCTTCTGCTGTCCCTTTTTACTCTTCTATCAGACCTTTTGTTTATTCCACTTGCTTAAGATCAGGTTGTCATAGGAAATAATGTGTTCTAAACTATACGTTCGCGCCATTAATGGATGAATGAAATCGTCTTAATCACCATGTTTGATGGAAAACATCAATCAAATTTTGACAGGCATTTTGTTTGCTCTCTCTGCCAATTAATGTTTCCTGATCTCTTATATATATATATATCAATTAATATCTATAGACTTTAAATCCAATTAATTTTAGCTAGTTTCTATAGTTCATAATAATCTTTTGGTAACTCTAATAAAAAAGTTGAGTATGTCTTGAATTTTGTAAAAAGCTCAAACTACAAGAGTCTATATATCTGTAGAGCAATTTGTTTTCGATTTGTAAACATGACACAGTGTTCAAAGTGAGATTACTTGTACTGGGGTTGCAATTTGCACCATTAATTTATAAAGACTAGTAGACTACATCCTTTCATATACATGCATTCTTTCATAATAAATCTCTACGCTGAATCTCTAGCATGTTCTCTTTCTTCTTAACTTTGCTTTTTAGGACACATGTTAAAAATCAAAAAATAGTATTTATTACTTTATATTAAATAATCTCAATTACTTAAAAAAAATATTAAATATATTTTAAATTTTTAAGACATTAAATGTTTATATTTTTTATTTTATAATTTTTATTTTTAATTTGTTCACATGTGCTCTAATAATCTTATTATTTATGCAAAATCTTCTTTGGTTTTCATTATTATTCGTAACGTAAGTTAAATCAAGAAAACATGTGGGATAAAAGAAATTCTGTTGTTACCTTCAATTTGAAAAACAAAAAGAAGATGAAGAATATGCTGCACAAGTCAGCGAAGAGACCTTGGTAAGGCTAAGGCCTAAAGCCTTTGTTCATGAAAGAGAATATGTAACATGCTGGATCTGTATTCTGTATCGCCAAATACGTGAGGGTTATACATGTGAAATAATGAGTCTAGCTAGCTGGTGCACAAAAGAACTCAATGAATTTGACAAAACAAATTAAAGTCGACCCTAGCTAGCTTGTGCCTAAACCAGTGGCATGTGCAGAACTGACAAACTGAATCTGAAACATTGACAAAAACAAAACCCTGGAAAATCTCAGTACCAAGGAGGGCATTTCGATTTCGAGGGTGTTATAATGAAGAGAGGGGAACCTTTATCGCTGTGTGTACACTTTTGGTAAGCATGGAATCGAATTTGAACTTTGTCACGGAGCTCAACGAAAGCACAATATTGGATCTGCTATCGTGCAGGATCCAAGAAAAGGAACAACTTTTTATGCTTTGAAAAACGAGAGTTAATTATATATCAGCAGATGATGTTGCCTTAGCAAGGTATCACTCTGGCATCACCAATCATCTGTAATGCAATTTTGTAAACCACTTCCTGTTTTTGGGTTTTTCTTTCTGCTCCTAGCTAGCTAGCTGGCCCCCGATATGAGACCCTCTCCGAGACTCTGACCTCTAATCTCTTTTGCTTTTTTTAATAGACCTCCTTGTTAAGTGTTAACCACCGCCCTGTGAATAAACTAGCAATATCTCTGATCAATAATCATTGAACAATTATTTCAACCAGAACAAGAGGGAAAATAAATCATGATCTCTCTCTTCCTCTCCACTTCCCTCCCCTCTCGAATTAAGCTTGATGCTGAAGACCAAATCGTGGTTCTCTTGTGTCTATGCTATGCTGTGGATATTCATTGTCATTGGGTGAAGATACATGGAGAGGTTTCTAAAAAGAGTGTATTTTTGCCCATTTGTAGTAATCGTTGTTCGTGTTCATTGCTGCTTCATGGGCATAAATTGTAATGTAAAATTAATATTGATATAAATAAATAAAATAAAGGGATTAGAAGAGGGGTTGGTCAGTGGGTTTAGGAGGGGTGGATCAGTGGGGTGCCCTGCAGCGGCGCACATGGGATAGGGTTTGACACTTTGGGATACATACGGCCAACAAACTCACATGGCCTCTTTCGTGGGCCCTCACACTTCTTCTACCCATAACCCAATGAATCTTACCACATGCCTCTGTTACATCTGGGCCCCACTCTCTTTCGAATAACCAATTAGGGAGGGTTATGGGGAAAAAGAGCAAGAGGGAAATCAGCTGCCACGCCATTTCTGGGTACATGAATTTTCACACTTAGACAGATGACCCCCACCATTTTTCAGATGAGAAATTCGTATTAGGCAAAGTGGTCGACGTACCACACTTTTTATTATTTCAAGGAAAAAAAAAAAGAGAGATTAACCGAGAGAAAGTTCAAACCCTTTCTTTTTATAAATGAAACATTACTTGTTCATATTAATTTGTTGTGATGTGCCTAAAACATGAAATTTTTTTTTCTTAATTTTAAGAGTCTTACACATAGCTCATCAAAACATGACATGTGACGCGAAAATTGAATCTCGGATTAACTTTGAAGTAAAATCTGAATATTGGGATGGATACAAGGGATTCGGGTAGAAAATCAGAAGTAATGGTAACGACTCCTTAATATACTAAACAAACCATACATTATTGATTGTATATATAATCTAAAATAAGCTTCCACTAGGTGCTATAATAATCTTTGAAATTCCCGAATGACTCAGTTTATTGCTTTACTTGATAAGTTAATGGACTTGATTACGAAATGAATTTTCTGGAGATGATGTCCCTGAACTTGGATGAATAAGGATCACAGTCATCCAACAAATTAAAGGCCATAGCCAAATACAAGATTTGGTGTCTCGATTAAAACTGAAGCTAACTCGTGTGTCAACCGTGTATTATGTATAGTCTCTAACAAGGGGTCTAAGTAATTAGCTAGGCTAGAAAAGTCTTGGACAAAATCTTGAGTTTCTTTTCTTTGTTTCTCGCTGTCCAGCTTGGTTTGCCCCAGACGTAGAAGGGAGAGCAATTGGGCGCAAATAGGTGAACGTGGCCACCATGTGTTCGTGCAATTCTGAAGCTACGCCAACACCTCACGGATCAATACCACAAATCTTGTATACGTGCACACCTTAACAGCAAATTAATGTGCCCCTCTCAAATAATTGCACACCAATATCTGCTTTTGTTCCCACAATTTCTGTTGGCCAAACGTCTTTAGCTCATAGCATAAGGGTACCTCCCAACATTAACTATTAGCCTGTCCAGATAAAGCACTAGGAAACGTACGTAATCCTAAAATTATAACTCTGTAGATTAAGCAAGTGACTTATTAAGTGTGCATTAATCCATTCTTGGTTCTGATATATCTCATTAAATTAAGGCAATAAGCAAATGAGCGAATAATTAATAAAGCGTAAAATATATAACGGTAATCATAACATGGTTATATATAGGCTGGACGACGTACACCAACCCCAAGCGTGGTTTTCATTTGTGATTAATTAACTTTGTGTGGTTGATTTTTTTCTGTGCCACAGAACATGAATCTGAACTCCATGGTTCTTAATTGGCGACATGTCCTACTTCAGAATTCTGAAAGAACCAACGCATTAAGTTCGACAATTACTCCGACCCATAGATATAGAAGTCCATATTATATATGTAAAACGAAAAAAAAAAATCGGAGATCAAGAATCGTCACTTTAAGTTATTTAATTATGCTGATTTAACATGTATGCTCTCTAACTAGTAAATGTTAGATCCTTATAAAAAAAACACATGGCTACTGTGATTGACTATTCAAGCTGTATACTAATTAAACTCTGCCTTATGTTGAAACAAAATTTTTTATTGATTATTATTATTAATTATATGAGTATAAATAATTATATATCTTCCTAACTCATTCTTTTAATAATTTTTTTAATTATTAAATAAAATAAATTTCGAATGCTTTTTATATTCTTAAAGTATTAATAAGTATTTACTTTTTTGTTTAATATTTATTTTATTAAGTAATAAGAAGATGTTTATGGAGAATATAAGATTAATCTTCAGGATTAATAGTCATATATATTGGAAGTAATTTTTTTCAAGCATCCAAATACAAGTTCACTTGGGAAGTGAGAATATATTCTTGATCGATCCTAGGCTAGCTGCTCATGGATCCAAGACCGATAATACCTGTTGCTGAATCCAAAGATGAATATGGTGCAGTTCATCTGCAATGATGATCTTTGCTTGATGAAGAGGGTCACGATGCAATGTATATATACACAGTTGAACTTATAAATTTATCAGCACAATGACCTCCATTGTTAGTTTTTCTTAGAAAAAAAATTAACAATTGCTACTATTTATATATCTACATTTGTGTGTGTGTGTGTGTGTCCTTACATGCAGTAATTAATGAATAAACAAAAAAGTTATACATGATAGATACTATATATATATATATATATATATATATATGAGTTGTGGGTGGAAATTAACAGGAACATTTACATAATAATTTTCAATAAAAAACAGAAGAAACAGTAAATTAGGCTTGCGTGTGAAACGATGAAACCTTAGGAGTAATGAAAATGGAGAAAGAAAAGCAGCCAACATGGGGTGTCCACTTCCGCTGGTTCAATTCAGCAATCATAGGAAGATAACATCACCTTGTCGTCACCTATCCCAGCAAGCTCGGAAAAGTCTAGCTCACACATTCCTCCACGTGTCACAAACCCATTCGTGACAAAGCTGGATAAAAAGACAAAGCACCCCATCAGTCCTTGTGTTAATGCCCACCCCGCCCAAACGCTTCCCCTCCCTTCAACGTCCCCCTGCCCTGCCCCCATCCCATTCCCTCCCCCACCCCACTATTATTGTCCCAAAGCAACCAATTATCACTGAATGCTTAGAGAGAGACAGAGAGGTTTAGAGAGAGAAAGGGTGATAAAGTGATAGACAAGACTAGGAGAGTGAAAATTCATGGAAGTTGGTCTGAAGAAGGAGAAGATGGTGTTTGAGGAAACGGAGCTGAGGCTGGGATTGCCTGGAAATGGAGCCACAGCCACTGAAGGCGAAGTGGTGAGGAAGAGAGGATTCTCTGAAACTGAGATAACCACTGTGGATTTGATGCTTAATCTCTCTTCCAAGGAAGCAACTGCTGCTGCAGATCCAAGTGACAAGCCCAAGACTTCGCCTAATAAAGAGAAGACCCTTCTGACTTCCGATCCTGCCAAGCCTCCGGCCAAGTAAGTAGTAGTTAATTATAAGCAAGGTTTTCAATTGCTATTTGTGGTGGCGTTGCAGTAGCTGTGGGCTGATGCGAACTAATAAAGGCCGATTCGGTCCACAATTACAGTGTAATGCACCACACTAAGATGTTGTAGCTACTGGAGATGTAGTCTGCAATTTAAAATTCCAATATAAGAGCTTGAATATCAGCATGCAAATATAAAAGTGAGAGGGGGGATTCTAGTTAGTTTTCTATTTGTAACTTTCATAATCTTCTATAGAGCTAAGCATATAAATAAGGATTTGCTTATACAAGTTAATTACTTAATGGTGTGGCTAGGGTATAACCATGTTAATTTGTGGTGCTTGCGTTAGAGAGAGAGATAGAAACGGAGGCGAAGGGGATTAGATCTTGGTAAATGGACAGAAGTGAAATAGACTGAAATATAGACTCATAAGAGAGAGAGAGAGAGAGAGAGAGAGACTGATAGAAGTATACTGAAATTCTAGACGCCTTCAGCCTCGTACAAAATATAGAATCATGTACGGTTGTGTTGCCAGAAATGTTTCCAACATGCCTTCAAATAGCTTAGAATTTAGATAGCTACTTCTAGTGGAATCAATATATAGCAATAAATCTTGTGATTAATTCTACGAGTTTTGACTATATATAGTACACCAGAAAGATTATACTTATTTTTGTCCTAATCAATCATAGAATAATATCTTCTTCAACGTACTTTTGGTATATATATGTGATTTACAAAACTAACTGAGTTTTTTTTGTTAAAAAAAAAAAGTGAAACTGCACTAAGCATGAGATACGAAATAATTAAGCAACTTTCATATACATAAATTCTTATATATTTATATACAAAGGGTAAGAAAGAGGATTGTGTTAGCATAAAATAGAAACATAATTCCACGTATTCTTGATCTGTATGTGAGGCGAAGTTATGACTTTCAGTTAATTATCACCAACTGTATTTTCCTAGGATAATAAATGAGTTCTTTCAAGGAAACCCAAGATGTTTCTCTTTATAATTGATTTCTTTTAGCTTCATTATAATAACAACGATGCCCCTGCATATTAATTAATTATAATTAAAGTGATGAAGAATATTCATATTGAAATGGAAATTTAAATTTTTAGGGCGCAAGTGGTGGGTTGGCCACCCGTCCGGTCCTTCCGGAAGAACATGTTTGCTGTGCAAAAGAGCAACGGAGAGGAGAGCGACAAGAGCAGCCCCAATGCAAGCTTTGTCAAAGTTAGCATGGACGGAGCACCTTACCTCCGCAAAGTGGACTTGAAGATTTACAAGAGTTACCAAGACCTATCTGATGCCTTGGGCAACATGTTTAGCTCCTTCACCATTGGTAATATAATTAATTAACCACAAAATTTTATGTTTTCTTTTAATCAAAAAATTCTTATATATTTCTAGAATAAGTACTTTTTCTTAGTCCATATAAGTGGATACAAGACAATTGACATTATTTTTATACTCTTATCTTACATGTACTTATATGAAATAAGAAAAAAGTATTACTCTAAAAATATGCAATAATTTCTCTTTTTAATCACTGACTGAGATAATACTCATATATATAGTAATTTACAACTGCAAAAAATGACCTTCATCAAAATCAATTTCTTAAAAGAGAGAAATTATTAAGTCGTGCATGTAAAAATACATATATACACACACACACACACACATATATATATATATATATATGATATTAATTGATGATATTAAATCGTGGTGTGTTGTTGATATATGTTGAAGGGAATTGTGGATCCCAAGGAATGAAGGATTTCATGAATGAGAGTAAGCTGATGGATCTTTTGAACAGCTCCGATTATGTCCCAACCTATGAAGACAAGGATGGTGACTGGATGCTTGTCGGTGATGTCCCGTGGGAGTAAGTTGTTCTCCTCTTCATCACCCAAAATGAATTTGACTGCATAAATAATTGGACCTTGTTACTTGACTTACTTTCACAAAAAAAAAAAGGCTGGGAAAATTTTTTTTTAAAAGAAAAAGAAGACCGAACTGGATGCATATATAGCCGTTTCACAGAAACTTTATGTCGAAAATTATACGTGTTATCTGGAATGTGATATGTTTTTATTTAACCTTTTAGCATTTTCCCATGTGTATCAGAAAAACTATCTCCAATAGATCATGATATACCAATTTGTATTAATTATTATTTTGGTTAACTACTGGTGCACCGTGTATTTTGAGAATTCAATTTTCGGGATGACTATTAATATACATACATATAGCAGTATAGCTCTAGCAAACCATGAAAAAATTCCGAAACAATTCTAGCTTACTTATTAAAATTAGATTGAAATGAGTTACACATAATAGCTAACCTAATTATTATATAGTACAGGTTTAGTATAACATGAATATTGTCTTCATGTCAACCAGGATGTTTGTTGAATCATGCAAGCGTTTGCGTATCATGAAAGGAAAGGAGGCTATTGGACTTGGTTAGTATCTTCATTTCTCTAAATTATCATTTGGAAGGGAAAAAAAAAAAAACCCAACTTATTAGTCATGATTCCATGTATAATCCTTCTATTTAGTCATATATATATATATATATATAGACACACACACACACACACACACACACACACACCATTGTTTAATATATTTTTTCATAAAGAATTCTACTGATCTTATTTAGAAGCACATTCTAAAAAATAAATTAAACTTGTTTGAGTTTCAGCACCAAGAGCCATGGAGAAATGCAAGAACAGGAGCTAGAATAGTCCTTACCTGTCCATAACCTGCTCTGTCCTTTGTAAATGTGGGAGCCCAGTTGGCTTAGTAACTAAAGCCATAAGCTACAGCAGACACAGATGGAAAGAGCAGGGTGTTAAAATTATTGTTATTTAGTTTGTGCATGATTATGGTTTGTTATGTAATATTTCAAACAAGTTAAGCAGTGAGATGTCTACGTATATATTATGAACAGAAACGATAGTGACTCTAAATTATGCTGCAAGACTTGGCTTTCTTATATCTTTGAGTGCTTGCTTAATAATAATAAGTTCAATAGTGTGCTTGTCTGTTGTAGCTATATATTTTTCGTTTTCTATGTTTTTCAAATTGTCTTTTAATTTTCTTTCCTTGTATTAATCAATTTTTTTAATTTTCGTAATAATAAAAATGTATTTGCATGGACGCTAGTTTTTGTTTTAGGTCAAAAACCGAGTGGCTAGTACAGGAAATGTTCCCTGAACATGGTGGATGGGGGAACAAGATCATGTGCATGTTCATGGAGCATTTATGCATGCCCATTGATATAGGTTCTTCAATATATATAAAAGTCAAACTTTTATGGAATGAGGGGGAAATATTAGTACGCAAAGATAAACTTTTTTCAAGATGTATGTGTGAAGTGTGAATGGAGCTAGCTATTAGTATTCACCATTCAAAAGCATTTATAAGCGTAAATGGTCCCTCATTTTGGTGGCATTTATCGATGAAATTTGGTGACAGCTAGTGTTGGGAGTTGAGAAATTCGGATTATGATAGTATTTGATTATGTCATGATCATTTCATTTCTCTTAATCATAAAAACAAAGTAACAACCTAAATATTTTATGTAACCACAGTAAGAAAAAAAGCGATTGGTTAGAAAATATTATAGATTAGCTACATTTATTAATACGTAAATATTATGTTCCCATAAGAAACATTCTCCATTACGTGATTAAATGTTGAAGTTTGATATAGCAATTTGGACTTTTCAACCAAAAGGATTTACATAAAACTTTTAAATTAAAATTGATATAGAGCAAAAGTAAGAAAATTATTCTGATTATAATAAATACTTAAATAAATCAATCTAACAATATTATAATATAAAAGGAGTCGATTAATAATAGATTTAATTTTAATTTATTGTTTGTACAAAAAAAATTTATATTATTATTTAATTATATATTAATATATAATTAAAAGTGTTTGATTTTTTAAATATTTATTATTATAATTAAATTTATTATAAATAATATATTAATATATAATTAAATAATAATATAAAATTTTTATATTAAAAATAAATCAAAATTATACAAATACGCGTCTGTTAAGATTGAAACCGAAAATATCAGTTTACATTCATAATGGCAGGGAGGATCATCTGTCCTTGGACATTTTCACTAATGAGTCAACGTCACTGAATAAATGACTCATTAATATGATGATGATATATTCTTTTGACAATTATACTTGCTTATAAATAACATCAGATGGTTGCATTTTTTTTTTGGGTTTTGGTATGAAAAATGTTAATAAGGATATATTATTAATTTTAAATATAGAAAAATGCAATTAAAGTTTTATTTAAATCTGTTTAAGCAGTTAAAAATTCCGGCGTTAGGTTGGGGAAGGAACTCGTTTAATTTTTATATAATTTATCAAACACAAATTATTTCCAAGTATTTCTGAAGTTGTTCTGAAAATTACTTGCAATGATTGCATGTGCCCAGTAATGCCATGTCCTCCGTGTTAGGTTGGAACCATAATTATTGCTTCTCCATTTGCAGAAGCTTGTTGATCAACTCCATTATAACTGGGCAAGCTATTTAACCAAGGAAACTTGATGAATTTGGCTATTTTTTATTTTTTATGTCGTGACTGAAAATAAAACGCAACGCAAGAAACTGCTGGCCATTATTTGGAGACTAGCCACTATCCTTTTCCAGCTGTACGAGGCCGAAGTGAATTCGCCACTGCGACTAATGCCGCTGAATTTGGCAAAATACGTACTCTCTGTTATACAGAAAGAGAGGCGTGATTTATTACGAGAATAAAAAAAATAAATCTTAAATCTTAAATATTATTTAAATTATTAAAATTAAAATATAAAATTATATCATTTTTTACATTATAATATAATTTTTAAATAAAATTTAATTTTAATTTATTACATATTATTTAATAATTAAAATTTATTTTTTTCATCCCTCGAAAAATACTCACTTGATATATTATACATTTTAAACTTTACAAAAGGGTGTGAACTTTACCCGCGGCTTTGGCAATGCCTAGGGGCTTACCTATAATAGGAGGGGAGAATGAAGGAATCACGTGTAAATTCAAAATGCCTTCACTGCTAAGAGGAAGTTGATAAATATTATGGAAAAGTATGTACCAGTCGAAACGTGCCTCTTTAAAACTCGCTGCATTGCTTTGTCAGTCAACATCAATAAACCTTGAAAAGAGTAGCAAGAACAAATTAGACAAAATATCCCTGAGAATTCTCTGGAGTTGACAAAGCAGAAATGGCCTTAGGTTAGGTTGTATCCTTCTTGACATATAAATAAACCATTTTCTACAGATTTTGGAACAACGAAGCAACCTACAGTGACTTTTCTGGGAACCATTTTGGAACAACGAAGCAACCATTTTCTATAGATTTTGTATCCTTCATTCAGTAACAGTAAACCAGTAGACAGTCTCACACTGGTCATCATGACTTTTCTGGTCCAAAACATAGTGCAACGTATGCCTGTTATTAGTGCTTCTGTTTAACAAAAGTGGGGTAGACAACATAAACCACTATGTTAGAAACCAGAGTACACTATCGTGAGATTTGGTGATCAATTTCAACTAAGCCAGAAAGGGTGCACTAGAAAGGCTACAAATATTCACGTCAAAACAATTATACAGGGCTAAGCTAGAATACACATAATTCCCAGCAAAGCTGGACGTCTTTTGGAGGAGCCTAATGACATGTACATCAGTACATGTATTGGGGGAATAAAACATCACAATAGAAAAAGCAAACAAAAGGTTAGAATATCATAATGATATTTTCTTCCACTGGAATTTATTCTCGTGGTTAGAACTTATTTACAAATTAACACCAGAGGCCAAATCATCGGATTTAGAGAAAAATTTGAGATATAAGCTTCAGGGTGACTCGTGCGTCTACTATTTCTATCCCATGGAACCTCTATCCACTTAGGCCTCAAAACCTTGCTAAAAACTACAATAATGACACATTTGCAGCATGACAGAAGCAACAGCTAATGCTCAGCTGCAAATGTGCCACAGTAAACATAAAATTATCTTCCGTAGAAGAATTTTCACAACAGAGTTTAACATACAACTTCCATGACTTCCAAGGCCAACAGAAAACTATGAGAAGAGGCACATACCAAGACTTACCATTTCTCATCAAACAAAGATGAGATCTCCTTCCATACCACATTTTCCAAGAGCAAATAGTTACCTTCTACAATAACAACTTTTTGCCAACGTAAATGGAGAATACAAAGGAATCTGTTCATGCAGTACATACTAATATAAAAATAAGTCAATACTGTAGCAAGTAGTGAGTAGTAACAACTTGAAAAATCAACTACCCTGATTTTAAAACAGATAAGGCTCATTGGAGAGAAGCAAAGAAATAAGAATACAAGTGTTTAAGAAAGAGTACAAAATATAGAGATTATTAATGGCGTTAATTTCACATAATTTCAATATTCTCAATAATATAATAAAAACAAAATTAATGGCTGCCAGGGGCTTACTCTGTAAAAGTTGTGAAACATGCATGAAAATACCATAAAGTAGACTAAAATTTAGCACATTTACTCAACAGAAAGTTCTTAGCCGTTTAGATTTTCAATATGGCAGCCTGGACTTTCTGCTAGCCTCTTGATACAGCTTATAGGTACTAATATAGGTTGGCCTTATGAATTTTTCAAGACAATGGAGTTCATAACAAATTCAAATCTTGGTACAGTTCTAATGGTGGAGACTGTTGGTTAAAACTGATCTTCTGACCTCATTAATCGTGGCCCTTTCTCTTCTTTTGAGTGTTAGTTTTAAATTATTCATCATTTACTGTTGACTGGTATAAATCCTGTTATGTGTCCTTAGATTTCTAAACTTCTGACAATCGATTCACATCTTAGTGTTAAGATATCATCTTCCACCAGGTCCCCAACATGCAGCACTGTATGTTGCATAAACTGATCCCTGAAAAATTTGATTCACCAAAATGCAATATGAACAAAGCAGATAAGAACTCCATCAACGTAAATGAACAGACGCTTACAGTTCTCCCTCGGCATCCCAGCTTTATTACAAAATTGGCCCATAAAGATAATCCACATGACTTGAGAGAGAAAAAGGTCACGAGTCACGACCAAATAGACCAATTCTGAAGTTTCTAAACCAAGCAGAAAATATGATTAAGTCTTAAAAAATTAATAAGCCATACCTTGAGTCATGTAAGTAGTCATGAGGGATTGAATGTCCACAGAGCTGATATACCAGTTGAAAGATCAACACTTTCTCTATGAACACAGCATCTGAAATTGGTGAGTAATAAAAAGTGGTATCTCACCTCCCCTTCTGGCATGCACTTTCTTCAGATTCTATTATGCAAAAACATCACTCAGAACTATAATTCCCCATGCAATCGACGATAAATAAGGAATCTAGCCATGGGTAAATATACAGTATAGCCATGTACTTCACTTTCTAAAGAGAAAATTAGCAATCTAATCTCCCTAAATTCTGAAGGTAGCATTGATTCAATTTCTAGGTAAAGAAATCAACGAGTATCATGGCATGTTCATATCCCAGTCATTTGCATGCTCTGTTGCATCGATAATGACATGATATAACCCAGATTTTTCTATTTATTACTGCATTTTAAAGTACATTCGATTTGATTGTTTCTTCCAACTTATCAACACTAGATCAATACTAAAGATCATGAAATGAACTAGCAATGACATTTCACATGGATAACAAAAATGGTGAGCACCAGAAGGAAGACAACCACCACTGTGTCTAGCTCAAAACGAGAAAGATGAAAACCATCCATTGGAATAAACAGCCTAAATAATTCAAGTCACAGCTTTTTCTCCTCTGGTAACAATGAATATTATTTGTTTTCCAGAGCAAAGATAAACTGTGAAAACTAAGTGTACTGCTTACCTCAAACCCATTCCATTAGCTACACAAAATAATGAACACAAATTACAATGCTATTTTCACCTTTGTCATCGAAGTTTTTTCCAGATGAATACTGTCAGCTAAACAAGCTTTTAATAGCTATGGTTTTTTATGTTCATGAAATATCAAAGAATTTGGAAAATTCAGACTATTGCCATGTCCAAACTATCACTGAACTTTTATATGAAAAATTTAACAGTTCAAAAGTTCAATTCGTCAAATTGCATTTTTTTTAGAAGTGTAATTAAACAATTCAGAGTTTGAGAACTTGCGATAAAAGCCGATTGGATTACCACTACAGAGAACGAAACCTGCCGAAGCACATTCCGATTCGGATAACCTCTTGACGTCGTTGAAGAGATGGTTACTTCCATTGAGTCGAATTGAACCACCTTCAACCATGGAGAGGATGCTCACGTTGGGTTTTGCCAGAGCAAGAACCGAAATCACAAGGTAAAAACTAAAAACTTGATGCTAATAGTGGATGATAAATGTTGAATATAATATCGTTGCACAAGAGGAACATCAAGTCGTTGTAGTATAGTGGTGAGTATTCCCGCCTGTCACGCGGGTGACCCGGGTTCGATCCCCGGCAACGGCGAATCATATATTTTATCTGCTCCTATTTTTTGTTAAGTTTTTGTTTGAGCAAAGCCTTACTCCGAGTTTTATGGATATTCAGTTTTTCTTTAATGTAAGCTCCTAATTCCTGGTTTTTCCCAAAACAAGGCCCAAGAATGAGCTAATTCCAAAAACCAAAAAGTGAAACTGGGAACGGAAGAATGGTGTCTTTGTCAATTATTTGACAACTGGACCAAAGAGTCTTGAACTACAACGAACCAAGTTTTGAGTTCAAGCCTTTGAATTCAAAACATCCAAGTTCTAATTATATCATTTTATATATAAAATTATAAATTGTTATGACTTATTACTCAAATAAAAATAAATAAATAAATAAATTGCCTGCAAGCAAAACTCCACACAGGCCCTGATTTATGAAGTAGGGCCGGTAGGTATATTAGCACTTGGTAGGCCATCGACCCATAGGCCCATACCAACAACTTGGAGAGGAAGAACTTCATATAAAAATGTATGTAAAAATTTTATTAAAAAATTGAGGCAATATCCAAAGTAGAGACAACTATAATGTCATACATGAACATCTGCTTGTGATAATAAGACAGACTGTTCTAGGGCATCAATTGAAGAGCCTAACTAGAAAAATTATTGGTACCTAAGGGGATAAAACCTGTGAGTTTAAATGACAACATACAATATATTGCACATGTATACATTAGAATCAGTCTCAGATCAGTCCACAAGCACATTACAAAGCCGTCTCTCTATCCTCCGCTTTTTTATACCATCAGGCGACTGCCAAAAAAAGAAATAAAATTATATGTTAAATTTCAAATTCAAAACAAAATCTTGTTCATGTCCATTGTCCAACAATGCAATGCATAGCACGAGTTAAGAATCTATGCAAAGTTCCAAGTCCATTTTTCCTTGTGTTCAAAAGCCGGTTCACTTAAACATAGGATCCTTTGATATTGATGCTCACTGAAAGTTACTTCATAAAGTTATCCATTAAGATGCGACATAACCAATAGTCCACGGTGCGGCATCTCATTCTGTATGCATGAGATGGAGACAGCTTCCTACTACTATGCTTTCAACTTGTCCACTCAAGCGAACAAAAAAGGTACAATAAACATGATGTAATATTATTTTAGCTTTCTTTACCTCGCCACTGAGTAAATGAGGAACCCGAACCCTTTTGGAGCCATCAGGTAGACGTTTACAAGGTGAAAGGTTTTCCATAGTAAAAGCACTGCAGACCTGCAAACAAGGGTAACCATATGCTTTATTCATGAACTACTGGAATTTTGTTCACGGTATCTGGTTCTTCAGATACAAATCGATTCATGAAGCTCACATGTCAGAGCACATGGAATTGTGAGACTATGGAAGAAAGAATCTGAAGCAACTGCTTTGTTACCTGACTTTGGATAGCCCCAGTTAACATATCCTGACAACCTGATGCATGCACATTTTCTAAACTGGGGCACTGAAGCAACAGCCTCTCTGAACAAATTAATTTAATGAAAGGAATCAATCTTACTATTTTTAAGATAATACTGAAAAGTTGCTGAAGAACAGGGACATGAAATGGCTACCTGGATGCAAATTTCTACAAGAATTTAGATTCAGATCATTGAGTTGTGGGCAGTTTAAATATAGGGCCTGCATATTAATTGAAAACAAGAAATTCCAAAAATTAGAAGCCTGAATAAGAATATGCAATAAACGACTTCAGTCTAACGAAACTCACATCCAAGCCAGAGCAACCCCATAAACTGAGTTTCTTTAAATGGCTATGTTTGATGATTAGCTTTTGGTTCATAAGATGCAGATTAGCGCCGGATGTTTTCTGTAACTTTGAGTTATTTTCGTCAGCAGTTGGATTTTGGGAATTAGGGTCACATATTGTCATGCCACAGTCCATAAGTTCAAGAAGCGGCAACTGAGCTGTAGCAAATTGAATGCCACCTGAAACATGTAACAGCAGATTAGTAGGCAGAAACTTGAGCAAATATGTAAGTTTGTGAAGTAATTGAATATGTAAACGGGCGATTACTTGAAGTCACATTAGGGCAAAGAGCAAGAAGGAGTCTTGACAGTGTTTCAGGGAACACATTGCAAATCATTCCAATGCCACTGTCACTGATGCCAGATCTGTGATAAAGGTTAACTGTTAAACATAATTTCTAGAAAAGATAAATAAAGGAAATCAAGAAAAAAATATATATACTTAAAAGTTAAAACATACATTGAATTATCCTTTATATTTTTGTAAGCATTGAATTGCTACAGAATTTGTTGTCACCAAGGTGAATGCATCTTCAAAATTCGTATAGAACATTAAAATGATATTCGAATTGGGACAAAAACATACCCACTGAGATCAAGCAGCTCCAGATTAGGATAGCTTGAGGCAATTGCAGCAACAGATGCATCAGTAATTTCAGATCCAAGAACAAGAGAAAGCATTCGCAGCCCCCTGCTTAATGGTGTATTTAAACAAAAGTTTTGTATCAATTACTAACTCATTATTAAAAAAGAAAAAACGCATACATAAGAATGACAAAAGGCATCCCCGTGATATAACCCGTTGATCAATTATAGATTTAGGATTTCAAAATGCATATTAAAGCTGGGAACAGAATTATAAGTTGATCCCCAAGCCTTCATTGCCTAATTTGTGGGAAACAAGTGAAAGAAATTTTTTTCAGTTTCAGTTCATCTCTTATGCACCACGTTTGGCTCGCCAAACAAAATTGGACAGGATAGGATAAGCTATCTTATTCGGCCTTATATAATGTTTAGCGTCCTGTATCCTATCCTATCCGATGCACCAAACAAAGTAAGTTATTTTCCATGTAATAGTTGATACTGGATAATTTTTAGTCAGATGACTAAATAAGCTATATCCGATTTGGGATGAAATGAGTTTGAGATAACGGACAATGGCTTCAGCAGTGTTAAGAAAGGTTTGTCTTCGATTAACAAAAAAAATTTGGTTACCATTGCCTTGTTATAAAGTTAAGAAATCTTTTTTCTTCAAATATTTCAAAACACATGTAATGTCCTACTAATTGAAAAAGAACAGACAGAAGATGAAGTTATTTAAAAAGTTCAAAGCATTGCAGATTACAAACTTTTATTTCAAGGGAAGGAACCTCATCATGAATGGATACTGTCATAACGATTGGAAAACAGAGGTCAAGATGCCAATATTTTGACAAACCTCAACTGAGCAGCAGTAAGAGCCAGCACAGCAGCATGAGAAAGCCGCATTGAAGCTATATGTATCTTTTGCAATCTTGAGCAACTTCTTCCCAAACCTTCGATCAAAGTTGTGAGATCGGTTCCATCATTTTCTTGGTGAGAAAACTCCAAGGAAATCTCTCTCAACTGGGGACAGTTAAATACCTACCATTTCAAAGTGTGTATTAGTTAGAGCACTCTGAATGCAAGCTTGAGGGGATTATCGATTTAAAAATTGATTACACCATACAAGATTAATGGTCAATTTTATGTCCCCATAAAAATGGAAATGAGAAATTCACATGAATTTTATATGAAAAATTGTATGAAAACATATCCTTGAATTTTTCGGGCAGAGTTTCAAGGAGATACCAAACAGACCCTTGGAAAAAGAAGAGGTAATCACCATCTTAGAAAGAGAGTGCAGATCTGATAGCCAAAGTGTAGAAAGACTAGACGAACAGAGAACAAAACCCCGCATATTAGAACAACCTTCCATCTTGAGGCTTTTGAGGCTTTTTTTGTCAGCAACAAATCGGCTTAATTCTTCCCTGCATTTTCAAAGTTGAATAATAGATAAAGTTAATCAGAAAAAAGCACTAGTTAAATCTTGCAATGCAAATGCTAATGCTAGAAACTGCTGCATAAGACGGGCTAGAGCAACTAGAATGATGAAAGCTTAAGTGATTGAACAAATATCAGAAAACAAAGAAGACTTTTACCTACGAACAGAAAACTCAATCTTAATTTTTATCAAGATAGAGAATAAAAGTTAACTTTTGAAATATAAAGCTATGATGGCGCAAAACAAAAGACCCCTGCTGGTAAAATCAGAGAGTTACTATATGTAGCATGGCAACGTAGGAAGCAAGAATAGGACAAGAGACATGGATACCATACGAAAAGGATATGGGGATATGACAAATTCTCTAAATTATAGAACACGGTACGATTGAGATATAAAATATAAAATTAATATAAGATTAATATATAAAAAAAGAACACAAATCCTAACGCAAGCCCATGAAATTAAAATATAAGCATTAAGTATCCTATGATATAAGAGAAATATCTAACACGAATACATGTCCGACACGAGTAACACAACCATTTTAAAGTGTTTGTGGTTCCTTGATGGCATATTTCATCGCACATAATATGTGGCAGAGTAAATGATAACCCATATTTGCCCCGGAGAACAATGTTCAACGCAGAACAACGACACTTTAAGTACAAATATTAACACGTTAGAAATCTGCAAGCAAACAATAAATCATTTTGTCACTGTAGGTTCAACTCAAGAATTTCCAGGTATGACGCACTGAATGAAGACGGCATTACGTTCACATTTTATAAAATTATGCCTTACGCGAATTGCATACTCAGGCGCTCAAGATTGAAGAAATGAAAAACTCGTTTCCCAAAGATACGGAAAAAAAGAAAAAGAATGGTGCAAAAATAAAAGATAAGAACACGAACAGTACCCATTGATCCGATTGACTGCAGTATCAGATGTCGAGATCTCCATTAATTCCAGATTGGGGCATGAGAATGCAATGCAGGCCAGCATCGTTGAATCCACATCACTGCAGCATCAAGGAAAACGGGTTACATTTATGAAAGAAAAATAGCTATAAGCTTAAAAATGACCCAAAAAAGTTTTTATTAATTAAAAAAAGAAGAAGCCAGTGTTGCTTAATAAACTGGCAATGGGATCACAATCTCAACTTCAATATCAAATTTTTTCTCCGTTTACAAGAACCGGGTTCGTTTTCAACGTTTGTAAGCATGAAAACAATTTTTGTATAAATCGTCATTTGAATTGTAGCAATGTTCTTCGTATTTGACCGTGTTTTCTTTTTACATAGGTCAAGCAGCATGCTACTGTTCTGCATCGATCTTCATGTATCAACCCGCATTTTACAATTTACACAAACTTTGCATCTTCGTGCAATATTTGACCACTAATTTGCGGGTACAGCTTCGGGGTTTCAGATTACGTTGTTTAATCTCATTCGTTCAATTAAACTATAACCGGATCGGCAATATAGAACTGCAGAGAGCCCAATGAATCGAACAAAACCCACACCTTTCCATTCTAAGATAAAGCCTCACAATCCCCGGGCACTTCTGCAACATGGATGCAACAAACCCGACCTGAACACTGGCCGGAACCCTAAGCTTCAGCTCCTTCGCCGCCCTCCACAGCCTCCTTGCCGTATCCCTCCACCCCTTACACACCTTAGCCGCCAACAACAGCCCCGCCGGGGGCAGCCTCCTTAGCACTTCCCACAGAAGGCTCGCCGGCAACCCATACGAATCCAGATCCGGATCTGGCTCGGGTAATGGATCTCCATCCTCTCTACCGTCCGGCTCCGACGGATCAAACCCGCCGGTATGGTCATCGACGTCGTCGAAAGACAGCGCCCGGCGGAGGTGGGGGTAAGGCTGACTAGAGGGCGGGCGACGGACTGTGGACACGGATGAGGGGGCGGAAATGGCAGAAAAGGTGGATAGAGATGAATGGGTGGGGGTGGCGGCAGAGACGGAGGCGGAGGAGGGGGTTTTGACGCTGCAGTTGTGACCCTTCTTGGGGAGGCCACAGCGGCCACAGTTGTAACCGCCGCGCTTCTTGCCGCGCTTTAAGTCGGAGGCCACGGTGGAAGCGCCACCGGGAGCGGAGGCGCCGGCGGCGGAGAGATGGGGTCTTTGGTGGCAGTGTTGCATAATGTGAGTGTGTTTGGTGGAGAAGAGAATGGAGGCAGAGAGTCAAAATATAGACCCAGCGCGGGAGAGTTCGCGCCCTTTCTATTGGTTCGCTCTGTTTTTAACCTTTTCTTTATTTGTTTTAAATAATTTCTTTTGTTTTGGTAAAAAGTTTCTTTTAAATAATTTCGGTGCCGGTTTTATGTGTCCGCGTCCCTCGGACAAGAATGGGAATCACATTGAGATTGTGTAATTATAACGTAATCATTTTTAATTAGAAATAATTTACTCCTCTCTATTTCTTGCGCAAATTATATATGACCAAGTCCATTCCAAATTAAAATGTGATTAATATTCTCATTTGAGATAAATTCTTTTTCTAATAAGTAAATGCCCTTTCACTTTATAATTAAAAACTTCCTCTTCTGTTTTTTTGGATAAAATCATAAAATATAAGCATTCATTTCTTACCAAATAAAGATTTTCTTTTTTCCAAATACAGTGTGGCAGTGTGCAGTGCACATAATTACTATATGGTGCTTTTTTTTTTTTAAGTGTGATTGTGTAATTGCCAATTTACTATAGGCAGTGTGCAGTGTACATTCATTTCTCACCGAGGCAATTTAAATGTTGAAATGAATAATCATAATGAAAGGTTATTTGATTCTCACTATATTATAAATAAATATTATTATAGGGTTTTTTTTTAATTTGGCTGAAAACTCCACTACTTTTGGTATAATCGATTTAACCGAGTTATTAAAAATAATAATTAATAAATATTTTATAAATTATCTTAAATATTAATATTTAAAAAAATATTAGAATATTATGACGATTATTTTTTAAAGATTTAATTTTAATTTATAGTTAATATAAAAAAATTTACATTATCATTTAATCATATATTATGAAGTGTTTAACTTTTAATATAGTTATTTTTTGAATCAAATTTTTTTAATGATTTACAATCCATAATTAGATAATAGTATAAAATTTTTTACACTGATAATAGATCAAAATTAATTTTTTTAAAATATTATTATCTTATATGTAATCAAATATTTATTTATTATTAATTCTTATGATAAATATTTAAAACCCATTAAACACAACATACAATTAATAAATATTTAATAACTCATAAAAATATTTGATATGAACGTACTAGATTGAATGGCCTTTCTCTAAATAATTTTATTCTCTAACTTTTAATAATTTTTTTTTAAAATGAATTAATGATACAATATTTTTTTTATTTTCATTTATACAAATTATTACAATTAAATACGAGCCAATTAATTAAAATCAAATATACTAATTATTATAATTTCTATCAATATCTATTTTTTAAAAAATAATCTTATTCTCAGAGTTGACTTAAATCAATGCTATAATATTTGGACAGTTAGAATATGCCTCTAAAAAACAACATTAATGCTATCTAATGAGTACAATTTGGAAAGGAATTAAATGTCCTATGCCTACCACCTCTTGATATTATGCGGTCATGACATGACTTTTTCATATTCAATTTACACAGCACAAGACATAGGCAAAGCCTTCTCATAACACGCACAACAAATCCACGGCAAAGCATAATAGCTTATTTCCACGGGCCTTTTGGTGAGGCCCCGTTTGTTTTTCCATGGCAGTCCAAGTTGGGGTTGCGAAGTATTCAGTGAGATGCACTACCCCCTTGCGGTACTCCTTAATTGCTTTCCTCTGCGAATAGCTTCACTATGCATTCCATCACCGTCGGAGATGCTAGACTGAATCGCATAGTTGCCTTCGAGAGTATCATTCTTTCCCTCCTCCGATTCCTCATTCTTCTCAACTCTATCTGCTCCTTTCTGGTCCATCTAGCGTGCTTCCTCCCCCAATCCTACTTGAGTCTTCAACCCTCCTAAGAAAGATACAAGACTTGCTACGGCGTGCGGAACAAAGTGTCGTGCATCCCTATTTCTGAAAATAGCTGGAATATTACAGCAAGCAATTAAAAGAAACAAATCCTTGACATCAATTTCATCGCTTTCCTCTAGCTTACTCGTCTCAGTGTAAGACTATGCACTGTGGCTCCTGTCTGGAGGTTCTGCTGGTGGTGGAGGAGTTGTCGACAATGGCAACAATGGTTGCAGATTAGAGATTTTGATCTGAACTGGTGCCTTCGATTTGGGTTTGTCGTTTTGTTTCTTGAAGCAGTTGTGATAAAATTTCTTGAAATATCTGCCCTTCTCCTTGTACATCCCCACTGCTGCGAAGCAGAACCTTCTTAAAAGCCACGATGGGTAAGCCTTCAACGACTACAATTTGCTTTGCCTGATGCACGAAATCCCATGTTGCCTGTGAATCGCATAATGAGATCGCCAAAAAATTCTCAACACTAACCGCTCTTGATGGATCTTGAACTGGCTGACTGGGGGTATCTTGACCGCTGATAATTTGTCTGAATTCCTAACCTTCGATTCACACATCAATCCTATGTTCGTGGATGATTTCGCAAAAGCTTCCAATTCTACTGGCAAGATTGTAGACTCTTAGCGTCCTTCAACAATTTCTTCGATTTGTTTTGAATTCCTTTGAGAAAAAGAGCTTCCAATGACCTTTGAGTTTTCAGGCTTCTGTCCAATAATGGATTCTTGATCTGCAACCCGAGCACCTTTTCTTGCAGAATTATCAAGGGGTTCCAAATCTTGCATCTCCATTATAGAAACATCTCCCTCCTGATTAGGCGAAAATTCTCCTTCTCCTTGATTGGTTTCGGCTATTCGAAGAACACCAAAAGTAGATTTTTCTTGATTCCTCGGTCGGTCCTGTAATCTCCTGCATATCTTCCACAATATTTTTTAATATTTTTTTAATCTTGGCAATCGAAATTCATAGAGTTCACTAATTTTTCTATTCAGAACTAGTTATGTCTCGTCTTCTATTAATAAATTTTAAAAAAATAAAAATATTAATTAATATGATCACGTTAAAAGAAATGACTTCACTTTAAGAAATTCTATTCTCTAATTTTAACATTTTTTTTAAAATAAACTAATAATTTAATATATTTTTTAATCTTATTTATATAAATAGTTACAACTAAGTATCACCCAACTAATGAATACTAAATGTATTAATTATTATAATTCCTATCAATATTAATATACAAGAAAGAATTATAATCTTCAATACTATTATAAAAGAAATTCCTATTTTAGTGTCAAATTTTTACTTTTCAAAAAGAATGATGCTAGTAGGCCAGAATATATTGCTCGAATTGCAGTTTACCAAATGAAGTGGCAACGAAATTTAAATCTTAATTATTGCCATTATTATTATTATGTGTAATTAATTTTTTTAAATAAATTAGAAAATCAAAGAAGAGATGCATTATCCATCAACGACACAGCGACAGCATCAGTAAATTCTCGAGCAAAACGCAACACCATCACCTGCTGATAAAGGCTAAAGCTAACAAGCAAAAAACGAAAGTAAATTCTCGAGCAGAATCCAAAGGCAGCACTAGCAATTAAAGGTAAAGACACAGTTCTCAAATTATTGTTTCATCTTTGAATATTGGAATTACAGGGATAACCGTATCTATTGCATCGTCTCTGGCCTTCACTTTCTCACCAGCAACAATCTCTTTTTCCACACAGATGACAACTTTGGAAGAAGAGCTAAGCAATTGTTCTTGTATCTATTTTTTTTCTCAATTTATAAAAATTCGTAAGGGGAGTTTCTGGATTTTAAATAAACAAATGTTGTACTTTAGACTTTTTTTGTTTTTCCCTCATAGGTTTGGTTGAATTCCTGGACAATAGACTTTTAAAGCATTAGAGGTATCCCATTAGAAAGGACATCCAACACCCACAACAATGGCATATATGCAGAGTTCTTACGAAGCAGAAGACTTAAATTTAGGACGAAATGGGAAAATCAAAAGAAGAAGGAAGAAAAAAAAAAGGATGAGAGAGAAACACGGGATAAGAGGCAAATTTCACCTCACCTGCCTCATAATTCCGACATCAATAAGTCCGTTAATTTTTCGGGCTAAATAGTATTATTTAAAAAAAAACTATTAATAATTAATTTAACATAAATAAAAAATAAAAAAATTATAAATATAAATATTTTGTTGTTATATTTTATAATTATAATTATTTTTAAATATAAAAAATTATCTTTTACTTTTGTACAAATACTATTATAACAAATTTTATATATATACATATATATATATATATATATATATATTATTTTACTAATTTTAATTATAATAAAATTACATTTAATTAATTTATAAAATAATTATGTCAGTAAAATTTAAAAAAATATGAATTAAAAGATATGACATTATTTTTTAAGACGTTAGCATATAATTAAAATTATTTAAATAAAAATAATTTGATAAAAAAATAAAATTAATTTAAAATTAATTATAATAATATATGTCAAAATACAAAAATGATTTTTTATAATTAAAAAATAATTATAATTATAAAAAAAATATTATTATCGAAATAAAAAAATAAAACTTGTTAACATTTATCAATAACCAATGTTAAAAAAATGAGAAGATATTCACAATTCCCTAAATAAATGTAGATAAAAAGGCTGCATACGTTATGCACTATACGAATCAAGCTGGACCAAGTCCACTGATCCACTCCACATCCCGCCTGAGAAGAGTCACTATGTTATAATCGGTGACTGCTTCGCACTTACAAATATTAAATAGGAGCTGCACCTTACAAGTACATAATTTTTATTCAGCTGCTGTTACTTACTTAGAATAATCCAATTAATGACTTGATTGCGGAGTCTTGCATCTTTCGTGCCGATTTATTCGTTCTCACAAGTCACGACTTTGGACGCCGATATAATGGGTTGTTTAGATAAGTTTGTGAAAAATATACTTTTTTAAATATATCTTTTTTAGCAAAATTTTTTAAAAAAATTATATTTAAATATAATATTTGAGAAGTTATTTTAATTATAATTTTTTTAAATATCCTTAGATTAAAGAAAATATAAGTATTTTATTTATATGAAAATTATTAAAAAATATATTTAAATATAAGATATAATGAATTATGATAATCTAGTTATATACGTAAATACTTAATAATATATTATTAATATTTTTTTTATTTTTTTTAAGTGATATAATTATTAAGGTCAGACTTCGATTTGAGATATTAAAATGTAATAGTTAAAACTTGTATAGTTTATATTGTAAATTACACAATTAGAGATGCTTATGCAGAGAGTTTGCAATGCAGAAAAAAAAATGACATGATATGTGATTTTTAATAAAGGTGAATGATATTTTTAAAAAAATTATATTAAAAATTAATTATCCTTCTTGTTTTTAGAGGTTAGGAATTATTATTTTCTGAAAAAATAAATAAGTTTTTTTTATCTTCTTTTGTTTTTAAAATTATATACAAACACACTTAAAAATATATACAAATACTTTTCTAATTATTTTTTTTTCAAATAGGCAAATGCACTCCAATTGTATCCAAAGGCACTCCACATATTATTTCCCAAACCAAGGGAAAAGGAGAGATTAGGACTTCTTAGCTATGCTTATGAAGACGACATGAAAGAATTGTGTCCAAGCGTCTTAGATTGGGACAATTTTTATTTTTTTTTGGTCTTTGATGGATTGGGACAATTATAATAATATACTTAAGCCCGCCATTCTAGAAATTCTAATCATAATATATCCCTAAATATTTAATAATATTCGTGTTTCATATTTCTGGTTTTTTTTAATTGAAATAAAGGTTACCGGTTGAGTTTTGACTCAATTAGGTAAATATCCTTTTCCACAAGAAATCAAAGACGTGCCGCTGAAGTATTTTTGAAAGAAGAAAAAGAAAAATATAGAAAGCTCATCTCAACATTACAATGAAATATGATATTTTTTTTAAAAAAAAAAAGCGATTACACCTCACCGAACTGATCCAAGGGGGCACATCTCAACATAGAGTCGCATGCATGTGCCGATCTCCAGTAGGTACAAAGTGGGGCGTTTCTCGTCCAAAACCAAAACTAAAGGAGTCAAAGTTGGGGAGGCAAACGCAGAGGCCTCTTCTTGTCAATTAAAAAATCTCTTGCTGATATAGCTGCGGAATCTCAATAATCACACGTTAAGGTAAAAGTAAAAAATATTTACTTTAAATTAAATGAAATTTTGTCATTATAATTATATTTAAAAAATAATATAAATGTTAAAATAAATGTAATAAAAAATAAATAAAAAATCGCTTAAACTTCTAAAAATCTGTTTATATAATGTAAAAGCTCACCCAAATACTTCCACAACCTATATGGGACTGATTAGGTTGTTGAACTCTTCACGCATCATTTCTTGCTAATGAACTGGATCCCATTCCTATGTGCTCTCATTAGTACTATTGCACTCACCATTTCCTAATAATCTTACTAATTTAGCACATTTACTCAATAAAATCATAAAGATTGTTTGGCATATTATTCCATATAAACAATCTAAGATGTTTAATCTGTGAAAGTCCACAACTTATTATGAATGATTATTTATTGCCGACAATGTTTGGAAAATGACTGCTTTCAAATGGCAATTAAGAATTAAACTTTTAAAGCTTGTTCGGTATGATGAAAAAAATAAAATAAAAATAAAAATAAGATATTTCTATTCTCTTATTTGATAAAAAAAAATTGAAAGTACTTAATATTTAAGTAATATCATTCTTTTTATTGTTTGAATGCTCATTTTATTTTTATTTTCTCTCACACTCTTATTTCTATTTCATTTTCTTTTTGTTCGTAATACAAAATGTGCAATCATATGATAGGATTACCAGTAATGATTGGTACACTAAAATAGGCATTTTTCTCAATAAATTTGTGCAATTATGTTGCATATAAGGATAAAATTGTCAATTAACTCTCTTTAAAAGTGTCAAAATAAGCCGAGTCTAATGAGTTGAATAGCCTGACAAAATTGAATGGTTGGGTTGAGCAATATATATTTTTTTGTAATTTTGACTCGATTCGGCTTGAAAATAATTTTTTTTTAATTTTTTATCATAAAAAATATTTTTAAAGTATCGACTATATTTTAATTTAATGATTTAAGTAATAGTATAACTAATTATATATATAAATATATCATGCTTACTTTATAATTTTATTAATTACTAATTGTTATGTTATGATTTTATATTAATTACTAATTATAAGTGTTTATATTGTATAATAATAAAATTATATACCTTTAAAAAATAAAAAAAATTGATTAAATAGTATATATAAACAATTTATAGAATTAATTAATTTTAATTACTTTTATAAATAATGCATAAAAAACAATATACTTCATCTAAAAAACATTAATAACAAAGTTCAAATCAAATGAATAAGCTCGATTAGTTTACAACTCACATATGATTGAGTTGAATTTAATTAAATAAACGTTAATTTAATCCAATTCAAAAATTCAATGACCCAAATGGGTCGGGCTAACTCGAATTGACAGTTCTAATTATCTTTGTTAATACTTTTGAATTACATCAAGAATTTAAGATAGTGTTTCAATGTTAGTTTTCTTTAAATTTAAAAATCTTTTACAAGTATTTGTTCGGTATAAATATAAAAATAAGAGTCAAATTTTTATAAATATGATTTATAAATAATTTTATTCGTAAATATCATTCATAAAAATTTAATCCTACCAAACATATGATACGGAGTATTTTATATCGGGGGACGTGGCACAGCTCATGCCCGGATTTTTAATAAAAATGTCCTTTGTGAATCGCATTTTTCTCCTAGCATATTTGAGATAAAAAAGTAACGAAACTTTGGTTTGATGCTTTTTTAAACTATATTTTAAGGTCCGATGACACTGACACACGCTTAAATCATCCTCTTACGACATCATGAACCATGATCAAGCAGATTATATAAAAAATTCGGATCCATTTTTGGAAGATTGTAACATTATATTAATAATTAAGTACAGGTGCAACGATATTTCAGCAGACTACAGTATATGTGATGGAAGATTAACAAAGTCAAATTAACCATAACTACTCCCTAATTACCCGTGTTGATCATCAACTTGATTTGATTTCTAAGTGTTGTAATCGAATTAAATTTTACAGATTTAATTTTGAATAAAATTAATTTTATAAATTTAATTTTAATTTAAAATAAATTTAAGTAAATTAATTTATATTTAAAATTTTTTATTTAAAAAATAAATATTATTTAAATAGTATTAATAAAATTATTTTTAGATATATAATCATTAAAAATATATTACTTTTAAATAAAAATAATTATATAATATTAAATTATAAAAATATTTTTGTTAATACATACCTAACTAATTTTTTTATTATAAAAATAATAAAATATTACTTCTCTGATTAAATATCAAAATGGCATTTAAAATTCAAAACCAATTCTTTTTGAAATTTTTTCAAAACATAATAACACTAATTTCAAGATACTTTTTCTATCTCAAATGGACTTTTATGCGTCACCAAGGCTGTCCTCAAACACACGATAAGAAGTCCAGCAATTTGTCATGCTACTCCCTCTATGTCTGTCCTCTACCAATATGGAAGGAAAATAATATAATCAAGGAAGATATCATTTTTGGGCATATGTATATATATATATATATATATATATATATATAAAATTCATGTATATATTAACATCTTATATTCTTTTATTTTAATAAAAATATATTTTTATCATGTATTAAAAAATTATTTTTTTATCTTTTATACCCAATTTAAATAATTATATTTATTTTAATAATTATATACTTTATAATTAATTTTATAAATAAATAAATAAATATTTATCTCTTTTAATAATTATCAACTTCGTATTTTTTTATAATAAATATTAATTTTAAAAATTAATTATAAGATTAATAATTATTAAAATAAATATAATCATTTAAGTTAATAAAAAAAATAAAAAAATATTTTTATTAAAATAAAATAGTGTAAAATATTAACTTATATAGATGAATGTAGATTAACATTTTCATATATATATATATATACCTTCACATTCACTGTACCGTGCATGTGACATGTGACATAAAATAAATTAAAAACTTATCATAATAACACGTTGTAACCAAAAAAAAAAAGTAACATAAAAATAAGAAATTTAATTTAAAATTTTACATAAATTATTATTCTAGTCTTGATATATCTCAAAACAAAGGTTACAATGTCGAAAAAAAATGGACTGTATGAATTGAAATACATGTTTAATAACAGAGAATATCTCAAGATTTTAAAGATGAGAGTGAGAGAAGTATGCGTATTGAAAATAACACTATATTAGGAAAAATATTAAAATAGTTTTAAAATACTATACTAATAGATGATTAAGATTTAGATTAAATTTTATTATTTAATATTTTATATTTAATCTAATTACTTGAATAATTATGTTATTAAAGTTACAATTTAAATAGATTAAATGTAATACTGTTTTTAAATACATAAGAAATTTTCCTGTATCAGACACCGAAAGCACAAGGTCAAAGTTTATGGTTGAATAGTTATCTATTAGATGAACATGAATTTTAAAATGTGACACGTGAAGTATGTGGAGAGTAAACATTTCGTCCTCGTAAACTCACAAGGTAAACTATAGAAAATGGCCGTACCCAATTTTGTATAAGATACCTATTATATAAACACATTTTCCTGCGCACCATCCTTTCCCCAGTCCAGTTGGCCATTTCTCTCACAAAATTGAAGCTAGCTTCAAGCTTGCTTGGCCCCAACATCTTCATTCTTCACTCCAATGGCGGCTTCAATCTCAAACATGCTCATTCCCTTGTCCAAAACCCACCACGACGCAAGCTTCCCAGCAGCTCATACTACCAAGTTCCCAGCACCGCCAGTATCTCTCACCCTGAACTCTCTTTCCGCAAGGAAACCCACCATATGCAAGGCGTTGTCCGAAGCCAACTCATCCCTGTCCTCCATCATCACCGAGCTCGACAGAGAACGAGTTCGAGCAGATGAAGAAGAAGAAGCGGTAATGCATCACAGAAAACCCAAGGCAGAGGAACATCTTCATCATCGACTAGCTGATGTCTGGCGTGAAATCCATGGCGAAAGCGACTGGGTAGGGCTTCTGGACCCGATGGATCCGCTCCTGCGCTCCGAGCTGATCCGCTACGGCGAGATGGCCCAAGCCTGCTACGACGCCTTCGACTTCGACCCCTTCTCCAGGTACTGCGGCAGCTGCCGGTTCACGCGCCGCAGGTTCTTCGAGTCTCTCGGCATGGCCCGCCTCGGTTACCACGTCACGCGCTACCTCTACGCCACCGCCAACATCAACCTCCCCAACTTCTTCAAGCAGTCGCGGTGGCCAAAGATGTGGAGCAAGAGCGCCAACTGGGCGGGGTACGTTGCCGTATCCGACGACGCCACCAGCAAGAGGCTCGGCCGCCGGGATATCGCCATCGCGTGGCGGGGAACGGTGACCCACCTGGAATGGGTCGCGGACCTCATGGATTTCCTCAGACCCATCTCGGCCAACAGAATCCCCTGCCCGGATCAATCCGTCAAGGTCGAATCCGGGTTCTTGGAGCTCTACACCGACAAGGAGGAGACCTGCGGGTACTGCAAGTTCTCAGCGAGGGAGCAGATCCTGACGGAGGTGAAGCGGTTGCTGGAGATGTACACAGATGAGGAGCTGAGCATCACGATCACGGGGCACAGCTTGGGGAGCGCGTTGGCCACGTTGAGCGCTTACGACATCGCGGAAACCGGGTTGAACGTGATGAGGGACAGCCGCGCCGTGCCGGTGACTGTGTTCTCGTTTTCGGGGCCGAGGGTGGGGAACGTGAGGTTCAAGGAGAGGTTGGAGTCGCTGGGAGTGAAGGTGCTGAGGGTGGTGAACGTGCATGATGTGGTGCCCAAGTCGCCGGGGTTGGTCTTCAACGAGCAGCTGCCGCCGGTGGTGATGAAGCTGGCGGAGGGGTTGCCGTGGAGTTATTCCCACGTCGGGGTGGAGCTGGAGTTGGACCACAAGAACTCGCCGTTCTTGAATCCAAACGCTGACGCTGTCTGTGCCCATAACTTGGAGGCTCATTTGCATTTGCTTGACGGGTGAGTGTTCGTATTCCACAACTATCTAGTATCTATACACATTATGCACATACAAGTCTTTAATTACTCCTGGTTTACTTTGTTCGTGAACCCATTTAAGATTGTTCTAACTCACGTGCGTCTTGAACTCTTTCTTTTCCAGTTACTCTATCAACCGAGTCTCCTTTAAAATCTTTTTTCAATGCTTCAGATTTCACGTCTCCCTCGTCCCATGTGAAATAATCATGATCAACAACTCCTTAAGATTCGAAATTATTGACTCTTTTCGGGAATAGTGTTCCAAAATTGTCACTCAAAATAAAAAACAAATATAATATTTTTTCTCCTCAATTTTATATCTTTCTCACCTATTTTTTATAGTTAAAAAGAAAAAATAAAAAATAAAGAAATGAAAAAAAATAATTTTTTTTTATTACTATTCCAAATATCAAAAGAGGTATCTGATTGAAGTCCAAAAATAATTTGGCTAATTGACCTAAATTATTAGGAAGAAGATGCTCCTATTTTTTAAAAATACCATAGGGGATTCAGAGAAAAAAAAGACTTGGTTTTTGGAGGTCCACATGCAGTGATGCAAGAAACTGTCATCGGGAAGGCCAGGAGCAGGAAGTCTCTGAATATAGAACTACTAAAATATATTGGCATCACGTTTCCCACTCGCCCTACTCAAGAAATAGCTAAAACCCAACAAGTTTGAACTTTATCTTAAATATTGGCAAACATATATAGCTAGCAACATAATATTTCTAGAAGAATAAATAATAAATAAAATTATTTTTAAGAAAAAATCAGTTTTTTTCAAAAGTTTTCTCAATAAAATTTCAAATACACATTTAGTTTAACATTTGAATACCTCTAAATCATATATTAGACAAAAGCTTATCTTTAATAATTTCTGTCAAAATCATAATTTTCAAGTTTCAAAAACTAAACATAACAAATTATAGCTGATTCATCTCATGATCAGTTTCATGCTTACAATAATCATGCATACCACAATCCGTCCTTATCTCACTATATATAATACTAGTTGCATATAAAAAGAAGGCCAATTTATGGATGAAAAGGGATGGATGTTTAATTTAAGGGGCAGTATCTTAGTTACCCTGATCTTCTGATTTGAATAATGATAATATGTACGTCGTTTCCTTTTGGCACTTAATAATAAACTAGACATATGGTAGATAACAATGAGCCAATGCATGCATTATAAATAATTACCTGGTGGAATTTTATAAGTGAGAATTTCATTCTTCAAGTCCTTTACCGAGGCGTTCATACTATAGACACTAGTTACTTTGGCAGCTCAAACCCTCTTTACTTACCTTCTGATACATTGTACATTGAAAAATGTGTTAACCAAGCTTAATGAAATTCTGCTATGATATTGATGACCTTTTGTTGCTGAAGTAATAATTAAAATAGGAGCTTTCGATTGCTCCCTACGACGATAATGCATACAAGAAGGTTAATTTTTTCTTGGGTACACATTGATGATGCCATGCAGATACCATGGAAGGGGTCACAGATTCGTGCTAGCGAGTGGGAGGGACCCTGCTCTGGTGAACAAGGCCTGTGACTTTCTGAAAGACCATTACTTGGTTCCACCGAACTGGAGGCAAGACGAGAACAAGGGCATGATCAGGAGCAATACCGATGGACGCTGGGTGCAGCCTGAGCGCCCTAAACTTGACGATCACCCTGAAGATATGCACCACCATCTCAGGCAACTGGGACTGGCTTCATCTGATTTTTGAAAGTGAAACTTTATATCGAACTGCGTCATAACTAACTATATATATTAATGTGCATAATTTTGGCTAGTAGTAATATTGAACTGTAAAGATACATGTACAAGTGCCATTGAGATTATATCCTGTTTAATTTAAATCTTTGCAGCTGTCCTGTTAAATGGTAGGATCGTTTAAGAGTACGTCTGGGAACATAAATTTTATGAATTGATTTGATTTATAAATATAATATTTTGTTTGGAAGGTTATAAAATAGGAATTGATTTAATTTTATAATAATTTTTAAACATAAAAATCATTTCTAAATCAAATTAAATTATTTCAATTTAAATTAAATTAAATTTATTTTTTAATGATCACAAACATAGGTTAAGGGAATTTCATGAGATATCTTGGTAAGTTCTCCAGGCAACCTAGTCGAATGGCCAAAATAAAAATCAATCAAGGTGGTTCTTCATTGTCTCTTCATTGCTTATAGATGTCAAACTACATCATCAAATTGCTAATAACATCTTATTTATATGTGCTATTAGTTAGCAGTTCATGCTAGGGAAATGCTTTATTGCCGGACTATGTGCGTTACACCGAAACCAACGCCACACACGATACACTAACGTACAAGTTGCATCATTATTTGAGTTTATTGTACGTTACTCTTCCTAATATGATAAAATTTCATTATCTCATTCCTGACATGGGCTTTAAGCCCTTTTAGTCATTTACATACAAATAAATAATATAATATAATTACTATTAATGATATTTCAATTAAATCGAACAGTAAATAGATAAAACTTTTAATTCAAATTCAATCATTTAAATTGATTAATTAAATTAAATAACATAATAATATAAAATTTATAAAAATATTTATAAAATATTAAATTTCATAAAAAAAATTAATAAACATTTAATTAAACTAATTAAATTGATTGATTTAAATAATTTTTATTGATTTTTGACCGATCCAAAATAATCTGATCATAAATTTAATTATAAAACTGAATCATAACTAACTAAATATTGAGCTCGTATCTCACAATTAAACCAGTCAAATTATTCAATTAAATCCAATTCTAACAATAATGGTTAATACAATCTACGTTTAAACAAAATACTTAATAACTTATCTGTTGAAATAATTTTATTTAATTTCACTATACGAGACTATAAAATAAAATAATTTAATTCTTACATTAAGGTTAATAAAATTATTTTAATCCAATATTATATTATTTAATATTTTATCCAAACATTATATAAAGATTAGTAGTATTCATTATACTATTTTACCTATCACTTATAGTGTACCAAATGAGATTAAATTTTTTGTCTAAGGCACAAAAATAAAAAGAAAAAGAAAAGCAATTATTCATGCTCGGTCAACGTTACCACTCTTTAAATTCCAACTACTTCAAATTCAATACAGATATTTGAAATAAAAACACCCTCATCTGACATTTATTCTTAATTCTTAATTTTGTACATGGAAAAGTGGGGAGAAAGGGAAAATATGTTAAATTACAAATGGCACAGAAAGTAATACAATAATAGCTCTCAAAATTCCATTCACCTCCTTTCCAGGCTCCCAACCGTTTAGCACAATTACATGGCAAGATTACCGAATCATTGCCAACGACCTCAATGGGATATCGGATGTCATGTATTGACATGAAAAGCTCGGTTGCTGGAGATCATTCTGAAAATTTTCCCAATAATTTGATTACTATGCCAAGTTCACATAATGAAACCTGTCTGGTTAAACATGAGAGAAGACCACTAGACTGTCAGGAACTGAAATTAAATATCATCTCATAACAGAACAAACATAATGTGAACCAGAATGCAGCCATATTGCAGTGTTAAAATGACTTGTACCATTTTGCCCCCATTGAGCCAAGAGTTTCTTCAATACAAGCAAGCATAATAACAAGGTAAAGGGGTTTTAATAATGAAACCTTGAATTATGCTAGTAGAGAACGAATGAAACAATCAACAACAACGATTTGTCACGTAAATGGGGACAGGCGTGGTTCTATCTGCTACCAATGACCTCTTTTCTTTGTTATAAAAGAGATCTAAGAACTGGAGTGGGGAGAGGGAGCATAGGGAGAATTCTAGGCCAAATCGCCTGTGTAAAATTCAATTCCAAGATTAAGCAGTCTTCAAAAAAATTGGTGCCACTTGAACTACGGATCTTGGACAACCAACAAGCTTCTAAATATCAATGTGGTCTCCTGGACAATAATTGTATTTATTTTATCCCCGAAATTTGTTAAGATTTTTTTTGGCTGAGAAACAGTTGTATTGCCTGTAATTGAATGCTTCAATTGCACAAAGATAAAATAATCTCTACTCCCATATTAATATATAGAAGTTCTTAGATACCATAAGAAATTAAATGCAGAATGTGTCAAAGTAAAAATTGTATTTTTCAAAAAATAGAATTTCAACTTTACCTTAAGGCACCGGCTGGTTTTGTTAAGTATAAGAAGCAGAGTGATATTGTTAAACCCTTGCTGCAGCTTTTACTTCAGAATCTGTCTTTCCCTAGAATAAATTAAACAGAACAATGATTATACGGAAGTTTGATATACAGATTTACTTCAACAATAGCAGCAAGAACAAGTGATAAGCATTATGAATAATTTATAATATGGTTTTTCAATTTGAATATATCATAGACCTTGCTCTAAATGAATTTATTGAAATTTTGGTTTTTCCTATCTAATGGGATAAGACTTGGTTGTTGTAGTGTCTTTCGATTCCCAAGTTCAAACTGAGGACAGGTGATGTGTTACTTGTTACTGATTAAAAATTCAGCATTCAGTTTGCTGTCCAGAATACAGGGCTACATCAGCACAAGATTAGAACCAAAGACAAACAAGCTGGGAATCCTTTACTGACCTCAGAAGGTAGGCTCCTTCGAATCTTCCTAGTGACAGTTCTCATGGTGACAAATTCCTCTGCTGCAGTTGGGTGAATGCCCACAGTGGCATCAAAGTCTGCCTTGGTCAAGCCAGCTTTAATAGCAACTGCAAATCCCTGGGTAGCAAGCATTTGTGTAACCAAGTGAATTTAAAACTCATAGATCATTATCAAAAGCAACATAGAAACAGCTGTAGCAACTACAAGAACCTGCACAATTTCAGGCGAATCTTCTCCACACATGTGCAAACCCAGAACTTCATTTGTTTTTGCACAGACTACTAATTTCATAAAAAACCTGTCTGGAAGCCCCGAGAGGGTAGCCTTTAGTGGCCTGAAATTTGCTGTGTAGATGTCAACATCACCATACTCTTGTACAGCCTGTGCAAACAATCAAAATGTTAAGCATGACATTAATCTACACAAGTCATTAATATATTGGGAAGATCATTGATCTCAATGGGGTCAGACACGCCATAGATCTGTCACCTGTTCCTCTGTAAGACCAACTTGTCCAATTGGCGGTTGGGAAAACACAGCAGAAGGAACAGCTCTAGAAAAGGAGGAACATCAAATAATTCAGTTAGGAGGCTGAGTAACTAAAACACAATTGCCTATATGCTAGCATCCAACATCACGTGCAGGATCAGGAATTTGAGTAATCAAGTTAATGGAGAAGGGCAATAGAAAGCTAAAGCATAAATATATGTACTAATGAATGATAAAATAGAAAAAAAATTTGCCTTGTTAGCAATCCATTAATTTTTTTTTTTTCCAATTTCTCCACTTCTTCTGAAATACCCATCTCTGTTCTAAATTTTGTATGAATAAGGAATTCAAGCTAGTTCCTTGACATTTTAAGAAACAATGGTTTCATAACTTCAATCGTAAAAATATGAGTCAAGATTCATTGACAACAGTGTAAATCAAGATCATCTTACACCAATGAATAACTTTCTAGAAGATGAATTTCTCACAAAATCCACCATGGTTATCTTGCTTATCATGCTCCAAGAAATTCATATTAATCTATTATTTTGTAACTATCATAAGATTAATGTACAAAATAATTTTCAAACATTAATAAATATCAATTATTTATTTACATGTTTGTTATTATCTAATTTTTTTTTATGTTTGGCATGCAAGATCAGCATGATAATTACAAAAATTCGACAGTTTGATTACTAACAATAACTTTCTTTAGGAAGTCATCTGATGATAACAGTGTGTAAAGTCTCACACTGATGTTGCCACCATATATATATATAACAGATGTAAATATATGCATGAATGACCTTTCATCGAAGGCCAGATATGAGACACCCACAGTCTTTTTAATTGGCAGTAATACAGGTTTCTTACAATATGTCAGTGAAAATGGAGGATTGAGAAAATGGAGTCTCTTAAATGATCAAACAGGGACTGAATCGCAATAAATGGAAAGATTATTTTAGTAGGGAATAAACGAAAACATAATAATGCAAACAGGTCAAAAGCTAGATTTTATAGAAACTTCAAAAGTAATCCTCTTTATCACAGGATAACTTTCCCCCCTTTTCAATTCTTTTGACAATTGATTATCAATGACCTCTGTATAAAAATCCCGAATCCCATCTATGCCCAGCTTAATGCCAATAAAAGAAGCATAAACTGAACTTACAATGTAAACTGAAATTATTTCTGTTATGACTTAGGATTGCAATTTGGCATGATACATTATGCATACTACCATCTTGAGATGCACAATTGTGCCCCTCAATTTGCATTTTTTAATTTTTTTCTTATATAATTTATTTTATAAATTAATGTATTATTATTATTAATTAATTAATTAATTACTTAAATAAATAATTTTATGAAAAAATAAAATATATTTGAAGCCAATTCTAATTTTGTATGTAAAAAGAAGATAACTTTCTATATTTAAAAGTAGTTATAACTGTAGAATGTAATTACCAAAAAAATGTTTATGTTTACAATGTTATTCTTTTTTCTATTTGTGTTCAATTAGTTATTAATAGTTTTTTGAGAAACAAGAAATTTAAGACCAAAGAGGAGAATCTCCTTTATAATAGTATAGATGATACCTGTAATTAGGTTTTGTTGGCTCATCCCGAAACAGTGTTTTTGCTAATGCCATTCCCTCCATCAAAGCAACTGGAGTGAGATTTAACCTATCTGTAACATCACCAACTGCCCAAATTGAAGGAACTGATGTTCGAGAGTATTCATCAACCTGGGTGGAAGGGGAATATTAAGAAGCAGAAGAGTGAAACTGATTGATCATATGAATAAATATTAAATAGAAAACCAATAAAAAGTTTAAACTACCTCTATTGCTCCATCTTTAGCTGTTTTCACACCAACAGATTCCAGCCCTAAATTCTGCAGTGAAGTTGGGTTCATAAATAATCCACTATGTTATCTCTTTCTGCTCCATGTATAAAACAGAGAGACAGTTGCACAGGCAAAATTAAACTAAAAAACTTAAAGAACAAGCAACCCTTAAAGGAAACAGAGCCAATTAAGAAGCATGTACAGTACACAGAAGCTCAAAAGTTCCAAATCTTTGATAAATATTAAGATTAGCTTTGAGCATCAGCACAAAATTATTCATGGAAAATAAAGCGCCAAACTGAATTTGTAATGTTTGAAAAGACACATATTTTAAGTCCAGAATGTATATTAAAGGAAAATATTAGCATTTAATAGAATCAATAATGCTATACTTAAAGAAACTATAGTCATTTGAATATTTGATAATTTAAATCCTGTTAAATGTATTCAATGACCTCTCATGATAGAACTGGCAGTAACAACTGAGAAATACAGCAAAGAAAAGTGGTTTATTCTTCCTTGTAGAGGGACAAAACAGAATACAAGAAGTCTGGACTTTCGAGAGGTCCAGTATCTCTCCCCAAATCCCAATTCCTTTCTGATTTCCTTCCTCCCCCCAACCTGCCTCTACTCTTCCTATTTATACAAAATTCAGTATTAACTACTTGTAACTAGTAATACCAGTCAACTAATCCCCTAACTCAATTTTAAACCTTCTAACATACACCCTTTTAACCTTTAACTAACGGGTGGCTAACAATTCTCCCCTCCAAAACTTTTACCTTATCCTCAAGGTGAAGGTGTAGGTAAGAATACTGTAGTAGCTTAAAGAGACTCCCACCAGGGTCCCGTTGTTTGAAACATAGGAAACCTTCTTTTGCATTGCTAACTACCGTAGGAAGTGATGAGTTGATGATTACTATAGTCGAGCATCCAAAAACCATGTGCACTCCAGTAAGAAACAACAAATTGTTGAAGTCATATGGTTCTGTGTTGGAGTTAACAACTGCTGTCCTTAAACCTTTGCTGCCTGCAAGACTACCAAATTCTAACTGTTGTTCATGCCTTTCATTAAATTCAACTCCCAAGTCATAAAGAAGAGTGTCACTTTATGTTGAAACTTAACATTGTCAGGCAAAGAGTCATCCATTAGTAAGCATGTGCCATGCCCCCAATCACCAAACTTTACAGCAAAAAGGAATGGAAACGTGATGTTTATGTGTAATCCAGAATTTGTCTCCTGATATTTAGCAACTCCATAGGTGTCTACAATTTCTTGAAAAGTAGAATTAAATGCATTTGTGCAAAAATAGGTAAGAGTCGATTCCTTTGTATGTGAAATCTGAAATATTGTCCCAACCTGAGAGTTACAACCCACGATTGCCTGCTATATCACTTTGTGAATTTGTCTTGATCTATCCAATTTGATGCAACTTGATAACTTGATCTCTCAGTAGCCAAATGCTTATACACAGAACAAGTAGCTGAAACATCTACTGGTGGACCACCCTCAATTGTATTAAGAGTCTCCCAAATCATCGGTCCCACCGGAGCCACCAGATTCAGATTCTCGGTCGACGACTGGTGGGTCATTTGCAGCTGAGTTGCAGTGATTGTTAGCCCAACAAATTGGGTGAGGAAGGAGATGCACCGAAGAAGGAGCATTGCAACACGTCGGAGAGGAAGCATGACGTCGCCGGCTGACTACGATCTGGACCAACTGGTCCGGGTCTAGGATGAGAACCTTCAGAAGCCAGACTTAGGAGTAGAGGTGAAAGTGACTGAGGTTCGAGGAGACTTGCAAGAAACAAGACTGAAGAAAACAGAGAAAGAGGAGCTGTTACACTTTACTTGAGGAATTCATCGAGATTCAACCCAAAGCACACCTGTGACCAACCAAGAAAGTGAAGATACTGAAGAAAGATTGGTGGATGGACCAAGAAACGCAAATGTAGAAGAAACCCAACCGATGGGTTGCACAATCAGCACCCAAACAGAGTCTGAAGTGTCGAGCATTTTTCCACCATGGCTGGACGGACCGAACTTGAGTTTTTGGGCAGTAGGTAGGAGGACATTCACCGCTGAATAGTCACCGCATTTGGTTATTTTGCAAGACGAGACGTTGAAGACGAAGAGGAAACTCTATCATATAGGTCATGTGATGGGGTAGTAGAAAGGAGAGGATCTTGCGACAAACATGGAGCTATGGGTTTTGAAACGTCCAACCGTTCCACTACCCCCACTGGAGCCACCAGATTCAGATTCTCAGTCGACAGCTGGTGGGTTGTTTGCAGCTAAGTTGCAGCAGTAGTTAGCCCAACAAATTGGGCGAGGAAGGAGATGCACTGGAGAAGGAGCACTGCTACACGCTGGAGAGGAAGCACGACGTCGCCGGCGAGGAACCCACCGCAACAAAAAAGAGGGACTGCATCTGTGTGTTGTCATCGTGAAAAGGGTGACAGAAGGAATAAGGGCAGAAATGAAATGACAGGAATTTGGTCAACTTTTTGACCTAATGGGTCAGGCCCAAACTAAGAAGATAATTAATCTGGTTGCTGGAAATGAAGGCATAGGCAGAACTATGGCAGAGCTGGATTTCGATCCAGGACAAATGAGCCAAGCCCAACTCATTGTTAGATGGTTCCAAGCCCAACTCAGAGACATTGGCATTTTAATTTCTGTTTTGGGGAAGCCTATCGAAAGTGACTAGGCTTGTGGGTCCAAATTACTGTGGGACCGATGATTTTGGAGACTCTTAATACAATTGAGGGTGGTCCACCAGTAGATGTTTCAGCTACTTGTTCTGTGTATGAGCATTTGGCCACTGAGAGGTCAAGTTGCTATCAAATTGGATAGATCAAGACAAATTCACAAAGTGATATAGCAGGCAATCGTGGATTGTAACTCTCAGGTTGGGGCAATATTTCAGATTTCACATACAAAGGAATCGACTCTTACTTATTTTTGCATAGATGCATTTAATTCTGTTTTTCAAGAAATTGTAGACACCTATGGAGTTACTAAACATCAGGAGACAAATTTTGGATTACATATAAACATCACGTTTCCATTCCTTTTTGTTGTAAAGTTTGGTGATTGGGGGCATGGCACATGCTTACTAATGGATGACTCTTTGCTTGACGATGTTAAGTTTTAACATAAAGTGACACTCTTTTATATAACTTGGGAGTTGAATTTAATTGAAGGCCACGAACAACAGTTAGAATTTGGAAGTCTTGCAGGTAACAAAGGTGTAAGGACAGCAGTTGTTAACTCCAACACAGAACCATATGACTTCAACAATTTCTTGTCTCTTACTGGAGTGCACATGATTTTTGGATGCTCGACTACAGCAATCATCAACTCATCACTTCCTACGGTAGTTAGCAATGCAAAAGAAGGTTTCCTATGTTTCAAACAATGGGACCCTGGTGGGAGTTTCTTTAAGCTACTACAGTATTCTTACCTACACCTTCACCTTGAAGACAAGGTGAAAGTTTTGGTGGGGAGTATTGTTAGCCACCCGTTAGGGAATTAGTTGACTGGTATTACCAGTTACAAGTAGTTAATATTGAATTTTGTATATATAGGAATAATAGAGGTAGGTTGGGAGGAGGAAAGAAATTTGAAAGGAATTGGGATTTGGGGAGAGACATTGGACCTCTCAAATTGTTCAGAGCCATTGTAATTGAATTTTGGGTCCCTCTGCTCTGTACACTGCAGAGTGGGTAAGGAGAATAATATTGCAATCTTGCCATTTCTTTTCTTTTGTGACTGGTCCAGTTCTATTATCTCACAACCTGAATGTTTAAAACATTTTTTTCATTTAAAGTCAACATTGGTAGGTATAAACAAACACCACTAAATCATTTTAAGTGCTGAACATTTTCATTTTTATCACTGAATTGAATTTTCAAACAGGCAACCACAGGGAAATAAAAATACATAATTGAAAATCCATACCTTAGTATTAGGTCTGCGTCCTGTTGCAAACATAATATGTGAGAAACCTTCCACTGTACCTTTGTTGGTCTTCAAAGACAATGAGCCATCAGCTGACTTCATGATAGCTTGGGGACTCTCCTCAGTATGGAATTCAATACCTCTTAGAGACATCTGTTCTGCAACAAAATCTCTAATCTGCAGACGTAGTTCACAATTTGAATGTGAAGAAAGTGTATGATGTGGTAACCATTATCATCAACGGTTGCTTACCTCTTCATCAAATCCCCGTAAAACCTTCTTTTGCCGTATAAAAACATGAACCTCACTTTTCAAACCATTGAAGATGCCAGCAAACTCCAAGGCAATGTAACCACCACCAACAATAGCTATTTTCTCAGGTTTTGTAGGTAAATCAAGAGCAGCATCTGAATCTATTGCATGTTCACTTCCAGGAATTTCAGGAATGAAGGGGCGACCCCCTACTGAAACTAGAATGTGTTTGGCCGAATATAGCTTCCCATCAACATCAACTGTGTGAGGACCTACAATCTGTGGGTTACAAAAGCATTGTTACCATAAAGACAAAATAAATACTTTATCCCTTTTAATTATAAAGCTGTTTAGTATTTAGAGATGGATCCAACGCATCAACCCACTTTTCCACGGCCTTCAATCAGCTTGACACCAGCATTTTTCAAAATATTCTTGTAGATATCAGTAAGGCGCTGCAACTCGGCATTTTTATTAGCAATCAAAGTACTCCAATCATGCTTAGGTTCACTGTCATATTTCCATCCAAAACCATTACTTTCTTCAAATTCATGAGAATATTTTGATGAGTAGACAAGCAACTTCTTTGGCACACATCCGCGTATTACACAGCTGCATGGAGAAGACAAAAAGAAAAGATAAAGAGAATCATTTGGAAGCTTGCAGAAAGGCATAGTAAAAAATATTAATTGAATGATAGATGACTACAGTGAGAAGTAACTGATACATGAAAAGTTAATTATTTGTGAAGCTAAAGTATGAACTTATATTCATATAAAAACTATTACCAGCTGAGTTCAAGGCTCACTCGTTCTTATGCTTAGATAAAAGGCAAAGAAACATGGTAATTCATAGGATTACAGCTTTTGACCAAACAAGAAATAGAAACGTGACAAAGATTCAAAAAAAGAGATAGCCTAAGTTGCAATGAATTGTGCCGTTGTTATCAAATGATGCACTTGCACTTATAAAGTTTAACCATTGTCTTTGAAGATGTCTATCAAAAGCATTCCAGATGAGAAGGTTCTTCTTAAACAGTTCAACCATACTTGTTATTAAGATTTACTGAGCCAAAATGCTGCTTGAAACTTGCTATAGTTGCTGTATCTTGGAATTCTTCCAGTGTTCCCCCAAAAAACTGGTAGAGAAGCCAACCTGAGAAATTGTATCCTGGAGTATAATGAGTGCATTTCACCCCAAGAATCAGATGAAACCGGTCAAGCCAACTCAGCCCACAGCCCTATTGCAGTTAAGGCAGTTCTATGGGTTATATCTGGTAGACATTTACTAAAACTGCAGAAGTCGGCTTGAGGATGGTTTTGATGGAGCCTAATGGCATTAATTGATCCATGTAGCCTACCCCACCCAGTGGGATAAGGCTTGGTTGTTATTATTGTTGTTGTTGTATTATGTTAGGACTTATATGATGAGGTTCTAGAACTTGCTTCTCTTCCCCTTTTGTAGGAACTTTTCATAACTTGGATTATCATTTTTATTTTAATGGAACTAACTTAATGTTTAAGATTTATGAGCCAATGCGATATTTTAGATTATTAGCCAGTCAGATGTTATCTATTTAATTATTCATTTTCCAACATTCGTCAATAACAAGGCTTGTATAATATGATTGAAGGTACTTCTTTTTCTCAATTTATTCTTTTCTTCAGCAAACCTGACCTACCAATTCTACCGTACCAAATAATTTGTGACTCGATTGGTTCAAAATTGGTAAAAAAAAAAAAAGTAAACCAACTTACCTATCCGAACTTGACCACCTAAGTGTGATTTCTCCTCCTAAACTGATTTAAGTTTTAATCTTTTCTCTCAAAACGACCCATTCACAGTTTCACACCAAACTTGGGGACGCCAACTACCAATACTAATTGTCTAATTACTTTCTTCTATCTTTCCCGCCTAAACAGATATTCATTAGTAATTTAGTATTATTACAAAGCCAATTACATTTCTCATGCTGCAACTTCTAAAGTAGCTAGACTGGTAACAACCCTAAGAATTAAGACTCAGAAACACAGAACACAATTTTCCCTGCCTATAGCCCGCCACCACAATCCAAAAGCTAATCATGTCAAATGAACTTAAGTTGCATAACAGGCATATCATATATTAGAAACTCACGTTCCGCCGAATCCTCCGGTGGTGTCGGACGAGATGGTGGAGAAAGGGAGCTCGCAGATAGCGACCGAAGAGCCGAAATTGGCGGCAAGGCGAGAGGCTCGGACACCGCCGCTACCAGCACCGATAGTGAAAAGGTCGAAGTCGTAATGGCGGGCAGGGTCGACGCCGTTTTGGGATTCGGCACGGACGGCGAAGGTGCACCAGCGGTGGGATTCAGGGGGAGAGGGAGAGCGGGCATGGCGAGAGATAGAAGGTAGGGTTTTGGGGAAAGAAGGAAAGGAGGGCGTGATGGCATGTGAAAGTGGGAGGCTTCTGCAAAAGAGTGTGTTCAGAGTTGGCGAAGAAGAGAGCGACGAGAGCTTCGGGGTTGTGAGAGAGGTAGCCATTGCCCACTTGGTTACTTCTTCTTCACTCGAGTTTTGAGGGGTTAGCTTAATAACTAGTCCGAATATTTTAACAACTTGGGGGATGAATAATTCTTTAATTTTAATAAATTATAAGATATGGTATGAAAGTATTATTTATCAAGTCCATGCCTTGGACCCTCGGTGCTAGTTTTTATATCGGGTTTTTTTGAAATTATTTGATCTTTGAGAATTTTAATAATTGCTTAACTTATTTTCTCTTTTTCAATACTTCATCTTAAACTTCATTAAAAAAAATTGGTTTAAATTTGATATATTATTTATCTCTTCTAAAGTTAGAGAGCCTAACATGTTGTTGGAATACAAAAATAGTAATTTTATTTCATAAAATTAGGAAATCTCATAATTATTAATAGAAAATATAGAATGCTAATTTTATTTGATGTTTCGTTTTATGAAATTAAGAATGAGATATAAAATTCATTCTCTCATAATAAATTATTATATAAAAAATTTAACTTTTTTCCTGGTAACATAACATTGTCATATTTGAGAAAAAAAAAAAAGAGTCAATCTAAATCATTTTAGTAGACACGTGAACATATTTATTTTTGGTTAAATTTAATTTTTAATTTTTATAATTTATATTTATTTTTAATTTGATTTTTATAACTTTTTTTAACAAGTTCTCATAGTTATAATTGTTTTTAATTTGATTCCTCTATATTAAGTTAGCATACGTGATAAAAAAAGATACTAATGTAAATACTAATATAACCAGCTTTTTTTCCGTCACATATAATCAAGTTAATGGAGGCATAACATTGAATAAGGAAGAAGGATCAAATTAAAAACCTTTAAAAATATGATGACTCATTTAAAAAAAATAAAAATCAAATTAAAATAAATAAATTATAAGAACCAAATATATAATTTAGCCTTTCTTTTTGTTTTTACGGAATTAGGCACATAGTCTATGGAACTCCACCCAAAAATGATTGAATAATTTGAGACAGTATTATATTATAGACAGCAAATTAATCCTTGTTTTCCTTTGGCCATGCTATAAAAAGATTGGAAATTTGTGCACCACTAGATTCAAGGATTGAATTAGGAGTATGTTACAATGTCAAAAAAAATTCACAAAACTTATAATTAGTTAACTATTTTATTTATTTTAATCAACTTAAATTTTATATATATGTTTCGTTAACTATTTTTTTTTTCAAATTCCAATCATAGAAGGCAAACTATCCTACAGACAGTTAGAACTTTAGATCTCACAAGAGACTGGGAGATTTGATAATATCCACCCACGTTATAGAGAAGAATTAACTTCATTATTCTGATTAATTGAAAATTATGTTTATATCTTTTGCCAAATCCATAAAAATGGTTCTGTCGTGCCTTACACATGTTCTTATTCATATGGATGCTGTAAGCACCACAAATTCTTCCTCTACTCATCCACTTTCCACTTCGAGGGGCAGGAACTCGACACATTGTTATGTACCAATCAAACAAACAACCAAAACAAGCAACAAAGAATAAACGATCGGAGAGTTCAAAGAAGAGGAAATTTCAATCTCTTGAAAGTTGGAACAGATACACAAGTTGTTTTAGTACAACAGGAAAGTACTGAATTCTTTGCAATTTCTATAATCCATCACTTGGGGTTTAAAGAGACAGTCCTGACTCTTCATCTTCTTCAAGATCTGAGGTGTAGACAAAATAGAGAGCCCATATAAGAGCAAAGACACCGAGCAGGATCCAGCAAAGAAGGTTGTTGCTGAGCCCAAAGGGAAGCCCTGTTCCTTCAGTGGTCAGCCTCTCATCCACCAAAGCCATGGCTGGGCTTGACATGGTTGCAGCGCAGGCAGCTGCTATCAAGGATGCTCCCATCCCCATGTTTGAGCCACTTTCCTGCACACAAGGCTTTCCCTCCATGGAGCACCTCACTCTTCCCACCTTAGCCATCGCTGGCAACCCTATAGAATTATGTGTGCAAGAAATGAAAGATGTCAGTTAACTTAAGGAAAAGGTTGATTCCTCAACTAACGTCATCCGAAACCCAACAATCAATTTAAACATGTATATATCTAATCTGCCCATAGAATGATAGAAGTAAAACTTCTCATCGTTTCTTAAAATTCTCAAGAAGACCCATCTAGTTTGAGAGAACTCTTACTAACTCTCTTTCTCCCTTTCTTTTTAATTGTCCTATATGATTATACGTTTCATAATGTTGTGCGGACAAAGGACAAGGAAATCAGACATGGAAAGAGCTTAGAATTGTGTTCCAGAAAGAAGAACATATTATCCTATTATCGATGGCAATTTGGAAGAACTTACCAAGAACGGGAGAGGATGAGACTCCAAGAGGTCGCTTCTGCACAAGACTTGCGCTGGTAATCGATAAGGTTAGGGTGGTAGCGGACATGGTTGCCATTCCTTTTTTCAGTAACTCTGGATCAGTGGATGATTATGGAGTGGAAACTAAATGATTCAGAGTATGGCTTGGCTACTTCTGTCTTGATTGTGGCCAAGGGTACCAGTTTATTTCATCAGCATCAGCATCAGCATCAGCAAAGCTGTCAAAATTAACATTATCGGTGCAAACTCAGTCCAATGACCACACAACATGGATAGATTGGAAACCCCTCGTTAGATATCCCTATCTGCAGCTAGCCAATCATTTTTATCCACGTGTCAAATAATCCGTTTGATGACCAATATTTCCTCGCAAAATCGAAGCTTCATTCCCACGTCCAGATACAACGAGAAAGCGAATAAACATTACCGTTTTGGCCCCCTATATTTCTTCATTGAATAGACATCACAAAAAGTTGTAGGATATTCAAGTCATACAAGAGATGAACATGAATAAACACTCGAATGGCACTAGCTTCTGTCTTATTGTCACAGGAAACAACGGGCACAAGATCAAATCATCATCGAAGTAACAATTCAAAAGGCAGCTATATCTAATTGTGTAAATTGGTTCTTCTAAGTAAATTATAGTTCAGCTCCCAGTCTGCGCGTAACTAAATGGCAAAGAACAGCGACATAATTAAGAGAGCACCGAAGATTAGTTATGTACACAAGAACCAATAGCATCTGCAAGCGGCTAAAATGCCTCTGTCACTCTTATTTCATCTTAATTGCAACTATAAATTAGTAGCTAAGTTTCTAGAAAGATGTGCGTGGAAAATTTTGAGGAGGCATGAAGGGCTTTACAAGAAGAATTGCAGAAAGAATCAAGTAATGAATGTGCCATCGGAATAGTCAACAACAACACAAGCCAGGTAGACGAATATTTGGATTTTGGACTACGGCTGGAGATTGCACTGTTGCAAAAAATGGTGGTCAAACTTCAAAAATTTGGTCCAATAATTTTTGTATCTTCCCATCGCAATATCCAACCACGGCTTCCTAATTCCGTCATAGTGTATAACGGCAGCCCCCTCAATCTCATTTCGATCGACGCCCGAGTCATATCCAAGGCCAAGAACAAGCCATCGTCTGTCCAATACCTTTGTCTTGTTATAGAAGGTGAGCCAGCCTAAAGGCAGACTTCCAACGTTCCACAATGGCCTCTGTGAACCCTGCAACCATTCACCCAGACAAACACATTAAAATTATCATTGCATCATAATTTAGATTATGAGAACACTTTGAGAACTGCATTCGGGGGAAAGAAAAGCATAAGCTGCTCAAATTAACATTTCTGCTCTTTCTCAAACAGCAATTTGAATGATAATTTAGACTCATTAATGTAATTCAGCCACCAAAATAAGAAATATGAAAACGCCACTTTTAAATAACAAATCTAAATGCCATGGGGATGTCAAATGTTTGACCTCGTAATAATAGTCTCACACTCTCACTTTCAGGTAACAATTCATGATCAGAAGTCATAAACTACTTGGTTAGGCATAATGCAAAAGAAAATTATGCACGAGGATCGATACAATCCAATTTCAAGAGAACAGAAGCCAACAATTAATTTTTAACTCTCCATTACTTTATCAATGCCAAGAGAAAAACTGAAGAGTTAATGAGATTTAAATGCAGGAATATTGATTATATAAAATAGTTACTCTCAACTAAAAAAAAAACTAGAAGCATTCTACACAATAAAGACATTTCTTTAACCATACCATTTGCAAATATTTGTGATAGACGGCAGTTAAATTATGTCTCCTCCACTGTTGCAAATCAAACAAGTTCATCCCAAATGCCCATGTGCAAGCATTGACATCAAACCTCTTTCCAATAAATGGATCTGAGAAATTTATAAACATATCCATCCTATGAAATGAAGTTTCACCTCCTTGACAAGTCCCAACTGCTCCAATTACTTTTCCCTCCATATTGGCATTCCATAATCCACTGAGATCTTGTTGCACCACCACATCATGATCAAAAAGCACAATCTTATTTAGAGCAGGGAAGATGTCTGGCAGGTAGAAGCGAAGGTAGTTCAATTCAGAAGTATATCTTGGATCGCTGGAATTATGTTTCTTGAAGGTATTGTACTTGGACAACCATTCAAAGTTGCCTATGCTCTGTATGTGGACTGTGGCTTTGCCAGGAGGGTTTATTAAGAACCACATTGAGATTGCTGGGAAGTTGGGTGAATTGGTCACTACGTGGAAAACAAGTTTCTCCTGTTGCTGCAATTTAAAAGTCGTCGTCAAGCTTTCTTGTCACTATATACACTTATACACTTATACAGACTATTTATTTGCATACTGTGTCAACAATTATAAGTTTCTCACAGATCCCTAAAATAAATTATCATTATGCTACATATAAATTAAAAAGTCCAGAGTTTGCCAGCTCAAGATACGAGACAGGGTTTGATGTAGGCACAGAAGCCAGCATTCTTCTAGGAAAAAACTGCTTTACTTATTAGGGGAGCTCATATAGCTTTCCTCTGTCTCTCATATTTGCTGCAAGTTAGACACACCTATATAAGTGCTAAGAAAGCTCATAAAGTTGAAAGTGCTCCTCCTCACTGGAAAAATAACTGTTTCTTCATTAGGTAATGGTGTATGTGATGTGATTAGCAACAATTTTCTCTTTAAAAATATATCAATCTAGTCATGAGAGCAGAAAGCAGTAGAGAGAGAGGTGTTGAATGGGGAATGGAAGGGAGGTATTTTAAAAGGAATTTTGTTTTTTCAGTAACATATTCCTTTATGAAAGATCATGTCTTCTTGTCTTTTACTGGTTTGGCTTCTTGATTCTGCAACAAGTTCTACAGTGCCCACAGCTGCAACTAAGATAACTCTTTTAAGGTAGCCAGGTTGGAGAGTTAAACTTCAAATTGCACTCAGAATAGCTAAAAGAGAAATGCCAAGTAACATGCACCCCAGGTTCAAGGAAGGATAAAAATGATAGATCAGGTTGGTGTCAAAATTATGCATTCTTACCACTTGCTCCTCTATTCACCCTCTCCAAAGGTAAAGAGAATAAAGAAATTGTTCAAAAATGAAATAAGTATTACTCATTGAACATGCACTGCAATAAGTGTAGACAAGCAATTTTGGCCAATATGGAGATGACTTGACGGACATCAACTGTCCAAAGTTGTGACTACGGGACTAAGTATAAGCTTCCCCACTTGGAAATAACTTGACAGCTAAAATTATTAGTACTTTTGCTAGTATCTTTTTCTTTTTCAGAGGTTGCATCAGGACTTCAACATTAGCCAAAAGTAAGAGTAAAGAATGACTGTGTTCAAAGAAAAACATAAAAGTCAATATATATATAAAAACCTAAGGTATTTACCTTGGCAGTAGATACAGTGGAGTTAACAACCACTGCACACGCCAGAACATTGTCAGAGAAGACAGCATAATGATAAAGTTCTGGATGATGAATCTTATTTTCATTTGGAAGCTTCCTCTCCTCAGGCCTCAGGGCAAAGTATTCTGCAGTCAGCCGCATAGAAAGACAATGAAGGCCTTTTGGAGTGGTCCTTGCAGCGAGATGAACAAGATACGTTGCTTGATTTCGCTCAGAACGAACTTGCTGTTCAGCATTATGATTCATGGCATGGAGCTTAGCAGCCATAGCAGAGCAGTCTGGGAAAGCACGGCTGGCTTTAGACAATGATGCCTCCATGTGTCTCATTTTCTGCAAAGCACTGTGAACTTCACTTGTTTTCAGATTGAAAAATATTTTCATTTTCTCTTAACAGTTCATATCATATCAAATTTCTACATGAATGCTTTCTCCATCATTATTTTTGCACTGGAAAACAAGCAGTCACTAGATTCTCACTGACTGAAATTTGAACTTCTGAGAAGAATACAATGTTTCTTAATGTGATCCCTCCAAAGTGGAGCAAATTAAAACATACAAGGATTCAATTGAAAAAATTAGTAGTTGTGGGACCAAATAAAAAGGTGTTATATCTTTTGTAGATCTTTCAAGGACCAAAACATTACTTTTCTCTTTTGAAATTTTTAGATTGTATTTGGTAGACACGCAATATTTTCTGAACTAAATGCAAGCATAGAATTACATAGGAAACATTACCTCTTTGACAGATCTGAATCCTGGGTGACTTCTCTAACTGCTCGTTCCATCTCTTTCATTTGCAGCTTCAACTCCTTCACCAAGTGTGAGTTGCTGCTTGGTGGTGCAAAATTCAAGTATGCTTTGGCTCTTATAATTTGATCCTTAATCTCTTTAACCTTTTCATTTGTCACTTTACGAGACTTAGAGTTTAAAATCTGATGATGTTGGACTGATTTTTGACCAGATTGCTTATTTGTCACTTTAGTATCTTCATTTGTCATTCTTTGGGAGTGAGCATGTATATTCTGATAGTCTGTAACTGTTGTATTAAATTTCTTCTGCAAATAAAACCAAATTCAAAGATTAATATAAGATTGCAAAGATAAATTGCTCTCCACTAGTTTGAATTTATATGAATTCTATATCTAGTTAAAGCATGGAGATAAAAAAAAATGGCAGTCTTGTGTTCAGAAATGAAGCAGGTGATCTCTTTCCCAAGAGGATTAGAATTCTCCAAAGAGCAAGGTGCACTATACAGAGTGGGTGACCGCTCAAGTGAGTTAGTTTTACAAATCCATAGATTGCTTTTGGGTTTCTTAAACTTACAAAAATCTAAACCATTGATTTTTTCACCAATAATGATCCACTCCACACTTTACTTTGTAATGTAGACCCTACACTTTTAGAAGAGCCAAAACCTTTCCAAGTAATCTAATTCAAATTTATGAGCTTCCTCTCCTTACATTTGCATCTTACAAGTTTTGGACTCTATCTTCCTCCTTAAAATCTTTGAAAACTTATATATGTATAATCAGCACATAGATGGCTGTGATTATTATAGACTTTGATAAGCAGAGTCACTAGGTAACTAAACATCTGGTAAATACATATCCACAACATCAGCATGATTCCTGTACTTGCATAGTTGCATTCCGTATAAGGTCAGGAAATTTTTTAAAAAAATTGTTGCTGACATTAATGACAATAAATATATTTAATTGGACCACATTTTTTTAGCACTAAGCAGAAAATCTGCATAATAAACACATCATCCTTGCAACAATTTCTTAATCCGTTTTAAATTACTCCAATAGCAAACAGATCGCATCTGTCCATGGATATTGAAGCCAAAACCAACTAGAGAGATCCTCATATCATCCATAACTGGGTTGCATTGGGCTTCACTTACAAAAACTGATTCCTTTAGAAAACTAAATATTTCCCAGAAAATTTTCCAATTCTTTGCATAAATCATAAAGGTCTTGGTAGGTAAATGGTAAACATCATGAGTAATGAAAATTTCAAAGTCATTCAAACTTTTTTCCCCTGGTTAGGTATTAGGCATGGGTGGAGTCAACCTCTACAGGGGAATTGATAGTGTTCACCCAAAACGCGGAGTGTTCAAACTTCAAAAGTATTACGCTTATGATGATTGTCTAACTAGAATGATTGGAACCAAAACTTTTGAGGCTATGTTTTTTGATAATTTCAAATCCACATTATAAGGTCAGAGAGTAATGAAGCATTCTATATCTAGTGAAATGCATCAAAGAACAGTTAAGTGAACCTGTATTCTTACATTTAAATTTGGAAAACGGAGAAAGTAGATCATAATTACACTCTTTAAGAGGTCAAGCAAAAAGTCCAACTTTAGGATCTGATTTCTTATCATAAAACGCATTTACATTAGGTTGAAGAAGTTGATATCTAAAAATAAAAATCTCAAGCATACAGCTGATATATCAGGTAAGTGTACAATGTTTTTTCATGCCAATTTGGTTCATTTAAATGCCATATATATATATAAATGCCCACCCAACAAAGTGTTCCTTTTAAAAATAAAAAATAACTCATGCTTTTCACACAAATTTGCAGTAATATCTTTGAACCAGGAACATTTATTTTGTGAGATGAAGCCTTTAAGAAATAAAATGACCTTGACAGAAAAGAAGAAGAAGAAGAAGAAGAATCTTAGTATCTTCTGAAATTGAGAGCACTATAACTTCCTTAGGGAAACAGAACAGATAAATCTTCTGTTAGCAAGTATTTTTTTTACCTATCTCCTTTTAAAATAAAAATGGAAGCAGGTGGCCTTGCAGTTTTTTATGGCAATAATTCGAAAAAATTTAGTACAAACCTTATGTTCGGCCATGGAGGATGATCGTTTCTGCTTAGCTCCTTGCTCTGGTCTTTTGTTGAATCCTGAAACTTGATAACGGTGCAAATTTCAGACAGTCCCACACTGTTGAGTACTTGAAAGGTATTATGTAAACCCCAAGCTTAATAAGTATAAAATATACCAACAGATACCAACCATTTCTTTCCAAAAGGTTATTTCTGTAGCCGGCAATTCTAGATTCCTTGGGATCATTACTGTTATTTGAATTGTAGCTAATTGTTGAAACAAAATCTCTTTCTTTATAAACAACTTGCTTTGGCTCTTCTAAATCTTCAGCACCCTCCTGAATCGCAAAAACAGACCGAAAATCACAACCATAAGTTAAAATTCTTTACCTTCCAATGCACTGGGGAAACATAAACTTAACGTGATGAGGAAAATTTCTATCCAATCTCCACTACCTGTTCTATAGCACTTAACTTCAAAGTATCTGACCTGTATGTCTGCAACAAACAAATAAAATTCAATTCAACTTCCATAGCAGAGCATAAGAAGCTATAGTTTAATTGGCTACTGATGAAGCAGAATAAAATTTCTTCCAAAGTTCCAGTTAAAAAAAATAAATCTGAAATTTTAGACTATCTACGATTAAAATCCGAGAAAGCACAAGAAATTCCAGTGAGCTGTCAGTCGGAGAACTTTACAACACACCGACACGGGAACAGTAGAAATTAAAATTAAAAAAATGCTTAACTAGAATTCCTCTTGCTCAAATTCATTCTGAACAACCAAACAGGGTGAAGGAGAAACGCATTTCAATAAACAAACAAACAAACTGATCAGGCTTGAGAAGCAGGATTCTTACAACGCTTGATAAATCTTCAAGAAACTCTTTCCGTCCTGAAACGAAATTTACAGAAATGCACAAAATCAATCAAAGCAGTGATCATAACAAACGCAGAGCATCATTGCAACTTGCAAACACGCGTCCGTGAAGAGAGAGAGAGAGAATTTACCGACGGGAGTCAGGAGTTTTAGCCTGTGAGAGACGAAAATGAGAGGAGCAACGACGGAGAGAGAAAGCAAAGGGAGGATCAGGATCCTCTGGCATCGACGAATTTGCTTCATCGATGTCTGTCACCGGTGGACAACGGAATTCCTTCTTGAAAACCACATTGCACAGATTCAGATAACAGAGAAGAGAACTCGATGCTTGGACCAGAAGGAACACGCACACAGAGTCACTGCCTCTAGGGTTTCAGTTATTCGCTGCGCTCGTGTTCTTTGCGCATTTTTAGAGAGAGAAAGTAGCACAACGCAGCAGCTCCATCCAGGTTTATTGTTCGCCCACTGTGACCGCGAGAGAGCTACTAGTTTAATTTCTTTCTGTTTTTCTTTTTTTTTCTTTTTTTTTCGCATTGCATTAATCAGTAATTCAGTATAGTTTACCAACGTGACTGTTAAGCGTGTACATAATCAAATTAAACTCATATAAACTGAAAAAAGTAATTACAAATTAAAAAACAAATAAAATCGATTAATTTTAATTTTACTTAAATAAAAAATTAATGTTTTGATTTGATTTTCATTTTTAAAATCAAATTAAATTTAACTGAATTTATATACTTTATATATATATATATATATATATATAAATTTTAATTTACTGTTATTTGTGTGAAAATATTTAAATTAATTTCTTATTATATATTTGACTATTTTTATATTAAAATTTTTATGTCAATTAATTGTAAAGAGCTCTAAAAAAAGTGAAATTTAATATGAATTCTCTAAACAAAATTATTTGGTTAAAAATTAATTAGATCAAGTTAAATTAAATTAATTAAAAATAGTTTGATTTGATTTAACTTTTTATTTAAAATAAAATTAATTATTTTTTAATAAAAAATTAATTAATCTAATTTAAATTTATTATTTTTTAAAAATTAAATTAAATCAAATCACAAATACTTCTAATGAATATGAAGATACATGAGCCACGCTATAAAAAAAATAAAAAATTTAAAAATTGAAATAATGATTTGTTAAAAAGCTTCTTTATTAATAACTAATCTCTACAGAAATGCCAGTAAAAATACCACTTACTGGGGTTGTCTCGTGATTTGGGTCGAGGGAGGAATCATAGAAGCCGTTCTTGAACATGCGGGATGGGTGATGTCTATGATAGATACTGGCCTGATGGTCAAGCGCTTTAATACAAGATTTTAAAAAATAAATTTTCAATAAATAATTAGTTATTAAACATACCCTCAATATCATAATTAGATTTCCCTTTCAACCTACATATTAATTGCCACTGAAAAATGCATTTGTGTCGGAACTGAGAGGGAATTTTAGAGAGAGATCACAGTGACAGAGATACATACTAAATTGGATCAACTTCTCATAAAAAATTTCTTTATAAATTTTTTTATAAATTATTTATAAAAAAAATATCTTATGTAATATTTAATAAGTATTTTTTTTATATTTTTAAAAAGTTTTTTTCAAAAGCTAAAACGATTAACTTAAAAAAAGGCACCTTTTTTAAGTACTTTAGCTTTCCAAAAAAAATTCAAACATATTAAAATTTTAGAAAAAAATACTTTTAAAAAAATATACTTTTTTATTAAGAAAAAACACTCAAATGAGCATTTATTTTCTTTTGATTAATTGCTTAAAGATTAATTTTTTTTTTATTTTGCTGAGAAACACATACACAAATACAGTTATAGAAAAAGATGGATAGTTTTAGTATTTTAAATGAGAGGATCAGTTTTAATATTCCGAACAAAATTAATCTATGTTCAAAGAATATGAAAATATCCAAACAAAAATTTTAAAAGAAAAAAAAAACACTCAAGTGTCATCAAGTTTTTTGAACCTCCACTTTAAGTTACCATCTTCCTTCCTACACAAGATAATATGCCTCTTTTGTATCTAAAAAAACCACTACATTCGAATTAGTGTGATGTGTACTATTTATTATTGGAGCTTTTTTAAAGATATTTTTTGGTAATTTATCAAATAATTATTAATTATTAATTCTTATAAATTACTAAAGTTTATAAATATTTTATTTGTCTAACTTAACTAAACAGATAACGACAATTAATTTGAGGATTAGGCTTCTTGCAATGGAATCAGACTCAGCTTGTTTAGAATTATTTTATTTTATTAAGGAAGTATTTTTATTTAATTTTTAATATTTTAATGTGTTTCAATGAGATTTTAAAAAAATAAAGTACCATAAAAAAGTTTACAATTATATTTTTTTGAGGTAAATTTACTTTGGGAAACAAAATTTTACAACTCAAGAAGTGCTACATTCAAACATAAATTAGATTTTGCTTTTTATAGAAATTAAAAAAAAAACTCATAAATTTTTTCTTGAAAACTCATCTAAATCAATGTGGTTAGTAAATTGAGTTCACTAGTAATTTATTTAATGATAATGTCTTAAAAACATTTTTCTGGGAAAAAGAAAGAGGAAAAAATCACAATCTAGATTAAAGGTTCTTACATATTGGACCCGTTTGAGACATTTTGATCATGTTTGGAAGAGTTTATAAAAAACAGTTTTTGAAACCTATCTACATAGTAAAATTGTTTCAAGAACAAATTGTTAAAATAATTTCTCAAAGCAGTTTTATACAAAAAGAGCATAAAGATCCGTTTTGAAAAAATTGTTTTCAAAACACATTCGAAGAAGTAAAAAAGCACAAAATTTGTATGGAAAAAAGATTATTCGTTAATATACGTGAAAAGGGACGTTGGCATTGGCCAAAACTCAAATCAAACAAGCTCTATGTCATTGCCCCTCTCCTTCATTTATACAATTTGCACATAAACTGGGTCAATCCCTTTTGTTGTCCATTTCATGAGCTACATTATACCAATATATATGGGCTTTCTATTCGTGTTAGTATTATCACCACTTCGTTCAATTATGCTTTTCTTCGAATTAGCACACAACTTTTACTAGTTCTTACACGCGCACACATAAACTCATATATGAATAATTGTGACTTCTAGTCTTTTACAAGCCGTGAATGTTCACCTACGAATGCTTGAAAGAATAGTTAACTTAGAATGAAATAACATATTCTATATTATTAAATTTAATTCTAAATTCATATGAAGTTACACCAACAATTTTATATACACGTTTATAATTCAATTACCTTATATAAAATTTATGCTATTTTTATTTATATAACTTTAACACTATACAAAATTACTGATGTACAAAAAAAGAAAAAAACACTGCACAAAATGAGAATGAGAGGGTGACAGTGTGACACGCTTACTAGAGTCAAGAAGAAAACTGCAGTAAGCAGTTTCAAGAAGCTGGATTTTGCTGGACCACGATGGGCAGAGGCGCTATACTGGATGTGGACAGGCTACGCTATTATGCGTCGGGTTGAAATTCACGCGAGAGATCTTTGAATTCTGGACCCACCGCTATCATATCCTTCCATCGATCATTCTGGGCAGAGAGAAAGTCATTATTATCAATTTAGCGGTAAATGCTGTGTTTTGTTGTTTAACCGCAACTCCATAAGCTGTTTTGGTTTTCTTCACCATGCATCTGTGTTTGTTCAGTGATTTAATAGTATTATTTTGGTTACTTTTGAGTTCCTTCTGCAGGTACGTTTGGTATGGCTCCCACCTCAACGTACGTTTCTCAGCTTTGAGAGTTTGGTGCACGAGTAAAGTAGGGCTTGCAGGGATGTTTTGGGAATGATAAATTTTTAAAAAGAAATTATTTTTTAAAAAAAGTTTTTTAATAAAATTTTAATTATAAATTATTATGATTACGTAACAGACTAATATAAACATACAAGTGGTTTAAAAAATTAAAAAAAAATATTTTTGTATACTAATTTATTTATACCATCACCTACACTTTTTTGTTTGAGAAGAAAAAGTTAGAGAATATATATTAGAACATATATTTTTTTTGTTTTATTATCAAAAAAAATAAAAAAAAATGTAAGAATAGTGTAATAAAAATAATATGTAAATAATATTATTAAAATAAAAAATATTGTTTTTATATTTTATTTTTTAAACCTTTACCACAACACCGAATGATAAAAAGGGGAAAGTGAGTTTTGCCTTTGCCTTATATTTTTAAACCTCGACTCACTTTTCCTTGTCTTTTCCTCTCTTTCTCTTTTATTTTCATAAAAAATAAGTGTAAAAATGAAATATATAAATAACATTACTCCTTGAAAATTAAGTAATTTTATCTTATTCATAATTTTAAGGTTACATATTTATTGACATTAGAACCCATTTATAAAAAAAAATTCAAGGCCATATATTTACTTATCTAAATTCACTTGGGGTAGGGTATGACCCAAATTGAATTACTTTTTCTAAATTATATGATGAAACTAGATCCCATTTAACATACTTTTGATAAATACTTATTAGAAAATCAGTCACAACACAAGATATAATGTAATTCGGCCATCATGCCTACAGATAATGTATGTGAGCACTATCAATCTCTTTGATCTCACAATTATCTCACTATTATCCCTACATCTTTGCCAACCCCATGGAGCCCCACAGCTTCTTTTACAAACTTATCTTTCACATTTTCATTCTTATAATTCAGACAATTTCCTAATTCAAGTATTTATAACTTCCAAAATTTTGCTTGGCATTCAACTGTTCCCGCATTCTCATTTTTTAAATAAGACTCTTTGTTAAATAAGGACTTATATTTTGTTTCCTATCATGCAATAAATATATTTTAATAATAATTTAATTTACAATAGAAAATTGTCTATACTTATTAACATAACAATTTGGGTCAAACCCAACAATCTCTACCTTTATCCAAATTCCTTCACCAAGTAATTGTCTTCAAATTAGAAATTTGAGTCAAACTCAACACTAAGTTATGTCGTTTAATTTGTTGTTGATAAAGAGCGTATGGAAGGAGGGTTGGTGGCTTTGATTTGTGTATGTAATTTTGCATTTGATCTGCCCAAAAAGACTTTTTTTTGGACAAGATAAAATTAACTCATCTCGATGAGATTAAATTTCTGGCTTTGTCCCTGCGGTTACCCAAAGTAACTGCTGCTGGCCAAAGCCAAGGACAAGAAGAGCCATGTGCTCAAGACGTCGAATGTGGCGAAGAAAATGTTGCACTTTGAGAAAATATTGACGTTAACGTTTTTGCGTTCTTTTTCTTTCTGTTGACGAGAAATTGAACCTATGACTTGTGGACTTGAACGACTACGTACACATCCGCTGCAAATATATGAAAAAGAAGTTCTGATCTTCTAATCAACTTGTTTTGACATATACCAATACGGTTGATTTAAAGAAAAGTGACTTTGATGTTTTAAGTAATATATTCAGGGTTTAATTTTTAATAGATATAAATAGAGTATGCATTATCAATAAATTTTTTTTTACAATAAACACGATAAAATGTTAAAATATTAATCTTTTATTTTTTGGATAGAAATATTCTCTGTACCAAAAAACTTGTTTGGCCATCTATATGAGTGTGTCTGTGTGCGGGAGAGAGACAGTAAGTAGTTTTTCTTGTTCTTTTCAGTTCAAATTTGTAAACTTAATGTGGTGTGGTCCTTAGCATCCTTGTTATCCGTAGTATCCTATGCTCGATGCAAGACCTTGTTTGGTCTTGAAATACATAAAGATGCAAGCTGTGGGATTAAGGTCAAAATTGTACTGAAAGTGGAAACTGTGGTCAATTTCGATGTATGACACTAAAACCATACCATATCTGTTGTATCATGCTATCCGCATAATTCTTGTTTGATTGTCTTAGCTTGTAACAAATTAGTCATTGAATTGTTGGTTTTATTTTAACTGGTAAGATTTTTATTGAAGAATCAGGACTTCGACTTCAATCCTGACTTTACAAAAGAGGATAGGGTTTTAGGGAACAGAGAAAATTATTTAAAAAAAAACCCATTAAAATTAGATAGAACGGCTTTTGAGTTTTGACTGACAAGTCAATATCACGTGCACTGTGTCGTAGAAAAAGTGATTCGTTATAAAACCAATTTTTACCTTATTGTTCTTGTTTGGAAAAATAAAAAGGCTCAATCATAATAATGCCTGAAAAATTAATTTTTATAATAATACTTATAAAAATATTTTAATTAAAACTCATCCTTAGCCCTTTTTCTCATCGTATTTTCTTTGCTTCAATTTACGATGGGGTTAATTTTCAGATTATTTATTTAAATGGACAGGATTTACAAACTTTTTCTATTTTTTTTTGGTTAAATTGCTCCTTATTCACAACTTTAAAAGTTATGAATTCCATTTACCATTTTTATTTAATTTTTTAAAAAAATTCTCATACGAATTCTTAAAAGGTCGTTCACAACTTAAAGTGGTGAATAAAATTCACAATTTAAAAAAAAATTTTACTCATGTAAATAATTTATAACTTAACCTCAAGAGAAAAATAGACCGGAGACTTGCGGCGCAGGTCAAGAAGCCGTCAATTTTCCATTAATTTTTTTGATGCACTTATCAATTACCATGATCAAATTATGTTCCACAACAATTCTGATTTTCGGCTGTTTCCCACCCCTTCTGATCCAATGATTACATAATGGATTAGTTGTGCATACAATAATATAATAATAACTAATTATTATAAAATGAGAGAAATTTTGAGGCAGGTGTAATTATTTATGGTCAATTATTCGGTTAAAATTTTGTACTCGATTACTATTAAAATGATATGTTATGATTTTATAATAAAATATTTTTTTCTTTCCTTAAATCTTTAAAAGAAAAAAAGATATTCATGGTGCGCATTTCCCTCAGTTATCATTTGAAAAGTTGGCAAACAATCAAATATGAACACAACACATAGTGAATTTCAAAACTAAACTTAGAAATTTGAAACATTAATTTGAAATTAGTTGTTGTCCGTGGTGATATATACACAATAACTTTGTTTAAAATTCCCAAGATTTTCTCTTTTCATCTGCAAGGGATTAATTTGTAGATAAGTCTGTTCTTTTGATTACATAATTAGTGCACATTCAATGTGATGAAAATAAAAAGAATCAAATATAAAAAATATTTATGATTAAAGTATAAAAAAATTTTATTTTTATTTTATTCATTTTTTTCTCTCTTATTAAACATGCATTCTATTCATTTGAACCTTTTTTTTAAATGGAGAGACAAAAAAGAGTTTTAACTAATTTTTTATTTAGGGATTTTATAAAATGAGAAAAAAAAGAGATTTTATTATGTAATATTTCAAAAATTTCATGCATTCATTTTTATAAATATTAAAAAAATAATTTAAAAATTTTAAAAAAACTGTAAGCATTCAAATAAGAGACTTATTAATTATTTCATCTATTATCTTCTTCTCCTTGTGTTTTTATTTCATTTTCTTTTAGTCCTTACCCTTTAAACTCATAAGTATATCCCAAGGCAGGGGTCTCAACTCCTCAAATGCACATGGTATGAAATCAGAAGAAATGTTTATGTTAATTTAAATGTATAAACTTTTTAAATTTTTGATTAAGGTATTTTTACAAATATTATTATGGGATTAATTCTTTATTAAAACACTTAAATTTTTGTGGTCAAAGGGAGAGAAATCGAACTCGTAATTAATGTCAAATCAAGTTAATCAACGTGCAATTAAACTCAAAAGTCACTTCCCTTGTAGCCCTTCCAAGCCAGCATGTGCTTTAGTCGTGTATTTTCTCGATTGGCAGTATTGGTTGGGGCCTTAATGGCTTTGTACTTTGGTGAATTGTAATCCCAGACCCAAAAACAAAAACTCAAAATCACTTCGAACGCCCAAACTAAGTTTATACAAACATATCTACTCAACCGGGCTGGACTGAAACCCTATGAAAAAAAAACACACTTATGTTTGAATTGAGATTAAGAAAATTTCAAAAATTTAAAATTTTCTCTTACTTAATTAAAGAGAATAGAAAAAAATAGAAAAAAAAGAAAATTTTACAAATAAAAAATAAATTTTTTATTTTTTTATTAAATTTATTTTTTTTTCTTTTGATTCAAATAAAAGAATAGTACTCGGGAAAAGGGATGACAGGGGAAGACCGTGTACAGTTATTAATCAAGACATGAAGTTCACATTTCTTAGTTTGATACTCCCATTTTCCAACAACGTCATCGGAGTAGCTTTTTTACTTTGCATGCCTTTTATTTTCTTTTATTTTTTACGTGATATTTAATATACAGAAATAATAATTTTATTTTATATTTATCTTATAAAATAAGATATTTCTATATTTATTTATAAAAATATATCAGGCTGGACTGAAACCCTATGAAAAAACACACTCGGAGTCGAAGACACATATCCTATGTTTGAATTGAGATAAAGAAAATTTTAACAATTTTTTTTATTTAATTAAAGAGAATAAAAAAAATTAAAAAACAGAAAATTTTACAAATAAAAAATTCTTTTTTTAATTTTTTCTTAATTTTAAAATTTAAAATTTTTTCTTTTGATTCAAATAAAAGAATAGTACCCAGGAAAAGGGATGACTGGGGAAGACGGTGTACAGTTATTAATCAAAACATGAGGTTCACATTTCTTAGTTTGATACTCCCATTTTCCAACAACGTCATCGGAGTGGCTTTTTGACTTTGCATGCCTTTTTTTTTTTTTAACGTGATATTTAGTACGTAAAAATTATAATTTTATTTTATATTTATTTTATAAAATAAAGTATTTTTTATATTTATTTATAAAAATAATTTTAAAATAATAATTTTATTTTATATTATATTTTATAAAATTAAAAATAAAGTATAAAATTAATTTTTTTTAAAGAGATAAAATTAAAATTTTATATTTTATAAAATGAGATAAAATTATTTACTTATAATATATTTTTAAAAATTTTGTAAAATTACACGTGTTGTTTATTTTTTTAATAATAAAATATTTCTCTTCTTATATTTTAATTTTTGTGATATAATTATTTAGAGTCAAATTTTAAATATTTGATTACTTATAAAATTTGATATTATTTTAATTTATTAGTATAATTTTTAATTTTGATGTAAATTATCTTTGATTTGAGAACTTATTTATATATAAAAATAAATATAAAATATTTATTTAATATTATAATATTTATTTTTTTAAAAAATAATAATATTTATATTAATTAAATTATAAAAAAATAAATATTATTATTAATATTTTAAAATTTTTTTATAAAAAATATTTATATCATTTACATCAATTTTAATTTTATTTTTTAATAATTTTATATATTAAACAGTAAAATATTTTTAAAATATATTTTATTTTAAAAATTATCAAATTATAAATTAAAAATAATTATTTTATTTTTATTTTATTTTAATTTTATAAAATTATCATTCTGTATATTAAACGTTACATTATTCTTTTACTTACTGGTTTAAGAGAAAAAAAAATGTAAAGTATATTTTAAAATACTATTCTCAACTATTTATATTTTATTTAAATTTTATTATAACATTTTAAATTTAAATTGACGAAAATATTTTTTTACACTAAAAAATAATTTAAATTGACGACATATATCCATTTCATGTATTATGAATTATTTTTATTAAATTAATATAATAATACTCTTCAAATACGTAAAAATTTCTCACTAGAAGGATAAGGATAAATCCTTCTCTTATTTAACTTTACGTGGAGCCAATGACATTTGGACACGTATTTGATATATTTAAATAAAATTAAAAAATAATTTAAATAAAATTAACAACCCCGCGTTATACAGACTTGTAAACTGTAGTTTATCCCATGAAAGACCCAAGTTTGTGCCTCGGTGGTAAAGTAAAACTACAATTGCAAAATTTAAAATGAACAAAAAGAATAATTCTGTATGAAAAGGTTGAAAAAACAAAACCTTATAGTATTTTTCCATTATCGTATTCATCCATTCGTATTTTTTATTTTTTATATTTATATATTTATTAAAAAATATTGACGTAATATAAATAAATTATAATTTTAAATATAATAATTATAATTTAATTTTTAAAAATCTCATATACTAAATAATAATTATGAAATGATGAACAAAATTAAAAATATTACTTTATATAAAAAAAATATTCAAAAGATACAAAGTCTTTAATGCAATTCAATAAAGAAAAAATAAAGATAAGTAATTGTAGATTATTACCAGAAAAAATTATGACAAGAAAAAATAGAGATAAAAAAAGAATGGAAAAATGGTGCATGGTGATTGTCAAAAAAAATTATGAATTTATAGTTTATTTATTTATTTATATTTAATTGATTATTAATGACATTTAAAAAAATAAAAATTAGAGACTAAATAAAAAAATCTCTATTATATATGATATAAATTAAACATCTTTAAATTTGTGCAAGTTTATATTAATATTTTTGTATACTAATTTACGTGTTATCCAACATGTTTACAGACGGGATGTGTCCCTTGTCCCTCCATGAAATTGTCTCTCTAGCATGTGATAAAATTTTAGATTTAATACTTTTAAAATGAAAATTATATTTTAAAAAATAAAATAAGAGGTATTAATTATTAATAAAAAATTAATAATTATAATTATAATAAAATATATATACTATATAATAAATTATAAAATTATTAAAATTTATTTTTTTAATTTTTTTATTAATAATTAATATCCTTGTCTTTATTCTTTATAAAATAAATTCCTTACCTTAAAAAATTCAAATCCTTAAATTTTAGCCCACATTTGCAAATCTGTTCTGTTTTTGTTCTTTTTTCTTTTTTTTAAAGAATAAAAAGAATTGCAAATCTAGTCAGTTGATGTGGCAACAATGATTATTATTATTTTCTTTTACAGTAATAAAAGTACTTTCATGTCACTTTTCTAACAGCTTAAATTTATTAAATTCTTTTATGCATTTTTACATTAATTTAATATATTTAAAAGAATTAATTTTTTAATATTAATTTAATATTTAAACCTAAATAATTAAAACATAAAACACACTTTTTTTAACCAAGTGATTTTTTATAAGAGTAATGTGTTGTAGGGCATGGTTCACTGTATCTGTATCAAACCGTGCAATACGTTATAGGCCTGAAAAGGACACTTTTCAAGAGCAAATTAAGTTCAATGGATTCACGCCTTCAAATTATAGACCATTCCATGCGTTTTTCTTTCAAGTCATATGTATGCACAAATTAGAAGGTAATCTTTGAAGGGAAAATAGTTTAATTGCGCAAACCTTCTGCTTTTGGAGGGCACATCCAAAAATCTCCCCCACATTCCTTCCTTGGCACTTCCCATATTAACTTACACAGTTAAACTTGAATGATTAAAGCGGGCGAAAATTTAAGTGTTGTAAAAGGTAAGCAATATTTTATTTTACTTTTCACTTCTTTTCTAAACATGCAGAGTTAACTTAAAAAGAGTGAGGATTTAGATATCCAAATTGATTTATTAAATAATTACTAATTTTAGTTTTATTTTTAAAATTTTAAATATTTATTATAAACATTAAAAATTAATAAATATTTGAAAAATTATTTTAAATGTTAATCTTTTTTTAAAATTTAATTTTAATTTATTATTAATATAAAACATTTTATATTCTCATTTGATTATAAATTATTAAATTATTAAAAATTTTAATTAAAATAATTATTATTTTAAAATTTTAAAATTTAATAAAATGTAATTTAATGATAGTATATTAATATTTTACGTTAATAATAAATTAAAATTAAATAAAAAATAGGTTAGCATAAAATAGTTGGCGCAAGCGCAAGTACAGATCCTACAGTGCACCCGAGCGCATGTTAAAACGCACTCCCGCATAACTCGCCGTCCAGTACACGAAATCTAGTGCGCATCTTAAGACTGGAAGAGCACCATGGCGCACGTTATCAGAGCCCCTAATTGGCTAACTCACTCTATCTGTCGCTGGTTGAATTTCGTGTCTCTAAAAAAAATAAATAAATAAAATATTAAATATTTAGTTTGAAAATATTTTTATTCAAAAAAAAAGAAAGAAAGAATAAAAAGACATAAGAAAGAGAAAGAGAGAAACTCCTCCTCCTGCTCCTGGTTCATGCTCTCTTCGACGAAGAGGCCCTCTCGATTACAGATCATCCACTACGACAACACAAATCCAACAGAAGCTACGTCAAATCTTCACAAATCACACCGACCCATCTCGTATTCGCGCCCCAAAATCCTCAAGCACCCGTTTTTATCCATCTTCATCGATCGCGCTGGCTATAGCTAGGTCCAGTTTCCATTCCTTCTTCCATTTTATGCACGCTTATTTTTTTGTTTATTCTTCAGTCTTTTCTTGCTCCTTTCCCCGCGTCATCTCTGTGCTTCTCACTGTTTTTCAGGTTAATGCAGGTGATTGTTACGAAGTGGACGTAAATTTTGCTCGTGTACGCGTGCTGATAGCATGCACTGAGTCTGGGGGTGGATACGTGGGTGAGGGACCAGGAACCGGGCTCGGACCAAGGCTTGGCGGCGGTGACCATGGCGAATCAGGTGGTCAGAGTCAGGAGGGAAACGATTGCAGCATGCATGACTTGCCTGCTCTGCAATAAGTTGTTGAGGGAAGCCACCACTATATCCGAATGCCTTCATACGTGTGAGCCCTTCGATCTTCCTCTGTATCCTTCAAATCCTGTTTCTTTTACCTCAATCTGATGTAAATTTCTCAAATTTTGAAACTTTTCGGCATTTTGCATTCTTCGCGATCCTGGTACGTTGTCCCAGTTTTTGCGTTCTCGATATGGGTTTTGCCTCTTCTTGGACTCTTCCCTGAGATGGGGCATCTGGTATTTGCTTAATCAGAGATATAGTTATTTGGTAATTAAATGCTTCTGAAAACCTTGTTTTCTCTCTCCCTCTCTATGCCCATGTCTCACTATCGAGGACGTGAATGATAGCCAGAAGCCTTGTGGTTTTGGATTGGCCAACTATTCAGTAGTTATGCTGTTCCATTAATGTACTAGATGTAGAGGTGTTTGAAAGTTTGAATACTACAACTACAAGTGTTCATTTAGTAAATTCGTTTCCATCCATACACGAAGCCACAATCCCAGTTCTAGCTCATGCAAGGCTGTGGTGGCAGCGCGAGCACATTACTTCGCAATTTCTACATTTTGGCCGTTGAAAAATAGTTCTCTTGGTGCTTATTATTTGTTATTTAAAATCCATAGCTTGCTTAATTAGTTATCTTTGCGTGCACTTTTATGAGATTCCGCTTCACTAGCAGAAGCTCGAAGCACAGTTGTGAGCACCGACTGGGTGAAAGCTTTTAAATACAGTGTGACTAATCTTCTTCCGTCTGTTTTCTTGCTTTTTGAACTTTTCAAGTGTGGTTTTAGCTGACAAACTTCATCCAAGGAATATATTTCTTGCATATTTGTCCCTTAAAATATATAGGAAATCATATTCAAGTCTCTATACCACCTTATTATTAGACAGCCGTCATTCTTAGTTTACCTGGCCTCGTTTCCTATGTCACGAGAAGTTTATGCTCTAAGTAACTATGCCTGAGGGTTTTTCTCATGGACATGCCAAATTATCTGTTTAGTGTTTGATAAAGTGAAAGTTGTATTTCTTGTGAATGCTTCATAGATTAATAAACAACTTGATCATAAATTTCTAATTGGTTTTTTCTCTGAACTTTATTCAGTTTGCAGGAAGTGTATTGATGATAAAATTACAGATGAGGAATTAGAATGCTGTCCGATATGCAATATTGATCTGGGCTGTGTTCCACTCGACAAATTGAGGTCAGCCCCCAGCCTTTGACAAATTCCCGAGTCACCCCTCTTCTCTTGTAATTTTTCTTTAAAAAGAGGAAAAAAAATCAAACATCCCTCTCTTTTATTTTAACATGGTTGTTAGTTTTTAAATATGCATGAAAGGTGTTTGCTTTAACTTGGTATCCTGTGCCAACGAGAGATTATGTTTTGCTAGGCACCCTAAGTATTGTTTTAAGGCTGCCATAATGGAGATACAAGATAGACTATTTCTTTTGAGAAGCGAATATATTGGTGATGTGTCTAGACATGCACTATAAAGCTGTCTAATACTGTTGATCTTTCAACATTTATTGAAACAACCTCTTAGGGGATGAAAAAGGAAACAAACTGTAACCAGATCTTCTACGGTGGTATCATGCTGCAACAACATGCAAAAATGAAAAATTTTTATGCTATGATGGTGCTATCAAGATAAAGCTATATCAGTTTTGTAAAATTTGTGGAAACTTACTGCAGAAGGTTCCACTCCCTGCATCTCAGTGACTAGTCATAAAATACATTTAGTTTGACATCTTTTGCTAATTTTGCTGACTATTTATATATAGTAATATTTGCAGTTTATTTTCAGAAGTATTCCAGAAAGACATTTCATATGTCTAATATTTGGCATAGAAAATATTAAAGCTGTTAAAATTTGTGAAATCATATATTAAGGAGGAATAACACAAAAATAGTAATCTAATTAATAGATGAAATGGCTGACATAGTTGAACCCAATAGGTGGGGGTTAGGATCTGTCCTAGTTAAGAATGTTTACATTTATATTGATTAGGTTTCCTTTATCGTCAAAAAGAATCCATTTGATGGATGCTGTTGTTTGCAGTCCTTGCCCTAAATCTCCTATTAGCAAAGGACCTTGATCATAAAAAGACAGCTTAAGGTCTGGAACTTTAAGAACAGATAATGCTTGCTGAACTTCGATTAAAGAATAGGGGTTATGATAATTGGAATTAGGGAATTAGCTAGATGCACAACATAGATGATAGTATTGAGAACTATCTGAATTTGATCAGGCAGACTGATAAAAGAGAAGAAAATTTTTCTTTAAATTAATTGCCTGCACCATTCCATATATATGCCTATGGTAATGAAGCACACAGCTAGTTTTTTTTTTTTTAATACAAAACAGCTGATGAAATGGGTGTTCTCTTTTAAAATGTTGCATGCTAAGTTGCAAATCTTGTTTTCTGAATACCAGGCCAGACCACAGTTTGCAAGATCTAAGGGCCAAAATTTTCCCTTTAAAGAGAAGAAAGGTGAAGGCACCTGAAGTTGTCCCCTCAGTCCCATTACCAGCTAGAAGAAAGGAGAGATCACTTTCATCTTTGGTTGTCAGCACTCCAAGGGTATCTACACAGGCAACCATGAGAGGAAGAAGAACAAAACCTACAAGAAAGGCTAGTGGTCTGAGGGCCTCTAGTTTTTCCATTGAAAAGCGCATTAAAAAAGAGGAGGAATTACTGGAAAATTGTGAAGAGAGTTCAAGCTCACCTTCTAACAAGAATACTGGACAGGTAGGAGAGACAATCAGGCTCTTCTATTTGAGCTCATCATATATGGTTCTCTTTACCTTGTTTTATATATTTTTTATCTTGGTTCATTTGTTTTCCTTGATTGTATTGTCATTAGATTACTTATATTATTATATGCTTGTATTTCTTATTGATGCAGAGTTTGTCCCCTCGTGAGGATAGCCAATCCATACACAATAAAGGAACAGAGAATGGTGCCGAACCATGGGAAGCAAAATTGGATCTTTGGAAACCTTTGAATTGTTTAGTAGAGGTCGCAAGTAGGAGTAAATCTTTTAAGTCTAATGTGCAAGGGTCTGATGCTAAACAGGAACCCATGAGACTAAATGAGAATGATTCTCAAGTGCAGAAAGCCAAAAATAAGGAAAATAGACGAAGGGTGAAAGTTGAGGATGAAAAGATTAGCGCTGGTCCTGTCTCTTCAGATACAGCAAAACCCAATAAATTGCGCAGAGTTCGCCGTAAAAAGGAACCTGTTTTTGGAGAATCAGGCATATCACCCCAGGCTGTGCTGGATGCTACCAGCACTAAACTCTTAAGGACTGGTCCAATTTGGTTCTCCTTAGTAGCTTCTGAAAACCAGTGAGAAAACATAGCTTTGAAACTTGGATTAACAACTTCTATCTTGAAATCTTATGCATAATATATATGTTGTAATTCCTTTTTCAGATATTTCTTTATTTACTAATTTCATACTAATGTTTCAGGGAAGGAGATGCACCCTTGCCCCAAATTTCTGCAAGTTATGTAAGAATAAAGTAAGTTCCTTCAGATTCACTGCACCTGTGTAGACACTGTTATTACTCTAGTTTTTCTTTTTCTTTTTTTCATTTATGTATTGTATTCTTTTAAAATGAGAATATTTTGCTTGGAGCAGTGTAGGATGCCACATGTTATTGACTAGTATATATGTCATTTGCTACCTTTTTTTTTTATTTAATATGTGATTTTCTACTTAGTTATTCACGAATACTTATCTTTATGTTAAGCCTATCTCCATAGAGTAAATTTCATGCAACATATTGAATCACATAAAAGGAAGCAGTCACTTTGACCTTTCACTGATGGTGCTTCAGCATGATAACAATGATTTACATTCCACCAATCATATCAAGGAGAATAAATTTCTTGATGTGATCTTGTTTACTTATATAATAATTTTCCTTTTAGTGAAGTAAAGTCCAATAAATACTATGTTGAGATGATAAAGAACATCTGATGAAGACCTGGAAAATCTTGAGAACACGTGGGTAGGAAATTAAATGCAAATCCTAAAGGGTTTCAGTTTAAGCTCTCACTTGGACTATTTTGACATAAGTTGTTTAAAATAAAAAGATACTTTGCTCTATTTAGTCATCTCCAAGTCTTCCACAACGAGAGAATTTCATATTTGTTGATAGCAGTTCAGGTTATGGTGTTTACTTGAGATCACTGAGGTACATTTATCTTCCAGAGCTCACCCATTCCCTGTTATCCTCAGTCATTCTTCAGACTTCAGATTGGTGTCCAAAATGGAGTAGGTCTTAGGACAGGACAACTCCCTCTTGCTTATATTTCCTTACTGTAAACTTTTAGGTACCTCATCATAGGCCTTTCCTTTTTGCCTTATTTCTTGACTCCGGTGCGATGCAGACTGCCCCTTACCATATTCATTGTTACAACTGGTCCTTGTGGTGGGTAAAATGATACATTTATTTGTTCTTACCAATTTTATATTTGTTAGAACTTGTGCAAATCGTGGTAATATCTAATTTAGCATAACATGGGAAAAAGGAAGTAGAAAAAGAAGTTCTGTAGAGACCTAGCCCAACAAAGGAAAGGGGCCATGAGCATGGGTAAAATGATTGTCTGTGTGGATTTTAAACTAAGTGCGTATGCTTTCAAGAATTCTACAGTCATACTGACATGCTTTTTTCCTTTTACCCATCAATAAATGTAGTATGTGATCTCTCTCTTTAGATTAGTTTCCATTTCTGTAATGTGTTACTTTTTAGAAACTTGATTTTCATAGCCAAGGAATTGGAACAATGTGCTTGTCTGCATGTATAATTTAAACTAAAGATAAAAAAACCTAAAACTCCTTTTTCCTACTTTTAGAAGTCAATTACATGATCCTAGATTACCTAATGAAGAAATTCAATCTGCGCCTAAGCTCATGTGGATTTTCGCATGATATATCAACTGAATTGATTGTAAATATGAGAGCATTTAAAGAATAATTTATCGAAGCTCATGCTTTTGATAAGGATCCGTGCCTGGATATTGATTGCATACTGCATGTATAAAATGCCAATGTTATGTGTATCAAGTTTACATATGTGCACGCAGGCTCAGTCTAAAATTGATCTAACTGAACTAGAATATAATATCCTATTGATTTCTCACGTCTTTCTCGTCATCTGTTTGCCACAGGGATGGAAGCGTACCTGTTTCATTTATCCAAAAATACCTAATGAAGAAACTAGATCTGACCAGTGAAGCTGAGGTAACTCTCTCCATTTCTAATATATCTGAAAGGCAATGATGTAATTAGGTAATATCTGGGCATCGAAGACTTTACTGTCTTGTTTGGTTCTTCACAGGCATAATTTTAATTGAACCTCTGGTAGTATTATAGTATTCACAATTTGATTGTCATTAAAGTTTTCTGCTTGTCTTAAAAGCTCATGACATGTTGCATTATTCGAGGACATGCACTCCTATATGATAGTCTGATACCTTTCCCCAATCGCAATCTGTGACATGCTGCTTATGTAAGTATCTTCTTATTCATCCATCATTTCATTGGACAATAACTAAGCAGTATCGTATTCCTTTTAAGGTTTCTTCTTTTCCATACTTATTATGCAGTCATCTTTCGGTAAATATTTATCTTGCTATACTGTCCCAACTGCTGCTAGAATGTGGAGATATAATGAAACTAATTCAAACAAACATGATAGTAAAGTGAGAGAAAAGGGTACTGGTTTTTTATAAATGCCAAAGGTATGAGAAAGCAATTGACTTCTTATACTAAAGTCTGACTGAACAGGACTTCTTTATAGTACATAAGTTATGGCAGTAACTCGGAATTACATCACTCTTTCCATGAATTTTGGTGCTGCTGAGGGGAGAAAAGAGTTTGCTTGTTATTGGTTCTTTTAATTTCAAAATAGAGGAATCATGCTAGCTTACATGTTGCTCACTCTTTCCAGTTACTTCCTTTTGCAGGTTGAGATTAGATGTATGGGCCAACCAGTGCTCCCTACACTGCAGCTACATAATTTGGTTGAGTCGTGGCTGGATACGGCGTCGACATCACAGCGAATTCCAGCAGCCCTTGGGTCCTCAGCAAAGGATTTTGTCATGGTCCTAGCCTATGCTCGGAAGGTCCCACACCCTTGATCGTGGTTCCCCATGCATTCTGCCCCCATTTACTTTTTTAATGCACCTTGAAAATCTTCACAGTATAATCACTTCCTAATGGCCATAAAAAATCGCTTCCTCACCTGCATGTATACTAAACATGCGTTCTTCTGTCATGTTGCCAATAGCAGCACTATCATGGAGGATAAGATAGGCCAAATAAATTATGAAGGCCACATCAGTTCCTGATTTTTCAAGAGGATGCTTTTTCCATTCGCTTATTGCAATAATTTGAAGTGCACATGTGGCTTAGATATAAGTAGCTATAGATCATCATGCTTGGTTGCAACAGATGAATACTTGGGGATTTGACATTTGAATCCAAGAGGATTTTTTTCTTCGTATTCTTTTGGTTCGATTTACAATATGAATTACTTCGCAGGCAAATAAATGCAAACGATGAGTCAAGACTTTCCTCCTTCCCATTCTACACTGAAATGGTAAGTTAGATCTGTGTGTGATGAATTGAGCTGGAAATTATACCATCATCCCAGTTTTCTTTAACCACCCATATATCCAGCTAGGTTATTGTCATGCATCATTAGCACGTTTGTAGTTCTCAGTGCAACACTGACATCAAATAAATAAATTAAAAAAAAAAGTCAATTGATGACCAAATAAAGAATAAATTATTATTATATAAATAAATGAGAGGAAAAAGAACCCACAGCAGCTTCATGGCAATCTCTGATAAGATATGACAAACGAAACCGGAAAGAAAACTGAAAACTACTTGAGTGATAAATGATTACCATCTTTCATTGTTTGAAAACAATTCCTCTCCTTTCACTTGCCAGAATACTTCATTTTTTTTTTCCTAAAGAAATATCGAATTTTCGGTTCAGGCATGAGCTTCTGTCAAAAAGCATTTTTTTCTTTTTCCTTGTTTGCTACTGGTGTACAGAAAACGGGAAAAGGTCTTACGTTACAAACGATGCCTTTGATCTATAATCCTATATGAACTATATATAGCCATATCAGGCGTTTGTGTGTAATTTGTGAAGAGAAATTGTGTAATGCAAATTTGCTCCTTTTCTCTTCCTTTTTTTTTTATAATTTTTTTGAACAAATAAAATATAGGTAATGACACAATATAAGCCCCTTGAAATCAATATAGCCATATCCGCCGTCATTATCAGTCTGTCAGGTAATGGCATGTATGTAGGTCGACCCTACTTTCATTGCAAAATGCAGGTTAAAGCTCCCTCAAGCCTGAAGGACGTGCACCCAATTCATGGACAGCGCATACAGAAAGCAGAAAATGAAAGTGTTTGACAAAAGGCTGTTTGTAGCGTTGCTACATAAACGATGAATCCTTTTCCCAATAACCCGTTGACTCAAACAACCTCTAGATTGATACACAATAGTTTTGCTCGTATTATTGTCTTGTAATTAGGCATGCATTTGCATTCTCAAATTTTTGAGGAAATTCTCTCAAGTTTTCAACCATCAAACCCAAATAAATCGTCATATCCATGTAATACAAACATGGATGTCCTCCTGCAAGAACAAAGCTTAAGTGGTACACTGTTATGTGAGATGTGATCATAGGCATCTGTTCGTCACTTCATCTAATCATCAGATAACAGCGTGAAAAAGAACATCAAAATCTTTTGCTACTTTAGCCTAATGATTCAGGGAACTTATGGTGAACTTCTTATAATTTCATAACCATGCATCTATAAGGTGGTGGAGGTTGTTCATTTCTCACAAACCCGTTAAGGCATGGTCTTCAGGTGAAAGAATCATATATTTTCCAAACAGAACAACAGTTTCAACTAGAGGTAAATGTGGAGCAAACTTTGTAAGATATACCCTAAGGTTTTTACGTGAAACATGGAGATACTCACATACCAGATAAATTATATCTAAATATCCAAGATAGTTGGGATTTCACGATCTACAGGTGGTTTTCCGTGGTTCTCTTTCGCTTCCTTCAATTGTTTGACCCTTTCAAGTTTCAATTTGACTGTAAAAGGCTCTGCATCTTCAAAGCATAACACATGCAAGTCTAATCTTTTAAAAAAAGAAAAGAAAAAGAATGAAAGACTAACCAAAATGATAGACTCCTCAGTGCAACCAAAACCTATCTACATTTGCACTTAATCAACAAGCAAACAAATCTTATCCAAGATGATCGAACCTATTGCAATGCAAAAGCATATGAAATCAGGTAATATACATTGATTTGGAACTCAAATACACAAATCGAATATTGCAATTTATCCAAGAATTTACACATCAAAACTCCTTCCTAGCAAACATGTTGAGAAAAGAAAGCTTCTATAAAATTAAAACCAAAAGGAGAGAATATATGCAAAGCCACTACAGCATTTGTTTGATACTCGTCCAGTGAAGAATACACGGACACTTTCCTGTAAGCAATTGCTCAAAAATCACCATCTATTTTCACGAATGCATGTAATTCAGAGAGAAATCACCTATATTTTAGTGTACCCTGTTCGCTCGGTGGCGCTGCCAACAACAGAAAGCAACCCTCCATCGGAAGCATCTTGCTCATCCACATACAAATCGTCAGTGCTCCTAAAAGCCGCATGCAATCCAACAACCGCAGCCCCGACGAGAACGGAGACCAAAACGTTCAGCCACACGCCGGTGAGCAACAGGGCGACGACGGTGACCACCGCAAGCGCTGCCAGCATCACCCGGTCGTCGATCGTGCGGCGGAACACCACCACCGGCTGGTCCCGGAAGAAGTAGAGGAAGAACCAGGCGACGACCGCGACCAAGAAGACGATGAGGGAGACGGGGTGCCAGAGAAGGCTCAGGAAGAGGATGAAGAGAAGGATGATGGCGTAGTTGACGCGGAAGTGATTGAGGTTGCGCTTCATGCGGAGGGTGGCTTCTCCGAAGGAATAGGGGCGAGTGAAGGAGTAGAGGGCGAAGACCTCCTCCCATGGGCGGCGCGTGGCGAAAGCGGATTGAGAGCTGGCGTTGGCGCGTGAGACGAAGTAAGGGCCGTGGTTGGAGGTTGAGGGGAGGGAGCTGTAACGGGATGGCGCTGGAGTGGGAACGGAAGACATGAGAGCAAAGATTGAAACTTGAAACCCAAATTATTATTCAGCAGAGAGAATGATCGAAATCAAATTGCTGCCACGCCGGATCCAATAATATCTACCGAGAACATGCTCCCGAAACCTAAAATCCCTAACCAGAAGTTGAAGTTCCTCTTACTGTTCGTGTTTATTTATGATTGAATTCGAGAAACGGACGCTGTGTTCAGTGTTGGGTTTGTGTACTGTGTAGCGCCGTGTAGTGTTTGTGAGGAAGGTTCGACTTTGACCATTGAGTTGATGAGGATTGAGGGGGCTGAACGACGTCGCTTATGCTACTGTGATAAATAAATTTCCTAAAGAGAATGGACGTTTATTATTCAGATTTAACTCTTTTAAAATAAAAATATGTAAAGAATATTAATTATTAATAAAAAATTAAAATTATAATAGTATATATATATATATAAAATAAATTATAAAAATAATTAAAATTTATTTTTTTAATTTTTGTCATCAATATTTACTCATTTTTAAAGAAAATGAATCGGCTTATCCCAATAAACATCCTATGTAATGTCAGGATTTGGATTAATCTAAATGCAAATCTTTAAACAAAATAAAACTATAAAGAAAAGTGTTATATCTGTTAAATTATTTTTTTCTTAATTTTTTTATTATTTAATAAAGTAACTAATAGATAAAAAATAAAAATATTTAATGTTTTATAAATTTAAAATGTATTTAATATTTTTATTTAATAATTACTAAAATTAATAAATGAATTGCCTAAAAAATATAAAATTATTTAACTAAAATATAATATACAAATTAATGGTAATATAATTAAAATTGTAACTCTGTATTTAAATTAATTTATTTTATATTTAAAATAATTTATAATTAAAATTTTACCAAATAAATTTTTAAAAAATAATGTTTTCTAAATTAATCATAACTAAACATACACTAAATCAATCCTTTAACAAATAAATCAAGTGCTTTTATTATTAACTCTTCACAACGAGAGTTCATGAAATCTTATCTAACAACTTGGCAATGACAAGTGCCCAGCCGGTTTATACATGCTATGCATATAAAATTTTTTATTTAAAACTTATTTAAATTATAAAGAAAACTTGCGGAAAAGATTCATGTATATATTGCACATAACTTATGTGACATAAAGAAAATTGGCAAATCAATTTTAGCATATATAAATTTTAACATCTTACAATTTATCCTGCTCAAGTTTTAAAATCATACATTACACTCTTCTTGAATATTTAAAACACTACATCTACATGTGATTATTTTTCACCTAAAAGTCATTACTTTTACTAAAATGTATCGAGATTTGTCTTCTAAATTGGATAAAAAATAATGGTGGGAGAGACAATGAGTAAATTACAGAATTCTACCAAAAAAATTACAGAAAAAGAGAGAGAGAGAGTAATTGGAGACACACTGAGTTGTGCGTGTAAAACAAAAGAAAACGGAGTACCAGAAAATGTTGTGCATCTTATTGGTGGATTTTTATTAAAGAAAATTATCACAAATGTGGCATATGACCTATTATTCATCAGTTTTAGTGTGTGTTTAAATTAACTTATTTTATATTTAAAATAACTTATAATTAATATCTTTTTTAAAAAAAATTTTAAAAATTTTTTTTTTCTTAAAAATAAACTAATTCCAAACATGCAATTAATGAAATCGTTAACGGTTGTAGGATTTTCAGAGGTCAAGAAGGAGAAGTGTGTACTTTTAAAATATGAAGTGTTTAATGTATAGTTTTATAGTTCGTCACTGAAGTTAATTTGCACAAAACTCACACAAGATAAAGTGTTAAGTTACTAAGAAAAATGGGGAGAAGAATTTTTGGGGAGTCGAAAATTGTTTCACATATCATGGAAGAACTTGTAGTTCTTGATATCCTCCACTATAAATCTGACAGCGCCAATGCAACCCAAGACAGCAACGATTGAGAACCAGGTAGCTATTAGAATATTCAGTGGCCGCATCAAAAAGCCAAGTTTGAAGTTCTTGGGCATGGTTCCAGCCTTAAGGTATGCCAAAGCAGGAAAGACAAAGTCCAGAGGAGTAAACCCAATTGCCCCGCAGATGGACACAAAATCCCCAAAGAAGGGCATGGCTGCAGCAACAAGAGTAACAAGAACCATGTATATGGAAGTAAAAGAAAGTCGTGCCAGGTGATTTCTGAGGGGAAAATGGCTAGTAGATTTGTGGGACCCCATTCTTTCCTCAAAATAGGCATATGTTGGCCTGCAGTATATCTGACAAATGATGCAAGAAACTCCATTAGAAGAGGCATTTGAACCATAATAGTTTAGTATCATAAATAACCTGGGATTTGGAAAAGATTTGATGCCTAAAACTATGCATATCTGCTATGCATAAACCATAAAACTGTTCATATCTGCTACTGCCAGTGATAACTAAAGACTAGCTGTCGTATCAGAGAAAGGTTGAACAAAATTAAGCAGGAGGGAAGAAATCTCTTATTCTTTCCTTGGGAGGGGGGTGACACACTGATAATCTCTAATCAGATCAAGCGACTAATCCTTTTTGCTTATAAATGCCAACATGGGTCATGTTTGTTTTAATTTAAAATGTTCATTGTTAATAATATTATCACTTGATTCTTCTGCATCTGGAATTACTACTAAGCCCCATAGAAGTTTGGTCCAATGCATTTGTATTATTAGGTGTTGAACGTAGATGAGATTATCAAACACTTCTGTTATCATATCAATTGTCTTATCAATAATCAATCTGAACTCCACACTCTAGTTTCGAAAAGAGGGCCAGTGAAAGTTCCAAGGGAATATGCCAACAGCTTCCCTGTAACTTTTCTTACCTTTCGGATGTTAGATTTTGATCTTCAGCCTATGATCGGTTCAATTTCTGTCAAAAATCAACTCATCCTATAAAACCTTAAGTGGGTAGGTAAAAGTTCAATAATGATTTTAAATTCTCCACACGTTTCTATTCTCTCCCCTTGTCCTTTCCCCCTTCCCCTACCCTACCCGTAGAAAAAAGGAAGAACAATGATGACAAGTTTCAAACAGAACCACATTCTTATATTGAAGTGCCAGAGAAGGTACCTGGAAGCATCCTGATATTTGAATTGCCGCAAATAAATTTGCCATAACAATGGTCCATTCTGGAATAGACAAAGAAGCTAAAATATAAGGTTGGACTTCTGATCCGAAAGCCCAGTATCCAGAGAAGGCCAACTGCCAGTAAGTCAAAACAATGACACTATATGCTGCTGATATACTTTTGTACATATTCTTCTTTGCAGGTTCTCTCACTGTATTCTGGAAGTGGAAAGGAATAGGTTGTTATGTTACTGATTGCCATTTTACAAAAGATTTATTTTTTCATTAAAACTACTACTATGCACGAAACAAACAGGATTTGACCAACAGCAGACTGGAAAAAATGAAAGCCAAAGAATATATGACAATCAGAATCAATAGGTACCTGTATTTCTGGAAGCATTGCATCACCGAATGAAAAGGCAATGGCCCCAAGGGCATTGAAGGCTTTGAAGGACTTAGAAGCAGAACTACCCTGCAAACTGTAACTTACTGATGTTCTGTCAATCTTCTTCCCTAAGAGATGTTGGAAACAAGTGAGCTAAATATGTTATCACCGCGAAATCAAGAAGTGACTCAGTCAGGTGTTTGAGGCATTGATAGAATGAGAAAAGAAATCCATCACCCGCCTACCATTGTAAATTGTCACCCCAATGGTTGTACCAGCAAAGGCAATTGTGCTGAACGTGCACAGTGCATTAACCCATCTCAGTGAGTGAATATCAGGGAACTGAGAGAGTAGTAGTTCAAAGATTCCAAAGAAAACAATAAAATGCTGCAGTGTTAATTTGCCATCCTGGTGAAAGTGCTTGTAAACTGCCTGCACAAACATGGAACAGAAAAAAGAAAAAGAAGAAACAAAAACGAAAAGAAATGAAAAGCAGAAGAGCATTAAGAAAAGGTGACAAGAAACGGATGGAATATAATATTTGTCCTATCATTCCACAAAATCTGGTTAGATGCATAACCTTAAGGCTGCTGCCAGCAGCAATTTGGATAGCAATGTTATTTCCCAGAGAAGCTACCTGTTGAAAAAAGGCAATAGACCAGTACCCCCAGAATCCTTCATAAATCATTACAAGAGTATTACGGTCAAAGATAATATGAATAGCAGCTAGCGCAAAGCCACAAAGGAACCATTTGAATATTGAATATAAGACAGATTAAGACTATAAATTCCATATGCAGTCGCAACTATTATATGCATAAAATAAGTGTTCTGCATAAATGTAGTTATGCATAGGTTAAGTCTGTTTCCAAGCACAGGAATGAATAGATAAAAGCTGATATCTTCACTTTCTGAGCCTGCCTTCATTTTGCACTCCCCTAACGAATCTGAGTGTGGTTCTTACACATTATGAAGGACGTAATAAGGAGGCAGCTATTTGCAGCTTTTTGCTATAACAGTAAAACCAACATCAAGATAAAATACCAACCGAAAATACTATTTGCAAGATTTCTATAGGTACGGTGCTTCTCCCCATTCCATTTCCATAAAGAAGCGATCAAGATGCTAGAGTACCAGGTGGCCAGTGTTGCACTCACCAGACTAGTCACACCTGAAATCAGTAAGTAGCACTTCATGGAGACTGCAAGAAGTTGGGATGAAGAAATCAATTCTTTCAAAACATTATGCACTAACACATGAGCAAGCTAATATGAATGTGCTAGTGGTTATTGGTGACGTGTGTTACATATTGTTCATGTGTTTTTACGTAATAATTTAAAATTTTAAAATAATTAATTTTTAGTATATTATAAGAAACTCGTCTTATTATAACTTTTATGTTTTTTTTTTTTAATGAACTTCTAACTTTCTCATTGACCATAGAACAAGAATTTGAAGAAACAACGGCGAGAGTATGAGAGAGGGATAGAGGTGAAAGAACTAACCTAGAGGCCAACCAAGAGACCCGAGAGCGAAGGGCAAAGGGGCAAAGGCAGCAGGCGTTGCAATAGTGGTGGCAACATGGAAGGCTGCGTGCTTCCACGTCCCTTTACCCACTCCTTCTTCTCCATTCACCTCTCCTCCTCCTCCTCCTCCTCCTCCTCCTCCCAGCTCCACCGTTGAACCATCATCTGTTGAACCCATTCAATTTGGGCTCCTATGATCAATTTGCTACCTTCTTCTGCTTTTAATTTCCCGCTACACCTGTATTATGTAGTATGTATTCATTTCGACCTACAAATCCTATCTATCTACTTAGTGTCTTAGTCAACGTTTTGATATCACGGACCAAAAAAAGAAATGAAACGGGACGTGAGCGAGAGTGAAAATAGAAATAAAATGAATGCAAGTTTTAAATGAAATAAGAATGTAAGCGTAAATGTAAATGAAAATAAAAAATAAAATAAAAAATAAAATAAATATTATAAAAATAAAAAAAATAATATATTTAATGAGTATTAATATAATAAAAATAAAATACAATTTCAGATACGAAGATTTAAGTTTAATTTTAATTTGAATAACTGAATTTTATGAATATATTATTAATTTATATAAAAAACTGACATTTTTTTAAAAGTTAAATATTTATTCTTTAATTTTTTTATATTCTTGTTTTCATTTCATTTATTTATTTTTATCATACGAAATTGGTCCAAAGATTCTAAAAATGAAAGAATAAAATATTTCCTTTCCATCGTGCCCAAGTCTCTTAGACCATTCATTCATAAGCAACTCCGGATACTTCTCTTCTCCATGATTTTGACTTTTTCCTTCCATCGGCCGAAACCTTTGACACAAAGAAAGCGACACAATGCCAACCTTATCCGCAGTTGAAATTTGCTACACTTAAATTTTTGGCCAAACACTTCACATTTTTTTAATTGAAAAAAGAAAAAGATAATAAATATTAAAAAGTGCGTTTTAATATTAAAAAAATAGATTTTTTAAATATAGAAAGCGTAAAAATATAATGTAAAAATTAATTATAAAAATATCTTTTTCTTTAGCAGTTACCGACAAAAACAGAAGAGATTTTTTTTTCCTTTGCTCGTGACGTAAAAATTATATAGCAATAGCATACGATGATATCATACGTATGAAATTTTGTTTGTCGAAAACTGGAAAAGCAAACATTTGAACAGTTACACCAGGCCGGCTTTTATAGAAAACGGAGTGTCAAAGTGAGTTTGACGTACATTATTTTTATACAATTATACCGTGTTGAGTGCCTTTTATTTGAAAGTGCTAAAATAAATATCCAAAAAACTTTAGAGTTGAGTTGAGTCGAGTCATATTTATAAGGCTGACAAAAATTGAATTGGGTTCATTTTTTTTTTAAAGTATTCAAATATACTTAGTTTGTAACACCGTCCTCTTTAATCCAAAAATACATTTGGGATGGGTTGTATTTTTATAATCATGTCGATCCATTTGACACCTTTACTTAATAGATAAAGCTTATATTGATTAAACCCATCTATAAAAGCTGTGAGACTTTGTTTCCTACTAAAATTTTCAAAAACCTAACCAAACACACTATAGCTTTGTGTTAAGAAGCAAACTATAACATTTGCTACAGTGGATTTCAGTCAAGTGAAAAACCAAAGAAAACGACGATCCTTGCCCCGGCCTCTTTGAGGAAGAATTTTTAAATAAACTGAATTCTTAACATTTACTTAGAAGAGAGGATTAAAGAAAAAAAAAGAATTTAAAATTTTCTTTTGTACCATATTGTTAAATATGTGTCATCTTAATTACTTAAATTATTTTCTCATTTTAATAACAAAATATAATGATAATATTTTATTTAACATGAAGATCTTGCTAATTAGACATTAATTAAAAAATATTTAATACTTTATATTAAATTATTTTAATTATTTAACAAAAATATCAAATACTTCTTTTTTTTTATTAGATGCTTTTTATTTTTGATTTTTTAATCGGTGCTCTAAAGTCACTATTAACAAATTCTTTAATAGTATTATCAAAATTGAATAGGATCAAATAGTTTGTCTATGAATTAAATATTTAATTGATTATAATTTAATTTTATAATTTAATTCATAATTAAACTAATTTAAATTATATAAAATCAATCAAAATTTATTTAAATTGACTAATTATTAATTTTTTATTTTAAAAAATTAATATTTTTTTATATTTTATATAATTACATATAAAAAAAATTTTACAACTAATCCAGTCTGATTTTACCATAACTGTTTCTTAAAGTATATATAAATAGAGAAATTTTAAGAAAAAAAATTAATTTTTTAATTTTACATTAAAAAATTATAAAATATTTATAAAACGAAAGAATAAAAGATGAGAAAGTTATTTAATAATCTTTTATTTTATACTTTTATTTTAAAAAATTTATATTCTTTTTTCTTTCTCTGCATACTCCACCCTTTTTAGAGCTCCTCGGCGTTAAAGCACGTATTAAACCCAAAGGTGGGCTCCACTCCACTAGAAAGGAGCTTGAAAATTTTCTGTTAATTTTGTGAATTCCAGCAATCTCTCTAGTGTAACTGTAACTGTAATGGTTGACATAACTTCGTGGGACGAATTTGTAGATCGATCCGTTCAGTTGTTCCGTGCCAACACTCAATCTGTAAGTTATCTTCTCCTGCTCATCAGATTTTTCACGTTTTTTTTTTTTTCCTTTTGATGATATTCTGTCCTTGAACTTCTGTTTGGTTGCCGAGAAAATAGAACAAAAGCAAAATCAATTCATATATGCCCTATATTTTTGTCATGTTGACTTCTTTTTTTTTTCCTGAAAATGATTGTCGTATTGAATTCGGGATATAGACGCGGTATGTCATCAAGTACAGGCACTGTGATGGCAAATTGGTACTCAAGGTCACCGATAATCGAGACGTACTAATTCTTATCTTTTCGGAGGCGAATGCCATTGTCTTATAGATTCACTCAATAATTAGGGAAGTGCAAGCCTGTGTTCAATTGTTGGAAAAATATCGAAGTCAAAACAAATGAATCCTAAAATGTAGCCTGACCTGTCGAATGTGATGGATTTTAAGGATAAAGATAGAGAAATCCAGAACTGGTTTGAATTTTTGAAATTTTAAATGTCCTTTGTGATGGTATTCAACAGAGCCCTAGTTTCCTTACCCCTTATTTTACAAATCAAATTGACTTCAGGACACCCGTCAATGTGTTTTGTAGGCAATACTTGCTTTTAGTTTAAGTCATTTATTTTTGTCATTGAGCTTATGAATAATTTGAGATGTAAGAATTTCAAACTATTCAAGGATGATTCGGAGGTTTGACTTTAAAGATGAACTTATATAACCTTTGTTAACTCTTATACATGATGTCATTGGTAATAGTCCTCTATATACATTCCTTATCATGTTTTTATTAGTGAATGCTCCTTTTTACTTATGATATAACTTTCTCTTATTTAGAATTTCAAGTTACATATACTGCAGCTGAGGAATCATAACATCTTTATTTAGCATGTATATTTTTTTCACAAGCAAAATGATTGCTGGGAAGTCATTGTTGATTGATACTGTCCCTAAATCCTTGGGCAAACTGTTTTGTGCACCAGTTAAATTACACAAGATATCATTAGACTGCAGAAACAACATCCTGGTGGGATACTTTGACTTGGCCTTTGGAAGTAATCCTTAATAGCCTAATAGGGAGGCATGAAAATTGAAAAGGCTATTTTAGTTAGATAGTTTGGCCGCATAAAAGTGATGAACATGGCTGATTTTTTTTTCCTTTTTTAAACTTCAGACATATCATGGTATCACATCATTGCATGCAATATATAGAAAATAAAATGTGGATTTCATTGTTGGCCTTTTGGAAGACATACAAGTTAAAACTCCATGTTTGTTCAAGGTTGTGTCTTATACGGTCACGAGTATGTTGAACAATTGTTAAACAATTTAAGTATTTTCCATGGATTTTACTTCTTCCAAGCATTTATCCATTTAACACTTATAATTAACAGTTTAAGTTGTGGCATCGGGATATAAATATGCTTTAAGTAGCTTCCATGTGTAGGAATCTGTTATATTTATTACTTCTGTTTTTATTTTTTTAAAAAATATTTATGAGTTGTGTACGTGTAAAGGTTCTGTTTGCAAGGCTTCCCCTCCCCTCCCTCCCAGGATGATGAAAACTTGTTAAGCACAGAAGCAGGAGTATATTTTGATTACATATTCCTTTGATGCATCTGTTTTTTTTCCCCATTTGACTAATATATTGAAGACATATTAGGTTTTAGGTTACCCCATGACACCAACGAATTAAAGATCTGTATGGAATTTTATGCCTTATACTAAGGATGATGCTATCTATAGGAATCTCCACTGGTGAAGGAATTAATTCAGTGGCACTGATTTACTGATGCACTATAATATCTTTATATTCCTTTTGGCTCTGGGAACTGGTGATGGATGAAAAGTTGTCCATTATTGGTGGTGCTGGCATGTTTCTTTGCTATTGAGGTGCCATATTAACCTATCTTTACCAAATTGAGAATTCTCATAGGCGGCCATTAAAATTTACACATTTCAAAACTTGCTTTTCATTATAGGAGGAAATATAGTTTGAGCAAAATGTGACTCCTTGCATCAATGAATTTGGTCATGAGTACACTTTTTTGCTGAGCCATTTTTCTTTAATATAGTTTTTGTCACTTGTATGAAGCCCATGGATGCAGCGATGTGCCATAAGCATATTCCTCACACTTGAACAAAAACTTTTCTTCTACACTGCCCCTTGCAGTCTCAGTCACATATAAATGTGCCTAAAGTTGTTTGTTATTGTTTTTGACCAGTGTCTGAAGTATAAGACAGACCAAACACAAGAGGCTAATAAGATGGAAAAACTTAATAACATATTCTTTACTTTGATGGCTCGGGGACCAGAAGGTATGTCTTTTGTTATGCTTTTGTTAATCAGGAATCAGGATACATTTGGGCACATATTTGCAGAGGGACATATTTATCTGACAAATGATTTTGAAATTGTTTTCCCGTAATATAAGTAAATGCTGAAATCACGGACAAGAATAATAAGTAAAACTTTAATTTTGATTTTAAACTAAAAAGATGAATATAAGAAACGTGCCAGCCAGCTTGGGATGCACATGAATGTTTCCTCAAAAGGTCCACTCGAGCATGGGGATGATAGCATGTTAACCAGCCAACTTCTGCAATTGTAAACTAGTGCTTCTTGGTACCATGCTGAAAAGTTATAACAGTTCATAGCATGCATCGATACATTTAGGTTCTTTTCCTGCCTTTTGTCTTGCTAACAATAATCATTTCTCACTCTTGTTTTGCTAGAAAAATAAAATTTTCCTATAATTCTGCAGTGGATCTAGCAGAAGTCACTGGGAAAGAACAAATGGATGCACAACCAACCAAGAGAGGAAGAGGAAGGAAGCAATGACTGATGTGTCTGCCAGTCAAAATGGTCTTGATGAATAGTAGGGCCTCAGGAATGATTTAGATATATTTTTTACCCCGCTTTCCAAACTCTTACTGCAGTGCCTTCATTGCATTTACGGAATTTTTTTTTTTTCTGAAGGACTTGGATAATGAACTTCTCCCTTCTCAAATTTTAATCACCTAAGAACAGATACTTTCCAACAATCAAGAGTGGCTTGGGTTGAGGAACGTAGGGATTGCCTTAAATTATTTTTTTCTCTCCTTTCTTTTCCTGTTAAGTGGCTCCCAATTTGGTGGCAAAGGACTGGATTTTGGCATTCTACTGACTGCAATCTTCCTTTTGAGACGCCCAAGCAGGGTTTCAACCAAACATCTATTGGGCTAGCAGGCTCTTGTTTCTTCCTGAACTTAAATTGAAAATGCATTGGCTTCCATAAGAACTTGACCTTTTTTATTTTGGTCATCCATAAGAACTTGTCTAAAAATAGACCCAGCTCGATAATATATATACACACACCTAAGTTTGCATGCTTTTCTGTTTCAAGTCCTTTCAGGAGAGAAGACCCAAAAAAAAAAAAAGTCCTTTCAGGAGTAACTGCTAGAACCATTAATTAATTAATCAATTGACATGTTTGTGTTCTAAATATGAAGGTGACACACTGCTGGGTCCAGGAGAGGAATCGCTAAGCAACAATTATACTTTCCTAATGCATGTCAGTTTAATGTAAAACCAAAATGCAGTGGGCAATAATTTTCCCTAGTTTTTTTTTTTTTTTGGTCAGAATTTTCCCTAGCGGAATATCAACAATTGACAAAGGCTCGCAGTTCTTCTGCTCAGACTTTGATTATATTTCGGTGAATTAAATCTTGAAACACACAATCCTAGCTGATGAATTTGAGGTTAATGTCATCAGTGAATCCAACAATCACACAATTTCAGGTTCCAATCATGGCCGTACTTGAATAGTCCTAAACCTGTTTCACCAGATCCAGATGTAACAAATTGTTTTTATCTGCTTTATTGGCCCATTAAAAAGTTAAAGCGTTAAATCCATGTGCCATGAAAAAGCTCGTAAACTTGTACCCTTTTTCCTCTCCCATGAAAGATTGTAAAGAAACAAAGGCAATTTGGAAAATATTCCTCAATCAAATAAAGGAAACAGATGGACAGAATGTTTTTCGGTGGGAAAAGTGCCAGAACAAAGTGCATCATTTTGCTTTAATTTCATTGTGATTTGTTCCAGGATCAGTGGGGTCCTGGTCTTCATGGGAACTCTGCCCAGTGCTAGCTAGTAGCTTAGTATCAAGCACTATTTGCTTCTCTGTTCAAAGGTTCATAAGTTGTCTGCATTGCCTTTGTAAGTCCCACTTCTGTGACATGTGAGAGCTTGGATGTGAGTGTACAAGCTAGTTCCTTGATCCTGCAACAAGAATGAGAGAGAATTAATTAAGAATGAAGTTTTAGGATTCCTTCTGAGGGTGGAGAATATGTACTATGAGGAAAGGGAAAAGACTGAGAGGAAGCTAATTATGATTTAGTTAAAGGAATATAAAGAGATGCTCATTGATTTTGAAAAGGATGCTGATTAAGAATATGCCACTTTTGGCCACAAAAAATAGAAAAAAGAAAGCCAAATTGGGAACATGCCATGCCACCTATGGGAAGAAGTTGGAACAATAGATGAATAACTCAGGATGCAGCAGTGCCTAAAGGTGAAAAACAAGATATTTCTGTTGAACACATGGTGAAGTATAAAAGATTTCAATCTTTCATCACTGTAGTTTTTATAGTAAAGTTTCCTTTTGGATTTTATATATCTAATTTTATCTCAACTGGTTCAAAAGACTTCTGTAGGCTGTCGTTGTCTTTTCTTTTCTTTTTTTCTTCTCTTATTTTTTCAATTGTCAATTTAAGTCTATGAGTCCACTTTTGAATGTACTCGGTAAGAAATTTGAAAAACAAATAAGTGAGAGAAAAGAAAACAGGATTGAATGATTTTGATTTTCAATCTTTAATACTTGGTAAATAAGGTGATTAATATAATTAAATATATCTCATTTTTAACTACTTTATATCCATGAATTAAATAAGTATAAATAAGTTTTTGACTGATTTATTTTCACTGTCCTCTTCTTGTTATGACACGTAGACTTAAGTGAAAATGTATCAGAAGGTTGAAGCGCACTGGCAGAAGTAGTTTAGATTATTAGCTTTACATTAAACTGGAGTTAAATGGATTGCTACAAATTTCATTATTGCTATATTCTTCAAAGTCAGCAAGAAATGGATACTATCTTACCCTACAATGCTCGTCAATCGTCATCACTGACTAATTCTATGTGTTGGAATTGGAAGAAAATGAAGGAAAAAAAAAAATTTCTTTGAATTTTTCACCTCTCCTTTATTTTAATTATGAACATCCAAGTAAACTACACAACGATAAATACTTATAGTTAGCTTGGTATTCTCTTAAAATTAAGCATAAATGTATTTATCTTTGAATTTTCACTTTTTTTTTAAGAATATAGCAAAATAATACTTAAAGCTTAATTTTGACTCATTATAAACGTAAAATTTTTTTGTATTATTATTTAATTATATATTATCATATTATTAAAAATTTTAATTTCTCATATAATTATTATTATAATCAAATTCTTTTGATAATATAACAATACACGGTTAAATAAAAATATAAAAAATTTACATTTTAATCAAAATTAAATTATAAAATTCAATTTGGATTTACTCCATTTCTTTTTTTCCTTTCTCCACTCCCAGATGGTTCCTAGAAGGAGAGGAGAAAATGAAATCAAAAATGAAATGCACATTGCGGTTGCTGAACTAGATCGCACGATCTAAGAGGGGTCAATGTTTCATTTGAATGAGGGAAAGTGGAATACGCTTTCATTGATTGAAACTTGTGGTGTACAAATGTGCTACGAAATCCCATTTTGGATGAGTTTTTGCAATATGACAAAATGTGGCATAGGAGGAATCGTGGTCTTGTTGCCCTCCAAATGGAAGCAAGATTTAGCTTCCATTGCGAATCCTTCGTTGCTTATTTGTGTTAAAGACAGAGAGTGTCATTGTATCTACAGCGCAATACCAGATCCGAACTGCCCATGTCGTACAAGGGACAATCTCCAAATTTATTGCTATTCTTTAAGGAGAGATTCATTTTAGAGGACAGAAAATGAAGCGCTATAATCTTTGATAAAAATTAATAATTAAAATTACGATAATATATATATATATATATAAAATAAATTATAAAAAATTATTAAAATTTATTTTTTTAATTTTTTATTAATGATTATAACTTCCTACTTTAATCTTTAAAATAAAAATATTTACTTTAAAAGAAGTAAATTCATGGAGAAGGATTGCATTGTGTTAAAAGGAAATTAATGCTATATATTTATAATTATTTTGATAGAATAAATTCACTAAATTTTGGATGATAAGTAGTTTATCTCACTTTATCTTATCTAACAATTATTTAATATATATGAATGATCAAACTAAATTTTAATAATTTTTTTCCTAAATGTGTAACACTACTCTTGTATTAATTATTACTTGCTGCCAATGTAAATTATGAGAGAAAATTAAAATAGTATCTATCATTGCTTGTGTAGATGTATACGGATTTATGATCTTTTCTTTCATTTTTTTTTTAGTAAGCGTAAATTTAAGTTAAAGGAATATTGTTTTAATCTAAGGTTAGGATAAGTTTTCGAACTCAGTAAATATTAATAGATAATCTATTGTTAGAAGACAAATAACCGGAACAAAAATTAAACTTACGACTATTAAATTGTAAAGCTGTCTACTTACCACTTAACCACCCTTGATGGCGTGATCTTTTCTTGCATAACACATCAAACAAAATGAAATCATCCAAATCCGAAAAAATGCGAGATAGAAATGTTCTATTCTATTTCCTGCAATTAATAGGTGAGGGATTTTTAGACTGCGCCAATAGTTCTTTTCCTAAACAGGCCCGTATAACATTTAACGCTAGTATAATTTATTCAGATAGGTAATAATTTACGCATTACAATTTTTTTTTTTTTGTGGTAGCAGGTTTTTGGGCTGCGCCGAGACATACTCTCTTCCTTGCACCCATCTTAATTAACAAGTATTTTTATGTTAGTAAGAAACAAACTCTCTTATGATCTGAATCAATATTCATTGATTGGTTATTATAATTTGCTTTAGGAAGTAAGATTTTGAGAAGCTTCTAAACAATTTATACACATCAAAGTTAAACAAATAAAAAGATCTCCTTTTCATCTTATGATGAAGGAAAGAAAGAAACTTACTCTTCTCAACACTGAGCATTCTAATCTAATTACCACAATCGATTATGTTAAGTGTATATTTTGTATGGAAATAATATATAAAATTTATTTATAAAAATTTATTTTTATTTTTATTCTCTTATTAAACTGACCCTCCTGATTCTAATAAGAGGATCCTACCATGATACAGTTGTGATAGCATTAGCATTAGCCAATTGTCAATTGATTGAAGAAAAGTAAGGGATGAAAACAATGATTAGTTGTCTAGTACCCAAGTGGGGACTGAACTTGAGAAGAGCTAGAATGAGAACATGGACAACCCTGAAACGTATTAACAAAACAACAAAACTAACAAAATATGATAAATTAACAAAGTCTTAATTTGAAATACAATAAACCCTTTTTTGATGAAGTGAAATATAATAAACCTTAATACAAGCATAAGTCAAATATCATCAAGTGGGGACATATATATTTATTTTTTCTTCTTTTTTAGATAAAATCTCAATTGATTGATTCTACAAACCGAACTGATTAAATACAAGTTTTGAAATAATAATAATAAGACAAATTTTGCATGGATTGCACATAGAATAAACTAGCAACTAATAATAGCATAAATGTAGAACTCATTCTCTCGCGTGATAGAAATAGAATTCAATTAAGCCTGCATGTGTTGCGGTTTTCAAATGAGACAAATACTACGACTTGAACAGAAATTTACTTTTTAGGTAAACTACCACCATTTGAGCTAACATCCAAAAAACTAAGATGCCTTTAGGCACCGAAATTTTTGAAATCGAGTAGTTAAGTATTTTATTCTCTTGACGAACTGTAAAACTATTATTTGTAGTGGTAGTTAATTACATCCTGTTGGAGCATATGCTAGTGTCATAGCTAGTAGCTAGCTTAATTATGATGGTGTGAAGCTTTCCTCTTTCACTTTAATAAATTGAATTTAAATAAAAACACAACAAAGTATTAGTTCACTTGGATCATGCTTGCCCTATGTCCACATGATCTTCTATATGTGGGCTTCATATGGTAATAAATCCTTCTGTTCATCTCTTTATTTATAAAATAAATCACAATTAATAAATTACTATTCAAGTAATAAATAATTTTAAGTTAAATAGTTGAAGGATTTTTGTAATGTTTAGAGTTTAAATTTTTTTACAAAAATATATTATTGAAAGAATTAACGTTAATATTTTAAATAAAATTAATTTCATACTTAAAGAATATAAAAAATATTTAAATAAAAACTAAAAAAAGATTAAACTTCACAAAAGAAAGAGATAGACAAGAGAAGGGGAGAAAGCAAGCAATGAGAATATGAGTGAGCATTCACAAAGAAGTTAGTGCAAAATTGGCCTAATCCAAGATGGTGTTGTGGTGTGCAATTCATTGGAGAATGCAGAGACTGAGAGGGTTATATGGATTATGGATAATTAAAGTAGTTATCCACTTGATTACAGACCCACTTTACAACGAAGGCAGAGGCTGTGGCAACGTACAAGTCAACGAGGTGGGGCCGGGCTTCACTCACCAACAGTGTTCCCCCTAGCGCAAGATAGCGTGTTGCATATGTTGACAGAGCAGTCAAAGCGAAGCACTAACTTGGGGTACGCGCCCGAACCTTTACTCGCGGCGCTGCCTCATTCGCTGCTCTTTTATGCAACGGCTATTTGTTCTTCCATTTCTTGCGTGGGCCCCATCTTTCGTGACATTTTCCTAAATTAAACCCCCGGTCCAACATATATTTACGAAAAATTCAGATGAATAAAACTTAATAATAATAATAATTTAATATGAATTAAATTAATGTTTAATATTAATTTAAAAATTTTAAATATAATTTGATTACTTAAAAATATAATTTAACATTAATAATAAATTAAAATTAAAATTAAATATTTTTATTAATTTTTTATTATATTTAATTGATTATTAAATTTTTATTAAAAAATTAATAATAAATAAATACTAGTATTTATAAAAAAAATTTCTAGTAACAATACTCTTATTCAAGTTATTAAATATGTTAATTTATTTTAACCCTGGTTTTATGCATCTAATTTTGATTACTTATTATTTTAAATTTAATTTTAATATATTATTAATATAAGATTTTTTATATTATTATTTAATTATATATTAACATATTTTTAAAGAAACTTACACAAACAGTAGATATCGAAGTTAAGTTTTAGTATTTTTTGTGTTATATGAACAGTAAGATTGTAAATTAACATAACTGAACATGTTTGTAATCTCATTTATTAAAATAACAATGTTAAATATATTATACTTATTTATTTATATCTAATATATAGTTTCATATATAATAAAAAATTATACTTATATATATATAAATATATAATATAAATAATTCTGTTCATGACTCATTAAAATTTGGAAGCACAAATTTTAATTTGATTAAAATTCTAACATTATATTATAATTAAACAAACTTAAATATATTAAGATTAGGATTCCTTTTTATTATTAAATAACAGAAAATGATCATATTAAAAAAAATATATTTTATACTCAATATAAATAGTAAACTCTATAACTTATCATAATAAATTCTTATATAAAATTTTTTTTATCGACAACTCTTTAATAAAATCATCTTATTACAAGAAATGATTCAAATCTAATATATTAATATAGAGTTTGACTGTAAACTTGTTTCACTCGTAGGAGGAGGAGAGAGAATGCAACTCTTGTACAAAGCCAAGCTAAACTAAGCTGTTAGCATTGTGTTATAATGCATAGGTGACCTGAGTCTCTGCCTTTTCCTTTTTCCTTTTTCCTTTTTCATTTTAGTTTTTGTCTCTTTTCTTAAATTTCGTTTCCTTTTATAAAAGATGAGGCTTTCCTACAGTTACTCTTTCACTTTGTGGGTTTCTTCGTCCAAACTCATTTGAATTGTTCAATATATATATATATATATATATATATATCATGCTTTCTCTCTCCTTGTCTATTAGTTCCGCTAGCTTCCAATCTCTTTTTCTTACATCTTTCTGATCATATGACCGTGTCTCCTTTGTTAGTAGAAAGTCAAAAGCATTATCAACTTCATTTGAATTTGGAACTGATAATTCCAATGGAAATTTTGTTCATTTATGCTAACTTTATTAATCAATCCTCTTGAAACGATAGCGACAAATGCCAGTAATGTGTAGGATTTTGAACTGTTCAAAAAATTGTAAAACTCAGCGTGTTATTTCTGACCTATAAAGTAGTATAATGATGATTTAGAAGTATACAGGAGATTAAACAAAAAGTGTGTGTAAATAACATACTAATTTTATAAGGATAATAATTCTTGTAGGGATTTGGATTGGACTCTGTATCTTGTGGCTTACATTGTAATATATGGAAGAAAAAAAAAAAACACGTAACTAACATGACCTTTTTATGGGGTAATAATTATTGCATAAATGTAAGGATATATATAAAATCAGCATTACTTTGGTACCTTCTCTTTTTTGGATACTGGTGATATTCTAATTAGTTGTTTAATATTTATTAATTGTTAATTTTTTTTTATAAACTTTCAATATTTATTTTAAAAACAATAACTAATTAATGTTGGATAAATTATCTGTCCTAGAAAAAACAAGGTGCCATAAATAACACTATCCATACAAAATCTGAATCGCTCAAAAAAAAAAAGAAGCAATAGAACTCAAATTGTTATTTGATGACTTATAAAATAAAGTGTGATAAGTACATGAAAAGAAAAATATATGTAAGTAACAAATTTTTTTAGGCAATTATGATCCCAATAGGAAATAACAAGAAAATAACTTTTTTACAGCTATAAAAAATTATTATAATAAACATTCATTTGAGTGACTGAAGGATTTGGATCCGTAAAAACTGTACACAGGCTCTTCCGGGTCGCGTCTAATCCACATTGTATTAGAAAAAGTTATAAGTAAATAAAATAAATAAATAAAATTTTCAAAAAAAAAATATATACAGCAAGAAACCCTGAAAAATATGGTAGCATTCCTCAAAACTATCAAATTCTTGCAACATATTAAAGTATACATTGTATTTATATTAACTTATTTTATTTTTAAAATAATTTATAATTAAGATTTTATTAAAAGTGCTTTTAAAAAAATAATGTTTTCCTAAAATTAATCAATTACTAAATATACACAAGCCGGTATGATTTCAATTATAAGAGAAGAAAGACCCATTTTCTTTCCAGACATATTAACAAATTTTACAGTTAATATAATATAATTGGATAATCAATGTGAATCACCCTCGACCAAAATCAGAACTACCAGAACAAATTCAAATAGAGTACACAGCCAAGTAGTGTTTAAATATTTTAAGAAAAAAAATTCAATGTAACCAGTAAATTCCAATGCTATTTACAAATTGTAATAGGATTTTTCTTTCTCTTAACAATGCTAGTTTTTTAAATAGAAAAATTTAATTACAAGGAATTTCCCAAAAATAGAGTCACGATGGTACCAAAAGGGGGAGAGAGAATCATGTTATTTTGTTCGTATTTTAAATAATTATATCAATTTCTTTCAAGTATAAAAACAAGAAAGATGTTAAGTTTAAAATTCTTACATATATAAAGAAAATCACACAAATTTTAAATTACTAAAATTACGTCGTAAAATTATATTAACACGTTTTTACATATATTTAAGAGTTGTTAGTATGATATCGTCAAAAAATTTTAGTACTGAATACAATGGATATGTCAAAAATGAAGAAAAATATTATAATATGACTTTAAATCAAATATTTTTTTTGTTATTAAGTAGGGACAAAACCGAGTGTGGGGAGAGTAAGACCGGCTAAAGTGCATATAAAACGGCTTGAATGATTTGCTGCCAAAATTAAATAGTCCCAAAGCAATTTAATGAAATGCCACTTAAATGAAGACCTATTGAGAAAAAAAAAAAACTTGTATTTAACTTGTTGTCTAATTATACTCACAATTATGTTTTATAAAATTCTTCTTTAGATAATTATTATTTAAAATACGATAGTCACAATAAAAAATAGTATGTTTTTTAGTCTCATGTTTTTTATGAAACAATCACAGCTACCAATGTTTTAACTGTGCCCACAGCTACCAATGTTTTTGTTTGTCATTGGGCAAACGAGCGTTTGTGTTTGTCCCACAAAGAAAATAAACAAGCTGTTCAACCGTTTCGATAAGCATGTATATCATGTTTTTGTGAAAAATCAATGCCATCTATTCGTAGGTAATATTTTGATCTTTCTTTTATTACAAATAAATAACCTTAAACCTGATTTTTGTGATAAAAAATCGATTTTGAGATGAGGTTTAACGTGGATTTGGAAAACCGTTACAATCAATGGTGTAAAATGAACTTTAACATTTGAGATCCAATAATTTTGTAAATTGCAGTGCAATTAATACTTCCGTAATTCTATTTTACAGGATCCAAATAAATTTTAATATCATGTTTGGTACACACAATATTGATTCTACCATGTGCTCTGTTTCATGATAAGAAGATTCCTATATTTATTTAAAATATATATATATATATATATATAATAATTTTATTTTATATCTTATTCTATAAAATTAAAAAGTAGAAATCATTATTCTCTCATAAGTAGGTGAGATTTGTAATTGCATGCTAGATTTATTTTTTTTTATCTTAATAGATCCTCATTAATTTTATATAATGACTATTACTTAATGGTGTATTTAATCAAGCTTTGCACTATGTACTAAAAAATAAAGTTTTGCACTACGATCTTATGAATGCAAATACTTAATACTTATGAGACTCAACCCATGACGAACTTTATGCCCATTTCATGTAACAAACAAATGGAACGGTCATCTTAATTGTTTCATTCATATTTTACAGATCATTTCATATACTAGACATGTTTTAAATTTTAAAATTATTTTTGTATTCAATTATTTCATATATTATATAATGATAATTTTATATATATTTTTTTATATTTAAATTAGTGAATAATTCTTACTACTTAATTTTATTTAATAATTATTCTTTATTCTACTTGAATTCTGTCAAAAATCTGATTATTTTTTTTATTTGTGTAACATTATTCTTTTGCAATCTCACCCAATTTTAAAACCAAATCATATTTCACAAATTCTAGAAACAAAATATATCACGATTTTTTTTCTAAAAAAATCAAGGTTCTGAAAACTAAATTGGTCACTGAACTAATCGAAATACTGATTCAAGACTCAGTAGTTCAGTCGTGGTCGAACTGGAATATAATTAAATAAATATATTTATATTTATATATAAATATAAGTATATATATATATAATTATTTATATACTAATAAAATAAATAAAAATTATAAAAATACAATACAAATCAATAATAAAATAATTTGAAACATAAAAAAAATAGTATCATAAACTAAAAAAAATTACATTCATATAAATAACACAACATTAATCCACATAACAATATAACATATAAATTAACTAAAATAAAGTAATAAACATAATTCACCGATTTTTGACCGATTTTGATCTGTTTTTGCCGGTTCACCAATTTTTGACAAGTTTTTGACCCTACCGATTATGGGAGTTCACCCAAATTGGTGAGGAGATCAGTTTCTGATTCGACCAGTTAAACTAAGCAGTCCAATCTGATTTTCAGAACTGTGAATAAAATCATACAACGGTTTACAATTTGGTTTTTATTTCTATCAATGATTCATTAGTCTTTCAAATCTTACTATTACATTGTCAATACTGAATAGATCCAAAAGATATTATTCAAAAACAACAACAAAGCAAAATAATAATAATTATAAAAATACATATATATACTAAAATTAAATTAAATATAATAAATACAATTAAATAAAATACATTAAATATTAACAAAATCTAAATAAAATTACTATTATCAAATTTCACCTTTTTAAATTTTTTTTCATAATTTTAAAATAAATACACTAAATAATAACTTAACATAAATAAAACTACTTTTAATAAAAAAATTAAAATTATTTTAAATAATTATCTAATCTATAATATATATATATATATATATATATATATATATATATATATATATATATATATATAAATTTGTACATGACACAAAAACGTTAAGTAATAATACAATACAACCTACTCCTAAATAACATTATCCAACCATAAAATAACATAGAAAAGGCTAAATAGGAAAACCGAATAACACAAAGCAAACCATAATTTAACAAATTAACGGAACTTGATTATAGTTTTTGTGCACATAGCCATAGGCACAAGGTAAGTCCAAAACTCGAAACTCAAAAATCTGAAACAGTAAGAAATTTGATAAGTGGGAGTAGTAAAAGTGAAGCTGAAATGGGTAGGTCTAAGAAAAGATTAATTAAAGCTGAAATGAGGAAGAAAAAGAATAACCAAGGTCTTCGGGTGGGTCCCTCTTCAAATCTGTGACAGAGACGGCAGTTTCATTTCTCAGCTCCTCTTTTCCTTGCCTTGCCTCTCTCTCTTTGCTTATTTAAATTCCTCTTTCTTCTGATATGTCTCTCTCTCTAGAGCTAGAAAATATAATATATATATTTTTTTTCTTGCTGCTGAGGACTTTTAATATATATACTTTAAAGTTGGAAGCTTTGTATTCTTATGGTTGTGTGAATGCTCAAGCGAAGCAAAGTCCTTTCTTTCACACCTTTCAATCTCAAAACCATGGAAGAATCTAGGGTTTGACAGCACCAAGTCCATCAAGGTCCGTGTTTTGGTGCTTTGATTATTATTATTATTATTTTTCGCTGGAATTGGGTCGATTTCTGTACTGAGTAAACGCAGATGTGCTGCAATCTGTCTTTGGTCTTTTTTTTTTTTTAATCTCTATTGCCAGGCACTACCTCTAGATTCTGATCCCCGGGTCTTATTTGTTTTGAAAAATTAAACCTTTCATGAACTGAAATTTTGAAACTTCATCAGATATCCATATTTTGTGGCTCCTTGTCTGGTGAAAAATGGGATTCTCTGTATCTGGGTCTTTTTATCTGCCACATATGACCGAATGTCTAAACATATATGTGGATAAATGGGTTACTTTTTTAGTATTCTGGTGTAGGTTTCTACCCTTCTGTGATCTGGGGAATTAAGTTTTTCCCTTGTTTTTTGTTTTGTTTTACCTTTTAGATAGATAGAGGCTGATATGGAGGAGGTTGAAGAAGCTAACAGAGCAGCTGTTGAAAGCTGTCATAGAGTTCTAAGTATGCTGTCTCAGCCCCAAGATCAGGTTCAGCATAGGAATTTAATGGTGGAAACTGGGGAAGCTGTGGTGAGGTTCAAGAAAGTTGTTTCCCTGCTCAATAATGATTTGGGTCATGCAAGAGTCAGGAAGCTCAAAAAACTTCAAATATCCTTTTCCCAAAGTATCCTCTTGGACAACCCATATTGCAAAAGCAGCCATCAACTAAAAAATCTGCAGTTTCCGCAAACCAGCTTTCCTGATAATTCAATTCAGGAATTGGGCTCAACCGTCAGGAATTCACTCTGTCTGGGTCCTCTGGGAAACCCATCTTTGGAATTGAGCTCCAATGGGAAAAGTCCTCTTCACCTTACCCAACAAGCGCCATCAACGCACTATCACTTCCTTCAGCAGCAACAGCAACAACAAAGGTTATTGCTGCAGCAGCAACAAATGAAACATCAAGCAGAAATGATGTTCCGAAGGAACACTAGTGGCATAAATCTGAATTTTGATAGCACTAGCTGCACACCAACAATGTCATCTACTAGGTCTTTCATTTCTTCCTTGAGCATAGATGGAAGCGTAGCTAACTTGGATGGAAGTGCCTTCCATGTAATAGGAGCTCCACACTCGTCCGATCAGAATTCACAACAGCACAAGAGAAAATGTTCTGCCAGAGGTGATGAGGGCAGCGCGAAATGTGGGAGCAGTGCTAGATGCCACTGCTCAAAGAAGAGGTTAGATTCACTTCTTCAATGTCTTTTAATTCCTCTTTCTTCTAAGTTCTGGTATTATAGTCACTACATAGTCTACATTAATCATTAATGTCTGGTACTTCAAGGATTTAGAATTCCTTTTAATATGCTGTTAATAATTCTATGCGTTCTCTGCAGGAAACATAGAGTAAAGAGATCAATTAAGGTGCCTGCTATCAGCAACAAACTTGCAGATATTCCTCCTGATGATTATTCATGGAGAAAGTACGGGCAGAAACCAATCAAGGGCTCTCCCCACCCTAGGTATGTTCAAGCTTTGCTTTCTGAGATTTGACTGAAGTGGCACATGAGTATAATTGTGCTGTAATAATTTTGTAAAGTTTATGAACTCTTTGGTCTGTTCTGATTATTATGCAGTTTGGTGTGCATTTATGATTTTTTTTCCTTTTCTTTTTGGCAGTAAAAGTAAGTGCACATGATCTACCTGCCTATATATTTTTTTTGGTGGATATGTGGTGGTGGTCGTGCTTTTATTGGAGTGCTAGTGCATACCAATGTGTTTGTCATTTGTTCTTAGGAGCTATTCAGGTAGACGATAACATTATAGACTTGGAGTGATTGAAATGGTCCTGAATTTTTCTTATGTAATGTCCACTAGTGTCTCTTCATCTTTTAGTACCAATCTTGTATCCAGAGTTTTATCTGATGCCTTGATGTAGACTAACTACCAGGCTTTTTTCATGGCTCTTCTTTTCTGAAAGCATGTTTGAGAAATTAATCTGAAACTTTGGTAGTGTCAGCATGAACTCCTTTCCGTAGGTTCCTGTAGGATTCACGCTCTATTATTTGCACATTATCAGCAATCAGATGAAAGGTGAAGGTGGACAATCACAAATGTCTATATCACTCAACTTTGACATTAACTAAGATTTACTGTTTCATGTGTGACATATTTAATCTTAGAATGTGAACTACGATTTTTATTTTTGAGGAAATTGACTATAAATCCTCTTTTTTCAGGGGATACTATAAGTGCAGCAGCATGAGAGGCTGCCCTGCTAGGAAGCATGTTGAGAGGTGCTTGGAAGAGCCTACCATGCTAATGGTTACCTATGAAGGGGAGCATAACCACCCTAAATTACCAACACAAGCTGCAAATGTATGAACTACATGGAGAGCTTAACCAGGGGAGCTTAACCAAGATCAAGCCCATCATTCAATTCGTCAAAACCTCTCTGATTGGCTTGAGATGCTGCTGTACATATATTAAGTGGTGCAAGCAGGGATATTCTTGGCGCAGATTTTGGCTTTTGGATAGTTTGGCTAAGGAGCCGTTTAGTTAGGGTGGGGATGAGGATCAGTGATAAAATGAAGTCTGTAAAATTGGGTAGTGTCCATTTAAGAACTATTTCGTCTTCCTTAAGCATGTTATAAACATTTTAGAGTTTTCTAAATGAATGAAAAGGTTCTAGCAATTTGATTGTCATGGTATATCATTCAGCATAAATAAATAATTCTAAGGGACATTGCATCTACTATAGAATCTATATTAAAACATGTACATAAAATGGTTTTCTTTAGATGTTATGACAGCTTAGGCTAAATCTAAATCAAGAAAAACCATGGCCCCTGTTAGTGATAATGGGGTGCCAACAAATTTGCAAACAAACGTAATATCGTTTTGATGGGATTAACTTTTTGTGAGTTTAAGCTGATTTGGACCGTCAAGCTGCCGACTTCCCAGATTGGCAGCTCCTGGATCGATAGATGTCATAATTAAAGTTGGATTTTTGAACATGATGAGCTAAAAGCGAGCACCACCTTTCTAGATCTGCATTAGCTCCATGCAAAGCTTCATTCGATATGTTGTTTCTCCTAGTAGAAGTGTTCTCGGTTTATGGTAGTTTCACAACAGAGCATGTGAGTTGGAAGGGGACCAACATGGGCAATCATGCTCGATCATGGTTTTCCTGGGTCCAATACCAACTGTTATCTTATCATTATTATTAAAGAGAATAAATTCTATCTTTTGCCTCCCTTGCCATCGAACCTTTGGCCTCTATAATCTATTACTGCATTTAACATTATGTTTTTGTTGAGGGATGGGGATTATACTTGGGTATGTGGGTGCATTTGACATTTCAAGATTAGGATAAAAGAAAAGTATCAAGTAGTATTAAAATCTCTTATAATGACCACAAGGATATTGGAAGGGGAAGGATGTCACCCAACATTTTACAGTGATATGCTAGAAAGCTAAGATATATTCTATAAAAAGACTCACTCTTGATAACTATAATGATTGTCCACTAATCTTCAACTAGCACACGCATGGTGCAAGGACTCTGCTGACCAGTCCAATTTTGGATTTGCTTTGGGAAGAAAAATGAAAGCAATATCCATCATGGTTTAATTCTAACCTGGGATCGATGAGGTTGGGCTTTTGTTTCAAAGAATTGATGATGATTGCCGCAAAGTTTTCTAATCTTTGATAGAACAAAACCAGGGGCTCTCTAATGGATCAACTGTCATTGTCACTTGTCAGTGGTAGACTAAACGCGGATACTCAATCAGGAACCGCCACTAAAAAACAAAAAAAAAAAAATCAGGAGCCGCCACTAAACACTGGCATTAAGGCTTTTATTACATGATGACGCAAGAAAAAACCAACTAGTGATAGTTTCCTTGTCAAGTAAGCCTTCGCAATCTTCTGCTGCAGAATGGGACAACATTTTTGTTTTTTTCCCTTTCTTCAAAATGTTCTTTGGGTATCTACAACTTGAAATACTAACTGTGTTGGGCTCATTGGGGGTGAAGCTTAGGCTTGAGCAACATTAGGCTTCCTATTATTACTACGAAAGCAAAATTGCATTTGTTTGTAGGAGAACGGCGGTAATCGAAGAGGAAGGCGCTCCGCGCGCGACACGAGTCTCAGGTTTGCGTGCGTCGCACCGCCTTCCTTAAAACCATTCTATCACTTTTTTCTACATTAAATATATGTAAAATGTCAATCAAATAAGTTACTTGATACTACTTGTAAGTTATAAAGTATCAAATAAGTTATCAAGTATATAAAAATTTATCAAGTAGTATTAAAATCACTTGTAAGTTATGATACTACCTTAGGATAAAAATTTAATTGTAAGTTACTTTAATTATAAAATAAGTTAATCAAATCTTACGCCTAATTTACTGATTTCATTACCATATCCAAGGACATCTTATCAACCAGAACCGGTGTTCAAAGCAACGGCATATGTGAGTTGGGATAAAATCTCCTCTCTTATAATTTTTATTTAACTACAATTTTGAGATTTCCAATGCTAAACCACATGCTAATAGTAATCTTCTCTTGGAACCACTCGTGATTTTGAAGATGAAACTGTGAGAGCGTGTTTAAAATTATAAAAATTGAAATTAAATTTAATTGAGTTAAGTTTAATTAAATTAAATTAAATTAAAAATTAATTTTTATATTTAGAATACATTAAAAAATTGAATTAATTTTATTTTAAGAAATTTATATTTTTATACTTATAATGATATAATTATTATATTTTTATTAAGAGTATAATAGTAAAATTATATAAAATTCATTAAAATCCATCTAAATTCTCTCATTTTAAAGAAAATTTCTAAACTAATCTAATTAAAATCTACTAAATTTTCATGTATTTTCAAATCATATTAATTTTTATTTTATGATTTTCCAAACAAAAAATTTAATTTTCATATGAAATCAAATACGCCCTTATGATTTTTTTTTATTTTTAGGCATTGCAAAGTGACCATTTGAACATAGAATAGTGAGGTTCTCATCAATAATTGCAAAAAATAAAAAATAAAAACACGTATTAAGAAGGAAAAAAATGCATAATGATATAACAGCTTCAGGTGAATGAAACTGAATAAATAATAATGTGACATTTCATATACAAGAATGACGATTTCATTCTATTATCATTTTATAGAATGAGACATTTCTATGTTTATTTGTAAAAAAAATTATAGAATAGTAATCTAATTCAATGTCCCATTTCATTAAATTAAAAATAAAATATGAAATTCATTCCCTCTTAAAAAGGTAAGATTTAAATTTTATATTCTATAAAATAAAATTAAAATTATTTATTCTTGGTATACACTTAAAATTTTTATAAATTACACCTATTGTCTTTTTTATTTTTTTTAGATAATTAAGTATTTTCTTTATTGATATTTTTTAGTTTATGATATAATTTTTTAATAGTTAAATTTTATATATTTGATTACTTATTAATATTAATAATATTTTAATTTATTAATATAATTTTTAATTTTAATATAAATTTTAAAACTTATTTATATATAAAAATAAACATAAAATATTTACTTAACATAATAATATTATTCTTTTAAAATATGATTATATTTATTTTAATTAAATTATAAAAAATTAAAATTAAATATTATTAGTAATATTTTAAATATATTTTTTAAAAAATATTTATATTTTTTATATTAACTTTAATTAAATTTTATTATGATTTTATCTATCAAATAATAAAATAATTTTAAAAAATATTTTATTTTAAAAATTATTAAATTATAAAATAAAAATATTATTTTATTTCATTCTATTCTTATTTTATATACTAAACATTACGTGAAATTATCGAAATTTTTGGATATTCAACCTCATATTGCACCTGCACCCGTAACATAGTTTTTCAGGTCCGAGGAAGCAACGACAAATAAACAGTTGAAAAAAAGCAAAAGGCATTAAGCTAAATATATGCCTAACTGCGCTGCTAAAATGCCGCAGGTACTTAAACAAACTGTACATCGCAAAAAAGAACAAAAGTGGCAGCCAAAAAGTGCGAAAAACTAAAAAGCAGTAAAAAAGGTTTTTTTAAAAAAGTAAACCCCCATCGCCGGAACAAAAGTGGCAGCCAAAAAGTGCGAAAAAACTAAAAAGCAGTAAAAAAGGTTTTTTTTAAAAAAGTAAACCCCCATCGCCGGAACTGCCGTCGACGGTCTCAGAAGAGCGGCGCCGGCTGGTTAAGGTCGAACAAGAGCGGCTTCTTCTCCTCCTCGCTCTTCAAAGCATCCACATTCTCCAACTTGTGCCCCTTGCACTCCGACCTCACCGGCACTCCTGCCGAAACATCGCTCGTGAAGTAGACCGGAGGCCCCCAAAACTCCACGTGCCTTCCAAACCCGCCATCGCCACAGGCTGCAGCAGAAACGACCACCGCCGGGGGCAGAGGAATCGACGCGGCAACGCCGTAGGGGAAGTTGGTCTTGGCCTTGGGCCCGTGGAGACTCCTGGCAGCCTCGTCGCAGGCTCTCGGCGCCTTCTCGGCGGTGTCGAAGGTCCCGAGCCATTTGCGCCTCCTTGGCCAGCGGCGGAGGATGTCCGGACGGAGCTCCGCCGCCGGAGACGAAGTGTCTCCGAATTGGAAGGGCGTCAAGAGGCATGAAGGTGGAAGAGAGCGGCGGCGCGTGTAATGGGAAGTTGGGAAACGTGAGAGGATGGGGTGGTGTGGGGGATAAAATGAACACATAAATAGAGATCGGGGACAGTCTGGGTCAACGCCGATAGGTTGGGTTTTTTGAAGTTCCCTTTGCTTGCTTCCTAAATTTGGAATTCTGAATCATTTTCATTTCCCTCCCCAATTTCAATTCTATAATTATTATTAGATATATTTTATTTAATAAGAAAGTTTAAAAAAAGGAAAAGTTATCTTATTTCAAATTTGCAGTATATCACAAGTTAGTAATGTAATCCAATTAAAAAAATAATTAATTTTTTTTATAAAATTTAAATAAAATTAAAAAAAATTATTAAATAAAATTATATAATACGAATGATTTATTTATTTAAGAGTTAATATATGTTAAATGAGAGAGAATAATTTTTATGAATTTAAGATTTAAATTTAAAGTTTTTAAAAATATAAAATTTAATTTTTATTGACATTATTATTAAATATTAATTATATTCATAAATGAATTAAATTTGAAAGCAATTACGAGGTATGCGTGTGGTCTCGCTGTGGGGAAGGGAAAGTCGTAGTTATGTCTGCACAAATGGATGTTAATTAACATCGATGTCGTTGTCAATAAATGTAACGCTTAATTAACATCGATTTGTCGTCTTTGAATTAAAACTGTCCTTTGTTCTTTGGTGTGAGGACAGCCGTTTGCGCAAGGAGATTGAAGCAAAAGAGAGGGAGGATGATGAATGAAATGGAATATGTTAATGAGATGGAAATCTTTTCGGGACATTTACAATTTTTTGTTAAGGAGACAGCAATCGGTATATTGATAAATTATTAAATTCTTTATTTGTTACTAATTACTTTTTATTTATTTTTATTTGTCATATAATAATTTTTTTATTTAATAATATTTATTATTTAAAAATTATTCATTATTTTTTAATTTTACTTATATTTTTAATGAAAAAATTAGTAAAATAAATAAATTTTGAAAAAAATATTAATAAAATAAAAATAATAATAATTTAATCATATTAAATTATTTTTTTACAATTAAAATTATTAAATAATTTCCTTAATTTTCATATAAAAATCTTAAAAGAAAAAAAAACGTAAAGAATATATTTTATGATGAAATTGATATGGTATCTTTTTTTTATTTTTTAAAAATATTTTTAAGGGATAATTATACTACTTTTCTTGATGTATGTTAGTATTTATTATATCAAATACTTCTCTTATTTAAAAAATTATACTTATGTATCTTATTTTATATATTATAATTATATTTTATATCATTCTTTCTTTAAAAAATATAAATTTATTTTTTTTACTTTATATACAAAATTGATATTATTACTTTTTATAAATAATTAAATAAAAAAAGTAAATATAATTTCATAAATAAAAAATATATGACCATAGTAAGCATTAAAATTAATAAAAATTATCCTTATTATTAATGTATTATTTATTAGTAATCAAATAGTTAGGTAGGGCAGGAGGATAGCAGCAAAATTGAGGACGGACCGGTACGATGGAAACGATGAGGCAGGCATGCAAATGCACGGCTGAACAACTGCAAGCGTCACCGCCACCCTTTATTTCGGTCTTACCAAAACGAAGAAAACCCCTGTCAAACAAGAAATTATTACACGTTCACAAAAGTTTCGTTGAATTATGTTTCACTTATTACTCTTTTTTTTTTTATTTAAAATTTTTACATAAAAATTAAATAATTTATTAAATAATTTTATTTATAAAAATATAATTTAAAATAACTGAATTATTATTTTTTATTTCATTACTTTTTTAATTTTATTTATTAATTATCTTTTCATTTAAAAATAATAATAAATTATAAAAAATTAATTAATATTTTTTTAACATTTTTACATAATAAATATTATTAAATTAAAAAAATTTATACTATAAATAAAAATAAATAAAAAATATTTTAATATTTTAATATTATATAATTAAAAAATATATTTTTTAAATATAAAATTCATTATTTTCAAAATAGTCAAATAAAAATTCTAATGCCAAGTACAAAGGTCGGCACAACGACAAGTGTTATCTCCTCGACTTTCGTACTTCTTCCGTTCGCTTTAATATATTATTTAAAGTAATTATATAAAAATTAAATAAATTATTAAATAATTTTAATTATATATAAATATAATTTAACATAATTAAATTATTTATTTATTCTATTAAATTTTTTATTAAAAAATAAATATAAAATTAAAAAAATAATTAATATTTTATTAATATTTTTAAATAACAAATATTTTTTACATGACATATTAAAATAAATTAAGAAAGTATATTATTATTATTATTTCGAGTTTTTTTTATATTTTTAATTCATTATTTTCTTAATTTTTTAATATATGAAAAAATAAAATATTTAATATTTTAAAATTTTTAAACAAATTTAACATTTTTATTTAACAATTAAAAAAAGAATTAAAAAAATATAAATCTATTTATAATGATGATCAGACCAGACAAATGGAAACGCAGCCAGAATATGAGAATTCAATGATAATGAAACGGCTGTAGACGATGGGTGATGGATGGGTCAGAGAATTCGATGATAATGAGCACAGCCAGAGAGGATTGGTGGTTGTTCTTGGCTCACATCAAACTCAAAACTTCTGCTTTGCTTATTTATTCCTTTTTTTTTAATTGAGAAAAATTATTACATAATCTTAAAATGATATATTCTATTTATTTATATTTAAATATTTTAACATTAAATAATTAAAAATTATATTTATCAATAGAGATTTTAACTTAAAAAAATATTAAAATATAAATAAATAGAACAAAGCTGCGTATGATATTGCAGAATACAAAATAATTTCTCCTTTTCTTAACAGATGAGATTTTATGAGTTACTGTGATCATCATTATTTTTAGATTTTATGCAATCAAAGCATTGCCTGATACGCTAAGGTTTTCAGAAAAAAACTGCAGTGATGGAAAACAAAAAATGGATCTAATTTTAATTCTATCGTAAGCTCGTTCACTGGTTGGTTTACATTGCCAGTTGGTTATTATGAGACTTGTCCATGTTGAGAAAACTGAGATAATCACCTGTGTGCAAGCAAAAGCAAAATATTTATCTACCTGTGCTAGAAAGATATAATAAAACTCTATGTATATAAATAGGTATTCCAAAAAAAAAATTATAATAAAATATTAATCACTGAGAATAAGCTATCAAATGGCAGAAAGATAAATATAAGGACCCACTTGGGGAAGGACCCACCCGACAGTCCATTATATATCCATTTATCATTCCAGATTTTTACCAACTCACCATTTCCCAACATGCGTTGATAATGCTGTTGAAGGAAGTTCTTGCTACATATTGGTCGGATACAAAGTCCGTTTTGGATTGGCCTCCCATACCGAACCTGTTGGAAAATAGGATGCTTACACCTACTTTTCCCCAGAGGAGTGAGGTTATTTCCATAGTCTCCAAGCTTGTTTACCTAGTAGTGCCATGTTAAGCCTGTGAAAATCACACAAACCCAGGCCATCATCTTGCTTGCTTCTTTTAATTTTCCTCCAACATATCCACTACATGACGGCATCTCCTCTTGAATTACTTAACCAACATTTTTTAGTATGCGAACATGGTCTCGTACAAAAATTGGGAGGGAACTTTATGATGGACATGGCATATGAACGAATTGCTTCAGTCACTGACTTTTTCTTATTTTCCTACCTGAGCTTTTAGATTTTCTTTCCATTCTTGTAGTTTACTCATCACCAGATGTGCTAGTAATCCTAGATATTTTTAAGACGAGTTCCATCCTTGTATACCAAGAATGTTTGCTAGATCATGATTACGAGCATGAGGTGTGTTCTTGACTCTTAAGAAAACTAATGGGGTAGAAAATTGACTCGACCTCTCCACTGTGTTTAATGCGGTAGCTTTAAGAGAGTGGGTGTACAGCCAAGTGAGCTAAGGCTAATCAAAAAGGAAAATTGAAGGAGCATATATACAAGAGATAATCCATCAGGCAGAATTGAAACAAGCAATTTTTTAGTCAGAGCAACTCTGGTGGTCACTGGGATATTTGATAAATGTTATAATCTCCAGGTAATATTTGATATGCAAATCATTACAAATTCACATTTAATCTACGCAAATTACCAGGAATCAGTTAAGTCTTTTTGGTACGTGTTAGGATACTAGGCGAGAGATTCCTTAGTATTTTTAAGGTACAGAGATTTGCAGTCGACGGGGATTTCAAGCTTCCTAAGCTTATGTACTTTTTGAACGGATTTCAAGTTAGGATTTAAGAAGTGAACTGGTCCTTCATGGTCCATAACATTTTTTCCAAGCGTTTTCACAAAGCTATTTTCCAATACACCATATCAAATCGACAGAAAAATTTCCACAAAGCTCATAAATAGACATAAATCCGTACTTGTGCTCACTAGTTCATAGATGGTAAAACATCAACTAGAAATTAGATAAACAGCTCAGGTAAAGCAAGAGAAAGTCATGCCATAAAAGGAAAATGGGGGACATATGTGAAGTCTTCACTTGAGAGGAATGAACCTGGAGGAGTGAGTAGCACCTATACCAGGCCTTCCGTGCTTGACAGGCTTGTAAGAGATTGAGAATTCAGCAAGATAGTGGCCGATCATTTCTGGTTTAATTTCAACTTGATTGAAGGTCTTCCCATTGTAAACACCAATAATGCTACCAATCATCTCAGGCACGATGATCATGTTGCGCAGGTGAGTCCTTACTGGCTCTGGCTTCTCACCTGGTGGGGCCTCCCGTTTCTGCCTCAAAAATATAGACCATGATTAAAATTATACACCATTTCTCTTTCCAGTAGTGATCAATGAAAGACGAGACCAATTTAATTCAACATCAGCAAGAGAGGCAGAAGAATTATAATATAAGTTCAATAGACTGAAAGTACACTCAGTGGCTTTTGAATGAACACTCCAAATTAGGAGCAAGCAAGTAATATCACATAGCTTTAATGGGCAAATATGGTCAGAACAGAAAAAGAACCACTCAATATGATTTTTGTCGCAAAAGCTTTAATCCTTATAGGCTTATACAACGATAACAACTTAAAGATCAACAAATAAAATTAGCTTGATTTCTCTACATAAACTATTTCCTAGTTGCTCAATCATTACCTCTACTATAGGAAACTCCCCCGCCTAACTCTTACTTCAACATATATTTCTATCCTCTAATGCCTTCCGCCACATCTTTAACAACTTTTTTGGTACATCCTTAACTATTAAATTACATGAACTAATGTCTAAGGGCCCTAGCTAAAGTGGCACTAAATCTCTTAAAAGAATGCTTGATTCGTGGATTGAATCCCAATATCCCACCTAGGTTGTTTTGCTTCAACTTTAGCCTACCCTCCCTCTCCCCACACCAATTCTTAGACCTCCTTTGTAACCAAATCAAAATTAAATAATATAGAGCCCTAGATTGGACTGGATGGAAAAAAAAGAACAGCATACAATAGAGAACTGCATATATCTTACTAATGCTGCATGTACACAGATGTTCGCATTTCTATTTGATGCACGGTATTAATTTAATTGATAAAAATACTTTACTAAAACAGCTCTTTAAGTTAATTTGAATCACTAGAGTAAGTTAAGCACTTACTCCGAAACAATATCTTGGGGCTTTTGTGATGTATTCCCACCGAAAATTTCATACTCTAATTTAACCCCACTAGTATAATAATGCAATTGACAAGTGAGTTCCACCAAAGAAAGAGTCAGTATCAGAAAGGTTCTCATGAAAAGGAAATCCAACAATGGTGAACACCGAAATAAAATCATATTGGCAGCAGAACCGATAATTGAAACTTCCCAACTGAAGAAAAACCAAATCTATCGCTCCAGTGAAATAGAAATCAATTATCATATTGAACATAGAAATAAAACTCACCGCCTTACGCAGCTTCTTGATTAGTGCCATAGGCTTGCGCGTCAAACCGCGTTTGAACCTGAAATTAAAAAATCAAACGCAACATGAAATGTGAGTCTCAAGCATATGCATTTTGAATCTGAACCAGATTAGTCGCCGAACAAAATGAACCACCTTCTGCGCGCACGGGCATGGAAGAGCTTGACAAGCTCATCCGTAGACATGTCCAAGAGCGCATCCAGATCGACCCCTCTGAAACTGAACTTCTTGAACGTCCTCTTCTTCGGCACTCCTTGAGCGACATCAGTTTCAACATCCGCCTGAAAAAAATACAAGAACGAAGACTGTGAGTTATAAGAATGGTTGGCTTCTGGAAATCAACAATCCGTTTGGTTCCCGGGATAATGAAGGAAATTTCTGCTGTTTCCTTCAATTTCCCGGTAAATTGAAAATTGGAAGTGAGAATGAGCTTCACCATGGCTGCAACTGAGAGCACGCTGAGAGTTGTTGGGGCTGACTAGGGTTTCTTGCAGTACAGCGGCAACCATTTATATGAAGCCGGATCGGTTATGGGTTTGGTCAGATTGACCCGGGGAACCCGGTTAATCGCGTTTGGACTCAGCCCAATCAAATAACTCAGCAATTCAGTTTAGGGCTTGAACGATACCAACACACCTTAACTTTTTTTTTTTTTCTTCTCTTTTTAAAATTTCGTTTTATTGATCTTTTTTTGGTAGAAGATTTATTTTATTTCTACTAGTATAGACGAAAATAAGTAAATTATTTTTAAATTTTTAAAAAATATAAATATCATCATTTTAATTCTTTAAAAAATTTTGATATTAATTTAATTTTTAAATTTATAAAGTGATCTGATGATTGTCTTCTTATAAATGGATAATAAATAAATTGATATAATTTTAATAATTAAATGATTGAATTAATAATAATTTTATATATTTAATAACTAAATTGATAATATTTTTTAATGATTAAAAAATTAAATTAAAATTATTTTTTAAAAAAAAATTAAAATAATATCACTTTTTAAAGTCATAATTAAATTAATAATAATATTCTCTCAAAAATCAAAATTATGATATTAATATTTTGAAAAACATAAAAGGAGTTTAGTTGTAAAAATATAAAATTAAAAGACAAAAAATACATTTTTTTACCACATTTGCATTCCATGATGCACTAAGGTTAAAATATTTTTTTCCCTTCAATTTGAGCCAAATTTCGTTTTAACTCCATAATTATTTATAGTTCCAAACATTTTCTTTACAAAATGTCATCAATTTTGTCTACCCCTTAACTCCGTCAGGTTGACTGACAAAAACTGCTGACATGGCGCCTACGTGAATTTGGCTTAGACTTTTGGTCAAAATGTTGTCGTTTTTGCTTCACTTGGATTTGGGTGACAAATTTTCAAAATTATGATAAATTTATACGGATAGTGACATATAATGACATTTAGGTGTCAGCAATTTCCGTTAACTATAATGACGAAGTTAAGGATCAGTACAAAATTGATAATATTTTGTAATATAAAGAATATTTAGAATAAAGAAAAACTATAGTATCAAAATAAAAGTTGACTCAAAATTAAGCACAAAAAGTGTATTTCAAGCATGCTATTGATTTTCTTCATCTTTTATGAAGAATAATTTTTTTAATCAAAATACTCTTGGCTCCTTCTTCTTTTCGTTGTCTGATTAGCAGGCCACCCAAAGCTCTACTGGGGCCTTTTGACTAAGTATGATAAGATGATTGACTTTGTTTAAAGATTAATATAAATTTTTTAAAAATTAACTTTAATCATGTAATAATATGTAATGAAATTTTTTGAGAATTAATTTAATTATTTAATTTTAATTATTACATAGAGTGCAATTTGATAAAAAAAAAGAAGAGTAACCAAATTTTGAGTTTTTTTTAATTACTACCTATCACAGAAAAACAATTGATTATAGAGTAATGAGAATTAAATTTGGCCTATCATCATGCTATAATTGTAGGTGCATGCATCATATTCTTTTTTTTACACTCAAATTATTCATTCATTTAAAAAGTAAAAGATTAATTTTTTAACTTTCAATCGTATTTATTACTGGAGGGAAACTTAGTAGTAATGCATATTCTATTTACATCTATCAAATATCAAATTCCAAACATAATGTTTAAGGGACTCAAGTTACTTTCATTTAAATTAACATATTTAGATTATGATGTAACATTTAGGTGCATGCATCGTAATGAAGTATTTTATTTTATGTAAACAATTGAAATTTTTTAAGATAAGGCATAAAATGAAAAAAAAAATCATTCTTATAATTGAATAATTAATGAGGTAATTAAGTGAAGGAAATTGGTTACATGTACAATAGTTTAAGATAAATTAAGATTTTTTTTACAGTGAATCAATTTTATGGTAAAATAGTAAATAATATGTTTTTGAAATAAAAATGTTTACTTTTTTTAATGCATAAAAGTTAGAAGTGAACAAAAAGTGAGCATTTGAAGATGAAGGGTGGGAAAAAAACAAGAAGATGAAGGATGCAAAATAGTTTCCTTCACATTCTTTGACCTCTATAGAATTTTCAACTTGCATCGTATTCAAAGTGACATATGTGTGTGTGTATATATAATGCACTTCGTGCATCTTAAATATTTTTTTTAATGACATGATACATCCTTAAATAAAAAATTGACATTAAACGAAATATTAAATTTTGTCACTTTAGTGACGGCTCCTCACAAAAACACGAGACGTAACATATGTTTGAGAATGCTTAATTTTTGTTAAAAATAGATTCTTTGTCAATGATAAAATCTGTTTTTCATTTTTTAATTGATGTTTGATATTAATTATATGAATATATTATAATTTTTTATTATTTTAAATACATTAAAAACAATTTATTTTTTTAAGTTCATTTTTTAACATTTTGAATTATAATCTATCTGGTTATTTTGATAGTTGACATAAATCTATCATATTTATACACCTATCAAATATTATATTAATATATATAAATCATTTTATACTCTTTTTAATAATTTATTACATAAAATCAGTTTTTTTTTTATACAATTCAAACAAAATATATTATTTTAAAGTCACATTTTAGTTAATATATCCAAACATAAAATTAGTTTTATTATAATCAATTTTAAAAAAATCAATTATACATATAATCAATTATTAAAATAATTATTTTTACAACTAATCTAAATACACAAGTAATATGCCTTAAAAAAAAGAATGTACTTTAATTTAAAAGTCACTATAACTTAAATAAAAAATTTATTTGTTCAACTATTTTATGAATGATAAAATAAAGATTAGCGAGAGTTGCATAATATTTGGAGGATACGGGTACTTTCAATGAACCGTTAATTATTTATTAATTATTATTTTTTATAATAATTATTTAAAATTTATAAAATATGATCATCAAATAATAATTACTCTAATCTGGATGCGGATACATTTAAAAAAATGAATATCCTATTTATTAGTTATTACTTATCAGACAACACAAAGCTTTGATGGTTACTGGTTAGGCGTGGAAGCCCGCTCACGAATTTGAATCTGAAAATGGTAAAAAATATCCCAATCCTCTTATGGACTCATAATTTGTTCTTCACATGATAGTTATGATTATTAGCTGGGTCAGACTATGTACTAGATGTTGGTCGAAAAATGATACAAGAGAAATAGGCAATGAGCCAATCGCTTACATGCCATTGGCCATAATCCTTATCGCTGTGAATGTCATAGGTTGGTTTTTATATCTTTTTTTTACTTCCCGGGTCCACACGGCCTCGCTATACTTAGATGCTTTTTAACTAATGAAACGAAAAAAGTAGATATGAATTGAAAAGGAGAGAAAAAAAATGAAATAAAGTTATTTTTTCCATTGTTTAAAAGATTGGTAAGGTGGTAGAATGGAATTTCGTTATCTTTGTTTGAGAATTTAATTATAAAAGAATAAAATAGAATTATTATAATTTTTAATTTTTTTAATAGTCTTTTTAATTTATTAAAAAATAAAAAATATTTAATATAAGAAGTAATGATGTAAAATATTTATTTTTAACCTATAAAAATTTTTAGTTTTCGATTCTACTTCAATTTTGAGGAAACAAAAATTGAGTATTTTAGAAAAAGAAAGGAGAAAAAGTTTCCTTTCAGTTCTTTTTCCTTTATTTTTAAATTCTAAACTCCCAAACAAGAAAACTTACTCTCCTTCCCGTGATTCCCTTTTCATTGTCATCCAAACATTGTAAGACATAATTAAAAAAAAATAGTTGAAGAGAAATAACAATGCACTGATTCAAAATATGCCTTTCTTTAATACTCTGCTTGAGAAAGGGCATAGAAAATATTGGCTCCCTTGGTTGGAGCATGTGCTTCTCAAGAGTGAGATGGTGATTACAAGCAATCGTGAATAATAAATAGGTGTTTGGTTTGTTATATGATCTTACTTTCAGTTGATATGTTTTTAGTTATAATTATAAAAATATTATATTATTTTTATTTTATTTTTTATTTTTAAAATTTTATAAAAGAAATAATAAAAACAAGTGAAAACATAAAATTCTTATTTTTATCATTTTTTTTACAAAATTTTAAAAACAGAAAATAACATGAAAACAAGGTGATATTTTTATAATTATAATTGAAAATATATTAATTAAAAATAAAAACAGAAACATACTAAACACTCCCTAAACTTTGGTTAAAACCTTATTCATCAAAATAATTGAGAATCGCCAGTTTAAGCATCCTACCAATATAAGTTTCTTATGAGTGAAAGAGACATGCTATCCTACAAGTCATGATGCACAATTGAAGAAAATATTTTCACATTTTACATGCTTCATAGATAATGGACAGAGATGGACAATCAATGCTAACCCACACAAAGTCACTAAGCCAAGTTTTTCCTGATTACATAGCGGAATCTACATTCCTCTAATGTGCTAAAAGTATCAAAACTTCAATAAAAGTAAGTCCATCAGCTATCTTTGCTTGTTAGTTTAGACTAGAGCGTATATCATGGCAGTATCTTCTTAGCTTTCAGGCTCATTACTCATCCCTAACAGTGACGTTTAACACTGAACTCTTTAAATCTTAGTCAAAGCTTCTAAAGTTTCTAATTAACATCAAAACTGATAACAGCTCAAATTAATAAAAAGACTTTTTTATCAAACATAACTCTCATATTGAACAGTAGCTAAAAAATTGCTAGGTCAACAAAGTTTAAGGTGTTAGAGAATTATACAAATTCTTTGATATCTTCAATTGACTCTCTGTTTAAAAGTCTGTTTGACTGTTTGAAACATGGTTGAAGAATGGGCTAATCACCAAATATTGTGTTGGAGTTTAAGTATTAGAATGAGATGGTTATAAGTTATAACTTCGATCTTCTTGGGCAGCTAATCGAGACTCAGGCTTGGGACATTAATTTTTGCTATTAAAATGTGATATCATTGATTAAAGGTCAAATATTGACACTATTATATCTTTGTTAGTAACAACATTCTGTCCTCGTCCTATCATCCAAAAATCTTAACTGGAAGTTGCATTTCTATTTCATAAATTACACGTTGAATTATAATGGGAAGCTTAATTTATGATGAACTTAACTCCTTTAATCCTTGGTGTCTAAGCTACAATATAGCTCCCATACAAATGATGATTCGATTTTCAGCTACGGAGCCAAGCAGCACTCCAAATAAATAGTGAGTCTCCATAAACTGTCAATCCAAAGAAATCTTTAATCCCGTGAAATAGGCTTGAGTTGGTTTTGGTAGCAGGTGTTACTGTAAGCATATAGTTTCACTTGAAAATTATAAGCTGAATGTAACATATATGTTAGAAGACCAAAATCCTAGACCTCAAAATGATAATATAGCCTTGAGCGTGATGAATTTAGAACTTAAAGTACTTAAACTCAAGCGTGTTGCATAGTAAGGACAGCACAAATATGCAATAAAGTATACATCTTGCAAATAAGACTTGGGTACTAATGGCATATGCGCTTGTACTCATGAATTTGCTTAGAGGACTATTATGCATATGACATACGACGTTTCTTTCCTGTATAAGTAGTATATTCTGCACTTTTTTTTTTTTGTTGCTAAACAGATTTATAAGCAATGAAAACTACAACACAAATTCAAATTCAAACATTCTATGTCACCAATCCAAAGATAGCTTAAGTTGCCAACATTAACATTAAGGTAAAACATGAACTTAATTAACCATAATAGTGCCTCTCTTATGCAGATCAAACGCACAGGCACTATACATACTGCGTATTGTACAATTCAAGTATGAATTCAATCAAATATGTGGAATGATGTCAGGGAGCAGTGTAGCTTAGCATCCAATCTACAGAGAACTGGCCAACAGAGTAGTTTACTTGCATTTTAAAGCACCAACAACACGAAGAGGAAACCTTATTGTGACTACTAATTTTTAGGACTAAACATATGCTGACATTAAATACCATTGATTGGTTATAGAATTGGATTTATGCAAATGAATGACAATTCAACATAATATGAGAAACAGCTTTGTTCTACACACAATACGTGTCAACACATGTTCTCTGGTAAGACTTGTTCAACCTCAGTGACTTTCTAAGCAATTGTTCCACATTCAAATCTCATCGAAATTTCATGATTCTTGATGCAATAGAATCCTCTGTTAACCTATTACCACAAGGGATGGATTGATCTTATCCCCAATAGGAACATTGCCCTGACTTTGGCAAAAACCCAGATAACATCACGAGAAACCCTAGTCATGACCATTGTGCCTTCAAAACCAAATTTCTCCAAAACGACACATCCATTCAATACTCTCAAATCCTCGTTAGAAAGCTCATAAAATAATCTACAAGATGGGAAAAACCTCACTCAAATTCATAAAGCGTAGGTCAAGATATGACCAAATGAATCGAGCATAAAAGCACACATGAAACCAACCTAGGTCGCCCCAAATCTCCCAAAACATTCCCATCTCTGCCTCCCCCACCTGGCATCAACAACCGTTGATCATATCGGATCCAACGGGTGACATTCAAACCTGAAGAAGGGAGCAATCCGTGTGATGGGCTGTGGACCAATCAGGATTAAGTATTTGGATATCGTCCAACACACACTTGACTATTTAAGGCATCTAATTTCCTCCTTCTTCTCCCACGCCCAAATTCCCAGTACCTACGTCCTTCGCAGATCCATTTCCTCCATATCCAATACCTTCGAATCCAGTCTTCGTCGCTTCGGAGCTCTAACCCTACCCTTATACCAATCCCTGCTTCAGCCATGGCGTCGGAAGAGCCTACTGTTGCCGTGGAACCCGCGCCGGAGCCTGCAGAGGCTGAGCCACCCGAGGAGAAAGAGGCCGCCAAGCCTGCTATCAAGGCCAAGAAAGCCAAGGACCCGAAACCCAAAAAAGCTTCTGCTCCCAAACCCCGGAGCCCCCCAACTCACCCTCCTTACGAAGAGGTGCGAATGCGATGTCAATTTCGCTTCTTTTCTTTTTCTTAATTTTTAATTTTGCTGGGTTCTGTTTTTGTGATTGTGATTCTGGTTTCTGAATTGGATCTGATTTTGAATTCGTTTGGTGTCTTTAGATGATCAAGGACGCGATCGTGACGCTGAGGGAGAAGACGGGTTCGAGCCAGTACGCGATTGCCAAGTTTATCGAAGAGAAATACAAGCAGCTTCCTTCCAACTTCAGGAAGTTGTTGTTGTTCCACTTGAAGAAGCTCGTGGGTTCTGGAAAGCTCGTTAAGGTGAAGGGATCCTTTAAGCTCCCACCGGCTAAGTCATCGGCGCCCAAGCCATCTTCGACTCCTCCTTCTCCTGCTAAGAAGAAGAAGCCTGCAGCTGCTAAGCCGAAGCCTAAGCCTAAGCCTAAGCCGAAGCCAGCTTCCAAGGCTAAGGAAACGAAGACAACCAAGGCAGCAGCTAAAGCGCCTGCTAAGGCGAAGCCGGCAGCCAGGCCAAAGCCTAAAGCTGCCAAGCCAAAGGCGGCTTCGAAGCCCAGAGCTGCTCCGGCGAAGCCCAAGCCCGCTGCCTCGAAGCCAAAAGCTACCGCCAAGCCGAAAGCAGCTACAAAGCCCAAGCCCAAGGAGAGACCGGTGAAGGCTGCAAGGACATCGACGAGGACATCTCCGGGGAAGAAAGCCCCTGCCCCCAAACCGGCACCAAAGAAAGCCGCGGCAGTGAAGAAAGCTCCCGTGAAAAGCGTTAAGCCGAAGAGCGTGAAGTCGCCGGCGAAGAAGTCTTCCACAAAGAGAGGGAAGAAGTGAAAACCGGAGCCTAGTGTCTGTAGGGTTAGTCTTGTAAAGTTCTTTATCCTTGCCGTGTAGTTGAATCCACAGATGTCTCTATAAAAATATGAAATTTGATTTTTATCAAACCTTTTTCTTTTTCTTTGTTTTGTTTTGGTCTTCTTTTTAGTTGTTTGAGTCTTCTCTTTTTTTGATCGACCTAGGAATTCCACAGTTTCTAGCTTGTATTTTTCAGGTTAATGAGTTGATCATAAAATGCAGCTTAGAGTTTGAGGTCTTCTGCAGTATAGTATTTTCTGCCGCTGGACCAGATGTAGTATATACACCCTTTAACAATGGAATGAATCTGCAGTTGTGAACATTAGCTTTCATGGGTTCATTGTTCCTCCTTCTTCAGAAAGTTTTTCATGGTTGCCAGACTTAGCGTCCAAGTTGTTTATTTTATTTTATTTTGATTGCTTCTCGTCTACGCAGTTTTGGTGAACTCCTCATGTTACCATCCTGCTTCTTTTCCATTAGTTTCTTGCTTTGTTCAGTCAGTTATTTATGTCCTTCCTCCAAGGAATGTGCATGGTAGATTGTATTCCCGGATACATGAAATTAGAATCCTAATTGTGACTTGTGAACAAAACAATGCTACCCTATTAGTTTAGAAGAACATAAGTTGTTAAATTTGTGTAAATTAATTGAGTTTTAGATGTAGATGGTGCCGGTATGCACGTGTTATATGTTTTGCTTTGAGTACTTGAACTGTAGTTATTAGTTAGGATTGTGATGGTAGAATACATTTGCTTTCTAATCAGAAATTATGCTTACAATTCTTTTAGATTAGCTTATTTTGTGTATAGAAAGTTTATAATCAACACGATGCGGAGGGTTTTTGGCTGAAAATCTGTTTTTTGTGTAAAAGTTACACAAAACCAAATGACAAGATGGAGGACACATCTGCTTATATGGATAGACCATCCTTTATCAGATGACTGGAGGCTAAGAAGTTTGACAAGATGATCGAATGCATATATTGCATCTCACACTCTTCTTGACTCTAGTTGTGTTTACTTTATATGTTGACAATGAATATCACTGTATCCTGGATAGCTGGATGCTTGAATGGAATGTGTGGTCTTGCAGGTCATTTATATTGATAGAATAATTGAATTGGGGTTCCGTGTTTTCTTTTCCTAAGTGATCGTGCATGTCTATATGGTTTATGCAGTTTATTAATCTGAATGAAGTTGGATTAATTTGAACTTTGTTTAATCCAGTGTAAGAAGTGGTAAGGAAATTGGGTAAGAGTGATTTTCATGTGAATATAGTTTAAGCACATGATTGATCTGAATAAGTTTGAAAATTTGAGCTACGTTAATGAAATTACAGAAGTGGTAAGGAAATTGAGGTAAAGATTGGCCATAAAAATCATGTAGTTTGTTGCATGGGTATTATTTATAATTGTCAAATTGGGAATCGTATCGAGAATTGTTTGTTCAATTTTTAAATTGTGAATTGTAACGTATTGCATGATTTAGAACATATCAATAAAAAACTTAAATATACATGATTTCACATCTAAAATATGAACAAAATACTTAAAAGTCTCAAATAAATACTGAAATGTTACATCACTAAGGAAATAGTAAACTCTAATAATAGTATAATACCATAATGCAATCATAAATCATAAGTAAGCTCATAGATAATATACTCCTTTCCCTTCTTCTTAGCCTTAGGAAACCATATAGAGTGATTATGCGAACACCCAGAACCATAACAAAAACAGTGACTATGTAAACAATCAAAAAGGCAAAATCCCAAAAATGAAACAAAGTGAGTAGAGTGATTGGTTTTCAACGTGAATGAAAACTGGTTTTATGTTTAGTAACGAAACAAAGCAATCGAACTAAGTGTGTTCAGTTATGCCCATTCAGTTTTCTTTTATTTAATAATTTAAGCCTCTATCTCTTTGAATTCTATTATGATAATTGGTGATAGAAAAAAGCAAAAAAAAAAAAAAATTGAATCGCAAAATCTTTTGAATCGTATTGTTGATACGGAATCGCATTGAATCGTGCATGTATTACACAATTCAAAGTCATCTGTGATTCACCACATGATACGAATCACTGGCTTGCCGAATCATATCGAATCGTGAATCGTGAATCGTGTAATTCTAACAATTATGGTATCATTGTTTAGACATAAGTGAGGGAAGTGCCAAGTATGGGGTAAAATATCCTTTTATCCAAAAAGGAAAAAGAAAATTGGTGTCAATTCAAGATGAAATTGGGATGAATATGAAAATATTTGGTATTTTTGTTAGGTATCACGTAGCGCAATTCTAGTAGGTGACGTAATTCTTTCTGTTTCAGTCTCGTGAAGATACTTGAAGAGTTTTGGCAAAATGAGGGATGATGAGAGGGCTGAACACCGATGGCTTCAATCTTTCAATGAAAAGTGCAAGTGGTCCACCTGTTTCTGTATGTTTGTTCAAAATGTTTGCTTCTTCTTTTAAATGATTTTGAAGACAGGGCAATTCCGCGAGTAAACATTCAGGTGGTCTGTGGCAGGATGTCAGGGTATATCATCAACTTCAACTCTTGAAACTCTAACTAAATTGAAGTGCTCTGATTTCTTTTATAGTATAGACTATTTTGAAAATATTTGATGGGTTGTCTTTGGGTACTTGGATCATGTATCATAAATGATTGCTCAAGTTCTCTTATATATTGTTTCTTAAACTTAGGTTTAGAACTTTAATGTCAAGATATTGACGGTTTCTGATTTTAGTGGATGGGAATTCTTTTGGAACAATCTTCTATGATTTTTTCATAACCACAACTTTTCTTATGTGATGCTAATACCTTACTCCTAACTATTGCAGAATGCAGAATTAGTCCCTTTTCACGGAGTCTTGTTTGTGTTAGATGGTAACTTGATTACTGTTACTCTGTCTTCATGGTAAGAAAAGACTGCATTAAATATAGATATTTGGTATTAAAATCGTATAGTTTGCTGTATAGGTGTGTGTTTTCTGATGGTAATTGGATTAGAGTTTCAGGAAAATGAGGAGGATTTGTGGTTGTGGATGTTGGCACTTAATGGAATGAATTTGAATTTCCAATTGGAAGATTCTGCTGAAGAGATCAATAAGTGGTAGTAAATGACTTGGGTTTTAGATGCAATTAAACTAACAGAAGATTATTAATGAACTAGGACATGTTTTATCATTAATTTTGTGGTGGTTTACTATACATTTTGAACTTGTGCATGTATGTAGTTTTGGTGGAGTCACGTTCCTTATATTTTTCATAAAAAATGTTTTAGTGATTTAATGATTTTCTTATCTTATCCAATGATTTAGTGAATGCTGGTGGCAGAGCATTCTTTTATTTTTCTCTTTTTATGTTTATTTTTTTGTCCATACTATGTCAACTCCTATATTTTGATCTGTTACAAGTTTTATGCCCTTATATTTGAATGATGTTGGAGTTAGAATGAGTATTTAAATAATTTCTTTGGATATAAATATATTTGAGTCCTTTGTTGACTTGTTAGTAGAGTGTGTGTGAATTACGTTTTCCTTTACATGTATAGGTTATTTTATCATTGTAATGTTATTTGAACCTTGTCAATTTTAATGTTGTTGAAAGAAAGAAGGATCATAGAAACCTCTTAGTTTGTGAGAATGAGTCAGTGAAAATACACTGTCCTCTGTATCAGATTTTATAATACTTGTATACAATAAAAAAGGAAATAATGTAATGATCCTATTACATAATCTACATGATTCTAACATGATCCTAATTGATTCTAACAGATTCTTTACATATTATGACAATCCTAATTGATTCTAAACACTCCCCCTCAAGCTGGAGCATATAAATCATATGCACCAAGCTTGTTACAAATATAACTAATTCGAGGACCTCTGAGAGACTTTGTGAATACATCTGCTAACTGATCATTTGAATTTGACAAAATTAGTGGTAATGCATCCAGATAAAATCTTTTCTCGGATAAAGTGGCAATCCACTTCTATATGTTTGGTCCTTTCATGAAACACTGGATTTGAGGCAATGTGCAGAGCTGCTTGATTATCACAGATCAGTTGCATTTGCTTAGTATCTCCAAATTTTAACTCTTGAAACAATTGTTTCAGCCATATAAGTTCACATGTTGCCAATGCCATAGCTCGATATTCTGCTTCTGCACTTGACCTTGCAACAACATCTTGTTTCTTACTTTTCCAAGATACCAAGTTGCCTCCAATCATCACGCAATAACCTGTGGTAGAACGCCTATCTGAGGGAGAGCCAGCCCAATCTGCATCTGTGAAACCAATGATCTGGGTATGTCCTTTGTCTTCATAGAGAAGGCCTTGACCTGGTGCTCCTTTGATATACCTGAGTATTCTGATCGCAGCATCCCAATGACTATCACAAGGAGCTTGTAGAAACTGACTAACTACACTTACAGCAAAGGAGATGTCTGGTCGAGTGATGGTAAGGTAGTTTAGTTTACCAACAAGTCTTCGATATCTTCCAGGATCCGACAAAGGCTCCCCCTGTCCTGGTAAAAGCTTGGTGTTTGGATCCATAGGAGTATCTACAGGTCGACAATCTGTCATGCCAGTCTCCTCTAAAATATCAAAGGCATACTTTCTTTGAGAAATAACAACACCCGTAGAGGATTGAGCGACCTCAATACCAAGAAATATTTTAAGGCGACCTAAGTCCTTAGTCTGAAAATGACGAAAGAGGTGTTTGTTTTAGTTGATTGATACCGTCTTGATCGTCACCTGTGATGACAATATCATCTACATATACCACTAGAAAGATACTCTGATGTTGAGGAGAATGGCGGTAGAAAACAGAATGATCTGCCTCACTGCGGATCAAGCCAAATTGCTGAATGACTGTACTGAACCGTCCAAACTATGCCCGCGGAGACTGTTTTCAACCCATAAATAGAACGATGTAAGCGACAAACTAATCCAGACTCCTCCTGAGCAACAAAACCAGGAGGTTGCTCCATGTAAATCTCTTCAGCAAGTTCACCATGTAAGAAGGCATTCTTGATATCAAGTTGGAATAGAGGCCAATGTCGCATGGCAGCCATGGATAGAAGAAGTCGAACAGAAGCAATCTTGGCAACAGGTGAGAATGTATCACCGTAGTCTAAACCATATATCTGAGTATATCTCTTGGCTACTAGGCGAGCTTTCAAACGGTCAATCTGTCCATCAGGGCCAATTTTCACAGCATACACCCATCGACACCCAACTGTGGACTTACCCTTAGGTAACGGAACTAAATCCCAAGTGCCACTAGAATGTAAGGCTTGCATTTCATCTACCATAGCCTGTCGCCACCCTGGATGGGATAGTGCTTCACCTGTAGTCTTAGGAATGGAAACAGATGACAAGGAGGTGACAAAAGAAAAATATGGAGAGGACAAACGGTGATAGCCTAAAAAGGTATAAATAGGATGAGGATTACGAGTAGAACGAATACCTTTGCGAATGGCAACTGGCGGACTAGCGGGAGGCAGGACCTGGAGCGGTAAAGGTGCTGGTTCAGGGCTAGAGTCCACCGGTACCACCATGGAGGTATCTTGAAGTGGAGGAGAAGAAGTGGCTTCGGCAGGATGCCCAAGTAAGGGAACAGGAAGAACATCAGACACTGAAGAACGCTCAGCAGGAGAAGATGAGAAAAATGGTGACTCCTCAAAGAATGTGACATCAGCTGAGGTGATATATCGATTACTGTCTGGGTGAAAGCACCTGTATCCTTTCTGGAGACGAGAATAGCCAAGAAAGACACACTTAAGGGATTTTGCTTGAAGTTTGTCCTGTCCAGGGGTTAGATTATGAACAAAACAAGTGCAACCAAAAACACGAGGTGGAATGGAATACAATGGTTGAGACGGAAACAGAATAGATGAAGGAATTTGATGATTTAAAACAGAGGAAGGCATGCGATTAATCAAATAACAAGCAGTGAGAACTGCATCACCCCAAAATCGTAGAGGGACATGATTATGAATAAGTAAAGTTCGTGCTGTTTCAATGAGATGACGATTCTTACGCTCAGCAACACCATTTTGTTGTGGGGTGTGAGCACAAGAGGACTGATGAAGAATACCCTGAGAAGCCATAAAAGAGGTAAAAGAAGAAGAAAAAATATTCACGAGCATTATCACTACGTAAAATGCGAATAGAAGTATTAAATTGATTGCGAATTTCAGCACAGAAAGATTGAAAAACAGAAAAGATCTCAGCACGACTCTTTATTAAAAATAACCAAGTGCAGCGGGAAAAGTCATCAATAAAAGTGACAAAATACTGATATCCCATAGTTGTGGGAACACGACTAGGACCCCCAAACATCCGTATGTACTAAATCAAAAGGAGACACAGCCCGATTGTTGACACTTTTGGGAAATGAAGTGCGAATATGTTTCTCAAGTTGACACGACTCACAATCTAAAGATGATAAAGACGATAATGTAGGAACCATCAGGTGAAGTTTGGAGATACTAGGATGACCAAGGCGACTGTGGAGGAGAGAAGGACAAACAGCCGAAGTAAAGGCAGCAGGTGATAAAGGGATGGTAAGATGGTAAAGCCCGTGAGACTCACGCCCTTCGCCAATCATCCGTCCCGTATCCCGGTCCTGCACATGAACAGAATTATTAGTGAAAGTGACAGAACAATGAAGAGAGCTGGTTAATTTACTGATAGAGATAAGATTGAAAGGACAACCCGGAACATAAAGGACAGAATCAAGAGTTAAAGAGGGTAGAGGAAAAATTTGACCAAGACCTTTAGCCATAGTTTTGGAACCATTGGCTAAGGTAACCATAGGAAGGGAAGTTGAATGACAAAGATGAGAGAAAAGACTAATGTTACCAGATATGTGATCGGAGGCACCAGAATCCAAAATCCATGAACCAAGGGAAGAATGGGTGAGGTAAGCTACAGAATTACCAGTCTGAGAAGCGGAAGCAAAGGTCGATGACTGAGCAGCCTTATACGCTAGATAACCCTCATAGATAGCAGCTGGGATAGTGACAGTGGGCACGTCCAAAGAGTCAGATGCCGGAACAGAAGAGTCTGACTGAGCAATATTAGCTGTGCGAGGGGGTTTCCCATGGAGTTTGAAGCAACGTGCACGAGTGTGGCCAAACTTGTGGCAATAATTGCACTGTGAACGTTGACCTTTGCCACGACCATGAAACCCAGAACTGGCAGCAGCAATGGTGGACATGATAGGCACAGAACTGCAAGAACCTCAGAAAAGAAGAACCTGAGTTGAGAGCGGAAGACCCAAAAAATTACGATAGGAGACGCAGTGTGCGGAGGTGGGGGAAGCCAAACACCCGCTGGAAAATCACGAACCACGTAGAAAGGGCTGGATTTGACCGGAAAAGCCCCAGAGAAGTGGTCGGGGGAAACAGCGGCCGGAAAGAGGGCGAAACGCGCTCTCACGCGCGCTGAAACACCTGCTGGACGGATTCCGGTGACCGGCGCGTGGCGGCGCGTCGGAGCTCCGATAACGGCGCGACTCCGGGGATCGGACGAGTTCGGGGAGACACACGTCGTGGGTGTGTCGTTTGCCGGAAAAACACACCTCAGATGCGTAGATCTGAGATGGAAACCGCAGGAGGAGAGAGAAAAAACCGGCGAGAGCAAAACCACTTCGGCTGGAAGAGGGGCTGTGATATGTGGTTGGCCGCAGCTAGAGCAGAACCACCGTGGTTGGAGCAGAACCACCGCGGCTTGAGCAGAACCACCACGCGCGACTGGAGCAGAATGTTGCTGACGGCAGGGAAGCGAAAAAATAAAAAATAAAAATTGGGTTTCTATCCCTAGGCTCTAGATACCATGTTGAAAAGAAAGAAGGATCATAGAAACCCTTAGTTTGTGAGAATGAGTCAGTGAAAATACACTGTCCTCTGTATCAGATTTTATAATACTTGTATACAATAAAAAAGGAAATAATGTAATGATCCTATTACATAATCTACGTGATTCTAACATGATCCTAATTGATTCTAACAGATTCTTTACATATTCTGACAATCCTAATTGATTCTAACAAATGTTATGTACACATTGCCTTTCCTGCTGTGCCATTGCTCCAATATCCCTTGCCTCTATAGATCACAGTGTGCTGCCTGTGGTTGGGATTGGAGATTATCTTACTTCTTATCGGGTGTGATTCCATGGTTGAGGTATGTCTTGCAAAACCTTTGAGACGATATTCTCCATAGCTTGTGGCTTCTGGTGCATCTGTATTTAGAAATGTTCTATCCCCTCAACAGAGGATTACTCATCAAAGGGTAGTTTTTAATTGGTTAAATTACAAGAAATTCCTTCTATGGATCATGTGCAGAAAATTCCATTGTGCTTTGAAACTCATCAAAATGACTCCCTAAAGTTATTAAAACATGCAGACTAATGCAAATTGAACTTTCTAAGTATGTGCAGAAAATTTTTATGTAGAGAGTTAATATGCACAATTTACGAAATTCAGGGAGTCATGATTTAGGGAATTAATTTGATGTCATTTATTTTTAAATGGTTAAATTAATGTTAAGTGAATTTTTAGAGGATCATGGATATCAAAATGGTACTTTAGTTTTAGTTAAATTGGGGAGTAGTTATAGTTATGAGGAAATCACGAAACCACACGTTGAGTAATGAGGATGTAACTGAATGAATCTGATTTGTATGGAAATATGCACTGGCTGCAGAACTTCTTGTTTCCATTTGTTTTCTTGGTACTTTGTTTTGACTGGAAGTTGGGGTTGTAAAAGAGAAACCTGCTGAATTGTTTGGTTCTCAAGAATCTCACCCGGTGTGTCATTAGAGGATGCTGTCTTTTGTGATGCACTTACTGAAAAATCTGTTACATTTTTATTTTGGACAATTTCAGAAATTTTATGGGGGTAAATCTTGGAGGTGGTTGTCAATTTGCATTTGAAAAGGAATTTGCTGGGCTCACATGCTGACGCATGCTGTGACAATTGTCCCGTGGTGCTTGGCCTGCTATGCTGTTAAGGAATTTTTCTTTGAAAGAACTCTCATTGCCTGATTCTACAGATTTGACAGGTTCAACTTAGACCTCCTCGTACTACCAAATATAAAGAAAAGAAAATGATGACAAGGAGAGGGTCGTTTTTCTGTTTTTTTTTTGGTAAAAAAATGAAAGGGTCGTCTGAAAATATGTCATTGCAACTTTTTACTAATATGCCAAGGAAATTAACCTGATGTTTGATATATAAAAATGATATTTTGTTTTATGCGTTTGTTTGTAAAAAAAAAGTCATAAAATGATAATTTTATTTTATGTTTTATTTTATGAAATTAAAAATAAAGTATGAAATTTATTTTTTTTTAAAGAGGTGAAATTAAGATTTCATATTTTATAAAATAAGATTAAAATTATTTATATCTAATATATTTTTAAAAATTTTATATAATTATGCTTATTATTTTTTTGTGGATAATAAAATATTATTTTTGATATTTTTTTAATTTATGGTATAATTTTTTATAATTAAATTTGATGTATTTAATTATTTATTAATTTTGACATTATCGTAATTTATTATTATAATTTTTAATTTAGATATAAATTTATTTTTGATTAAAAAATTTATTTATATATAAAAATTAATATAAAATATTTATTTGAAGAAATAATATTATTTTTTTAAAAGATATTAATATTTATTTTTATTAAATTATTAAAAAAATTAAAATTAAATATGATTGTTAATGTTAAAAAAAAATTTATAAATTTTTTTTATATTATTTATGTTAATTGTAATTTTATTTTGTAATAATTTTATATATTAAATAATAAAATAATTTAAAAAAATATTACGTTTTACAAATTATCAAATTATAAAATAAAAATAATTTATTTATTTTATTTTATTTCTATTTCATTTTAATTTTACATAATCATCGTTCCTTGTAACGTTACGGAAGTCTTCGTGGGTTTCCATAGGATAGGAAAAAGAATCTGAGTTGGAGCACAAGAAAAGAGTGTACAGGAAAAGAGGACGTGTACCGACCCTCACGATTGTGTTTGGCTAACGTTAGCTGATAAACTCCAAATTAATCTAAATCTGGACCTCTCGTTCTTTCTGTTGTTAAAGTCATCGTAACACGAAGGATTGCAAAATAAGGCTAGTAGCATTAAGTTTAATAAGGTGTGACAACTGAAGGAGATGCGGGTCTTCTCCGCTGGCACCAGTTTATCTTAAAGTAGTGGACGGTTAACCGATACCTCTGCAAAAGTTTTCTTTGCCCCTTTTCTAGATGAATATGTATTTTTTCTTTTGTAGAAATGCATGATGTTTTTCATCATTTTTTGCTTTTCACATGGTATTTGGCTCAAGAGTACGCCTCTTGTGGTATGGTACGGAATTATTAGGCGACAAAGAATAGCGGAGGTAGTGCCCGTAGAGCTTCCTAGGATAAAGCGGGGGCAAACTTGGCATGGAAGATCCCTCTACTCTTTTTTATTTTTTTGGATTCTAACCCCTTGTGTCATGAAAAAAAATTGATGTAGAATTTATTTTAAAAAATAAAATAAAGATTGTTAACTATTAATAAATATATATATATATATATATATAAATTTTAATTATTTTATTATATATTATATATACATATATATTTTATTATAATTTTAATTATTAATTTTTTATCAACCGTTAATATTATTTATTTTATTTGTTAAAATAAAATTTTTATTTTAGGAAAATATTTGGTGCACATGACTTTATTACACTTTTGCTTACATTTACTTATTTAGGAAAACAAATAGTGAGATAGTTGATTGAAATGTGAGTTTCTCTTGTTTTATTATCTAAAAAAAAATAGTGTAAAAATGATGTAATAAAAATAGTGTGCAAATAACATCCTTATATTTTTTATGCAACACATTTGTGCATATGTCCGGTTGTAAGTATAAGGTTGTGTTGATAGTATTACTATACTCCGATTTTATCATTTTGCTTTCAGGAAATGGTCAATTATTATGATAAAATATTTCAATACCATGAGAACAAAAAGGAAATGGATTCTGAGTGCATTTTGGTTTGATTTATAAGTTACATGAAGGAACGTCCAGGATCTGTTCATATAAGAATAACTAATTCGCACTGGAGAAAGAGTTGGGCAGCTTCCAACAGAGAGGGAAACCCTATGTTGCCTCTCACACTCTTTCATTGTTAATTTGACAAAATCACACAACTGGGCTTCTACTGGTGATTTTTATTGAGCTGTTTGCCTGTTATGCTTTTTGTCCACATACTGACTGCATATTTTTATTTTCTATATCTGCAATTTCCTTGAAGAGAAATTAAATATCAAATCCTATGTGATATTTTTTAGAAATAGTAGAATTTTCAATTTTAAGATTTTGATTAAATGCTGTTCGTTTGTACATGTAAGCTCATCACATCAGTTCTACATAAATTTTCCTCGGGTCACAAACTTCAACAGCTTACGGAAGCTCTCATGATTCACTTTCCTACTCTAGATGGATTCCATCTTATGAGCCTTTATCTTAAAAGCTGAAGGTGGAAAAATATCATCCCTGCTTCTTCATGAAGTTATCAATTTGCATCTCTCAGCCTTTTGGATTGAATACTTGAGCTCCTGTTGGATGTTCAACCTTGAAGGAGATAATACAATGTCTTTCCATATCGACCCTGCTTCACAAGCTGGGTTGGGGTGCTTGTAAAGTTCATATATGGACTCGGCATCTTCATTCAACTTAGCAACCCTCTTCAAACAGTCGATTTCATCTGGATCAACCAGCAGTGTCTTGTCTCTGTCTTTCCATCCTATCAACTTTACAACAGTTACCATGTCAGTAGTAGATGTTGAATGTTGAACAAAACAGATTGGGACATTAACATTTGTAATAGATGTACTAGACTCTAGAGATAGCATTCACAGTATGCTGCAACAGAGTTCCATTCATGATGGTAAATTTCTGAGAGGAAATGGAGGGATCCAAATTTTGTTATTGACTATCACTTACATCAAACGTTTGTGTATACTAAATACAAATTGAGATATTATCTCCCTAGAAAGAGTGGGCACAAGCAGGTTTTTGTCATCTGAAAAATAGAATAAGGAAGAAAGAGAAGGGAAATATGTGTACCTTGTGCGGGCCTTCCAACGCATTTGTGCAGTATAGCCGGGCATTGTCTACTAGTTGACAGTAAGTCAGAAATGCATCAGCAAATCTCTTGTGGGATTTCAATTGTGACCTTACTCTTACTGCTCTTCTACACATGATAGCTCTCCTGTTGGCATTCAAATTTAGCTGTTAGTCTCCACGGGGGATCCATTTTCACTGGAAGAATAATGATTGATAAGTAAGATTGTCAAATAGCAAGATTCATGATGAACAAACCTTGTGCCTCTAACCACTGCAAGGTAAGCATCACATACTACACCAACCAGCTCTATCCTATATGGTTTTCTCTTTTTGCCACCAACTTGTTCAGGTTCTTCATCCTCAATTTGTTCCCAGTAGTTTTCAGTTACAGTTCCATCCTCATTCACCCTGTAGCCAGCTCCCATGCGGTAACGGCGGCGGTGGACATTTCTGGCCATTGTTATTGTCTGCACAACAAATGGCACCCAGGACAGTGTGCCATCCATAATCACATCCCGCCCCTCATTTAGTGCTGTTACCAGGAGGGATGAGGCTGCATCTGTGGATGATTGGTGTACCTGTTTGCAACAATGACTTTATCATGCAAGTACCAAAGGGCATTGTACAACTATGAAATGACTGCCTGATTGAAAATCAATTTGGACTATGCCACTGTTCAAAACAGTTCACCATCTTCACCCCACAAAAGAAGTAAAAATAGATGTTACGCATGTCTATGCTAACTGTAGACAGAATAGAATGCAGGGCAAAGGTAGAGAAGAGTCTCAACCATCTTACCAGTTCAGCTGTTCGAATCATATCCTGGTGCCCTCTTGAGCTGAGGGCCTTATAGATGACATCTGACTCTTTGAAGGCATCTGCTTCAATGACAACGGCATTCCCTGCTGCTCCTGCCCAGAAAGGTCTGTTTTAAATTTCATTCATAAAGAAACAACATTAGGTTCTTGCTTTTTTTTTTTTTGATTTCATAATAAGACTCGTGAATTCAAAGCTGGATATCATAAATTTTGGTTGAAACAAGGAAACAGAACGTTTATGAATTTACATTAAAAACTCCAATACATATCGTTTGTTTCATGATAAGACTCGTAAATTCAAAGCTAGAGAGCACAAATGATAATGCAAGGAACATTGATACAGGCAATGCAATGTTATACTGCGGAAAGGTGCCAAGAACAGCCTGTTAGGAACTCATTTTTTAACTCATCTAAGCTTCCTCAACAAATCAAGTGGTTTAAAGTAATGGACCTAAAAGTAATGATAACAACTATGATTATTAAAAATCCTGATATTTGCACACCATTTTATCTGGTGTAAATTTTATTACTACCCCATTTCAATTTCTCCATAGGGATTGGTCTAATTCTTCCGCAAAGGATCCACATATGTCTAGGTTCTATATGTGTAGAATATTGATACTCTCACGCCACGTCTCATTACACCCGTTTGACAGAATTCTGTGATAGATAGTTATTACTAACTAGCAACTACTCTGTGTTGATAACTTTTGAAATGTGTTTTTAACTTGATTATTAAGCAGCAAAAGAAGTTATTAACACATTAACCAGTAACCACCATAAAGGCGTAAAAGTGGTGTAAAAAGGTGTTAGAAAAAATGATGTACAAGAATAATTTCTCTTACAATAATGTTATTTACATATCATTTTTATTACAACATTCTTATATCATTTACTTTTTAAGTAATAAAATAAGAAAAACACACATTTCAACACACACTCTCTCTAACTTTTTCTTCCCAAACAAGGTGTAGGAGATGGTATAAGTCAATTGGTGTGAAAGAAACATTTTTCCTTCTCTTACTAAAAAGCGAAACAATGTTTCATTTTTGTTCAGAAATTATAACTGCTCTTACTCTTTGAGAATGTCCTTAAGCACGGTGCTCTTGCCAGCTCCCATACCACCGCCCATGAAAAGGAGCACCGGGCTCCTATCACTGTGAGCTACTGGAGCCATCACCTCTGTACATCGAGAGTCATCATTTGCTGCAAGTCCCATTGCTTTCATCTCTTCTACTAATGTATTAAAAACTCTAGCCACCTTCAGATTCTTGGTTACCCTCTCGAATCTTTGTTCCCTGTGCAAATACTATTTTACTTTTAAAAGAAGAATCGTTGATGTCATCCTTTTCACACTGCTGAAAATAATTGCAAGCGTTCTCATAACAATGATAAAAGTTAAATAGTTTGACTCGACTATCAGATGTTCCAACTAGGAAACCACTTGAAAATTGGCACCTTTTATTTAATTACAAAATATATCACAATTGCATTAAGAGAGAGATATGTTTTCTTCTCAGTTGTTAACATGTCATTGGAAGATAGGAAAAGGGGATAGAGGATTTGAATTCATTTAGTCAGATACCAAAATGCTGAAAGGAGTTACATGCACCAACCAATTGAAATTAATAAGCTATTTGGTAAAGAGCCAAGTTCCTAGATGTTTTAATTCTTGGGGCAACTGAGGTCACAAAGAAAAATGACGGGTTGACGGGTAAGTTATCTGATCCCTTTTATAGATATTCATATTCTGCTTCATAATGATCCTCATATCCTTTTCAAATATGGTTTAATTACTGTTCTTAGAGAATAATAGTAATACATACCTAGTTGCAGCCATAACTATGTGCTTGAGCTTCTTTTTTGGCTCAGCTTCAGAGCTCAACACCTGCAACGCCAGAAAAACTTGTTGGTTTTTACCTAGTGATATGCATATATACAATTCATTGTAGATGATTCTACTAACACTTGTCAAATATCTTCTCTTAAATGACTAGATTCCCCAATACCTGACTTATCATTACATCACCATGGCTCCAATGGAATGCAAAGTAACTAAGAATGCATCTCTCAAACTCCTCCACGAGCTTTACAAGAAGTGAATCCGCATCTGGTTCGTTCTCGAAGAAGGTGTATATATCATCTTCACATCCCTCGCATTTCGTTATGTATTCAGAAGCCAATTTACATAGATGAGGACAACTTCTCCTATCTTTGAACCCCATTTGCCTAGCTGCAGCAAATCAGAGAATCTTACATATATATGATTCAAAGTAATCCAATTCAAATTGCCGTAGGAAAAGAGCACCATCTGCAACTTTTCCAAATGATATATTAATTATATACATCACCGTTTGTGGATCCATGTGTTTGACTGAAAGAACAGGACATATATTATTACCTACGTAATGAGAGAACCTTTCAAGCTTTGGGGTTTGGCCTGCCTTTGATAGTCTTAGACGAGGGATGATCCTTCGATCTCTATTGCTTTTCAGGCGATAATGCATTGCTACTGCAAATATCAACCCAATAGAGGAGGCTACGATGATCTGTGTGAAGCTGGGCTTGCTGCTATAATCTGAACGAGATTGAGGAGTGAGGAATGAAAATCATCACACTTTTACTATACATGCATGAGGAATTGACAAAATATATATATATATATATAGACATCACTATCAATGGAGAAAAAAGCCAAACACGAAGGATGCTGATGAGACATTGAATTATCTTCTATGAGAGTATTACCTCTCTGCATTTTTCTCTTAGAAATCAAAGACAGAGACCACCGGAGCTATAAGAGAACGAGGATTGATATGTGTCTTTTTCTGGTTTTCTCCGAAGAATTTGATTCTGTAGTTATACGATGAAGGAAATTCTGCATTCCTTTGCCTTTGTCTGTTGCTTATATTTGTTCGGAGTCAGTCGTTAAGTTGACAGGTGGGTGCACAGCTTTGCATGGCATTGTAGCCAATGGGTGTGCACGTATGCAAAATATTTTGCCGTTTGTTCGAGACTAACTGTAACTGACTTATAATATATGGCTGGGATTTTTGTTCTACACAACTGAATAATCATCTTCTCATCTCGTTCTATCTTCTTGTATTTACTGTCGGATTTTATTTTTCTTGTTTGCAATGTCCTCATTATTTTCACTTTAAGTTTGTACCATAATAATCTAGATTTTGCAATGACCTCATCATTAATTATTGTGCGTTTCAGAAAAAAAATGTGATTTAAGAGTGTATCAGTAATGTTACTCAATTTTCAATTAATTCATTTATTATTTTTGACTTCATTGAGGTAAATTCACAATTTGTTGAAAGAATTTTCTTTTGCTTTTAGGGGAACATTGGCACAACGGCCCTTAATTTTATTTCACTTTTAATTCTAAGATGAAAATTCAAGAATTTACTGGAAAAAAGTCATCTTTTCTCTTTCCTCTTTACTACACCGAGACAGAAAATCCACTACCATGGCTATGGGATAAAGGATATCCGAACATCAAAATCATTAATTTGTATTTACTTTCCACCATCTGGGAATCATATACCCGACAATAAATTCCCTTTTATTTAATGATAAAAATATTTTTGTTAAATCTTTAAAGTGTTCACATATTTGTTTTCCACAAAAGGAACTGATATATAACTTTGAGCCATTGCCACATTAGAAACCTTGATTCTGCAAGGTACCACCATTGGCAGATGCTTGAAAAGTAAAAAGGCATTATGAAGTGACAAACATACAGAAAAAACTCTCGAACTTTTTAAGAGTTTGATTTGCTTGACAATCACCTTAAGCTCTTTGTCAAGAAAGGAAGGTTTTGCTTCATAAACATTATCAAGGTTCAATATGATATGGTTCCTTCTGCCAAATCCTCATCGTATTTCAATCATATATTTGAGCTCCTGCATCTTATTGCTGGCATATTTTTGTGAACATATCATTCTTGACAAAGTTTACTAATTACAGTGGCAACTTATGATAAACATCATCTGATATTCCCTTTGTTCTTAAGATATATCTTTGTCTGAACCCTTCTACTCTTTCGGAGAATAAGCTCCAATTTTTCTCTACCAGCAAAATCATGGGCCCACTTCTCCCTAGGAAAAAGAGAAAAAAGGACAATCAAGAATTCAGCTACTTAAGCTAGCTAGCCAATACGAAATGATTGCTATTCATGATTCTGCAGTTTCTTCATTAGCTTGGTCTAAAAACAGGGTATTTCATTTTCATGGTACTAACTTGCGCAGAAGGGTATGGGACGACCAACATCACTGATGTCTGGGGTGGACAAAGTGCTGCAAGGTTGGCCTCGAAGACGTAGAAAACGAAACATGAGAGCTCCTGCTACAGCTCCACCACTGGGGGCTATGATGTATATCCATATGTCCTTGAATTTCCATGAGAGAATTGCTGGACCCAATGATCTTGCAGGGTTCAATGATCCACCCGAAACTGGGCTGCAACGTGAGCCAAATGACTGTGTTATTAGAAAGAAAATAAAAAGGCTAATCAAGAGGGAGGATTTGTAAAGCATTTTGAAAAAAAAAAAATGTAGTGTTTGTGGGTACCCTGTGATTAGTACTGCAAGCCCAATTGCTATTCCTGCAACAAAGCCAGATAAATGGCCTACCTGCATAGTGTTTCAAGTTTTAGCTTGTAGAAATTGGAATTCTTCACTATGATTAGTTCATTATTAAGGAACTTATATATGGCATGCTCTTCCTTACTGATTGAGGTTCACATGTCAAGGCTACAACCAGGAACATGATGATGAAGTTTGCAATAAACTCCACCCAGAAGGCAGAGTTGCAACCTTGGAGTGGCTGGGTCATCATGACATCTGATTTTATGCCATAGACAAGGCTACCAATATATGTTGCAAACACAGAACCTACTGTCTGTGCTATTATGTAAATTGGAACCTGTTGAAGAAACAAGGGAAGGATATCAAGTCATAAACTAATCAATTATGCTACCTGAATTATAACAAGGACTATCTCTTGTTTTTTCTTTTGAAGTTACATATATTTCTTTTTTTTCTTTTTTTCTTTTTTTAATTTGGCACCTTGAACCAGGGAAATTGACCAACTGTTGCAAAGGCTATTGTGACAGCTGGGTTAACGTGTGCACAAGATATTGGCCCTATAGAGAAAATTATCACAACCACTGTTGATCCTGCTGTAGCTGCATACTCCAGAAGGCCCACTGCACCATTTTGGAACTGTGTGCTTGCAATGATTCCACATACGCAGAACATCAAAATAAAAGTACCCACCACCTCTGCCATGACCTATATATCAAAAGAACTTAGATTTCTGAGGTGATCAAACATTATAATGTCATCTTTTTTCAAGGAAAAATAACAGGCAGAATATTTGGTTTTTGTTCAGATCTTGCTTAAATTCTTTATCAGAATGATTCCACATACACAGAATATCAAATTAAAGTACCCACCACCTCTGCCATGACCTATATATCAAAAGAACTTGGATTTCTGAGGTTATCAAACATTATAGTGTTTTCTTTTTCAAGGAAAAATAACAGGCAGAATATTTGGTTTTTTGTTCAGATCTTGCTTAAATTCTTTATCAGCTTCTACAAGGTTTTGCTTAACATATTGGTGACACTTATCCTTCTCTCTCGTTATTAATAATAAAGTTGGTGAGTTAAGTCCAAATTGCTATCCAACATTCCACACAATGATTTTCATCTTTATCCCCTACCAAGAAAAATTTTCCAAAAAAAAAACTTAAAAAAATATCTATTAATGAACATGCTTGAGCAAGAAATTATATTTGTAGGTTTGACACCACATCTTGACCCAAAACCTTAAGGTATTAAGTTTATGGGTCTTTTCACTTGTATAGTCCTCACTAAGACTTCCATTTATACTTGAATTCCAATGGGTTGCACCCTAAATACACTTTATATACTCTTACCATGCGAGCAAAGTTCAGGTCAAATTTGAAGGGTAAGAAGTGAAAAGCAGAGTTGTTGGCCAGAAGATATTGATGCTTCGATGTTGCAGCACCACACCCAATCTCCTTATCATCTCCAGAGAGGCCACTGCTTGATGCATAATTTGAAGTATGGGGAGATGGTTGCTTTTCAAACATGTCTTTGATGATAAAAAACTTGTCCTGAACACAGCTTGCTGAACAAATATTTCTCTTACTCTCGAGTCTTTAATGAGATCTCGTATATGTAATGTAAGTGCAAAGAACATGTTGCTTAGAAAAGTTCAGTTTCTCGCACTCCATGGAGCAGTCATGATGCAAGAATCATGGGAAGTTTAACTGTGGTTGAAACCTTCTATTGCTCACGCGTCTTTGGCTTCTTAAAGATGAAGGGTTGAGAGGGTCTTCAACACGATTCATGTGTTGCTCGCAGTGAGGTAGAAAAGAGCAATTTGTGCTTATTAACTGCTCCAACGTAGAAAGTATAGTTATCTCTTTCCAACAAATGTAAACCTTATTATTCTCTCCTCTTACTTTTTCCTAATCCTACTGTGTAGAATACAAAATAAAAGCTAGTTCTCAACCACTTTCTCATCGTGGCTTGCTTCATCTAGCTCGTTATAAATTAAGTGAATTTTTTTCTTTCCTTTTTTAAGAAAAATTTAGATTAAGGGAAGATTGTTTTACTTCAAGGTCAAGGCATACTCTCGACCTATTAAGCACTTACATGCAACGTATAGATATGTTATCAGCAAGAGATAAATGTTAAGGCAAAAATCAAACTTATAACTGTCAAGTTATAAATTTATTTACTTATCACTTGATTCATCACTCAGTAATTACATAAATCTCTTTCTGACTCATATTAGGTAAGTATTATCTATCTTATACACTCCATTTAATAGTGACATATATTATTAATTTTTTAAAGATTGATATATATTTATAATATGACTCATTAAATTTTATATATATTAACTATTAAATAAAGTAATTAAGATAATCAATTAAGAATTTCTCCTCCTATTGAAGTAGCCAAGAGAAACCTTTACTCATACGAGCATCCAACCACTCGGGCGGAGATTGAAAAGGTCAAAGGGAACATGGCTCTCCCGGGATTTTTTATTATTATTATTATTATTATTATTATTATTATTATATATTTTTATTTTCTGTGACTTATAATATCTAGTTACTTAGAAGAAGAGGAAAGATTAAAAGCAATTTATAACCCCAACTCAAGTTTAAGAAGTACTTCATATATGAATTGCAATTGAGAAATAATGAAATAAGTAAATCTTCATATAGTGCTTTAATTATCAATTATATATCATATTAACATAAGTTATTAGGAATGAGTTAAAGGCAAATATCTTAGCTAATTTATAAGAAGTCATAAATTAAAACTTTTGTACTACTATAATAAAAAAATTAAATTACTGCATAAATTACCTATTTAAAATCAACAAGTAATTTTGATAAATTCATAAAATAAATAGAAAAATTTACTCGATAATATTTTATATGACTTGCTATCATAAGATTTATGTGTTTATTTACATACTAAAATAGTAAAACACAAACTAGTTACATTATATAAAAATAATAATATAAAAAATTCTATATCCTCTGAAATAATTATTTTAATAATTCTTCTAATTATTAACTAAAGAAATTGTTAAATGTATTTTAAAATATTAAATGTTTTTTATTTAATTTTTATTAGATATTAAAAAATTATTAGGAGAATTTAAATTACTCCAATGTTATACATGACTCGTTTTGTATTTAAGAGACAATTATTGGTGCTTTTCCTATTTATAGACAAGTATGCAACTTGTTGACCAAAAAAACAAAAAAGAAAAGACAAGTATGCAACTTGGAAGTCGCCTGCAAAAAACAGAGGAAATACCATTGCTTCGTTAGTTTCAATTATCGCTTTTGCTTTGGTTTCCCAAATAAAATTCTTAGCTGTATCCTGACTATCTATTGGTTACTATTCGTATCTTTTTTTTTCCTTTTCTTTGTCTTATCATTGATATTATTTTCCACAAATTTTGTCTTTCAATTTTTTTTTTTATTTTAGACTTGAGCAATTAGGTAACTTATTTTTTGTTCCCACAAAACACTACTATCTGCACAGAAAACATTTAGAGTAACCAAAAGTAGCCAAACTCATCCAGCATAGTTCTCAGCTTCACTCAACTATTCTATATTACAAATAGTTTGTTAATATAACTTACTAAATATATGTTTAGATTAAATTTTATAAATTTAATTTTATAAATTTAATTTTGGTTGAAAATAAGTTTAAATAAAGTGATTTATATTTAAAAAATTACGTTCAATTTAAAAATAAAAAATAATTATTTCAGATTAAATGGACTTTTGAGAATATAATTATTTTAAAAAATAATACAAACATCAAAATAAATAAAATAAAAATAAAAACCTATTTAAATATATAAAAACTCATTTAAGTGATGTAAATACCTATCCAAACACACCCTCAATCGATTGCATTGTGCATTGTAAATAAAAGTTAGTTAAGAATCAGTTTCAGTCCCTATTCGTGTGATCCACTATATAATGACTTGTAAACGAAAAGTTTAGGTAGGAATTATCATCCACATCACTGTTGAATATAAACAGTGATTCTTTAACTTAACCAATTCATTTTTTACAATTCTCAAATTTTCATAGGAGTATGAGTTATCATATTAAAAGTTTAAAACTCAATTGTGTCGTTGAAAGTATGTTGTCTTTTCCAATAGCCAAACTTTTAAACCAACAACCAATATGGTTCTTCTAAACAAAATAGGCTTATTTTTCCATATCCTAAATCATAATTCTTTCAAGAGAAAAACACAGTTAGTGAAATCTAGTGCGTTAATGGCACGGCACGGACAATAAGCATTTCCTTCCTTATAAATTTCGCCAATCTTTTTCTATTTTGATAAATTCTTCCAATTCTATTAATGAAATTTAATCCATAGTTATATAACTCGGACTGGAGATTGACCCAGTCAGAGGGCCGAGTCACTGGATTAGTAGTCCAACCGCAAATTAAGCGATCGAACCGAAAAACTTGGATAAAGAAAAATAAATTTAAAAAATTTACTATATAAAAAAGTACTTTATATTTTTAATATAACACAATTCAATTGTAATATTTAAAGAATGTATAATTGAACATTATAATCTAATATAATAGACAAACATGATTTTAATTAATAAATAGTATAAATTAAATCATTTTATAAATGTTTTTAAAGAACAATATAAATTTAATAATCCTGTCTAAGTTTACTCATTCCTTACTTCTTTTATCAGCATAAAATAAAGAAAAAAATGTTAAAAAATATTTTTAAAAAAATTATAATGAAATATATATTAAGGCCGAGTCAACCGGATAGGTCGAACAGGTTAATACAATTGAACTGGGTAAGTCGAGCGGTCAGAACGGACAGGTCCTCTAGGTCAAGCGGGTCCATGCAAAAAACAGTTAAAAGTATCAACTGAATTGGTTTAGTGGCTAATTCATGAGTTTTTCAGTCGAACCGACTGATCTGATTGGATCCATACCATTATGATTTAATCTATATAACTTTCAAGTTAATGTATTAACTTATTTTCGTAAGAAAATAAAGTATTCACTTTTTTTATAATTGTAATGTCCTCTTCAAAACTCTCAAAAATTTACAGTGTTTTCAGTAAAAAAAAAAATCGATGGATTGTTTGGTTTCTTTATAAAATGGATTTGGATTCCTCCGTGTTTTTAAATAACATAAAAGGGATCTATTACGAAAGAGAGAGAAAGACATAAAGTGATTTTCAATTAGTGTACTGTAAAACTAATTATGGTGAATCTATCCAATATAAATTAGTGGACTCTTTCATGTTTTTAGATAAAAAGAGGAAATCCAAATTCTTTTAAAATGACGTAGCACTAGCAGGCCAGAAATTCATTATCACTGCATTTTCCAGCCATTTTGTAATTTATATGCAAATTTTTTTTTTAAAGGTGCAGCTTTAATTAGATGACTCCAATACGAGATATTTTTACATATTTTAGGTGTAATATATTTTCATTCTATTTTTTTAAAAAATTAATCTGATTATATTAATTAAAATTCTGTGTCACATTATATATGTTGGACTACCTTGATTCATCACATTCAGATTTCAGAATGCACATCAATCTCTCGATTTAATCAAAAAAAATTTTATGTGAATAAATCTAAAACCTATTTTTCCTTCTACTGCCTCTACTTCTGCTGCTGCTCTTTGTGAAGAAGGTAAATTGTGTTCTTTATTCCTACAACCCACCATTGCAACTTTCACGAGTTCACCAAAATTCAAGTAAAATTATCGGTTTTGCTCACCCCGAGCAGAAGACCGGAAATTTCTATATCCAATGACTCTTCCCAAAGACTTTGATGGATGGTAAACTCCATAATGCAAAGGAGATATTTGTATCAGTGAAGAATAATGGGCATGTGCCTGTTGTTGTTAGTTACAACTTACAGTGTGTTGATCAATGGCTATTGGAAGAATCAGACAATAGAGGAAGCTATGAATGTTTATGAGGAGATGATTCACAAGTCTGTTTCACCAACCAATATCACATATAATGCCTTACTAAATAACATTCCAGACTTGTCTATGAGGAAATTTATAAGCATGCAACTGATTAGAGCTACACTTTGACCAAAACGAGGTGCTGTGCAGCTGTGGTATGAAAGCAGAGGCTAGTCTGCTATTAGCTGCCTCGAGTCTTGATAATTGATGAGAAATAATCTTGTTGTTTGCTTGTTTGGAAATCTGCAAAAAGCGGGTTCAGGTGGAGGTGGCTTAATAGGTGATGCCAGAGGCAAGTGAATGCCAGCTTTTCAGCAGCCAGAGAAGCCTGTAGTTTGTTATCTGAGCTTTCTGGAGTCTGTTGTTGCTGTAACTTGGTTGGTGGCTTAGGGAAGTGATCTTGGAATCTGATTCTGTAGAACCCCTGCCCGTAATTAATCAATCATGGCAAGTTCTGTTTCTGGGGAACTCGACCTGTGATTGGAGTTTGCTTTGGGATGACCCTACAAACTTCTGTTTTTTTTTTTTTTTCGTAGGGCTGTATGCTGTAGCTTTTCTTAGTTCTTTCATTTGTACCGAAAGAAAATGATGACACAGATGAATCCAATAGGCATTTGATTACTGCAAGTATGTGGGACCAAGAAACCAGTTCTGATCAACACGTGGTTGCTAATATGAGCACAATACTTACATATATGCTTGAGAACTTTTGTACTCAGAAGGTGGTTCTAAAGATGAGTTTCAAGATTCTTAATTAAAATGTCCATTTTCACAAGTTTAATTTTAATCTGGTTCGGTCAATGCTACATATTAAGGATAAGATAGACGCTCATTAAGCACTGGATTTGCTTGTTCTGGTCTGAAATTGTAATCAGTTAATTCTGTTATAACAATTAATGTGATTATATACTTTCCATATATAATATTTGATAAAGTTTCAGGCCACAATACAATTATACAATACATAAATGTTGAGATACAGTGCAGAACTTTTTGTATTTAGTTTAATTAACAACCTTTTGTTCTGGTGTTTTTGCGAACGGTGCTATATTCTTTTGTCCCTCGCTATGAATGGCCGTTCTTTCAAGTCATACCAATGGCTTATCTAGGGTTTTTCATCTTTGGCTAAGAACTGATCTAGGGTTTGTTCTTACCTGGTTTTCAGCCGACTTACAAATTTACAAAGCCATAAAGGTGAATGATTTTGAGCACCTGCTGCAGGTTCTGTTTCCATCACAGTCACAGGTGAAGCATGCCGAACAATTATACTATTCTGTTTGCCCTTTGTGCAAGCGAATGGACAAATGGGTACTCCACAGTCTACAATCTAGATGTTCCTGTTGTAACTGCAAAGGATGATGTCAAGACTACAAAATGCCCCTGGTCCTCGATTGAAATATTGGCTGCTAGATGAATAATACTAAGCACATATAAAATTACTTAGACATTGGCATGTAACTATGTATTTTATGGGGCGTATACAATTTTTCTCATAATTTCTTAGACTCTCAGAAAAATTTGCCCCTATAAGCTACGCCCGTGTATAGATGGACAAGATTTTCTGTCCTTTAAGTAGCAGCTAGCTATTTCTTTTCTCTGTTTGGCTATCTTTTGTCCCCGCTTGCGTTAACATTATTGTTTAATACTATTATTTCTCAATTTCTCTGTCCTGACATCAAAGTGCAACTGTGCAAGAAGACTCTAAATCAGACCCAAATGACTGGATCAATAACAGTGTCACAGCCAATCATTCAGCTAATTATACATTTAACTATATCAGCATTAATTGAAGATGAATTAAATTAATTATGTGAGCCCAAGCTTTATGCTGGAAATCACCCATGATTGTGATCCAAACAAAACCTGTCCTTTGATATTTATGTCTTATGGTATGTGCTTTTCCAAGTAATTATTGTGGAATAAGAAAAAGGTTATGAGACATCTCGTGATAATCTGCTTATTACATCAGTTACAGCAACTAAGGACAACTTCGAATAAATTGAATTCACTTACAGGACTGCCTTTGTTCTCTCTTTTCTTTTTTCCCTTCCCCTATCTTATTTCCCTTTCTGCTTCTGTAGTTTGAGACTTTCAGTTTTTTCATGTTCAGGTTGTACCACAAAGAGTAGATGCCTAACTCACCTGGTAGAAATAGTTCGGCACGAAAAAAGAGATGTACTATGATGAATTCTGGAGCAGATTAAAGAGATTGTTCCCCAACAGAACATAAGCAAAAGCCAACATAGCAGACCAAACTTATTTTACAGTTCAGGTCCCAAAGGCAATAATCAAACTCCGAAAGAAGAGCTTATCAACAAACCAATACACCTATTCTTATGAATATGAATAAATTCAGCAACAGATGAAATGTAAGAACTTGAAATTTTGAGTCATACCCACCTGGCATCTTATCCAATATCCAATTTTGAGCCATAGCTGTTTTTGCATTCCTTCTCAGGTCTTCAATTGCCTGAGGACTAGTTTTAGAGCACAACAAGGGAACTGCTCAAAGGAGAGGAAGGTTGTCTGTATATGTAGTGGATGAGGATAATAGGGTCTGCTTGATAGCTGAGGGGAATGAAGCCTGGTCCGAAATCACTCAGAAGAGTTATGTCTGAGACTACTTGCATGAATGATCTCGAACCAGACGACATTCCCCTCAACTTTTTATGTATATATGGCAGACAGGGGAAGGGTGTGGAGGGGAGAGAAAAAGAGAGCGAGAGAGAGAGAGAGAGAGAGAGAGAGAGAGTCAGAGACATATGGCCAAAGTTTTTGATATGGCCATGCATTATTTTTCATGGGGTCCTTATATACGTAAGTTTCAGAGTAGGTTCTTTCTTGGGTCAGATGATTAGGAGTCCACTTTCTACACTACTCCTAACTTGCTTTTCGCACGTAGGACTCCAGTTTAATCATAAGACTTGTTTCCATCAAGAATCATTCTTACATATAAAAATGGTTTTCTGTTTGAACAAGTAATCTGCATTTTATTCGTTTATTAATCGAAGAATTCTACTCGTGATGGTCAGGTCAGCCCTGCAGGCTTGCATTCAATGGTTCTTAATCCACTTGGAAAATTGCATTATCAAATACCTAATTAATTGTGTTTGGTGTTAGATGGCAAAACACTTGGCCAAACCCTTGTTAAAGAAAGAGGGCTGTTGAGGCTTTTACAAACTCTAAAATATTCACAAGTGCACTACTTATACAATAGTATAATTATAGTTTTAAATTACGGTTGCGATCATGGTTACGATTGCTGTGATTGCGGGAATGCGACTGCTGCGATGCGGATTGCGGCATGAAAATTTTTTATGTTAGCACAAAATGTAAAAAAAATCATATATAATCATTATAACTTTTAATATATCTTTATTCATAATTTTGTATAAGTTTTTACTTGTTTTATAAGATTTTGTATTACCTTAATGAATAACTTAAAGTAGATTTATAATAAGAAATAACATAATTGTTGTGTTAATAGTTATAAATAAGTCTTTTAAAATTTATTTATTGTGACATTTGTAAGTGTAAACTAACTGAAATATTGATCAAGTCATCAATTATTTAGAAACAAATTAATAATTTTAATATAAGCTGCTAACTAATAGTAACTAATTTTTTTTATAAAAATATTAGTTTTATTTTATTTATTAAGTGTAAACAATTAATTATTAACTTAATTCCTAAAATATATTACTTAAGAAATCAATGAATAATTAATTTAAATTTAATTTCTAAAATTTTCTATTTTTTATTTCCAAAAACTCATATTACATTGCACATTTAAAATTACAAAAAAATTAATCTTCTAATTTTATTCTCTTCCTAATTATCTCAAAATTTCTGTCTTTTCCTCATACTCTAATTTCTCAAACCCTTTCCAAATTTTTCCCTTTCTTATTTTTTCAAAACTTCCTTCCCTTTCCTCAAATTTTCCCTCTCTCTGTCTCTCACTCTCCAATTCCCCCAAATATCTCTTTTTTTTTTAAAAAAAAAAAAACAATCCCATTACACGGAGACCCACCCCCAATGACCCCCAGACCCGTCACTTTCTCCCCTTACTCTTCGTCGGCGACCTACCCAAACGCGAAACTCCTGTTTTTGCTTCTTCTCCGGCCTACCCTTGCTTTCTCGTTTCTCCCTCTCCCTCCTCTTTCCTTCTTCGGTTCCCTCCTCCACTGTCCACACACATGCAAAGCCTCATGGCCATGCCCACATAGAATTTGAGTTAAGTTCTAGATGTTGATAATTTTTTCTAGTATAGTTGGGTAAAAATAATTCAAACTCTAAAATTAAAATTGCAAAAATTAAATAACTCAAAATAAAAATAAAAATTAATAAATGAAATAAAATAAATTGAGAACTTAATCAAATGTAAATTGACTAAGAATTAGGATCCACCAAAATTAATTTTAACATCAATTATGTTAGATATTATTCTCAAGTAATTATCTCATGAACATCTAGCGGTCAAGTATGTATTCACAGAAAATATCAGTTAAGTCCTAAAAATCACAACCAATTGTATGATTTATTTACCTAATCAACAGTAAACTATCAAATTATTAACTGTATCTCTATATAGAAATCACAATTGGTATCTAACAATTACTATTAATACTGAGATAATAAGAACAAACTAAAAGCATGAGAAAAACATGACTGAATTCATCTAAAACTTTATTCAAACTAATTGATAAGCAAATAAAACAATAAACATTAAGATAACTAAAACTGAGTAATAGTAATCTAACACAGTTTCTGTTAAAACTAATAACGTTTCATCATCACCTTAGCAAACAAATCTAAAGAATTATATAGGGTTTAAAAGAGAATACTTCCTTAATCCTTACTCTCTTGTATGGTATAGTACCATCTTATACCATATTCAACGTTGTGCTCTAAAGTTCCTTGGCTCGTCCCCTCTGGAAAACTCTCAAAACTCCATGTTTGCTCTCCTTGGTTTTCTTTTTATAGCCACATTGGCTATCTCCTTCTTTAAGTAAGTGATCGTGAGCCATAAACCTCCATATCTAAAGTAATATTTTTACTTGATTATAGAATCTTTTTTAGATTGTGTATACATTCAAAATAAAATTAACATCAAATATACTCCAAATCTTTAATATCACTACCAGATTTTTTTTAAATCTTTCATATCAATAGCAAATCTATTTCAAATTTTTAATATCTTGTAATATATCACAATTAATTAGAATCATCATCATTTAAAAAAGCTAATCAATAATGTCACATATTTATTTAAATTAACTTAATTCAAGACATAATAAAACTTATTTTTTTATATGAAAAATATGTATATTTAAGCTTTTATGAAGGGCACCCCATGTACCTACTTGGCCTGGGACTAACAAAAAGCTGTACTGAAATTGGAGGCACATAGTACCCTCAATTAATGGTATTGTAACGTTTTGTGATTCTGATGTGTTTTGAAGGTTTTGACCTCGTTATTGTTCTCAGCTCTCAAGTAAAGGATTACCCTTTTGCTTGCCACTAGGGTTAAGAGAGAGAAGATGGTGATGGTGAACCATCGTTAATGATGGCACAGCAGCAATATGCCAGTATGCCAAACTTGACTCCCAAGCTTAACAAAGAAAAGTCGCTTAAACGTATAACCATATATACAAAGAGACGAGAGTAGAGAGTACCAAAGAAAAAGGGAACGTAAAGTCGGAAAGATTTGTATTATTATAATCTTTTGTTCAATTACTGTGTGCCATTGCGGCAGACCCTCATTTATCGTGCTTTCTTAGAATATAATAATATACGAAGTAGTGATTTTTTGACTGACATGCTCATGTCATATTCTAAATGCAACATATATATATATATATATATATATATATATATAATCAAATTCTTTCCCCCAGTAAAATTTCTTTCCAATAAAGTAACCTGAAAAGATTGTTCAGGGCTTTCTAAACAGTCGCCTAAGAACATTTTTTTTCCCTACTAACAGTCACCTTAGATCAGTCACAAGAATTCAGCCTATTACAAATTTTCATTCAGGATCTTTTTTTCTTCAAATGATAAACAGAATGCCCTTCCCATAAAAACTGAAGAGGAAAAAGCAATGCTTATCTGATCTTAGACTCCAGAACTCAGCCCTCTCTGCAGGACTTGAAAAAGGTATAAGAATGAAGTATTCATTTTTGTGGTTTTTTATATGCAATTCACTAGTTGGAAGAGAAACATCCAATGTCACTTCAATTCAAAACGAAATTGAGATAGATTCAAACTCGTGTATTTAAAATTCGTGGTTTAAGGACATTTGGGTAGACGCGCCTTGAGCAGATAAACATGAGAAATTGTATCAGATAAGGAGGAGAATTTGGTCAAGTGGGAACGCATGTGAGATCCAGCTAAGGGAAACATGTACCACCATGTTCCTGTGGACACAAGACTTCATGATGGATTTTCCCCATCAAGTTCATTATAAAAAACCAAAGTTATTGAAAATGTTAAGGACGTCTCCGTCCCAGAAATCTACATAATGTGAAGGAAAACACATACACGAATAAAGTTTACACAGGAAAAATTTTTAGGTCAAAATGAGCTTTTGGGGGGGCCTGCAGTTGTCCGGAAATGCAGGCAGAATAAAGTTTCCTTGATATAACTTCCAAAGAGTAATAGATAAATCTAACACCAAACAAGCCCAACAGAAAAAGGTGGATGAAATCATGACCTCTATGCAAATTAAAAGAAATTGTGTTGTAAGGGAGTTGCTATGCTACCCTAAAGGTGTTAGAATCTTTAATGAATTGTCATGATTTATTGGTTATTGGTTCTCACAATAAATGTTTAATATCTTCAAAATATAATCAGTAATCAATAAATACTTTGACAACTCATGGATTCCAACCTATAAGTCAAAATACCTTTTAGTATGGCGCTCTCTTTCCACATTTCCAAGCATCTCCTCCTCCAAAATGTATCTTTGGTTTTCAAATTCTGTCAGAGGTGACAATAATTGAAGCACTCCTACAGTATAAATTCTTACCTGTTCAAATCCTACAGGAATATTTTTCCTCCTGTTCGTAGAACTTCCTATGGTTTGGCGGCTTACCATTAATACATGGCCTTCTGGCTGGAGAAATGTGTATCACCAATCACTTTATGATGGCAAATCTTTCAATGTCTTGCTTCTTTGGTTGCCCCTTATGCTTGATTGTAACATTCAAATTTTGTATTATAAAAACATGATCATGCAGTTGTTATTCTTAACTAAGGTAATTATATGGTTGTTAATTTTATCATCATTTTTCTTTCTAGACAACAATGTCGCCATTTAAGCGCCATCATTACATTTGCAAGTTTAGTTCCTTGATTAGCGCCACCAGATCAGAATCCTCAACTCAGCCATTCAGGGAGGTGGCTTGGTCTCATGTTTTCTTCACTTGCTTTTCTTGCAAATTTGGGCGTAAAATGCTTTAATACCAATCTAACATTCTTTTACAAGCCAACCTCTAAATGCTAACAGAAGTTCTGAAATGGTCTTCCATGCCCATTTAATTGTTTTTGCACTTTGGGCGTCTTCTAGCTGCATTCAGCTTCTTTCTTTCCAGGCTTCTTTGTGCTTCCCCTGAAGTCCAAAAAATAAATAAAGAACCAAGGGGAGACAAACACAGAATGCAGTTGAAACCTGAAAGCTTCGTACTCCTAATAGCAATCAATTTATAGGGAACTTTTGACAGTGGTAGGAAATGAAGTACAACACTCTTTAAATACGAAAAGGGCATAGTCGTGAAGGCAAATTGGGGTGGTTTAAAAAAGGACCTTAATGATGACAACTAGTACTACTTGTCCTGAGTTTGGGTGTGCATTAAATCACCAGAATCTTCCAAGCTGCTTTTCTGCTTCATCTCAGCGTGTCCCAGTGGAAGATGATTGAAAATAATGCGGCAATAGTTCGTTAGAATGACCAGAAGAGCTTAATATTTGGCGAATTTTTGTGTCTGCAAAGGTTCGTATCTGACACGAAGTGATGGATGGCGCACAGAACACAAGAACTTTGAACTTCAAACTTCTGCCAGACCAACATGCAGACAGCTTCTTGCTGTGATATCTGACTTTTAATTGCTGCTAAAAAAGTTAAAATTAATTCCACGTTCTGGAAGGGTGGTGTTGGTGTTGGTGTTGGTGTTGGTGTTGGCTTGCTGCGTTTGACCTTTGAATAAACACCAAGAAATTTTCACATCGTGTGTCTGCTACATAATATTGCATAACGAACTAATGATTTCGGATTGGACTTTTCAGCATATACATACGGCTGGAGTGAGAGGGGAGAAGAGAGATTATATGCAGAATAAGAACTTGAATCAATATATAATTTATACACTGTACAAATTATGTTCAGATGCGAATAACTTTTCAGTTTGACTCTTGAATAAAACTTCAACGACTTGGCCTATTAGTAAAAGACAAGCATGCCATGAATAATTAGGTTCATGATCATAGTTTGACTAAAGTGCTTAATTTGGTTTTGGTAAATCAAACCGATTTAATCATTTGATTTAACTCAATTTATTGAACACCCTTATGTGACGCTACTCATTAATTGTTCAAGGGTCAACCCAGATACTATTTATGTATTGAGCAAGTTAAATTATTGATGTCTGAACTTACCATTTATTTAATCCATCTCTATAAGATTAACTCTGAATTAAAGTCTCAAGTCAAAAAAAAAAAAAGAAACTCTGAATTAAAGTGACCCAATGAAGCAAATGTTACTGCAATCAAAACTAACTGGGCCCTGTGACGTAGGCAACGTCCACCGCTACGAGTGCAATTGCAAATATGTAAAGCCCAATGATATGTGAACAAAAACCCAATGGTACAACTCTTTCAAATTAGATAAGCGTTGTGACATTTAAAAAAAAAAGAGTAAATTATTTTAATTTTTTCTTTATTTATTTAATTTTTTATAAATTATTTTCTATTTTCAAAACTTACAATATTGCCTTAAGTATTTTAAAAACCCTATATATATCATTTAAATATTTACGCAAACCTCTCTTATATTTTAAAAACACGTTCTTTATATTTTTTTAGAAAAGATAAGTCTGTGTAAGTTTAAAAATAAAGAAATTTTTATGAAAATAAATAAATAAATATATCCATAATTTTTTAAAAAAGATAAGTCTGTGTAAGTTTAAAAATAGAGGGATTTTTATGAAAAAAAAAATAAATATATAGAATATTAGAGTAATTTACTAAAAAAATAAGACTAAATTGAGATGGTTTTTGAAAACCAAGGGATATGTAAGAGTTTAAGTTTAATCATGGATATTTTTTACATTATCATTCATGGGGATATCTTAAGCGAGAGAAATAACTATCCATAAGGATATGGCTTAATAGTAAGCAAGTTTGAGCTTTAATAAGATAAATTTAATTTATAATGTCATTGGTTTAAATCTTATTAGAGAACAATTTGTAAGGAGGGATAATGTTAAAACCCTGAACGAAGGTAAGAGAAGTAACTTTTGATAATTGAATTTCGAATAGAGCTCAAAATTATAAATTACTTAAATATCACAAAACTACTTAAAATTGCATAATTTTATATTATAATCCCAAACATTTATATAAGATTTAACTGTAAAGATTTTGTCCTCCTACTCTTATATGAAATTACCCATCTCACTTAATGAATTTGATTTCTCTAAAATGACGAGTACTTTATAAAAGATAAAATGTAATTTTCATATCTTTTAATTAAAAAATAAATGGTTTAAGATTTAATAAAATACAAATAGATAAATAAAAAATTATGAATTTGTTAGAATCATATTCCTTGATTTTTTTTGTTAATTGTAATTTATTTATACTTTACTCTGTAAAGTGCACCTTACATCCTCATATGTCTCTATCATTTAGTTATTTGTTGCTACATTGTTGAAAAGTTTAATTATAATAATTACCAATTAAGAAGTCAATTACTCTTAATGATATGATATTTGATTAGATTATAGTATACAAAACTTTTACATTGAAAATGAATTAAAATTAAATTCTATATGTATTGAATAAAATAACTAAATTACAATCACCTTCTACATTAAAAAAAATACATTGATGACCAAATAATTTGAATTAAATATGTTTATATATCTATTTTTTTATGTTGAAAAGTTTAAAAAGAAAAAAGATTTTTCTCATTCTAAGGTCACAATAAACCACTCCTATCAGTGAATATTTGTAGTGAAATTTTAATAATATTTATATATTTAATTTTTATAAGAAAACATTTAAAATTATAATTATGTCATTTACATGGTTAAATAATTGAAATAAAATCAATAATTATTTACGAAGATTTATATAATTGATAGGCATATTATTAGAAAATAAATTATTTCTCTATCCACATACTATTTTTAGTAACAATGATATGTCATAATTTAAACTATTAGTTAATAGTTTAAATATGTGCATTTTATTTTATTTTTAGGTAAAGGAGATACAAATTCTGACTTCAAAATTCGAATGATGTTTGCGCCAAACAAACAAAATTAACTTATAACGAAGGCTTAGTATCTTCATGTCTAACTTTTTCATTTTAGCATGATTCAGCTTTGCTACTTAGTTTTATGAAAAAACGAATTTCAGCTTTGTTGCCACTCTCCCTTTAAAACAGAATTCATAAATTTCCTTAAAAAATCGTATATTCATTTAAAAAAAAATTAAAAATATATTTTGAATCATAAAATAATTATTTATTTTTTTGGTATAAACATGTAATTTAAATAATTAAAAGGACTCAAAGGCTGTACCGAAAAAAGAAGAAGGACTCAAAAGCAAATATAACTCTCTCTCTCTTATCATCCTTAGAAAAACCTAAATTCTGCACAACCTCCGTATCCTTTCGCCCCCTTTTGCTCTCCGTGGTCTCAGTTCTCTTGAATCATGTAAGTTCGAAATTAGTACTCTCGAAACCCTAACTCGCAAATTGCACTATCCTTCTTCTCTCTTTTTCTATTCATAGTATCATTTATTTGTTTCAAGTTCGCTCTAGGGTTTCCACATTCTCCTACATTTTCGCATTCATAGGCGCACTTTAGTCTTCGGAGCTTTGAATTTAGTTTGTTCGATTGTGGGTTTTGGCGTTCTAGTGTTATTGGGTGTTTCTTTTACTTACTTGAGTTCTTCGTATCTCTTTGGTCTCCGACATTCTTCGGAGAAAGCAGTGACCAGAATTTGGTGACCGAGTTATTTTCTTTGCGTCGTTCGGTTTTTCTCTCTGTGGTTTGTCAGAGAAGCGAAGATATAGAGGTTTCGTTTTTGGATGAATGTTAAATTCGATGATTTTTTTTCTTCGTTGTTTTTTTTTTTTTAATTTGTTCTTTTTCCCCCTTAGGGTGTTTGTTGCAATATATAGAATAGAAGAATATGGATGCTGAGCTTCATAGTTCTTTGAAATTGGCCGTGCACTGGAGTTTCAATTTTTTTTTTGAAAATTAGGGTTTGTTTAAATGTTAAATGATTCTGTTTACAAGTCCACACCCAGATGAGGAAGTATAGATGGGACAATGGTCGCATTCTTCAATTTTCTGTTTTTTTTTTCTTGTTTGTTTGATTTTAAAAAATTTAATTTGTTGAAAATGATACTGATGAGCTGCTGTTTCAACTGATTATTTCACAGCATCTGGGATGGCTAGGGAAGATTTTGATGGACAAGATGCAGGCTATGTGCCTGAGAACCCCGATTTTCCACAAAACCATTCTGATGAACATGATGCAGAAAATGTAATTGATAACTCTGGGTTTCCTCAACTACAGCCCCATGAACATGATGCAGCCAATTTGGCTGAGGATGCCAATCCTCCCGAAAATAATTTTGATGGACATGATGTTGAAGATTTGCCCAGAAACACTGATTCTCCACAAGAGCATATTGAGGAACACCATGATGTAGGAAATGTGACTGAGAATTTTGGTTCTCCACAAAAACAGGATTCTGAGAATGATTCAAAAGGAAATGAAACAAAAAGGTGGCCAGGGTGGCCTGGAGAGAATGTTTTCAGGATGTTGGTTCCTGTGCAAAAGGTTGGCAGTATTATTGGCCGCAAGGGTGAGTTTATTAAGAAAATTACTGAAGAGACTAAGGCTCGTATTAAAATTCTTGATGGTCCACCCGGAACCTCAGAAAGAGCAGTGAGTTTACTTTTCAATTTCCTGTTGTCATTTATGCAGTGAGGGATAATCTTGGATATTCACTGTTTGTTTGAAGCATATTGTTTTGAACGTATCATCTGTTTTTGGATTTAATTTGTGCTCGGTGTTCCATTCCTTGCAGTTATGCTTTTATCCTTTGCTTGGTTCATCAATTTTTGTATTGAATATATTTGAGGTCCTGTACCATAAAACTGATAAACACTGGTAAAAATTTATTGCCATTGCTAGGTTGAAATTTTATGTCTTTTGTGGATTCTTCGTTCAATCATTAAGTAGATCATTGGAACATCATATTGTTCTTGAAAATATAACATAGGGAACATCCCTAGGTGTTATGTCAATCTATTTTAACTCCCATAAAGGTTATTTATAACTGCTAGTGCTATATCTTTGGGGAATTACTTATTGCTTCGATATGGAAAACTTCTACTTGATCAAACAAACTTCTTGATTGAAACTTAATGATTTATTCATGATAAAACATGTTAACACATATGAATACTATTGTTAAGGAATTCTATAAAAAAAAATACCGTGGCCAAATGTCAAGGAAGTGAAACCTTAAAAATATACATAATCAAGCAGTACACAAGAAATGATAAATAACCAAACGGGCTAAATATATATAAAAAGTGATGTCTTTTGTCACGATAACCAAATGGATGTGTGCAGGTTGTCAGCAAATATGAATGACCAAAGTGGCTTCAAACTGAAGAGCCAAAGTTCAAGTTGCAGGGAAACAGCAATGAGCATATACAAGTGCTGAAACGTTGTTTTTGTCTTAAGAATCAGAAATAGTTTGTGCAGACTTTGGTGGCAAGAAGCTTTCACTGTACCTGGTAACTTCAGAACTTGGTAGATTGGTGACTTGCCACAGTCCTTGAAACCCTTTCCTAGAAAACACTGCAAAAGTCACTACAAATGATAAAACGGAAAAAAAAGAAAGAAAGCTTCTGAAATTTGATCCACATATTACTTACTAAGTAAGCAGAAACTTTTAGATGAAGTCAGGAGACTATGTCAGTAAAATTTATTTATATGAAATATATCTTGATCCATTTAATTACTTCAGGTGCACCTAGCATTATTAAATTACTGCCAAGATTTGGAATTGGAATTATTAATTAAAGATTGAACTATGATTATATCTTAGAAGTTTGACATAGTGAAAGTAATTGCCAATTCGTTGAACCAGAGATCCCAGCGATGCAATATTGATGAACAAGTATGGTTTTGGAACATTGAGATGAATCAATTAATGAGTCAGATAGAAGTTAGTTTGCTTAAAAATTTGAATTTTGTATGTTTTTGATATTTTACAAGAGCCTGCTATTTTGTATGTAATGTTTCTGAATTCTCTTTCTTTGACACTTTTAAAAGGTAATGGTTTCCGCGAAAGAAGAGCTAGATTGCACTTTACCACCTGCTGTGGAAGGTTTGTTAAGGGTTCATAAACAAGTTGTCAATGTGGACCGTGATCCTGCAGATAGCGCATCAGCTGCAGGAAGTTCAGTTGTTACAAGGCTTCTAGTGGCAGATACTCAAGCAGGAAGCTTGATTGGGAAGCAGGGATCTACTATAAAATCCTTTCAAGATGCCTCTGGTTGCACCATACGCATTCTTGGATCAGGTGTGCTCACAGGCATTGTAAATGTAGGAAATGTTGCTTGTGTTGCATATGTTATCACTGGATCTACCCCTCTCAGGTGTACTAATTTTCATTCTTTTATTCTTATAATGTATTTGGAAAAGTTGGTTACTGCTTTTTGTTAAGCACTGTACTTATATATTAGCTTTTGTTTAATGAACAGATGTACAAGAAACATGATTTATGATATCCAATTTTGAGCGAAAATTATTTGACAGTTTGTACAAGTTTGTCATTACTGTACCGGAATAATGTTTTATTTACGACAGATCACCTGCCAGTGTTTGCTCTGCGAGATGATAGTATTGTTGAAATACAAGGGAAATCTGCTGGTGTTCACAAGGGAGTTGAACTTATTGCAACTCATCTACGTAAGTTCTTGGTTGACCGAAGCATAGTTGGAGTATTTGAAACACAGGTAAAAACTTTTTATTTTTCTGTGTTTTTTTCATAGTAAGGCGCTAAAGGCCACATTAAGATTGTACGCAGATCAGTGATCTTTTGAGATTCATCATGTCATGATGAGTCATTAAGCTGATTTGAGCATTCTAGGTTATTTATCAATTGCATGTTTTCAAGCTTAGGCTATGTTCGGGAGCAAATGGTTGTGATGGTTAGAGTTAGAATAGGGTGGAAAGCATTCTAGGCTATTTATCAATTGCATGTTGATATGCATGCCTGACTTTCACTATTCACTGTCTCTTGTAATTGCTGTGTTGTAGTTTGAGAAGGGGTTTCATGGTTTCTTTCCAGTGTCATGGCTTTTTTTCATATTTTTTTGGATTGAAGAGTATTTTAATTTTGTTGTTTTAAAGTTATATGCACCATCTTTGCTTACATTTCTGTTTGTGCATAATTGTTTTTTTTTCTTCTTCTTTCCCCCAAACTTCAGATGCAAATGCCAGATGTTCGAGTTAACCAGAATGTGCCACCACACCAACCTTGGGGTCCTCCTCCTCAAGGGTTTCCGGCTCCTGGTGGTGGTGGTGGTGGAGGACCTGCTTTTCCACCCAATCCTCAATATATTCCGCCTTCACATCACTATGATAATTATTACCCACCTGCTGATCTGCCTCCCATGGACAAGCACCTTCATAAGGATCCACCACCTGCCTATGTAAGGAATGCGTCTATGGGAATTCATTCATCCGGTGCACAATCGCAACAATCTGTCGTGACTAAGGTCTTCTTTTGCCTAACTTGAGAATTGCAGAGAGCAACATTCATTTTGAAGCATTTATGTTTGATCTAAACTCATGTAATTTCCTTTCTACCATGTAGGTCACGCAGCACATGCAGATTCCTCTATCATATGCAGATGCTGTTATTGGAGCATCAGGTGCAAATATCAGTTACATTCGCCGTGCTAGTGGGGCAAATATTACAATTCAGAGGAGACCAGGGGTGTGCCAGGGGAGATGACTGTTGAGATAAGTGGTTACTGCTTCACAAATACAGGCGGCCCAACAGCTGGTGCAGGTAATGATTTTGAAGAATGATTTTTGGATTCTGCTTGTTACCTGTATTATTGTTATCATTTGATAAAGAGACTGAATTCTTTTGGAATTTGGAGTGGTGGGGGTTAATGTTATGTCTGTATGATTGTTTATTCTCATATGTGTTCATATATACTAGTTAATGCTTATCTTTGGATGACATTTTTTTTCATAGTTTGCAAATCATTTTTGTGTACATCAATTTCAAATATAAAATGTCCTTTGGTAAAGTAAAGTTTTTGCAATCCATGTATAATACAAGTTTAAATAAATAATAGCATCAAAGATGGAGAGGGAATTTGGTTAACATCCAAGCATTGTTTATTTTCGTTATTTATTCATGACTTAATGATAACTGATGGAGTTAGGCTAAATATTTGTAGTGTTGTTGGTTTAAGTGTATTTATCTGAATTGCCTAAAATCTATGTGATGCAGAATTTCATGGCTGAAGCTGCAAGTGCGACACAGGATCATTTGGGGGGATCAATTAGCCAAGGTTACAATTCCTATCCTACTAATGCTCCTGTTTATGCATCTCCACCCTCAAGCGCTGGTGGTCATACAGGCCATGCACCTTCTGCAGATTATGGTCCCGTATATGGCACCAATTATGGCTATTAAGAAGCTTACATTCAATTTTAGTTGAGGAGCCTTATGTTTTGTAAACATTACATTCAGTTCTAGTTCTCGTGGGTATTATAACCAGGCCTGGGCGTGTCCTACATCTTATATCCCCAAGATTTATGCTGTGTAGTACATTTGGTATAATGACTGGATAGGATTTAGAGGATATGATAATTTGGTAGTTTTTTTTTAAAAGAAAGTTTTGTATTGTTGGTCCCGTTCATGTTTTCAATTGGGTCATTTTTACTGGTTTTTTAGATTGAAAAGTCGTTGAAAAAGATTTATATTATCGCAATATATCTCGATATAGGATAAAATGAAAGCGTTCTCGAGAGTTCTGTAGTTAGAAGTAGGCAATGACCTTCTTCACATGAACCCCTAAAAGCAGGCATAATCTGTTCCTTTCCCTTCTCTGCTTGGTTGAATGGGATCTTTTCCTGTGTCTCTTTCGGCTTGTAATTAGGATTTGTCCTCTGGCGTTGTTCCACAGAATCAGCAACCCATTGCACTAGGCTTGCTGATGACCTAGACGAGTAATTCCAGCACAAGTATGTGGCTCACGGATGGTCCAAATTGTGAAGGTAGGAACACCAGGAAGCTTTGCAGGAGTATAAGATCCTAATCTATTATTCTAGCATAGCATTAGTAAATAAAGAAAAAGGAGTCATGTATACCTTTCACTTAAGCTTCTTTCAATCCATAAAAGAAACATGGACTTGTGTACCAAAATGAAAAAGAAATAACCCAAGACAAATTTGGAGACGTCCTCTCCAAGTGCTGTCCCTCGGCAGAAACCCAGTGCAACGAATGATCGTCACAAAGAACTGGACAGACTCGATATATTGTTGATCCAAATTGAAGGAAGCCTATGTTCAACTCATGACACAAACTGACATAAATCAAAATGCCCAAAAATTTGATGATAAAAAGTTGCCTAAACTATTATCACTAGTTTCTTTAAAAAGAAAAAAAAATGAGCTAAAATTCTCCCAAGATCACCTACTGGTTTAATCTATGGAAACTAGTAAAGAATGTGTTCTGTACTTCTGTCTATTCTAATCTAATCTAACATAATATTAAAAGAAAAACTCAAGTCAAAGCTGATCTAGCAAAACCTCAATCTTTGCAGGAGTATAAGATCCTCTATACCATGCTCATTGCTTTGTACCCCACATGGGGACAGTACATGTAGTTCGAAAATGCCCTGTTTGGTTGCAGCGGCTGCAATGCACAACTCGTTTGGTTCGACCACTATCTTCTGCAGGAGCTCGCCTCTTCGTAGGTCGCCCGGGTGGCTTCAGCGACTTTGATGGATTTATGACAAGCTCTATAGCTCTACTACTCTCGCATTCAAATCCACCTGAGAGCTTCCACAAGGTTTTATCTGGAATAGGGTGTATGGTTTGTGAATATGCCTTGCGATAGTTTGCCACAGTGAAGCAACATTCAGTAAATCGATGAACATTCTGCCTGCAAGAGAGGAGGGCCACCACAGCATGAGCGCAAGGCAGACCACACCGCTGCCATCCATGACATGAACAGCAGCGCGTGCGTATGTTCACTGTATGTCGTCCCAAATGGCAGAAAACCTCAAACTCAGCTTCATTTCCTTGTTGCACCTTGTAATTGCGTGCCTGCTCTATATTGCCTGTGACACCTGCTTTTCGGCAAAAGGAACGAGGATGCTTGACCACTGCATGCTGGCTTCACGACGTTCATTGAACAATGTCATTAGTTGCCGACGGATAGACTCCATCATTTGAATGATTGGAAGTCCACAGGCTTCAGTTATCAAAGTATTTAAAGATTTCAATATATTAGCTGTCTGGGGACCAAGCCTCGCTCCCTCAAAATATGCTGTAGCCCACCACTGAGGAGGAAATCTTCGAATCCATTCAGCTGCTTCCCATGAGATCTCTTCTATCGCAAGGATTTTGGTTTCAAACTCGCTGACAGTGAAGGAACAAGCAGCCTCCCGGAGAATGTTAACGAGAACAGTATTTTTGAATTTTTTCCGGAAACTTTCAATCCAGTAATGCATGCAAAACCCATGGAAAGCAGTTGGGAAGTTCACTTCTACTCCATCCACAATACCTTTCTGTCTATTAGACAAGATTGTAAGCCTTGGCATGTACTCAGCATTAGCTTCAAGTAGATTATGTAACTCAGAGAGGAACCACATCCAGTTATCATCATTTTCTTCATCGACCACCCCAAACGCCAGAGGATATAGACCACCATCTCCATCAAAACCTGTGGCTAAAAACAAAGTTCCAAGATACTTGCTTTTGAGGGGCACCCGATCAAGTCCAATAAGGGGACGACAGGCATTCAAGAAACCATAAATTGATGCTTGAAATGATATGAATAGACGTTGAAAACTGCTATCAATAGGATTTCCATAAACCCACGCAATACTTCCAGGATTTGACCTTTTGATCTGGTCACAATACTGTTGAAGTAGGCGAAAATCTTCAAATGAATCCCTAACAGCAGCTATAATCGGTTTCCTTTCCCCTCGATGCTTGCTTGTATGATATCTCTTTTGGCTTATAACTAGGATTTTCCCTCAGGCGCTGTTCCACAGAATCAGCAACCCATGGCCCTGAGGCTTGCTGATGACCTAGATGAGTAATTCCAGCACAAGTATGTGGCTCACGGATGGTCCTAATTGTGAAGGTCGGAACATCAGGAAGCTTTGCAGCATGAATTCTCCAAGGGCATCCTTCTCCTCTTGCACACCCGACAGTGAAACGGGTCTTATCTGACTTGATTACCCGAAGCTCGAAGCCACGAGCATTGGCTGCTTCCTTCAGTTTCGTACGGCAGCTATTAGCATGAATAAACTCTTGCCCAACAGTGAATTGATGGTTAGGAGATGATGGATCAAGGGCTTGGGGCTGAAGGACAGCAGGAGTGCTAGGAGATGGATGAAGGACTCGGGGCTGGAGGACAGCAGGAGTGATAGGAGATGGCTGAAGGTCTCGGGGCTGAATGACAGCAGGAGTGCTAGGAGATGGATGAAGCTGAAGGACAGCAGGAGTGCTAGGAGATAAATCAAGGGCTCGGGACTGGAAGACAGCAGGAGTGATAGGAGATGGATGAAAAGCTCGGGGGTGGAGGACAGCAGGAGTGCTAGGAGATGGATCAAGTGCTCGGGACTTAAGGACAGAAGGAGTGCTAGGAGATGGATCAAGGGCTTGAGACTGAAGGACAGGAGGAGTGCAAGCTAACTCCATATGGTTAGGAGATGGATCAACGGCTCGGGATTGAAGGACAGGAGGATCGCAAATGTCTGGGAAGCCATAATCTGAGATAGGTGAATTACCCATAGGTTGATCTGAGAAGGCATCTGGGGGGCCAGGAATATTACAAGAGTCTCCTTCCAAATTATACCCGACGTCAGCAAAAACAGAATCCATGTCATGCTCACGCAGATTCTGAATTTGATCTGGAGAAGAATCAGCCATGACAATTACAAGAACAGCAACAACTCGAACGAAACAAATTCTGAAATTGCGGCGCCAAATAAAATTACTGATCAAGAAGCTGCAATAAAATAGTTAAGTACCCATTTAAGTCAGGATACTTAACTCAGAATTAGAATTCTCACTATCTGCGACCCAACGAGCAAAATTTCGCGCTCGATATCAATCAAATACAAACAAAATTCTATATGACGCTCAAGTTCTTTCTTTACGTATGCAAACAATTAAAATTACTGATCAAGAAGCTGCAATAAAACAGTTAAGTACCCATTTAAGTCAGGATACTTAACTTAGAATTAGAATTCTCACTATCTGCGACCCAACGAACAAAATTTCGCGCTCGATATCAATCAAATACAAACAAAATTCTATATGACGCTCAAGTTCTTTCTTTACGTATGCAAACAACTAATTTTCACAAAGTTGATATCAACCAAATATAACTAATTTTTAAAATTATGAAATAAGAATTAATATGATTTAAAAATTTATAAAAATTTTAATCAAATTGATTTATAAATTCTTTTAAAGTATATTTTGGTGGATTTTGTATAAATTTATGAATTTTGTATGAATTCTTTTGTATAAATTTATTATTATACTCTTAATAGAGATATATTAATTATATTATTATAAAGATAAAAATATAAATTTATGAAAATAAAATTAATTCTTTTGTATTAAATTATTTTTTATACTCTTAATAGAGATATATTAATTATATTATTATAAAGATAAAAATATAAATTTATAAAAATAAAATTATATTTTATTTTCATAAATTTTTAAATTATATTAATTTTTATTTTATAATTTTTTTAAAAAAATTGATTTATAAATAAAATTAAATTTCAAAAGTTATCATTCCAAAATTCAAACAGATCCCGTATATTCTTCTTAGAGAAAAACGGAAGATTTCAATCACAAACAAAAAGGAAAGAGAGAGAGAGGAAGCGGAAAACTCACAGAGCAGAAAGGACTCGGGAGAGAAGAGAGAGAAGCACTCGGAGCACTCGGGAGTCGAGAGAGAAGCAGTGGGTGATGCCTGCAACGAAAGACATGGGAGACAGTTAGTGACAGTGGGAAGAATAAATAGAAAGAAAGAATAGAGAGAACAGTGAGTAAGTTTGAAGCAGTGGCTTGGCGGGAGGGTGGGCGAGATGGGAAAATTTGAAAGGAGAAGGGCATCGTTAGAGAAGAATGGGAATTTGAGGGGCAAAAGGGTCGCAGCATTTGGAGCTTGGTTCCCAATTTGAGGGTATTATATGTCTTGCCATTTTCTCACGCAGAGATCCACTTTTGAGGGTATCTATGTCTTTTCATTGGCTTCTGAGTTCCACTGTTACCCTCACCACTCCCATCTCATATTCTTACGTGACATAGAATTTGGGGGACAGAAGGGTCGCAGCACTTTCCAGCTTTCTTTTTTTTTTTTTGGTATTTACTTTCCAGCTTTCTTTTGTTATCCAAATTTTGAGGGTATTTATGTTTTTACATTTTGGCTTCTGATCCCACGGGGTGTCCCTAGGAGTATCCTTTGGCTTGGATCAACTCATTAATCTGTGTTTTTTAACACAACTCAATTTATAATTAACGAGTTGGATAGAGTTTACGGATTAAGTTAAATTTAAAAAATTTTAACCTGATGATGAGGGGTTGGGTTGTGGATTGAAAAAATTTTAATTCGCTCAACCCATCTCAACCCATCTTTTTTAAAAAAATATAAAAAAATTATGTTATTTTTTATATTCAGTATACTAAATCTAAAGTTAATTTTTTTCCTCTCTTAGACTTTTTGTGACTTATATTCAGTATACTAATCATGAGAGAATTTTGAGTTGCATCTCATAATAAAAATAATTACATATAGATTGGGTTAGTATTTATTGTACTTTATCTAATAACAATTTAAATAAAATTATTATTATTATTATTATCATTATCGTCATCATCATCATCAAATTTTACTTTCCTAAATTGTACAGGATGAAATTACTTTTATTAATTTATAAGTTTAAAAATTTTCTCTCAAGATTTTAAGATAAATAGACTCAATATAAATATTATTTAAATGAAATTATTACTACTTATTATTCTCAAGCAATATATGGGTTTATACATATTTTAACTTATTTAAAGTATCATTTAGAGTCCCTAAAGTAGTAGCCTAGTGGTAGGGATACCACTTTGGTACAAGGAGTAGGAGTGACAAATAGATAGATTTTAGGTTGAATTATTAATGAATGAATAGAAAAATAAGCTAATAATCCATTTAGAATCCTCCTCAAAATTGTTAAAACCATCTAATCCATCCTTAATCTAATTTAGTGTGTGTTTGGATTAGAGTTTGTAAGCTTAATTTTGAATGAACTTAATTTTATAAACTTAATTTTAGTTAGAAATGAATTTGAGTGAAGTGATTTATATTTGATAAAAAAATCACGTTCAACTCAAAAGTAAGAAATAGTTGCTTTAGACCAGACAGACTTTTAAAGTCATAATCACATTTGAGAAATGAAACAAATGCTAAAATAAATAAGATAGAAAATAAACAAAAACTCGTTTGAGCCTCTAAAAACCAATTTGAGTGGGACAAATGCCCACCTAAACACACTTTTAGTAAATGAATATCCAATCCATTCATCCTTAACTAAATGCATATACCTTTAGTGAATGAATATCCAATCCATTCATCCTTAACTAAATGCATATAGACTCATCATATGTTCAATATATTATATTATTCAAACCTTATATATAAATCAATTAGATCTAATAAATATTTTAATTAGTCTATTAACCATCAATTAACTAAAAAACTAATCAAACCTATTAAATTTATTGTTATAATTAAATAAATTAGAATAAATTTAGATATAAATAGATTGAATGAGTTATGAATTCACGTATCAAATTGTCACTCCTAACAAGGAGTGAAGGTTCCTTTCCTCCAATGCTCCTCCCTTATTCCCCATCCCCATCCGCTGCTCCCCTTTTGTCCCACTAGAAGGCCCAAGGGTTTCTTTGAGGGCCCACCAAAGGGCTACCCTTAAGTCTCACCTTAGACAAAAAAAAAAGATTAGTTAGAATAATTTATTTTTTTAAAATTATTTAGAGAATTATTTAAAATAATTTTAATTTTTCATTAAAAATAATTTTATTTTAATTATATTAATATTTGGTATACTTATTTTAAAAAAAAAATAAATTAGTAATATTAAAAATAATAATTTTATTTAAATTATATTAATATTCATAATACTTATTCACAATACTTATCTAATAATAATTTCGTTTGAATTGAATTAATATTTATCATATCTTATAATTTAATACACTGAAGTCAATTTTAGAGTGTGTGTACACGCACACACATATACACACATGCACACACTCAAATCTCATCTATTATAATATATAAAAGTAAGAGTCTTATCAAAAGTTCTTTTTTCGCTCATGCAAAATTCTTTTCTTGCTCAAACCTTTATTTATTAAAAATTTTATACAAATTCTTTTATTAATGCCTACACAAATTAGGAAACAGAATAATCAGAATTAATATAATATATAAAGAAAGTTATTACCTACATAACTTAATAAAATAAAGATTTAAAATGGCTAATTTTTTTTTATAAAACTGGAGAAGAATTATGAGGTTAATTAGAGTGAGACAAGACCTTAACTTCCATAGAATATTTCATATTAACTAAATTAAAAAGATATTAACATACATAGGTTTAGTATTAATAGTGCTCTACTAAAGCAATACTAAGGTCTAGACTAATTTCGTCCTTTTCTTCAAATTAATGAATTTGAAATATGAGACTACTTAGACTAATTAAATCAAGTTAAATAATCAAAATTTAAAGTAATTAATTAATAAAGAAAAGGTAATTATGTGCAATCAAATAATAAAATAAGAGTAAATTATCTAATTTGATCCTGCAAAAATTGTGCTGACATTATTTTTATCCTCTAAAAAATACTGACATCAGTTTAGTCTTTAATAAAATGTGATATTAAAATTATCCTTTTGTGTATAGATTGAAACAAAATTGATATAATTTATATGATTGAAGGACTAAATTAATGTTAATTTTTTTGAAAAATCAAAATGATGTCACATTTCATAATTTAAGGGTTAAATTAATGTCAACAATCTTTGGAGGACCAATGTGATTTTGAAATAATCTTTAGAAGATCAAATTGAGACTTTAGTCATAAAATAATAATAAAATCAAGATTTTACATTAGCGTTATTATTTGCATTGAAATGTCTACAAATTTGAATTGAATAGATTTGAATTGAAATGGCTAGAAATTTGATTATATACTATGGTTATATGACCAAACAATACTATACGGTGATGGTTCATTCCTTTTCTTTCTTATAATTTGATTGATTTAATATTTTTGAATTATTTTATGCTCTATATGTGGATTAATTTAATATAGTGCTGTTGATACATAAACTAATATTGAGCTAATTGAAAACGGACATGCCATCAATTTATATTAATTGATTTATTTGCACCTACGTATGATATAGAATCAAATTGAAATAGTAAATTGATTTATTTGCACCTACGTATGATATATCAATTTAAATAAATAAGTTAATAGTAAATTGAATCAATTTATATTGATTTGGGTTTAAATCAATTTATATTATATCAAGATTTTGAGTTCTAGATATAAAATCAAAGGATTTTGAGGACTCTATTTTAGGAGAGCTAAATCTAAAATCAAATTATTCCCAAGATTTTGATTGATTTAATAATTAATAAAGAATTTAATTTTGATCTTGTAAAGCTTTTTCACATTATTATATAATCATATGTTGTCATTTTTATAATTTTTTAAGTAATTATTATTTTAATCAAACTTTTTTAATGATTTAGTAATACATGATTAGATAATAGTGTAAAATTTTTTATACTAATAGAGGATCAAAATTAAACTCATTAATAAATTGACGAGATGTATTATTTAGAGGTTAGAAAACCTAAAATATCGTTTAAAGTAGATATATAAACTAAACTAGAGCTATTTGAAAGTGTACATGCCAATAATTTATATTAATTGATTAATTTGCACCTATATATGATATAGAATCAAATTGATTTCAATACATACTATAATAGTAGTTTTTGACAAGGAAGGAAAACTATGAATAATGTTATTTTCAAGAAAGTTTTTTAAAATTTGTCATAAAAGGTATTCCTTAATTTTATTATTGATTAATTTACATTATACATTCCTATTTTTTTCAAATATGTTCTCTTTTGTTATATAATGTCTTTATTATTGAAAAATACATCTAAACAAATACTTATACATCTTATTTTTAATATATTTTTCTTTCAAATTTTATTGTGTCATAATTTACTGTCATTTTTAAATATAAGTATAGTTATTATGTAATGCATTGTATAAATCTAGTTCTCATAATTAAATACTGTCATTTTATTTATTTCTCATAATTAATTGAACAAATCTAGTTCATTCAAATTACTATAGACAATTAAGAATTCGAATGAAACTATTTACAAAAAAGGTTTTATTAAGAAATCAAAAATAAAAATTATTAAATAAAAAGTATAAGCCTTTAATATCTTGAAAATCTAAAATACATGTAATACTTTATTTTTTTAAGTAATTATGAAGATTTAATGAAGGATAACAAATGTTATTTGTATTCCTTAACATGTGCCCTAAAATAAAATTTTTTGTAATGTTTGATATACAGAATAATGATTTCATGGAGTTGAAATGGAATAGGAATGGAATGTAATAAAATAGAATAAAATGATCATTCCTAATTTACAGTTTAGTAACTTTTTGAATAGAATGTCTTTCCAAGCCATTACACTGTTTGGTATATGGAATCACACTATGAAATGAACCCTTTATAAAAAAAAAATTTTATCTAAAAAATAAATCTTTTGAAACATTAATAACAATGTTAAATTTTATTTTTTTATAATTTGATTATAATAAATATTGTTATCTTTTAAAAAAATAATGTTACAACGTTAAGTAAATACTTTACATTTGTTTTTATATATAAATAAGTTTTTAAATCAAAGACAAATCATTTACATCGAGACTAAAATTTATATTAATAAACTAAAATATCATCAAGTTTAATAAGTAATCAAACACATAAAATTTAAATAAAAAAATTATATCATTAACTGAAATGTAAGAAGAAAAATATTTTATTATTAAAAAAAAGATAATAGGTGTAATATTATAAAATTTTGAAGGGTATATTAAGAATAAATAATTTTATCTCATTCTATGGAATATGAAATCTCAATTCCACATTTTTAGAAGGGAATGAATTTCATATTCTATTCCTGATTTATGAAATGGGATATGGATTGAAATCACCGTTCTAAGATTTTTTTTGTTACAAATAATTATAAGAATATTCTATTACATGGAATGAGTGTGAAATAGAATCACCCTTTCTGCATTCCAAATATTACGTTATTAAAAAAAATAAAGCTACATGTTAACAAAAACTCTTATAAAAAATAAATTACTTTAAATGATCATCTAAATAATTTAAAAAATATATAAATTCATACATAACAAAAAAATAATAATCAATACAATTAATATGAAATAATAGTTTATTTTAATTATATTAATATTCAGTGTACTTATTTTTTTAAAAAAATTAAATTAGTAATATTGAAAGAAATAATTTTATTTAAATTATATTAATATTCATAATATTTATTCATAATTCACAAATTACGAGATACTAACATGCCTTTCAATTTATATTCTTTTATTTTGATAAATTTAATTTATTTATTGCATTATAAATGTATGTTTTAATTACTTTTTGTAAATTAATAATGTGAAGATAAAAATATTACTTTCAGTTTAAACATAAATTTTGTAGAATATGACTAAATGTTTGTAGATAATTATAACAGTAAATTGTAAGTGAAAAAAGAAAGTTAATTTCTAATGTAATTATAACTTGTAGGGGGTAACAATGTGATAATATTTTTACATGAAACAAATTTATATTTTTATCATTCTATGTATGTGATCAGTTAGTTATCAATGGCATTTTGGAAAAATAAAAAAATAGAGATAAAAAAAGATAATCCCTTTTATATAATAGATACTTACAATTAATATATATTAAATATCTCTACTATTTTTCTAACAAAAAAAAATCACTACTCTTATCAAATTAAACGGCATTATCAATATCTTCGTTCTTTTGTGTTACCATTTTGTTTTTTTCGATATTCGTTGCCATTTGGTTTTTTGTCAATGGGTCTGTTGCCACTTTCTTTTGGGTCAGCTGTCTGCGCCACTCAAAAAAAGTTATCTTGACCCATAAACCACTTTTTTTATTAGGCCGAGAATTGGGTACCCTTTATTTTGCACCGAGGTGGGTACCCCTTAAATTTTTTCATCTACGTACCCCTTAAATGTTATTTTGGGCCTACATACCCCTTAAAAAAAAAATATCCATTAAATCTTTTTATTTTTGGGTCTGCAGACCCTGTAAATCACGGCAATCACAGAGCAACTCCACCACGTATTGCGCCTTTTTTGTCTTAGTGAATTCACCTCTTTTTTCCTTCATCTATTACCTATTTATCTATCTATTACCTATATATAAAAAAAATTCCTGAGCTGATACGTGTCATCCTCTCCAAAAATATTTTTCGCCCAAACTCTTTTCTTTTCTGGACCGTTCCATTTCTTTCTCATCCAACGGTCAATATATCTCCTGTGTCCAGTGATAAACTGAAAAAAGTAAAAAAAAATAAAAATCCCACCACTTCTCCTCGTCCGTTCTTTCACTCCGTCCTTCACTTCTCTCATTCTTCTCTCTCTCTCTCTCTCTCTCTCTCTCTCTCTCTCTCTCTCATGCTTACATTTCTGTTTGTGCATAATTGTTTTTTTCTTCTTCTTCCACCCAAACTTCAGATGCAAATGCCTGATGTTCGAGTTAACCAGAATGTGCCACCACACCAACCTTGGGGTCCTCCTTCCCAAGGGTTTCCAGCTCCGGGCGGTGGCGGTGGACCTGCTGTTCCACCCAATCCTCAATATATTCCGCCTTCACATCAGTGTGATAATTATTAGCCACCTGCTGACCTGCCTCCCATGGACAAGCACCTTCATCAGGATCCACCACCTGCCTATGTAAGGGATGCTTCTACGGCAATTCATTCATCCAGTGCACAATCACAACAATCTGTTGTGACTAAGGTGTCTTCTTTTCCTAACTTGAGAATTGCAGAGAGCAACATTCATTTTGAATCATTTATGTTTTATCTTAACTCATGTAATTTCCTTTCTACTGTGTAGGTCACGCAGCACATGCAAATTCCTCTATCATATGCAGATGCTGTTATTGGAGCATCAGGTGCAAATATCAGTTACATTCGCCGTGCTAGTGGGGCAAGTATTACAATTCAGGAGACCAGGGGTGTGCCAGGGGAGATGACTGTTGAGATAAGTGGTACTGCTTCACAAATACAGGCGGCCCAACAGCTGGTGCAGGTAATGATTTTGAAGATGATTTCTTGGATTCTGCTTGTTACCTGTATTATTGTTATCATTTGATAAAGAGACTGAATTCTTTTGGAATTTGGAGTGGTGGGGGTTAATGTTATGTCTGTATGATTGTTTATTCTCATATGTGTTCATATATGCTAGTTAGTACTTATCTTTAGATGACATTTTTTTTCATAGTTTGCAAATCATTTTTGTTTACATCAATTTCAATTATAAAATGTCCTTTGGTAAAGTAAAAGTTTTTGCAATCCATGTATAATACAAGTTTAAATAAATAATAGCATCAAAGATGGAGAGGGAATTTGGTTAACATCCAAGCATTGTTTATTTTCGTTATTTATTCATGACTTAATGATAACTGATGGAGTTAGGCTAAATAATAATATTGTAGTGTTGTTGGTTTAGTGTATTTATCTGAATTGCCTAAAATCTATGTGATGCAGAATTTCATGGCTGAAGCTGCAAGTGCGACACAGGATCATTTGGGGGGATCAATTAGCCAAGGTTACAATTCCTATGCTACTAATGCTCCTGTTTATGCATCTCCACCCTCAAGCGCTGGTGGTCATACAGGCCATGCGCCTTCTGCAGATTATGGTCCCGTATATGGCACCAATTATGGCTATTAAGAAGCTTACATTCAATTTTAGTTGAGGAGCCTTATGTTTTGTAAACATTACATGCAGTTCTAGTTCTCGTGGGTATTATTATAACCAGGCCTGGGCGTGTCCTTCATCGTATATCCCCAAGATTTATGCTGTGTAGTACATATATTTGGTATAATGACTGGATAGGATTTAGAGGATATGATAATTTGGCAGTTTTTTTTTTTTTTTTAATGAAAGTTTTGTATTGTTGGTGCCGTTCGTGTTTTCAAATGGGGTCAATTTTTACTGGTTTTGAGATAGAAAAGTCGTCGAAAAAGATTTATATTATCGCAATATATCTTGATATAGAATAAAATGAAAGCGTTCTCGAGAGTTCTGTCGTTAGATAGGGATTTAAGGGAGGATTAAAAATCCTTTCATTTTTTATTATTAGATTAAGTGTACTTGAGTAGAATGGAAGTGGGAAATTGTTGATATTGAAACTAAGGAAGTGGTATGTAAAATAAATAAATTGTAAAAAAATGCAAAGTTAATTATTCATAAAAATTTTAAGGATATAATTTTTAGTATAATATAGACACTGGATTTTTGAGAATATACTCCAAATTAGATAACTCGTAAATTGAGGGCATTTATCGTGTGGGATGTCAATTTTGCTGCACGGGTGTGCAATTTTCTAATATTACATTAATTAATAGAAAAGTTGTCATATTTTGAGGGAAGATAATTTTTGGTACAATTTTTAAGAATAAATATGTAAATTTATCAGTTTATTCATTCTAAAATATTTACTTGTTTCATAAATAAAGTTACATAATTTGATTTTACCGAAAAAAAAAAGTTGCACAATTTTAGAAAAGCTTTACAAGTGCTAAATTTTGATATGCAAAAACTAATTTCGACAACTTCACTCATAATATAAACATTATAAAATTTTTTAGTAGAAATTTTCATAAACTTAAAATTTCTTATTAAAACTTCACTTATTTATAATTTAGTCCTAATAATTTTTCTTGTTTGAGTCTTTATAATTTTCTACCCTGCACTGCAAGGTACTAAAATTGAATCCACATCACCAAATCCCATTTCCCTTAAAAAAAAAAAAAGTCCCAATTTTTGGTCTACCTGACCCCAATTTTGCAAGGAGCTGAGCATCTTGGACTTGAAAAAGGTGGAGACAACTTAACAGCAATTCTTGGACGAACCTAATGCATCAAGTTTTACTGTCAACGACTTATGCGTTCATTCAAATACTTCTCCATTCGAAAATGGGGCTTCTCGAGTGTGTAAATTACTACGTGATATTTCTCGTATTGGGTCAGTTCCTCTGTTCTAGTAATTTCCTTTCTCTTTATTGGTCTATCATTCTTCCTCCCCTTTGTTGATTTAGCTGCTTCATTTTTATTCTGATATGATTAGCTCAGTTGCTTTTGATTTAAGATATTGTTTCTCAATTCTCACCATCTGTTTCCCATATTCTCTTCTGTTTTCAATTGCTTCCTTTTGTGTTATCTTTTGCATATATTCTCTGCTTTTCTCTTTAAGTTCTCTGATTTAATTAAACAATATTGGGTATAGCGTATAGGTGAATGGACTTAGTCCTGGCTCTCAATTGTAGGTACACGTGCAAGAACAAATTCACAGAATAACTCTAATATTTCATATGCGGCCCATATATTTTGTTCTCGTATAATATGTTCCACCTTGTTAAATCAATGATATGTATAAACACCAAGTCATAATACAGAGAGGGAAAAGATCCAGAAATTAGCAACCATTTACCAAAAATTGAATGATTACTCGAATTCTGTCTGTTTGGTAGCGTAGAAAAAGTGGGAATTTTTTTTTTCCTTGTTTCTGGTTTTTTTGCTGTGAATTGTGATGGTTCACTGCTGATTGTGACAGAGAAGGGAACTTTATCCGAAGGGAAAGAAGAGAAGAATAGGCCTGCCAATGCACCTTTGTTAAACTAGGAGGTGAAGAACTTCATATTTCAGCAGAGAATTCTGCTCGACACTGCAACTGCAAGGGTAGAGGCAGCGTCTTCAATCGAAGTTTCGGGACTAAGCCAAGTAAGGCTTTTGCTGTTATAGTTCTCACTTTGACTATCGGCAATGGTAAGACTGTGTGAAAGATTGAGTACTGGGAAAAGGGTTCTTTTTTTTTTTTTTTGGAGGAACATGAGATTTGGTGAGATGAAACTAAAAAATGTCCATCACAACACCTTCCAATGCCACATTAGATTCACAAAGAATTCTGCTTGCCACCTGAATAAAAAATAAACGGCACTATAATTCTAGATAACAGCAAGGATTAACTTGGTAATTATAAGAATTAATTGTTTGTTTCACCCTATTATTATTATTATTATTTCACTTACTCCCCCTTCACGAGTCTTCCAAGTCCTCTATCTCTGTGGAGGGACTACTCAATTCTTGGTCATACTACACTTACATCATATATCTTAGTTGTGAGCCATCGTGATAATAGCAAGTTTTCTAATGAGGGCCTGATGAAAAAATGATCAGACCCGATCATGTAATCTATTATTCTAGCATAGCATTAATAAATAAAGAAAAAGGAGTCATGTATACCTTTCACTTTAGCTTCTTTCAATCCATAAAAGAAACATGGACTTGTGTACCAAAATGAAAAAGAAATAACCCAGGACACAAATATGGGGACATCCTCTCCAAGTGCTGTCCCTCAGCAGAAACCCAGTGCAACCTATGACCGTCACAAAGAACTGGACAGACTCGATATATTGTTAATCCAAATTGAAGGAAGCCTATGTTCAATTCATGACACAAACTGACGTAAATCAAAATGCCCAAAAATTTGATGATAAAAAGTCGCCTAAATGATTATCACTAGTTTCTTTAAAAAGAAAAAAAGAAAGAGCAAAAATTCGCCCAAGATCACCTACTGGTTTAATCTATGGAAACTAGTAAAGAATGTGTTCTGTACATCTGTCTATTCTAATCTAATCTAACATAACATTAAAAGAAAAACCCAAGTCAAAGCTGATCTAGCAAAACCTCAATCTTTGCAGGAGTATAAGAACCTCTATCCCATGCTCATTGCTTTGTAACTCACATGGGGACAGTACATGTATTTCGAAAATGCCCTGTTTGGTTGCAGCGGCTGCAATGCACAACTCGTTTGGTTCGACCACTATCTTCTGCAGGAGCTCGCCTCTTCTTAGGTCGCCCGGGTGGCTTCAGCGACTTTGGTGGATTTATGACAAGCTCTATAGCTCTACTACTCTCGCATTCAAACCCGCCTGAGAGCTTCCACAATGTTCTATCTGGAATAGGGTGTATGGTTTGTGAATATGCCTTGCGATAGTTTGCCACAGTGAAGCAACATTCAGTAAATCGATGAACATTCTGCCTGCAAGAGAGGAGGGCCGCCACAGCATGAGCGCAAGGCAGACCACACCGCTGCCATCCATGACATGAACAGCAGCGCGTGCGTATGTTCCACTATATGTCGTCCCAAATGGCATAAAACCTCAAACTCAGCTTCATTATCCTTCGTTAGCACCTGGTAATTGTGTGCCTGCTCTATTGCCTGTGTCACCTGCTTTTCGGCAAAAGGAACGAGGATGCTTGACCACTGCATGCTGACTTCACGACGTTCATTGAACAATGTCATTAGTTGCCGACGGATAGACTCCATCATTTGAATGATTGGAAGTCCACAGGCTTCAAGTATCAAAGTATTTAAAGATTCCAATATATTAGCTGTCAGGAGACCAAGCCTCGTTCCCTCAAAATATGCTGTAGCCCACAACTGAGGAGGTAATCTTCGAATCCATGCAGCTGCTTCCCGTGAGATCTCTTCTATCTCGAGGATTTTGGTTTCAAACTCGCTGACAGTGAAGGAACAAGCAGCCTCCCAGAGAATGTTAACGAGAACAGTATTGTTGAATTCATTCCGGAAACTTTCAATCAAGTAATGCGTGCAAAACCCATGGAAAGCAGTTGGGAAGTTCACTTCTACTCCATCCACAATACCTTTCTGTCTATTAGACAAGATTGTAAGTCTTGGCGTGTACTCAGCATTAGTTTTCAAGTAGATTATGTAACTCAGAGAGGAACCACATCCAGTTATCATCATTTTCTTCATCGACCACCCCAAACGCCAGAGGATATAGACCACCATCTCCATCAAAACCTGTGGCTAAAAACAAAGTTCCAAGATACTTGCTTTTGAGGGGCACCCGATCAAGTCCAATAAGGGGACGACAGGCATTCAAGAAACCATAAATTGATGCTTGAAATGATATGAATAGACGTTGAAAACTGCTATCAATAGGATTTCCATAAACCCACGCAATACTTCCAGGATTTGACCTTTTGATCTGGTCACAATACCGTGGAAGTAGGCGAAAATCTTCTTCAAATGAACCCCTAACAGCAGCCATAATCCGTTCCTTTCCCCTCCATGCTTGCTTGTATGATAAGGCGATCCCGTGAATTCGGTGGATCTCTTCCAGTATCTCTTTTGGCTTATAATTAGGATTTTCCCTCAGGCGCTGTTCAACAGAATCAGCAACCCATTGCACCGAGGCTTGCTGATGACCTAGATGAGTAATTCCAGCACAAGTATGTGGCTCACGGATGGTCCTAATTGTGAAGGTAGGAACACCAGGAAGCTTTGCAGCATGAATTCTCCAAGGGCATCCTTTATTTGCACATTCAGCAGTGAAACGAGTCTTATCTGATTTGATTGTCTGAATCTCAAAGCGAAGTGCAATGGCCGCATCCCTCAGTGCCCTACGGCAGCTATGAACATCAGGAAACTGTTGCCCAACTGCGAGTTGATGGTTAGGAGATGGATCAAGGGCACGGGACTGAAGGACAGGAGGAGTGCAAACCAACTCCATGGATTGCTCAGCAATCATATCTGAGACTGGTAAATTACCCATTTCCACATTTTGATCCAAGGAATACTCTAACTTCTCATGAAGATCATGATTCTCAATAATAGCTAGTTGGCGATCATCTGACAAATTCAACTCGAATGCCTGAGTAGTCAGAGCCAAACTATTATCATAGTTGTCAGAACAAGCATGGACCTGAACTGAACATCATCTGCATCCAACTTGTCACCATTTTGTTTAAGATTCTGAGCATGCGCTAGTTGTTGAAGTTGAGAGGCCATGTCATGTTCATGCCTCTGAGTCTGACCAAGAACCAGTCCTTGATTATCTTGTGAACGCTCTAAATCCAAACCCTGAATCTGCTCAGAGCCCAAGTTATGAACTGAATCATGGGCATGGTCAAATCCCAAATGACTAACTGGCATCGACGACAGATGCTGACTTTGACCAAGAACAAAATCATGGTTTGCCATAACAAATTCACCACTTTGACATAAACACAAAACCTTGACAGGCAATCAAGATGCTTCTTTCTCAGACCGAGGATCAGGGCACAACAGAATGACCTCAGACATTGATAAATCCCCCAGTTTCTCTGTAAATCCCCGGTCCCCAAAATGAAATAGCAATCAAGACGAACGAAACAAATTCTGAAATTGCGGCGCGAAATAAAATTACTGAAGAAGCTGCAATAACAACAGTAAAGTACCCATTTGAGTCAGAATACTTAGAATTAGAATTCTCATTATATGCGACCGAACTAACTAAATTTCGCCCTCGATATCAAACAAATTCAAACAATTAAAATTCTAAATGACGATCAAGTTCTATCTTTTCATATGCCAACAATTAATTTTCGTATACCTTTGTGGTTCTAGTTTCCAGAGAAAGCCAACCCAGCAATCAGAATTCGCTTAATTTTCCCGAGAAAGGAACGGAAAAGACAAAAAAGAGAGAGGGAGAGAAAACAGAGGAAGAAAGAAACTCACAAAATAAAGGGTCTCGGGAGAGAGAAGCAGTGGGTGATAAAACCTGCAACGAAAGACATGAACAAAGAATCAATTAGTGAGAGTTGGAAGAAGAAATAGGGAAGAAAAGAGAGAGAAAAGTTGTAATTTTGAAGCAGAGGTTTGGCGGGTGTGGTGGGCGAGAGGGGAAAACCTGAAAGCAGAAGGGCAATGGAAGAGAAGAATGGGAATTTGGAGGGGCAAAAGGGTCGCAGCACTTTCGAGCTTGTTAGGGTTTGGTTTGGTTTCCCACTTTTGAGGGTATTTATGTCTTTTCATTGGCTTCTAGGAAGAAAAAGAAAAATTTAAAATTTAAAAATTTAAAATATATAAATAAATAATTTGAAAAAAATAAGGAAATAATAATAAAAATAAAAATAAAAAACATTAAATGAAGAAAAAAATTAAATAAAAAATATATAAAGAATATCTTAAGTTAATTATTTATTAAGAATTCAAGTTATTTTTAAAATGATAATATCTTGATTAATCGTTAAATATTTATTAATTTTTATTTATAATTAAAGGTATAAAAATTGATTTTATAATGATTATTACTAGAAAAAGAAAATTTGAAATATATCAACTTTTATTTTCATAATCTTATACTAATCATCATTCTCATACTATGCATAAATTTATATATATTTTAGATTATTTTAAAAATTATTTAGAGTAATTTTAATTTTTTCTATTATAAATAATTTTATCTGAATGTATCTTAATTTAAAGGAATAAGATATAAAAATAATAATTTTATTTAAATCATGAGTAATTTTATCTGAATTGAGATAATATTTAATGTATTTTATTTAATAGTATTTATTATATTCAAGTCAATTTTAATAAATATTACATTAAACACTTATTCAATTCAGATAAAGTTATTATTATTGAATTTCTCCTTCAAAAATTTTCTCTCTTAATTTTATTAGATAAGATACATTAAAAACTAATCAACTCTAAATAATGTTATTTTTATCATATCACGCTTAAAATTTTTTAAAATCTCATTCTTGAAATTACTTTTTAAAAGAAAATACTAATCATTTACACAATTTATATATAAAACTATTTTTATAAAAAAATTTAAATTACTTTAGATTATCTTTTAAATAATCATCAACTAGTATAATTAGTATAAATGTTTGTGTGATATATTAAATATCAATACTCTATTCGAATTAACCGCATTATCATATGAATAATGTTATCCAGTCAAAAAAAATAATTAAAATCTTTGGTAGTTATATATCATAGAGAAAGTCATATTATTATTACTTTCGATCCAAAAAAATTAAGTTTATAAAACAGTTCAAATGGGTTGAACTTTGTGAAGATACTCCTGGTTCATATAAAAAAATAATTAAAATTTTTGATAAAATTCAAATAAAATAAATAAAAATTATTAAATAAAATTAAGTGTCAGAATCACTTACTAATCCAAAAATAAAAAAAAATATAAAATCATTTTGTTAAAAATTTTAATAAAAATTTTTTAACTATACAATATTTTCTTTATCACATTATCTTTGTTTTTTGTCATCATTTATTTTTTGGTCAACGTGTCTGCTGCCTCTGTTGCCACTTAAAAAACTTATCTTCAGCCATAAACCACTCATATTGGGCTGAAAACATTTGGGTACCACTTAAACCAATGCAATCATAGGCCTACTCCATCAAAGTATTGGGCCCTTTTCGCCTGGTGTTGAAATCACCCCTTCTGTTTCATTGTGGTAAAGCATCTCGGCCTGAGCCCGTATGTACAAATATTCATATCTTTGATCCAAAATCAGCTTGACCCAAAGAAAAAGAAAAGAAAAGAAAAGAAACAAAGAAAACAATTAAAACCGAATTTAGCACAGATATCAGAGGCTACAGCTTAATTTAAGCCACCATTCTTTTTTGTTTTTTCTTTTAATTTCCCCTGGCCATAAGCAAAGACCATTCTGTCACATTCACATCATCTTGAATCAAATTCTAACAGAAAAGAATAACCTCACTCATGAATACAAGCTATTTCAGAATTCAGAGTATCATAAATCAATGTATTCATAACAATCCCTATGCAAAATATTCATTGTCATATACAAACTTTCCCTCTATGTCTTCAGTCAGCTATCACCGTATGCCTACTATATTATATCACTGCTTGAGTAGCAATCATGCTAAAATGACGCAAAAAATATTGGAATCTATCACAGGATAAAAGCTGTGCTCCACTGGTTTCGGGGAGTAAAACTACCTTTGACATCAAAGAAATACTCTACCTGATGTAACTGTTGGAAGATAAACTCTGCTGTAGAAAATGCTTAATTTGGACTTTTACTAACAGGATGAAGGAGTGAAGAACTTCAGAAATCAGAAGAAGAGTTAGACCACATGAATGGATAAAACAGTTGCTACAATCTATTGTCCAAAATCTATCAACTCGGAACCTTTTCCGCTACCTGTGGAAATTCAAGCTTGGGCAAGAGCTCAGAGGCAACCTTGTCAAAGGGGACATGGTTGAGATGATTACTGTTTCCGTTTATCACATCATTGGACAGAAATGTTATTTCCTGAGCTTCCACATTCTTTTCAAGTAGGTCAGTCCAAAATTCGTCATCTTTGCTGAGGTTTGATGATCTTAATATATCTATTACTTTTTCCAGTGTTGCTACATTCCTACCAGCACCACAGCCCATGGCTGTTGCAGCACCTACTGCATTTGCAATTGCTAATGTATTAACCACTGGCATATTATGCACAAAACCATATGCAATAGCAGCTACAAAACTGTCTCCGCACCCAACTGTGTCAATAACATCCACCTGATAACATTTTAGAAATTCAATTAGTTTGTGCTAAGATGGAGTAAGTCTGAGAATATGAACAAACTGTCACTTAGAAATTTAACGGTTGTCAAAGAAATAAAAAAGGATTGTCAGACATAAATTTAGTAAACATTATTGCGAGAGACAGATATAATAATTTGAACATACACAGATAAAGTCACAAGTTAGAACATATCAGACTATAGGCTTGATTATCCTTTGATATTGGCATGTTGAAAATGCATCTTTGACTTATTTAAAACAGGATCTTCCAGTTGATGAAACCACATGCAATGCCTACGGGGCCATTTTGTTTTGAAAAATGGTCCCTTATAAAATGTGGTTATAGCCTTAATTGTCCAGCATTTCCTTAGTTTCTCTCAACAGAAATTTTCACCTTTAAGCCATTCTGAATACCAAAATAGGCTATAGCACAGTTAAACAGAAAGGCAGTACATAAATTTAATAAATCATGATGACACAGAATTGCAAGATATTTTCACGGTAGCAATTTAAGAGAAAATTCATAATAAGAAGTTAATACCTTGAATGAAGGCGCACAAGCTACACTTGATGTAGTCAATAGAATTGAACCCCTATAACCCATTTTTACAATCACCCATTTTGTGCGGATCCCTCTTTTGAGCAATTCCTGCCCTGCTAATATTGGATCTCCTATGCCAGTTAGTGACTCAGCCTGTCATGTAAAACAATAACATTCGAAGATGTCATTAAATCAAAAAGTAGTTAGTAACTAAAAATAAAAGGAACTAAAGCTTTTTTTTAATTATTTTATAGGAATAAGAGAAGACCACTATGCTGTATACACAAATTATGAGATTACCAGGTCCAAATCTCAAACCAAAATACAAACTCCAATAATCTTTTGCTTAAGAAGGAAGCTTGAAGACAAATGGATTTTTAGATAAATAGAATAGAATATATATATATATATATATATATATATATATATATATATATATATATAAATGTAATTGGGCTGGACTGCAAGGCAGATGGGCCTGTTTCTCTGCTAACCCAGACCAGCTCATTTGTTGAATGGGCTGTCCTTTGTGGTCCATGGTCAACTAGTTTGGTCCAAAAGCTACCAGCTCATTAACTCATCCATCAAAGAATGTAGAAATTTGTTACTGGTAAAATCAGTGTACATCAGGGCTAACTTTTGAAATGCACCAAACTTCAAATGTGGTAAAAGAACAGAACTCACTATAAAATAATGCTATAAAAGTAGTATTTTCCTTATTTTTCTGATGGAAAAACTCAGCCAATTGTCTTCTCAAAATTTTCTTAAAACTTCAAAAGATATCCATGGAATTTATGTCTTTAGCCTTTTGGCCCAGGAACAATCAAAATCCTGTAAAAAATGACTAAATAATCATGGAGAAATCCACTTAAAAGGACATTAATCTTTAACTAGAAAGCCATGCAACAATTATTGCACAAATAGATTGTTGTCCTAAATTGTACAAATGTTACAAATTAGGCATAATTTGATCCCACATTCAGACATGCTGCCATATTTTGAATGAAACCTATGAGAGACAGATAATAAACAACCGCTGATTGACACAAGCAAATGAACTTCCAGTTTAAAGATTATCCTTTTTCCATACTTCCACATGTTTCACATGGTTTTTGTTAACAACATCAAAAGCGCCAAGTGAAGTAAACAGAAATTAGCAAAACTAGACATTGCAAGTAGAGTTGTCAAGTGTGAGGGTGTGGAGGAGTCCATAAATATGCAAGTAGAAAAATATACAACAGACTTACTAACTTGGACAAACAAACAAACAAACAAACAAACAAACAAACAAACAAAAATGCCCATACTTAAGAGGAATGGTGGAACCACTGCATTAGGTTAAGAAGGTGCTCATAAACACAGATTATGAACATGAAGTCTTTAGTATCAGAAGAAAAAACTGAGATAGAATTAGAGACAGATAAACAAGAAATCCTTGGTATGCATTTAAATGCAAACAGCAATATAGCAATATATAGATCATGAGAGATTGATGGAGAAATTTCATAATTTATAAAGCAAAGCAAAGAGTAAGTATACAACATCATAATAGAAAATGCTGAGCACAAGCTTGAAGCACACAATTATAAGCAACCATAACACTATCAAGGATAGAAGCTATGTGAGGAGAGCTATAAGTGAAACCTCATCAGAAGTTAGAAGTAGAACATCACTCATTCTCAGAAACTGGTTAAGAGCTCTTTGTTCTTCTGGGGTCCCAGTGGAGAGACTCCTTCCACGTGGTCCAGGATCAAAGAAAATTGATGTGCCGACTTCAACAGCATATTCCACTGCTGAGAGTAGTACACCAGGAGAGAGTTCATCAAAGCCATATCCATTACAGAACAAGACCTTTGAATTTACGATAGCCATTTTTGCTTCTCTGGAGAGTTTGCTCATCCAATGGAATGCAGGCTCCTTGCTAAAATCAGCTCGGCTAATAGAGAAAACACGTTCATTCAGGCCTTTGTAAAGGAAAATGTGAGAACAAATAACAGCCACCGTGATACTGACATACAAATTAGAAGACAAATCATTTTTACCTGCAAAAATCATGTCTTTGTAAAGGATCAACAAGAACCCAGCATAGAAGTGTTTCATAAGAAGCACTAGAGCTGTTGACAACATCAGCGTTATTACTCATCCCAACCATACCAATGCCCTCACCATGAAGCACATCTAACAGAAACTTCCCATAAATTTCATTACCAACATGACCAATTGTTATGCAGCCAAGTCCTAGTCTTGCAGCTGCTATAGCCATATTGCAGTTTCCACCAGCTTCCCAGTATTTCTACACCGAAAACCATAGGATCCAAGACAATAAAATAATTTGTTGTGAATAAAAATGATAGGAACCGCATAAAAGTAAAAAATAAAAATAAAAGGACTAAAAATAGAATTGCTACAGAAAACTGGAGGAGGCAATTGTAAACATAAGAAAACATGTCAAACCAATAAGAAATCACAATTCCCCTTTGCAACAAGCATTACTGGAGGAGGCAATTGTAGACATAACAAAACACATCAAACCAATAAGAGATCACAATGCCCCTTAGCAACAAGCATTACATTAAAAAGCTAACAGCAGGACACTTGATAAACTTGGAAGTATGCCAACCCTTTCAAATTCAAGAGATTTAACGCATAAGATTTCACAGAAGCCCCAGTAAATGTCGATCAATATCGATTCAATCATGCTAGAATGAGGAATCCAATGACAGGAGGAACCATCTTAGGCTGAGTCCAAACATGTCTCTCGTATAATTAAGATATAGCAAGAAAATGAAGGAATGATAGATCGGTATCATGTAACTCATATATATGTTATTGAAAGTTTGAAACTATTTAGTTATGTTTTAAGTCTCCAGGGCTCAAACGTGGATATTCTAAAGCATTATGGCTAGAAACAAAAATTGTAACCAAAATGAAGATAACAAGTTTGCAACGAATATTTAAGGGGGCTAGGCCAACAAACAATAATACCAGCACCAGAAGGGAAGACCAGTTAATGAAATGACAGCTTAATTATTTATAGTTTCATGGTGCTTAACTCGTTCTAGGAGCATGTTTCTGGGTTCCACAATGTACTCTCCAGTATTGGGTTATTTTTAATCATCAAGAGGTAGAATTATAATTTGTCACCTCCCACTTTAGCATTACCCTTTAATTAACTTCAAAACCACCTAATTTGCATGCTCTTGCCTTATAATTTATTCAAAACAAATGAAGGGAAATCATATGATTCAGATAAGGACGGCGAGTGATACAACATACTTTATACATACATGATACAACCCAGCCCGGCAACATAGGGAAGAAAATGAAGGCTGCCTCAAAACTGAAGCATCTTGCATCATACATAAAAAAGAAAAAATTTTAAAATTCTAATCTCCACAGCTAATTATTTGCTCCAAGACCAAAGATACAAAATTTCCACCTTAAACGAAAAGCAGCCTTTACACAAACCATTTTGGGTCCAAAAAAAAAAAAACAGAGACGAGAGATGATAGAAGCAGAAAGAAGCTACCTTGTCAGGCGGAGACGACGATAACTGTTTCATGAATGCCTTGCGTTCCTCGACTGAGGGAGGGGGCAACTGTGGGACATTGAGCACGATATCAACGCAGAGATTACCAAGAGTGGCGACGTCGACGTGTTTGGCTCCAACGCTCCTCAACCTGCAATCAGGCACGGCAACAGAACCGGGCGAGGGAGAGACGGGTTTGGGCACAGCAATTTCGACGCCTTTGCAGGCCACAAGGGGGTGGCGGGGGCGATTGAGAGGGAAAATGGGTGCACGTTTTTGACGGAAGGAAGGTCCATAGGCATAGCATGGAATGGGGGATTTGAGGGCTTTTGGTGGGAGAGGCATTCAGTGAATGATGACAAGGAAACGATTCTCAGCTGAGAAAAAGAGAAAGAGGATAGGATCCACTGAAACCCGCGTCAACCTGCAAACTTGTGCCAGAGGGAAATGGAAGTGCAGTGAAGAAGAAACAATGGCATCAAGGATAACAACAAAATAATGAAGAAGACGACGCCTCCTTCAAATTCCAATTTTATGACTGCATTTTTTAAATTCAAAAATGTTATTGTTATACTTTAATTATATACTCTATCGTACATTTAAGTTTAACTGTGATACAGAAAAAAGAGTAATTTAATTTTTTAATATATAAAAAATGTAAAATTCAAGTATAAAAATAATATAACTATTTTTTTGGATAATAATTTATGACTGCATTTTATTTAAGGCAATGGTTATTGTCATGGATTTATTTTTTGTTTTTGACTTTATATAAGTTAAGGGAGGCATTATTGTTGTGTTTCAAGGTCAAGCGCTACGGTAGGCCATAAGCTTGAAATTTTTTAATTTAAAATTTTTTTGGTAGCTCATTCGAATTAAATGATTATTAATTGATCCAACTTAAATGCTTTATTATTGTGAATATTGACAATTGATAATAAGATAATTATACAAAACATGGAGTTTTGTCTGGCTCATAAGTGTTTGTTTCACTCCAATAATTATTATTTTGGGCCATTACACTTAAATATAAAAATTAGATTTGTTAGACAAAACATGGCCGTCTTGTATTTGATAATTTTTAAACAGATCTTTTATCTTTTACTTTGATAAATTTGTTAAAGACAAACTCTTTAAAAAGTATTTTTATTATTTTATTTATTGCTCTTGTAAAACTATTATGGTATTTTATAGTTAACAATTTTTTTTTGTTCCAAAAAAATCCAAACACATCCCCAACAACCATTGTAATAATTGAATAATTAAGATATACAAGTCAATATATTTAGCTTAAGAGCCATAACTCAGGTGACAATTTTAGATAATTTTATTTTTAACTTATTTGTACTAATCTACTATAATAAACACTTAAGAAACATTTTGGTAATGTTTGAATGAGTTTATTAAAGTAGCTTTTGAAACTTATATAAATTATTTTAAACTTATTATTATAAATTAAAAAAATGAAGCATATTAAAATAGACTTTGCCAAAACTAAATTCAGTTTAGGCTACAGCTATTTTTATTATAAATTTGACTAAATTAACCTTTATAAATTATTAACATTTTATTCCTAAATAAGGACTTCTCAAAGTGCTTGATCCTGGAATTAAATCTCGTTAGAATATTTTATCTTTCAATCACACATCTTAAAAAATGTTTTAAAAAATATATTAAAAAATGCTTTCATAACTTTTAACTTTAATACTATTTATTCACGTACACCCTAACAGATACCTTTACCATAACCGGTTTTTTTTTTTCAAAAAAAAAAAAGACTATTTCGTCCCGGTCAGCTTTTGTTTTTCAAGTTTTTTTTCTTTATTTTGGTCGCTTGAATAAAATGCAGAGCCCACGTTGCTCCGCTCCAAATTATGGCACGAGAGGCTTGAAAGGGAGTTATGACGAATTCGGGGCATAAACAATTCTATTATACTATAGAAGAGGCCACCTATTGAAGACCACAAAAAGAAGAAGAAGAAGAAGAAGAAGAAGAATAGGCCACCTATTACACATTTTGCGTTTTCGAAATTTAAAAAATTGAAAGCAAATTGACTTATAATTATAATATATAAAGTAAATAATATAAACCTTAAAAATAGAAGTGATTAAGTATAAGTGATTTTATAATAATAACTTTATCTTTTTCTAGTTACAATTAAAATAATATTTTAAAAAAGAAAAAGAAAGATACCATGTTAAAGAATAATCTTTCTACATTGACCAAATATATACATACAATTGCAAGCAGTAGCATTATTCCAAGTTCTCCCAAAAAAGTTATGGCTAGCAATTCAGCTTGCTCTCAAAATACGTTTGTTGACCAGACTTGGGAACTACCACTTTCAAGCTGTGGACCAGACAGTGCAACTTATGAAATATTAGTCAAATAAGAAAATTGTCATCATTCCAGCTGAGCTCATGATATACATAACGACGGTCACTTTGAGGGGTCGTTATGTGTCATACTCCCCATAGCCAGAACCAGATATGATGCTTGAAAGCATACAGCATACGGTTGCAGAAAGTAGCAAATACGTTCAAACTACCATATCTACTAGGTCAAGCATCGCAATTCATTCTTTCTCAAGATGTTGCTGAAGATAACTCTCACAATGCATCCATATCAATTACAAAAAAGCATACAACATAGACAATGGCATAGCAAGAGACATGTTGCCTCAATGTTGCAGTGAAATGAAACTGCTAATTTAACAGCACCTATGTGAGGTAGGAGCACCATTAGCTACTTATTATACAAGATTGCTGAAGATGCTTGAATCTACAATCCGATAGGAGAGATTCTCTGATTTGAAATCATATGCCAGGCCTGTATCTCATACCACAATTAACACATTTTCAGGGTAGTCAAATGCCGCAAATTTGTACAGAACATCAGGGCATACAGCTGGGTCTTCCATTTTTGAATAAAAGCAAGTCCTGGATAACTTTCTCACAGGCTGACAGAGGTATCATGGTAAAGAGCAGCATTTCATAGTATAATCTCTGGTTGGAATTGTTGTTCCTTAAGTTTCTGAGCAACTTTTTCAGCTATATCGCCATATGCTTTGGAAACTACTGAATCCGGTGTGGCCAACACTATGGGGTGCCCTTGATCACAAGCTTCTCTGATCTCCACTTCCAGTGGTATCTGGAATCATTAAAATAAAAACTTGTCAGAAACACCCAATAGACAAATTTTGCAGATGTCCCTTAAGAAGACTGAGAAAAGAGGTGGCTTTGTCTATCAATAATTCCAGACGCAGATATTACATCACTAATTTAAGAGAATTGTCCCCATTTTGATCTGTATAATTAAAAAAAAAACAACAACAACAAATCTGAACAGCCTACTGAGTCTCCCGTGCAGGATATTGCACTGCTCAATCCAAAGATTATGTTAACTTGCTTATTTGTAAGCATCATAAGCCCCAAAAAGAAGAGAAAGTGGGGATAGGTATTTTCCTATAATACATTTAGAAGAGAAAAGATAACCTTTTGACTTTTTTCCTCCTTAACCCCAAAATTTAATGCACTTATCATGGTATTGCTACTTCAATATTAACTTCACGTTACCCAAGTCTTCCTCAATTAATTTAGCCGCAAAATTTTAGTTGAACATAGAGACATCAGTCAGTCCGTTGAAGAGATGGATGTGCTTTAAACTAAAACTCAGTCCAGATGTGTAAGTTAACATCCCATCCCCTCCCCCATTTTTTTACATCATTTACAAGTTTAGGTGGATTTGTTTGCATAGATATAGTTGTTTGCATATTGCTCATGCCCAAAGAGATAAAGCTTTTATAGCAACATCAAAGGAAGAGTAAAAAGTGATGAGTTGTCACATAAAAATTATAAAAATCTCTATCGCTAAGCAACTGACAAGTCTCTGTCCAATTGCTTCCTTCAATAAAGCCCCCGTTATATGATCTGCAAAATTTGAATTCAAACAGAACAAGCTACATACAGACAATCAACATACCTCGCCCAAAAATTGTAATCCCATTTCGGAGGCAGTCTTTTGAGTCCCGCCTTTACCGAATATGTACGAAGGTTCACCACAATGCGGACACCTAAAGCAGCTCATGTTCTCTACAATTCCCAGAATCTGTAAGAACAGTTGGAGACCTCACAGGTGGTATGAATTTATAGTTTTTTGCTATTATGTGAACTCCACATCAGAAGAAGGAATGATTGATAAATGGTAGGCACCACAGATTTCATTCTCAGCACTCAAAATTGGACACATAAATGCTGTGAAATAAATAAAAACACATGCATGAAAAGAGACTGTATATGCACAAATGAATATGCTTCCACCAAATGTTGGACACAGGATATGGTTCTCATCTTTGTTCGAAATAATTTTAACATCATAAATAATTTACTGAAATAAGCCATTTAATTTTGTAAAAAGAGGCTTATACAGCTACATATTATTATATCAAGGACAACTATTCATAACACAATAATTTTTGTTCTAGTATTGTAGTATATCAGAGACCCATGTAAGTCAAAATATCAGCAATTTTGAAGGAAAAAAAAGCAAGGCACTCACTTTGATGCCTAAAAACTGATTCAGACCTATTACAATCTATTGATTCAGCAGAACTGGGAATATCAGACAACCTAACAAGAAAGAAGTGCCCACTAGATAGCTCAGAAACTATGTAAATAATGCATTCTTTTAGCACGACAATGTAAATGTTTCCCTTAAAAAAAAAGCAATTGAGATGACACCCTATGAGGCAATTCTCCAACTAGAACTGATAATTCTCAATTCTCACATTTTCGTCAAGTTGAATGTAACCCATAGTGGGTGTATCTTAGCATATGTATGCTCTACATGCTGAACATCAGCAAAGTTCATACACATCTATATTCTGACTTGAGAAAATTCGTCAACATGACACATGTGCAAGTATATGTAAACAAAAAGTACACTAAGTGATTATCATACCGGAACGTCAACTTTATTGAACATTTTTACTCCTCTCCTGGCATCCATTAAAGCAACATCTTGAGGAGTTGAAACAATCAGTGCACCTACCATAAAAGCAGCCATGAGAATGAATAACCAAAGAAAAATTCAGTTGACAGAAACCAGATAAAAGGGTCAATTTGAGGGACTATTAGCATGACATATCAAAATTCATGACACTCTTGTTTGATTCTATCTGTGGTTGATTTAATTAAACTTGAAAACCATGTATTTTAATGCTTATAATCCAATTAATATTCCTTTGAAAATGTTACAATTCTGAAATAACAGATCACAGTAAAGAGGCCTAAAAACAAGTTTCTTTTTATAAGGTTTATTGCACATATCAGACAGACAAGAACCACAGACTAAAATGCAAAAATCCAGACAAGGGTGAAGGTCCAAGCTGTTTGTTGAAGCCTTTGCTCTGTGATCCCTCAGAGAGCCTCTAGAACTATCTTCCTAAATTGATAACTACCTGACAATTGCAGATTCTGTGACATAGCTATCTGGACATCACCAGTTCCAGGAGGCATATCCATCACTAGAATATCAAGGTTTCCCCAGTCAACTCCCCTTGTCATTTTCTCAAGAGCATTCGATACCTATGATAATCCAGTACTAGGAATTCAAATAAGAAACAGTATAAATGGCTGTTTTGCAAGAAACGTATTCAATAAGACATTCTTTACAGTATATCCCAATGAACAACTAAAATTGCAGGAGCCAGTCAAAGCAAGAAATAGTAACTTCTCAGCCATGAAGAAACTTCCACATACAACATTTGTCTAGATAAAAGAGATTTCAAGACCAATAATAAGAACATAAATTTTTGCCAACTCATACACCAAATAATAAGTACAAGTAACAACTGCATTATGTTAGTAAATTGAGACAGGAAACTAAATATGTATGAGAGAAGATGAATTGTAATTGATATAACCTTCCGGTTACCATATTTTAGTAGACTTTCTACCAAAAAATTATTGCCACATCCTCGCCATAAAAAAGTTTACAAGAGAAAAAGGAAGGAAGGAAAAAAAGAACACCTTGCCCTTCCCACTTCCATCCCTTTGTCTCACACTTTAGTAATGGACACCAAAACTCGCAAGTCAGTAAGATTCCTAAATCCTCTGTATTAAGAAGGCTGAAATCCACATAACTAATATATTTGATTAATTCAATATATCTTTAAGTTTTCTACAAACACGTGACTTTTAGAATCAAATGGCTACCATCTGTACTAAAACTGATTTAAAATGGTGAAGCTGCAATGCAAGATTTCAAAGATTGGAATGAATGATTTCTTGTCTTACAATAAGAAGATATCTCAATCTCAAGCTCTATACTACTATCATGTAATATATTGTCTGCCTAAAGAATCAGTATTTCTTGGTCAATATGCAATAAGCAAAAAACCAGACGATCTAACAGAAAAGCAGGACTTGTTTTATTTTCAACTTTGGCACTTTCTCAAATAATATAACTTTCTTTTATATCAAAGATGAAACTGAAATTTTAAGATAATACCTTTACTAGGTATTCTGAAGTACAGAGCAACAGGTTTCTGCTCATGCTTGAAAACTAGAAACACTCTTGAATCAATTTTAATGAAAAAAGAAATATACATACAGATTTGTAGAATGCAAATGAGAATCTGAGGTGTACTCTGACTGCCAAATTCATTCAGTGCAGATGAGAATCTGAGGTTTACTCTAAATGCTTTACTACATTCCAGTTGCAATAAAATCTGGAAGTGTAAATTAACAACACAAATTACCAAACAAAAATGCAGACAACTCAGAGAAGTGGCAACTCAGAGAAGTGGCCCACTTATTTTTAAATTGTTGGCTGGCCACATTCCTTTGGAGTAAGTTGTTTGGTGTGTTTGATGAAATACTGAGTGTGCCCCTTCACTTTAGAGCAATGTCTCGTGTTCACTATTGAGGTTTTTGGCAGAAACATGAAGATAAAAATTTTGTGGCAACGTGTGATTTTTGCAATTCTCTGGTGCATTTGGTTGGCATTGTGTGAATTTTGCTGCATTCTTGATTCTCTCTTTTTCCTAGTTTATTTTATTTTTCTGTTATGGAGGATATCTTATTCTCCCTCTAAATTTCTTTTTCTATTTAAAAAAATTGCAGACAACACTAAATATTGCTAGCAGTACCATAACAAGTAAAACTTTGTTTTCACCCAAACAAAAAATCTGTTCAAATCTGTGCAACCATATATACTGAAGAAGTACAAAAATTTTATATAAAAAAAAAATTCTAAGTTTTCAAACACGTAAAATAGAGGGAAAAGCAAAAGAACCATGAAGAAAAGCAGTTAGAGGCATACCATGGGGCCTCTCCAAACAATTGGCGCATCCTTCTCCACAAGGAACCCTATTGACATACACTTGATCCCATAATTTTCAATGGGAATCATTTTCTTATCTGAAAATAAGTGAACAGCTAAATATAGGCATGGACTAAAATGGAAACTGGAAGAAACATGGGCATGAAGCTAAGCATAATATACAATTTATGCATAAGAAACAGCCTGATATAAACAATGTAATACACCATTCTCTGCATATGTTCTAAATATATCCAAAAGAAGAAAATGTAAAAAAAAAAAAAAGAAAACAGTAAAAGAAAAATAGAAAGGAAAGAGAGAAAAGAGTTCAAAAATTCTAATTATTCTATTGGCTTCCATCCAACCCTAAAAACCAATCAAGTTGATTATTTCAAGCAACCTTCTTGAGCACTGCGATACAGTCATATTTCTTTATGCATTTACATTTATGATAACTAGCAAATATTACATATAGTTAATTTTAACAAATTCAGAATGCCTGGAAGTTAATTGAGATGCATTTAGAGTGTTTTACGGTTAAAATATATAATATCTAAAAGAAGAAATTTTTGTACATTTCCTATTGCTTTAAGTTTGTCAATGAGGAAAGCAAACTTCGGTTTTGATATTGATGCTTTCCCTTTTATGGATCACAATAGCCACATATAGTTATCCAGTGGTTGTCAGGATGTGTAACTCTCAATATTAATGTTTCCTATTTTCCTGAGTTGACAAGAAAAAGGAGCAACTTTGGAAAGGTTGATGGAAAGAAAGATATACCTTCAGTGACTTCAGGCTTTCTGTTGATGTTCATCATGGTGGGAATATTTGGTCCATATACATCAGCATCAAGCAAACCAACCTTCAGTTGGCACTTACTTGCAAGTGCAACAGCTAAATTAACTGCCAATTCAAACAGCATTCTTAAGACCAAACTCAACACCAAAAGGAGCAAGAAAGCAATTGTCTCTCTCAGCTAAATGAACTTAAGGGTGAACATTTTGGTATATTTGGCCGCCCTTATACCAAATATTAAACCTTTACAAAATTCAGAAAAAGAATGTCGATCACACAACTTCAGCACAACCCGTCAACAAGAACTAGCAGAAATTTTGAAAGGAATTGTTTCATGCACATACCCCAAAAATCCAACATCTAGTTTTATCAAGAGTATGTAATGCACCGAAGGACCCAACATTGTAAAACTAGAATGTTATGGAATAGTTAACCAAATCAACAAAATTTGTTAAATTTCTGTCAGCAATAAACTTCAAGGAAAGACCACATCCTAGAAAACAACACAACACAACAGAATCATGAGAAATTTAAGAAGCAAATTTACCAGCAGTTGTAGACTTGCCCACGCCACCTTTACCAGAGGCAACGGCTACAGTATCCTTTACCCCATCAATGCGAAGATGCTTCGCGTAGCTCCTGACACTTCCCAGCCTCTGAGCACAGCATACGATACAATCACCGAGACAAACAGTCAAACACAAGCCATGCAACTGAACATTCAGGGAAATAGCAACACGCAACGAATAGAGGCTCACCCTGAAGAAGGAACCCGACACCTCCCTCATGAATTCCTACCCAGAAAGACAATGCGCGCTGGTTCAGTGAGGTAAGACCGGTATCAATTTCCCTCTCAAACCACAAGAAACGGAAAAGATCCACCGCCTACGCTGATTGCTCTATGAAAAGTGAAAACCCTAACTCCCTAACCCTAAGCCTAAGTACATTTGTTTGTCCCACATCGTGCAAAACCGAGGGAGAGTACGACGAAATTGATTTGCGAAATTAATACTTCCTCATTCTCTCTTTGGCTCTCTCTATCTTACTCTCCGTAGATTCAATTTGATTTATCTTTGGTTGAGCGTTGGATTTGAGTTGAATTCAGGTAAAATAGTGCCTAACATTGCTGATCATGATGTCAGGATGCATTTAGTTCTCTCTCTCGCTTTATCTCTCGGCAAAATCCCTGCTGATCTTGCTCGTGTGGGTCCTTAGCTTCTGCTCGAGGTTAAAGTATATTACTTTCCAATCTCATTCGCATGATTGATGCATGGAAAATCCATTATGAAGCATAAGATTGATTGAGGGGGTGGGTACGCTGAAGGCTTTGTTTTTATATATTCTTAAGACATGTTGGAATCAATATTATTAAAGCTGGATTAGAGAGTAAATTGATAAGATTTATGATTCAATAGTTAAAACTGATTAAATGAATTAAATGATATCATATAAATAATTCCCATAACATGAAATTTATGTACACATTATGTGAAAAAAATAATTTTTTATATAAAATAATTAATAATTAACTAATTCAATTGACTTAATTGATTTATATAATTAATTTTGACCCTTTTTTTTAATTTTGACCCGTTCAAATATTTTAATCATCAATCTAATTATGAAGTTGAAGTTTACAACACTAATTAAAATATATTTATGCGATGAAAATAACTTATTTTTTTATAAAAGTTTAAGCATGATTCTTTCATAACTATATTTAATATATGCTTGTTGACTTTGAATCAATGTAATTTTCTTTTTTACACCTCCAGTTACGCTTCTTTTATTTATTTATTTATTTATTTGCTATCTTAATTTTCCGGTAATGAAATAATAGAAGTGCAATAATATACGGGTGCCGGATACTAATCCTCACATAAATCTTTTTTATCATTTATTCTTTCTTACATTTTATCTAAGGTTGTTTTAATTTTTACAGGCAGTTCTACGACAATGAAACTTAAAATTGTGGTTAATACGATCGTAAAATCTCTACAAACTACAAAGCACAGGAATTCAACTAGTTAATATAAACCATAAAGCTTTACAGCATGCTTGTTTTAAATTTATCTCACGGCAAACGCTCTTTTACACAAATTTCAATATATTATAACTTGCATTTTGTAAAAAGAGATAGAAACTTCCTTCTCTCAAACAAACACACTCTTACTAGCCTGCATTTCATTCAGTAGTTGTTGGCCCTTCAGCTCTTTTATTAAACTCGACAATACAACGGATGAAGCTTTTTAACGGACAACAGTTCTGTGATCTCCGACTCCCTTGCAAGCATTTGTTGCTTTCATCGTATTCATTAAAACTATTTTCCTAATCATAGCTCTAAATTGCAAACTGATCTACATAAGTACAAACATTATTTTTTACTCATCCAAACATACACTTAATTTTTCTTAAAATTTTCTTATTATGTAGGCTTAGAAAAAAATTACTTTTTTTTTTTTTCAGGTAAGAGATTCAAAATCTTTTACATTGTAGATGAAGACATAAAATGCTAAAGATTCTAGTTAGTTGTACAAACTTATCATAATTGATGATGAGATATTTTTGTTTTTGATAAATAAAAGGAGCGATAAGACATTTTTTAATTAACTACATAAAATAAGTTAAATTAAGCGAATATCATACGAGTCAAAAAAGATATATAAAATAAAATGATAATATAAACAATTTAACATATAATTTTCAATGTAAAAAATAAAAAATGTTGAACAAATTATGAGAGATTACGGCTGTGCAAATATATATATATATATATATAATTAACTTATGTTTAATAAATGTTATAATTGATATTTTAAGCAGTCAAATTTTTCCTCTCGATTTCAAGATAGATACATTAACATTATTATCAAAATTCATCTTTTCTTAATTCTCTCTCATAATTTTAATATATGTAGGCATAACACTAATCTAATTGATGAAATTATTATGCTTGAAATCTAACTTCTTCAAATTCTTTTTCATAATTTCCAAATAAATATATTGAATATTAAATTAAAATCTAATATTATAAGAATATAATATTATATATTATACAAACTTATACATCACACATAACATGATAATTATCATGATAGCCATAAACGTATATAGTTATTACAGAAATAAACATTAATTTTCAGAATACAATAACAATACCTGCATTTGCTAGCAAACAAATCAAAGGCCGTTGGTTTCAACGGTCACTCGATCTCCCGGAGAAGGACCTACTTGTAATTCCGCGCCTTATTCTTCTTCTTATTTTTCCACTTCATTTACTATTTATTTTCTTTTTCTGTTTATTTCATTTCTGGTTTATCCTTATTTTATTTTCTTTCATTAAAAAAAAAAGAAAAAAGGAAAAAAAAAAGAGAGAAATTCTTTACCGTCTTAACGTCTTTGATCAGAATTTGCCTCTGTACCTCTTCCTCTCTCTCTCTCGTCAAGCTGCAGAAAAGGTTGGTACCCACATTTTTCTCTCTTTTCCAACATCAAGTATGGATCAACATCATGTAATTCTGTGAATTATCCATGATCTCTTTTTTTTAACAATTTTGCATTTATAATCAGAAAATGCACATTATGCTTGAATTTCACCCTCTCGGATGTGATTTTTTGTTCAGAAAATTTCATTTGCTTTCTTGCACCTGTGCAGATTTCGCTCTCTTTTTTTCTTGTCGTTTTTTCTCAATCAGGATTTCTCCAAAATGAATCACGGAGTTTTGTATTCCTTGAATTCGTTCTGTTTCGGGTTCCGCCCACTGTTTATTTTATTTATTGATCATAACTGAATTTGTAGTTGTTAGTTATTCTAAGGCATTATGTGGCACAGTTGGGTTGGTTTGAATTTATTCTCCGTTTATGACATTGACAATCAGTAGGTACATTGATCGGTTGGGAAGAGGAAGAGGAAGAGGAAGAGTAGGTTTCATTTTCATCATTTTCCTTTTTTTTATTTTTGGGGGGGGGGGGGGGGGTGGACGGGTGTCATTGTCTGAGGAGGAGTTTTGAGGATTTCAGTCCACTGGGTCACATGTATTTTACAATTTTTCAACATGCGCGCACCCTGGCCGTATCTAGCTTTCTGTCGTCTGCAAAACTTCATGTTGTTACTGAATTTATTAATTTGGCGTATCAATTAAATGCAATGCATTTAGCTTGGGTTTTTAATTTTGTGTTGGCTGTTTGTTGCCTGTTTCTAGCCTTTTAGCCCTGGCTCATTGGGATTTATGATAGATAGATACCACATCTATCTTGGGGATGCAATTATCCGCTTTGAGTTGGGTGGCTGGGGTTTGATCGTGAGTCTCGTGGATTAGTAGAGCAATTGTGGTGGAGATGGCAGCAGCAGTTGGTACTTCATTTGTCAAAACACAGAGGATGCAGGGGTTCACTTCTCTTCTTACATCTGCAGCTTGTGAGTGGTTTTTGATATTTCTGCTGCTTGTCGATGCCGTGCTATCATATCTACTGACAAAGTTTGCAAGTTATTGCCAATTGCAAGCACCTTGTTTGCTGTGCTCTAGGCTTGATCGTGTCTTAGGTGGTGAAAAACCAGAATTCTATCAGAATCTACTTTGCAGCAATCATAGATCAGAAATATCATCTCTGATATCATGTCATATTCACGGTAAGGTTGCAGATGGTCATAGGATGTGTGATGATTGTCTCTTGTCGTTCACCACAAAGACTAAACCCAACCCAAAAAAACCACAGGTTGTTGGTGGGTAAAATGGGGCTGGCTATTGGTGGTTCTGGTTTCCAAAGCCCATCACTAAGCAGAGATTTGTTTACTGGCTCTAAGGGCTCAAGGCAATGTACTTGTTGCGGTAAGCTTTGGAAGTCAGGACAGAATGCCCAACTAAAATCACCTGGGAGAGCTGTTCTTAAGCCATACATTCCTTTGCCGCATGTACCAACTCAAAGCCGTTTAAATCACCGGGATAACCTGAAGAAAATAAGGGATAAATTGGTTGGATCAGTAACATCTCATTGCCTAGGAAGCAGTTTTGATACATTGTCTCATGTTGGGTACTCTGAGCTGAGACTAACTTCTGATTCTGAGTCTGAGTTTCCATTTTCTGATGATGATGATGTTGGTAGTGTATTTCATGAAAACATTGAAGCCAGCAAGGACCCTATGGCTCAATTTTCATCAGTAATTCCCCAAAAATGTATTCCTAGTGATTCGAATCCAGCAAAGCCAAACAGTTGTTTCCCCAATCCCATGCCTTTGCTTTTAGATCCACATGTGGAGCCCAACATCAGCAAGCACCATGATGTGAAGTTCCTGGGTTCTGATGCTGTTGGTGACTATGATCTGGGTGCAATTAATTGGCAGCAACCAAATCAAAAGTCATCGAGTTCTGACCTGCCTGAGCTCATTTCACTAGATCAGGTTTCACTATCTCCTATTGTTGTGAACACTTCCAATGGAGAATCAGAAGACAGTAAGATTACTTCTTGTCTTTCTCAGAATTCTCTTCCTGCTCCCCCATCTGAGTTTATGACTTTGGATGGAACTCATGCACTTGTCGGAGCATCATCAGAGAAATGTAACCTTTCTCTCTCCATGCATTTCCATTTGTGTTCTTAAAAATTAAGTCTAACATTTGCCTTTTGAAATGTTTCCAGCTGTAGATGTTACACAAGCAAGTGGTACTGGACTCTTATCTGAAAAGCATAAGGAAGTCTTAGAGAAGATTAGTACAAGGGAAAAAGCATCTACTGAAACTGATCTGATTGTAAATGACTCTGCTACTATAAGTCCTAGACAAGAGGACTCAAGTAACATGAGTAAGTTCCCTGTCACCACTGAGGAAAGAGAAGTACCTGGTTTTGACATGGAACAACCAACCACAGAGGAAGTTGATAGAGTCAAGGAAGAACTGAAGCTATCGCCATCACATAATTCTTCTCCACTTGGATCTAATATGTCAACAGTTGTTCCCATAAATCATGTTCATTACCCTGAGGTACAAGCTGAGGCGTCTAGCTCAAATGGAACTCAGGTACTTCAAAAGTCAGCCTCAGTGGAATCTGGTCTTGAATCTCTGGATGGAAGCAATATCACTGAAATTGAAGGGGAGTCTATTATTGATACATTAAAGCGACAGGCTGAGTATTACAAGAAATGCATGAATTCCTTACAAAAGGAACTGGATGAAGAAAGAAATGCTTCTGCAATTGCCGCAAATGAAGCAATGGCTATGATTACAAGGTTGCAGGAGGAGAAGGCGGCACTGCATATGGAGGCTCTTCAATATTTAAGAATGATGGAAGAGCAAGCAGAATATGATGGAGATGCATTGGAGAAAGCTAATGATCTACTGGCAGAAAGGGAAAAAGATTTACAAGATTTGGAGGCTGAGCTAGAATGTTATAGATTAAACATGGCAGATGAACCTATGATCCAGAGTATGCATAAGGAAAGTTCTGATTTGAAAGGAGAAAACATCACGGTTCAAAATGATGGTGTACCTGACAGCATAAATACCGTAAACATTTCTTTTGATCCAAAGATCACTGAGGTATCCAAAGTCAATGATGAAGCTGTGGCTGGCGAAACCTCATCTTTAGAATTTGAAGAGGAAAAGCTGTACATTTCACAATGTTTGAAAAGCTTGGAAAAGAAGCTTCATCAAATTTCTTGTAATGGGGTTTCCTCCCATATGCATAATGGTAGACCTGAAAAGCTTGAAGGAAGTAAGTTGAATCAACAAGGATCTTCTAATGGTGCAGGGCCTCAATTAGATGGTCAGATAGAAGAGACTGATTTGTCCATACAGAAAAATATTAATACGTTTAATGGAAGTCTTACTGATCAGGATGGCTCAGATAGTGATGATTGTTCTCCAAGTAAAGAAAACAGTCATTCCACATCTGTTGGACCAAAAAGTTCTGTGCTCAGAAGAGAAGTAGATTTGGTTGCTCTAGAAAATGAAATATCAGATCTTAATGACAGGTTGGAAGCACTTGAAGCTGATCATAATCTTCTTGAGCATATAATAAATTCTCTTCAAAATGGAAATGATGGAAAATTTATTCAAGAGATAGCTCATCAATTGCATCAGCTACGAAAACTTGGGATAAGATCAAGATGGTAAGCATATAAACAGCAGTGCTTTTAGTTTTCCTTTCTTTTTAGGCGCAGATAAATTTCATATGGGTATATCATTAAACATTGTCTACACTCTGTGTCAATAGACAGACATAATATAAGCCTTACCAGAATCTTCTTGATTTGGATAGTTATATACTTTTGGTCTTTCAAAGCAGACATATAATGGACACGCTTTTTTTCGCTGGAAGGGGGGTTGTTCAATGATTATGGAAATTTATGAACAGATTTTACAAATTTTGGAAGTCTCATTTACATGTAAACTCTGATTCAAAGGTCTGTATTGCTTTAAAATCTAAAGATGAGATATATTTATAATGGCCGATATATTCTGTGGAGGGTTGTAACTGAGTCCTGCCAGTACTTAAACTGGGTTGTGTCAAGTTTTCAAGCCTGAACTCCTTATATATGGGGATGTTAGCATATTAACTTGATCTTTGGTACCCTTGAAATTTGGCTACTGCATGATTTGACATGAATGCACTAATGGACCACTGTACATAGTATAAATATTACTCGATATCAGTAGATTCTAAGGGATCAATCTTTTGACATTTTAAGGCATAATTTTAACTTTTCTAAAATGAATACTAATTTAATGTGAAGGTCTATGAACATTAACAATGACCATGGCCGGAACTCCTAAAGGAAAAAGTGAGAAAGAGAGAGAACGAATAAGAAAGACCCAGTGGCAGTGAGCTTATCTTTTTGTGCTACTTGTTTCTGTTTGGATCTGATCATGATAAATGGATTTGGATGATGATGCATTGTTTATGAATGATGCCTCCTAGAGTTTCTTAGCTTTTAGGCGTATCTACGTTTGGGGTTAAAACTTTTTTGTACCATCGTCGGTTCATCCTCTATAGCATTCATTTTGCTTCTCCTCTTGATATTCTAACCAATTTCTTCCTATATAACGTTTGTATGTATTGCAGATGTATGCAAGATCAGAATGCGGAATTAAAAAAAAAAAAAAAAGACTTGCAGTCTACGCCAGACAGTGTTTGGGCAAAAGATGATAGAATCATGCTTTATTCTTTTGATTTGCCTGCATATTGTGGAGAACCAGGACAGAATCTCAAGCACAGGTATCTCTATATCTGCTTTGAACAAGAATATAGGGTACGTAATAGGAATAGTAAACTTTGGCTTTAATCTCTTGATCCTTCTTTGCCTGTGGGTTTTTTCTCTTGCCCTTTGTGTTCCGTTAACTGAATAGAATGTGGAGTTTAGTTCCGGTGAGTCGATATTTCTGTAAGTTCATGTGATGGAAAACACTAGCTCTGTAAATCCCGAGTCCCAACAGATTGAATTCACCACACAGGGTGGTTATAGAGGGAGGTTATCCCCAATTTTCCAAAGATGGTTTCTGTCTCTAACTGAAGCAATGCTATCATTTTCCAAATGGGTGCTCTTGGAACGCATACTCCCAATAGCTGAAACCATGCCATGTTAGTATGTGTTTCAGGAGCACCCAATAATTTCTCTATGGGGATTGTCTAATAACATGATTATATTATTAATTTTGTTTACAAAATTGATGGTCAAAAGTAACTATCAAATTAAGACACCTTGGTGCATGGCTTAATTTACGCAAGTTATTAAAATGGTATTTTCCTAATTGAAGTATACTAGTATCCACTCTTCTTTTCATAGAACGAGTTTATTTGTTTAAGAATAGCAATGATAATTATAGCTAGAGATGTCAAACGTACGTCAATATGAACACTACAAATCCCACATTAAAGTAATTTTTATGCTATTCTGAAACTCCTCAAAATCTATAAACCCTTGTTGTTCCTTAAAACATATTTGACATGAGAAACTAATTGTTAAGTGCTAATAATTTTTCTCAGTTGACTTTGGAAAGAAGATAAACATAAATGATATCATGACAATTTGTTTGTCAAATTATAAAACTATATCAATCATTATCATCATTTTTCTAATTTAATATTCAAAACTCAACTTTTATAAGATTATCTAAATATTAAATCGACAATTGTAACCAAAATTTCGTTTTAGTCTCATACTAGAATAATGATGGTTATTGTCGAGGAGGCATGATTATTTCAAAAATATGTTAAAATAAACAATTGGTCCTTATAGTTTTATTTAATTTTTATTTTGGTTTTTATAATTTTTTTTATATATCGGTTCTTATAATTTTACTCATTTGTATTTTTGTCTTTACTATAAAAGTATTGGTCCTTATATTTTTTTCTTATTTGCATTTTAATCTTTATAATTTTTATTTATTAAGTTGTTTGGTCCCTATTTTCATAAAAAATTAATCATTATAGTTTTTAATTATTAATATTTTGATTTTTCGGAAACCAAAATTCAAATGAGTGAAATTATAAGAACTAATATACAAAAAAAACCTATAGGGACTAAAATGAAAATCGGGTGAAACTATAGTGATTAATTATTTATTTTAATCTCAAAAATGACTAATAAATGGGTAACATTTTATATCCAACTTTTTGTTAAGTTGTTATGCATCATCTTTGTCCTGTTTATTTGAGGTAAAAAAATGAGCTAATGAATGGAAATGACGACATATCTACATCATAAAAGAAACAGGTTTTTCCAATAATGGGAAAGGATCGATTTTCTTCCATGTTGAAGTTGATCAAAGTTTTCTTAAGCACCTTCTTAAGCAGAAAAGAGAAACGTAGACTCTCCTACATGATCACTCTAGATATAAATTTTGGTTCTTCTAGAATAGTGAATAGGATTGAAGCGATGTTTGAATACATAATTTAAATAAATACTTATACGAGTAGAGCTTGTTGAATATATTCTATTATGATAAGTACAGTTTAAAATAAATTGAATAGTATATTAATAGACATTCTAGTTAGAAATTATTATTAAAAACGCTACCACTTAAATTATTTTGTTTTTATAAATACTTATTTCATAAACTTCAAATTTTAATTTATAAAAATAAGTCCCAAGTTTCAAAAATTATTTTCATAAGCTTATTGAATAAAAAACTTATACATGACCATTTTATATTAAATAATTGCCTAAATTTATATAAATTTATGTATCAGGTAATTATATATTTAAGATTAAAAATAATACGTCAATTTTAGCTTACTACAAATATCTTTATTACACAAGTCTTGGAGACTCTCAAGGAGAAGGATCTACCTCCTTCCACCACTGGCCCTCCAAATTGTTAGCCCCTAATGGATTCCTATTTAGCCATTATTGGAAAAAGTAATTATTTTTAGAAAAAATTATTTTATTTTTTTAAAAAAAATCTTTTAATAAAATGTTAATTATAAATTATTTTAATTATAAAATAAAATAATTTAAATACAGACTAATTGCTCCTTTATACAAAGGTTCTTTAGGCTTGAAAAGGTTGATAATGTATAATTTCACCTTATCTTGTGATAAAATTTAATTTAATTGTAAATATTGAAGCAATAATGATTGAACTCTTGACTATTCGGTGATAAAAATTATATTATTATGTCATGAATAAATTATTTTAAAAATTTAAGATATTAAATAAAATTATATGAATAATTTTATATTTAATAGATATTACGTGTAAAGTTAGGCCTCCATATACAAGAAGAGACAGATTCGGTAATTAGACTTGAACCGTACGAATCCGTGAGATTCATACAATACATTATACACCTCTAATGTAAAATTTCGGGTCGATCACTGCCTGCACTTCATACAAATAAGAAAAGAAAAAAGAAAAGATGGTGAGCTGTTATTTTCAAATTAAGTTATTTATATGAATTTAAGAGAGAATAATGTTATTTATATATATTTTTCCATACATTTCTTCTTTACAAATTTTTCTAAAAAAAAAATAAAGAAGGTATTAGAAACTGAATTTTTTCTTTTTTTTTTCTCGAAAGAAAAAGTGTAAAAATAGATATATCGAAAAAAAAAAAAGGAATACCAATAACATTATCCTTGGAAGAAAAGGAGTTAGTAATGGTGGCACGCTTGGCCACTTAGTTGTAGAATCTTCACGGGGCCTTTTCAATATACTGATTGTGATATACATTACAGTTGTTAAAGATGCATGAATTTTGATAACACATGCATTAAAAGTACATGTTAAAGAATTAAGAATAAAAATTATTAAATAAAAAATAAAAATATTTAATATTTTAAAAATATACAACATATTTAATATTTCTTAATTAATTAAAATAATTTAATAAAAAATAATAAATACTATTTTCACTTTTTAAGATATATTTTGAGGCACAAGTTAACAAAAGCCCGTTTATAGTCGTGTACAGCAATCATGAGTCCCAATCCAGAGTGATGAGGGATTAGTGAGTGAGTACGTAGTGGCGCTGTGGTAGTGGAGGCTCGTCGCGTCGGCACTTGAACCTGCAATTAACGCCGCATTTTCTGTTCACGTGTTTTTCAATATTCTCGTTTCTTTCCAATTTTCCCCTCTGACCCTCTCACCTGCGTGCCACTTCCATCTTTTTCTTTTTACAACAATATCAATATTATCTATCTTATTCAATTATTCAGGGACCATAGAAAAAAACAAACTAATTTTAGTGGCTTACTAAAAACTATTTCTGTGATTTCAGAGAGGCCTATATAAGATTATCAAGCAAGAATGGAAATCAAAGCTTTAAATTTAGCCAACCCAGCCAACCATTCTTAATTTATATGAAGGTGAAGTGCCAAACGAACTTGACGTATTTTGGCAGCAATCAATATCTGAGCAGAATGGAGCATTTAGCTTGTTTCCACAAGTCTGAACAATTGGAGCTCAAATGATACCACTTGGACTAAAATTAATTAAAATGAGGAGTTTTGGTATGATAATGGAAGTTGCCTGCTAATGTAGCTGGATGGTATCCATATATAAGGTACTAATTCAATCCAAGGTTTTAGATGAAAGGGGTAAATTTCTTTCTGAAATTGAGGTATCCAGTAATGTCTGTGCACTTTTTTAAGTCCATTCTTCAAGCATTGTTGTCATTAGACTAATTCCAAACTCAGGATATCCCACTATTAACATACAGTTTCCAGTTCAACAGAGTGTAGTTGCAATACAGTTTCCAGTTCAACAAAGTCTAGTTGCAAAAGGAATAGTTGTGGTGTAAAAGAATTCTTTTATTTTAAAATATTTATTATTTGAGAATAATTTTAAGAGTTCACTTTTATTAAGAAAATATTTTATATTTAAAAATATTTGTCATTTAAAAATATTAAGTAAATATTAATTAATTTTTTTTAACTTTATACTTATTTTTTAATAAAAAAAGAATTAGTAGAATGAGTAAAATTGAGAAAGAAAAAAATATTATGAAGTATGATAAATGATAATTTAATCACATTAAGTTATATTTTTTTATAATTGAAATTATTCAATGATTTTCTTAATTTTAATTTTTGTGAAAAAAATTTAAATGACAGATAAAAGTAAATAGATAAGGTATTAAAGAAGTATTAATTAATTTTTTTAATTTTATCTTTTAATAAAAAAAGAATTTAGTAAAATAAGTAAAATTAAAAAAAGAGATAAATATTAATAAAGTGAGAGAAAAAATAATTTAATTTATATTAAATTATATTTTTTTACAATTAAAATTATTTAATAACTTTATTATTATATAAAAATAAAAAATAAAAATTGACTGAGGAATAGTATACTTAAAAAACTAAGTAATACTACCCTATTAAAAAAAAAAGAAAAGGAATCTAAGTAATGTCTAGATACTCTAATATTTTTAAAAAAATTTAATATTATAAATGAACCATTATATATGGAGGTGCTAAACATAACAAGATAAACCAGGACTTGGATTTTGTTGTCCGGCCAATATCTGCCAATGGAGCTTCAGTCTTTAGCATTGCTGCTGATTTTCCTAACAACCCTACTCTGGTTCTTAGCCACAAAGTTATCCCCAAGACCCACTAACACACCACCCTCTTCCGCCACCACCACCACCGTTCCCAGAGCTTACCCCATAATTGGTTCTGTTTTCTCCATCTCTGCCAACAAACACCGCCGCATCCACTGGATCTCCGACATACTCCGCAACTGCCCCTCCTCCACCTTCGTGCTCCACCGCTCCTTCGGCTCCCGCCAAGTCTTCACCGCCAACCCCGCCGTCGTCCAGCATATTCTCAAGAACCACTTCCCCGTCTACCACAAAGGCTACACCTTACACCGAGCGCTCGGCGATTTCCTCGGCAACGGCATCTTCAACGCTGACGGCGATTCCTGGAAGTTCCAGAGACAAGTTTCCAGTCACGAATTCAACACCCGCTCTCTTCGAAAGTTCGTCGAGACCGTCGTCGACGTCGAGCTCTCGGATCGGCTCATCCCCATTCTCTCCGAAGCTTCGGCGAACCAATCCACGCTCCACGATTTCCAGGACATCCTTCAACGCTTCACATTCGACAACATTTGCAAAATCGCGTTCGGGTTCGACCCGGAATACCTGCTACCGTCCCTCCCCGAGACCAAGTTCGCCGTAGCCTTCGACGACGGCACCCGAATCAGCAGCGAGAGGTTCAACGCCGCGATTCCCCTGTTCTGGAAAATCAAGAAGCTCCTCAACGTTGGGTCAGAGAAGCGGCTCCGGATTGCAATCTCCGAGGTGCGAGAGTTAGCCAGAAAAATCATCCGAGAGAGAAGAAGCAAGAGCTGCAAGAAAAGGCGTCGCTGGATTCGATGGACCTGCTGTCGCGGTTCTTGGGTTCCGGCCACTCCGACGAGGATTTCGTGATGGACATCGTCATCAGCTTTATATTGGCCGGGAGGGATACCACGTCGGCGGCTCTCACCTGGTTTTTCTGGCTGCTCTCGAAGCACCCGCAGGTGGAGGAGGAGGTTCTGAAGGAGATTTGGGAAAAATCGGAGGCACCTGTGTACGATGAAGTGAAAGACATGGTTTACACTCACGCCGCCTTGTGCGAGAGCATGAGGCTGTACCCGCCGGTGCCGGTGGACACGAAGGAGGCAGGGAGGGACGACGTTTTGCCGGAAGGGACTTCCGTGAAGAAAGGAACAAGGGTGGCGTATCATATCTACGCGATGGGAAGGTCCGAGAAGATCTGGGGTTCGGACTGGGCTGAGTTTCGACCCGAGAGGTGGTTGAAGCGGGCTGAGGATGGGGGGAACGTGAAGTGGAGCTTCGTGGGGGTGGATTCTTTCACCTATCCGGTGTTTCAGGCGGGGCCCAGGATTTGTTTGGGCAGGGATATGGCATTCTTGCAGATGAAGAGGGTGGTGGCGGGTGTTCTGAGGCGGTTCAGGGTGGTGCCGGCGGTGGCAGAAGGGGTGGAGCCGGAGTTCACCGCGCACCTCACGTCGTTAATGAAAGGCGGGTTCCCGGTAAGGATTGAGAACCGCAGCGAGACAGATGAATATTTTCGGAAGTAGACACTGGCACTGCACTTCTGTCTTCACGTAAAATGTTTCTTACTGCATAAATTGTAGTTAATTTTATGACCGTCACAAGTGCTTTTTTAATGAAAAAAAATCCAGTTGCACCAGTTGATATATATATATTTTTTACACCCAGTTGATATCTTGGTTCCATCCTGTCTTTTCTTTTTTTCTTTTTTTTTTATATTTCTATACTTATTTTTTATATCAAAGTTCACACACTTTTTTGTTGAGAATAAAATAAAAAAATAAGCATTAAAAAGTATATTTAAATTGAAGAAAATATATTTCTTTCTTACACTTTGCTTTGATTGAGAAAGAAAGAAAATAGAAAGAAAAAAATGAAAAGAAGAAAAAATTAAAATCTTTTCTTTTTTATTGTTTGAATGAAAAGAAAAATGAGATAAATTTTTTTTATTTAATTATGTATAAAAATAAGAAAAAATAAAATATATTTACATGAAATAATAAATATATCCTTATTTATTATATTAATAAATTCATTATTATTTAAACAATAATATTGCTCATAAGATATCACAATTAGTCACAATTTGGACCCGATGTGTACTTTTCTTTTGCGTGACTAAGTTTTCTTTCTACATATGCGAAGAAATTTTTTTTTAAGCCTCATGTCTAATTTTTTTTCTTTTCTTCTTTCACTAAGTCAAGGAACTCTTTTTCTTACTTTCATTTTCTCCTCTTCCATTTTCTTTCCTCTTTTCTTTACTGATCCAAGTAAAGGATTAATGAAAAAGATGTAAGAATCTGATGTAAAATTAAAAGTAAGCGTAAAAATAAAAAAGTTTATTTTTTTTTCAATTAAATGCTGCTCTTAATTAAAATAATTTTTTGTAATTATCCTCATTTAGTTAGGACACAAGAAAAGATTACAGAGAATTTCAATCCTCGTGCATCAACCACACCATGCATCCGGATGCTGTTATAACTTCGGTTAAATTAATTTGAAGTCCACAAATTAAATGGAACTAAATACCCTCAATGATACATTGTTTCCTTAATTAAGTGGATTACTGTTAGTTGCATTTACATAATCGAAGGTTGATATCATATGTTTGCATTTCACCACCTATATTTTGTTGACGCAAGGTTGCAGAATCTAGTTACCAAAATCAATCAAGATTCAAGATTATAACTGTTACTTCAGGTATCAAAGAAAAACCATGTATATCAGATAGTGTTTCTTTTAATATGTATATCAGAGGAAAAACACAAGGATAAGAGGCAGGCCTGTAATTAAAAGGAATGACTATATCAGGATTATTTAGTCTTTAAATAAAAGATTAAAATCATTAATTTTTTTAGTTATTGAGAAATACTTTATTTATTTATTAATTTTATTTTTTACAAAATAATTTTATCAATTTAATTTCTTAAACTTCAAGTCATTCACAAATCTCGTGTATCTAAATGATTAAATTGATAAAATTAAAAGAAATAAAAGTATAACATTTGTCAATGTCTTGAAATTTAAGTGACTGAATTGATAAAATTAATCTTTAAATGATAAAATTGACAAATAAGGTTTCTTTTAAGAATTATAAAGGAGTTTTATTTTAAGAATAATTTTATATATATCCTGCTAATTATTAAATAAAATAAATATTAAATATTTTATTTTACATGTTTAAGATATTAATTATTATTTTTATTTAATACTTATTTTATTAAGTATTAAGAGAAAATTTTGATAGAATATATCATTACTCATTGCTGTTAATGGTTTATCTTTGCAAATTAATGAAGTTCTCTTTGTCTTGGAAATTGTACTGAATCCAAATTAACACCCATATATGTGAATGAATGTAGATGTCTGTTTGTTGTGAGAAATAACAAGAGTGGGCAAGGAAAAGGAGGTTTTTTTTTTTTTTTTCTTTTTTCAATCTGTCGGTATAAATCAATTAATTAATTCTTTTTATTTCCTAAATCTCTCTGAGGAGGCTTTCGAAGGGAAAAAAAAAAAAGCAATTAGTAATTAAGTAGTTTTTAATTTTTTACATAGAGGTAAAAGAAAATAATAGAACAAATCATACGGGAGAGTTCAGAATTACACAGCGTGATTTTAGGTTATTAGATTTCATTGGAAGGAGAGTAGCTTAATGGTAATGTATATGAAAAGTCCTACTATGAAAAGTCCTACTATAACTATTGTATTTGTTGTATATATGTTACGTATCATTTAGTCGAAACTAGAAGTTGGATTCATAATTAAAAGTTATAAGTATTAAATGTTAATACTTATATTCTTTTCAAGTACAATTGGTCCAATTGCATATCAAATATCACTCCAGCACAATGAAAATTTTATCAGGGTCAATAACAAAATTTCACGTCAGCAGTTTAATTAAAACATATTTACCAAAAGTTAGACGCATGTGTTGATAAACTTTGACGAAAAGTCACAAAAGAAAAAAAGGTTACAAATTGCAAATATGAGTGTTGACACAAAAACTACCTATGCTAACGCACTGATGCTTATTCAAAATTTCATGATATTAAAATAGCCTCATTTCATTTTTTCCAATTCCATCATAAAACCATTTGCAAAAAGACTTTAATGTCTAATATATGAAGAGGAGCTTGAACACGGTTGATTAATTAGCTTAGCGCAACATCCAAAATGTCAAACAACCAGAACTTCATGTCATATGGGACATGTATTCCTATTATACCATGCTTCATTTATTTCTTTGAACTGTACGTCAATATTTATTTGTAATTCTATAGTTAACAAATAATTTTTAATATTAATAATAAGGAGTTATTATTATTTTAAATCCTCGTTTTTTGTTTACCTATATAAAAAAATGATTTAAATTTTGATAAAATTACATGAGTAATAAATCATGTCCAAAGAAAACTAGTATTTTCGGAATAACTTAATTTAAAAAAAAATTTATCCTTTCAATTTTTTTTTAAATTTTGATTATAAATTATTTTAATTATAAAATAAATTAATTTAACTATATACTAAGTGTACAGTTATTTTATATTTAAGATATTTTATAATTAAAATATTATTAATATAATTAAAAAAAGACGATTATTTTTAAAAAAAATATTTTTTTAAATATGCTATAATTCATTCTTTTAAGTTTTATCATTAATCATTATTTATATTGTACCTCCCAAGTAATCATTAATCAGCTGCCATATCATGTGAACTTGTGAAGAAAGAAAGAAGAAACTGCTGCCTAAGACGACAGTGGCTGTTAGTTGTCACCACGTGCTGTTGCTATCCTTTCTCAGCGTCAATAGTACTGCTACATTTGGGCTCGGATCGCTTCTTCTGCTTTGGAAAATCTCCTACCTTCTCTTTTTTTTTTTTTTTGAGAGGAAAATTCTGTCCTCCAGGGGTCATTGGACGGCATTGGTATGGACCTCATCCAACTAATTAAGCACTCTCCAACACGACACCGTTGCTACCCTGTCCATGTCGGTGAAACCCCCCATCCCACTCAACAGAACTCGGTGCCATCGTACAATGGTGGTGGTTGTCTACTTAGTAATCAGAGAGGGGGTGAAAGTCGAGTATTGCTCTGTCGAGTATCAACAATCCTATCCCTGATCCTTCACGAGGTTTGGGCCCTAAATAGCTAATTCTATGTGATTCCAAATTGCTGCGGTGAGTGGAGACACATTCAGTTGCCACGAAGAGACTGATCAAGTGTACGCCGGAATTATTACTTGATTGATATATTGGCATATAGTTGTAAAACTTAGACAGCAGTTCCACCTGGTTAAAAGATTAGGTTATTGAATCAACGGTTTAATCATAGGTTAAGCGGTCAAATCAAAAAATTTATAAAAAAATAAAAAAAAAGTATAAAAAGGTTTATATTTTTAATAGAATATAATTCAACGATAATATATAAAGGATATATAATTGAAAATTTCAATTTAACATAATAGAATAGTACAAATATATTTTTAACTAATTAATAGTATAAATCAAATAATTTTTCATATGTTTTTGAACAATAACAATTTAGTCTAAATTCACTTATTTTTTATTTTTTTTATCAGTATAAAAAAAATAAAAAATGTTAAAAAACATAAAAATGAAATTTACAATGAAATATATATAGTGATTGGATCAGTTTAGTGAATTGTACAGGTAAACTAAGTTAAAACAGGTCAAACCAATTAAATTAACTGAGTTAAAACAGATCAATTGAATTTGACCAAATCAATATAAAAAATAATTTAAAGCCTCAACCAATGAGTTTATTGGCAGGTCCACTTCATACAACTACGTATATTGGTGGCATAAGGCACTTCTCATTAATTTGGATATGATGTAATTGGCAAGACGATGAAGAGCTTTTTAAGACTTGTCACCTTTGCATTCACTTCACAGAGTCCAATGGAAATGAAAGTCTAGCACTGTGAGAGGAAGAGCACGTGGGGAATAATCAAGCCAAGCAAACACAAAGAGACCAACACGCAGTTGAAGAAATAATGGGGTTCACCAAAATCATTTCCTTGCACCTGTGGGTCCTCTGACCCCAAAATATCAATTAATCGGCTTCAGGTCCATTTAGCCTAATTGGCATTGGTGTGGCGGTTCTATATCATGTAATTCTGTCGGCATTTTTTTTGTTTAATCAAGTAGGTCGAAAAATTAGTATAGGAAAAACAGGATGGTAAACTAAAATGCAAGCGAAATAATATGGGTAAAATTTGATTTAATTTGGGATCAAATAGTCTCCAAAAACTTAATACCATTCGAGATACAACAGTCTTATACAGACTTCTATTAGCATTTCTATCTCCCTAAGATAAGATATAAAGAGAAAATGACAATTTTTAGTAATATAAAAATTGATTATTAATTTGAAAAACTTCTAATTTATTAAATTATATAAATTTATGTAAAGATATTTTTATATAATTCTACATAAATTTAAAAATAAAGTTAATAGTATAAAAATGAGTATGAATTTTTATATGTGTAAAATATTATTTATATAATATTAATCTATATTAAGATGGAGTGAGTGCTAATGTCATTAGAATTTCGATATCAATCTAATGTGAATGCAAAGACAATGAGCACTTCATGAGTTCATGTTCAGGAGAAAGTTAGAAACAAAACAAGAAGATTAATTAATGCTTGAATACAATGCATTTAGATTTTAGAATTCATTGCAACGAATCGCATTAGTAAATGCTTTGCGGTGCGGCAAACTTTGAGTAGATATATGTTAAATATCATAGAACTCCATTGTTATATATATATATATATATATAGGCACACTTATAGGACGTATCTCTGAAATCTTGTTGTCACTCAGTTATGACAGAAAAGTGAAGGGAAGAGCAATAGCTGAGAAAGGAAAATGGCAACTCTATGTCCAGGTAATTCTATATCTATGTAGCAGTGCTGTATTATTAAGCTGAGTGATATATATATATATATATATATCTTCTATAATTGTGATTTTGATGAGTGCTTACTATATTATTGTGGACTTAAATAATTTACTGTACAGGGAAGAATTCCTGGCCTGAGGTTGTGGGAGCAAGTGGGGAGGTAGCAGCGGCGAAGATTGGGAGGGAGAATGAGAATGTTAATGCAATTGTGGTGTTGGAAGGGACTGGGGTGATCATGGATTTCAGATGCACCAGAGTTTGGGTTTGGGTCAACGAACATGGGGTGGCCACTCAAGTGCCCAAGATAGGCTAGGTACGTAGCTACTAGCTAGCTAGGCCCATCTATGTATCTACATGTTAGAACAAATCACCGTTAAGTAGTTATCATGCATGGTTCTTACTTCTTAGATGAGTGTCCTTGAACAAGGCTGCCTGGTTAGGAGGGGCAATAATTAAAGTTTTAACTATTTAATTATAGATATTTTAATATTATGTTATAAATTAATTATTTTAAAAATTTAAGTTGTTAAATAAAGAGATATAAATTTTGTATCTGTAACCAACTTTTGAGGACTAAAAGTTACAAGGTTCTCTGATTAAAATCGGCCATTGTTATTTGTTGCCTGATCCATTAATCATATATTCATTATCTAGGATTGTGTTCCTGGCTTTCCTGCTATACCAACAGTCCTGGAACTACCATGTGGCACAACCTCCTTTCTGCCACATCACTATTCACTATGATGCAGCTGAGCAATCAAATCCTGGAACGGAGTGAATATTTCCTTTTCGACGGCAATGATGATTCTATTTCCATTCTCATTTTGGTTGTGTAGTGTCAAGTTTGGTTTTGTATATATCTAACATGAAGACAAGTGAAAAGAAAAGGACGAAATGCAATGAAGGAGACCCTCGCCATTTAGTGATTTTGAGAAGTTTGGACCATGCATGTGAATGTTGATTCCTCAAATTCAATTCATCACAGCCATATCTTTTACCTTTACACCCGTGGGCGTACAAGACACAGACACCCAACACCCAAGTAGTGGTGACCCTTTCATGAATTACTACTGTCTGGCAAATTTTATCCATTACTCATAACTCTCAGACTTCAACACGGGTTTAATGGTTTAATATTAATGTCACTTTTATTTCTTCTTCTTTTTTTATTTTTTTTTATAAAGGGAAGAGTAAACCAAAACATAGATAAAATAATATGAGTTAAATTCGATATTAAGATCAACTAGTTGTAATAGGAATTTAGTGTAAGCTAAGTTAAAAATTTTCGGCCTATTTTGTTTCTTATGGGTACAAGTTTAGTAATGCCCCTTGTGTTTGGCTTAGATTCTAAGCTGCCAAAATGCGTTTGTAACATTGCACTTGACCAAAGACAAATATTAAAACATTGTAGAATTAATTTCACTGCTTTTCACAAAAGAAAACTATATAAATAAATCAACCGATATTGCCCTTTCCTTTTCATCATTTTATTTTTTTCAGGGGAGGATCCTCTAAATTCCTTTTCATCAACCAATATGATATTTTTTGAAAATATTTTTTTAAATAAGCTACATTTTAACGCCTGTAAAAAGTATTAAAAAAAAAAGGAGAATAATTTCCAGCTTTTTTCTTAGAAGTTAAAATTTTTAATTTTTTTACAAATACTCTATCTACAAATCCAAACCTAGATTCTAATCCTAAGGCTAAGAGTCTGATGTAGATTTTTTTTTTTTTTTCAATTTGCTGATGGCTGATATAGACTTCTGCTATTTAGTGCTCTGCTGATTGCTGGTGTCACAGGCGGTGACCGGTGAGGGTCATTAAGCTGGAGAGTGTGGGCCTCCAACTTTAGCTGAGTTCTCTTGGATTTGCTTTGACGGCTGGCCCATGTTTATTATAACGTGGTATCATATTTGTGTCAAAATCGAAAATATCGTTAATTTAAGTAAAATTTTGTTATCACAAGTTAAATTAACGATCTTTCTCTAAATTTTTATCCACTTCGATTTCATTTAATTGAATTCAAAATGAAAACGACATAGTACTCCCATCATTTTAAATTCAAAGAAAAACAATGACATTTTATTATGTAAAACGAGTTATATATATTGTAACCAAAACGAAAAGCGAGTTGTAAATGAAAAAATAAAAAAATGAAAAACGTATAATACCAAAAAAAAATGAAAAATGAAAATCTATTTTTAGTGATGTAAAATTTTGATAAACTTCTAATCCCTATTATTTTCAAATCTAGAATGTATATTAAGATAAATTGACATTCATTATAATAAATACGACTAATCTAAAAAGTAAAAACAATTATTACGCTTTACTAATTGAAATAAGGAATTTATTGTTCAATGTTTCTAACTATTTCTTGCTCGAATTTAACACGAACTGCTAAATTAATTTTAGTACTAAAACTAAAGTTGTACGAATTTTAACGCTTTCAGTCTCAACTGTTGTTAAAGACCGTACCAAAAAAAAAACGCGGAGATGAGATGTGGCCCAATGTCCAAAACAATAATGATATTCGTGCGAGAATAATGAATATATATCAACAAAAAAAACGAATAATTAATATATTATATATTAAAATATTAAAAAGCGAAAAAGAAAGAACCCTAACATTTCATTTTCAGATCTGAAATTGGAACCTCGTCTGAGGTTGTTTTTGTTGTTCTGGTCTCTGTGGAAGCTTCCTTCATATTTATCCCAATATCTTCCAGGTAATTCTGTGCTTTCTTTTTATGCCGAAGCAATATTTGTTGTGATTGTGAATCAGTAAGCTTGAGCTCAGCACCAAGTTTTATTCTTTCTGATATTCGCCGAGCATGTGTAATTAGGATACAGCTTCGCGAGTAGTGGATTTTGAGTTGGATGTTTTCAAGGATCTGTTTCTGAGGTTATTTATGAATTTTTTTTTAAGCTGAGTAGTTAGGTAGAAAGGAATTCAGGGTCAGTTGAGATCTTTGGGGAATTTTTTTTTTTAATTTTTGGGGGGTAAAGTTTTGATTTTTAATTGGGGAAGGAGGGAAAAAGATGATGGCTGAGAAGTTGTGTGTGAACGAAGAAGACAAGGGTATGTTGGAATCTGTATTGGGTGCCGAAGCTGTTGCATTCCTTGTTTCGGTGGTTTCCAATAATGTCTTTTCCGACGTAATTGTTCCGCCTGGTGCTGATCCGGGTCTCCGCCAGCGCTTGTGCCAGCTTGCTGAGGTGTCCAAGTGGAACTACGCAGTTTTTTGGCAGGTTGCTGGCCTGAAATCTGGTGGCTCTGCCTTGGTTTGGGGTGATGGCCACTGTCGGGATCCCAAAGGGGGTGGGGCTGGAGGGGACAGCTCAAGAGCCGAGGGTGAAAGGAATGGAGTTGGGAAGGAGGAGGAGGAGGTGAAAAAGCGGGTGTTGCAGAAGCTTGATGCCTGCTTTACTAGTTCTGGGTCAAAAGAGGCTAATTATGCAAGGTTGGATAGGGTCTCGGATATGCATATGTTTTACTTAACCTCAATGTATTATATATTTTGGTTTCGATTCGCCATGTGGCCCCGGTGGTTCTTTCCAGTCTGGTAAATCTGTTTGGGCTTCTGATACTGCTAGTTGTTTAAACCAGTACGAATCAAGATCATATCTGGGGAAATTGGCTGGCTTTCAAACGGTTGTTTTTGTGCCTCTGAAAGCTGGCGTTGTGGAGCTTGGTTCAATTGAAATGGTGCCTGAAGAGCAGAGCATTTTGGAGATGGTTAGAACAACATTTGGGGAATCTAGTTCTGGACAGGCAAAGGTGTTTCCCAAGATTTTTGGGCGTGAATTAAGCCTGGGGGATGCTAAATCTCAGTCCATAACTATTAGTTTCTCCCCAAAGGTGGAAGATGATTCTGGTTTCACTTCAGACTCTTATGAAGTACAAGCACTTGGGGCAAACCATGCTTATGGAAATTCTTCCAATGGGAGTATAGGCGACAGCAACGAAGCAAAGTTGTTCCCTCAATTAAATCAAATGATTGCTGGGAATTTTAATGCTCAAGCGAGGGTTTCTTCTCTAGATCTTGGTAATGAAGACTCATCCTCACCTCATCCAGATGAGCGGAAGCCCAGAAAAAGAGGGAGAAAGCCTGCCAATGGGAGAGAGGAACCACTGAATCATGTTGAAGCAGAGAGACAAAGACGGGAGAAGCTTAACCAGAGGTTTTATGCCTTAAGAGCTGTTGTTCCGAATATATCTAAAATGGACAAGGCATCTCTGCTTGGTGATGCCATTACCTATATCACTGATCTCCAGATGAAGATCAAGGTATTGGAAGCTGAAAAAGACATGATTAGCAATAAGGACCAGCAGTTGTCATTGCCAGATATTGATTTTCAGTCCAGACAGGACGACGCGGTTGTGAGAGTGAGCTGCCCCTTGGATGCTCACCCAGTTTCTGGAGTTGTTAAAACGTTCAGGGAGCATCAAATTGTAGCTCAGGAGTCCAGTGTCTCAACTGCAGAGGATAAGGTAATTCATACATTCTCCATAAGAACTCAGGGTGGGGAGGCTGCTGCTATACAGTTGAAAGAAAAACTCGAAGCATCCCTATCCAAAATTTGACGGTGAAATTAAATCCATGGAGCATCTCAATGCAAACCATGGTGAAAATGTTGTATTGTTGTCTTGTTGGCTGACATGATAGTTGTTTTAGTGCACTTTGTTAATTGTAATCTAAAGTTTAAGATATGGAGCTGGTGGGCGTCCTTTGAACTGTCACGGAATGAGTGATCAGTCATTGATTATCTGATATCTCTGCCCATTGCAGACCTGAATTGTGTATTTACGTAGATAAGGAGTTAATGCATAATATGAATTGAGTTAACTTTAATCTACTGGCAAATCTAAAAGGTGCCATATCATTGGAGCAACTAAAAGTTTAATTTTGTTTGGCCTTGCTTAGCTAGCAAACTTCGGACCATGTGTTGTCAATACATTTTCTGTGCAATCGAGATTTACATGCTTATTCCAGTTCATGGTTTATTATTAAGATTTCATCTCAAAGACGTAGAGGTTTTGGCGAGAAGTGTTGGCGATCCCTCATGGTGTTGGGATGCCCCATCTGTGAATTCTTCTGTGAATTACGGTTCAAACGCCCCTTTTGATTAGTGAATGTTTGTTATGAGAGTAAGAATGGATATGAAAAATTCTTGAATGGGTTTTGTACAGAATACTAAATGGACCATAATTCTCATAAAAATCACCTCAAACGCCAGGGATGCGTTCCCCAAAATGTAGTCCAAACATGCGAGGATTGCTTCCCCTACTCAGAGGAGTTGATGAGGTTTGTCTTGGGCCTGGTTGTTTTTCCCTTACCAAACTAAATATTTGCCGAAAAAGAAAAAGGTAAACAATTTAAATTCATAAAATCTAATTCTTTTTTTTTTTTTGCTTTTATCCAAAATTTCACCCATTTCCAAACTACACAAGCTCATCTCTAATAAATTCTTTTTTAATATATACCTCTAGTAAAAGGTATATTACTAAATTTTAGTTTGTCATGAATTTATCTATTATAATATTTAAAAAGATAAGTATGGTTTGAATTTGACATCATAAAATTTAATTAGAAAAAAATATAAATAACATTTGGTTTTAATAAACAATAGTTATATGATAAGTAACACTAATGTAAATGTTAAGATATTATAATGTATTTATTGTTTTATGTAATTGGTAAGTGATAGTTTTAAATTCTCAAATAGAGGAAGTCAATAAGTTAAGCCTTTTAATTAGTCTTTTAAAATTCTTCCTTCTTCTTATTCTTTTATTTTTTTATTTAATAATATTCTCTCTCTTATCTTTTAATCTTTTAATTTTTTTTAATTTTTTATATTTATTATTCTCATAATTTTTTTTTTAATTTTTTCGTGCATCTAATGAGTAATCTTACTAGTTTTTCTTAAAAATGAAGTGGATTAGACGGCTGAAGATTTTTGAGTCACCTCCATTGGAAGAAGGGGATAGGAAGAAAAGTGCAAGGAACGTGAAAGAGAAAATGTGCATGTGACATGGTCCTTATGACGAAATCAATATTTCGTTACATCCATGAATGATGCTAATTCCTAACGCTTGCTGTCATTTCTTTCTGACGACTCGCTTGGACAAGGCAGAGAGGAAAGATTACAGAACCGTGAAGGTGAAGGGGTCACTGGTCATGCAGTGAAAGACTCCGTGAACGTGATTGCGCATTCTAGGCTCTGCTGCAAAACGGTGGGTCGTTTCATTTGAATTCCTCCTCCCAGCATGACCAATTTTGCCGTTCTACCCACGCGTAGTAAAACCTTACTTAAAAAAAAACTTTCATTTTTCATTGCTTGTTGGAATTAATTATTATGTGATTAAATTAAACCAGCATATATCACTCGCTAGTGTCAATGGTTACGTAAGGTAGTTGCACGTCAATAACAGAATGCATGTAGACTGAAACGTTGGACTTTTGGGCTCCATAGCTTATAAAACTATTTTGATGATATTTGACTTCCAATTTTTTTTTTTTATAAGGGAGTGTTTGTCTCATTTCAAGACTAAAACATGTCGTAAATCTTAGTTTAGATTTACGGTGATATTTATGAATTGTCTATCAATAAAAGTCAATAACAAATTAAAATCGAATCGAATAAAATTTTTAAATTAATATAACTCAATCTTAATAATTGAGTCAATTCATAAGAGAGGTCCATAACTAAATAAATATTTTTCAACATGAGTTCTTTTAACGTAGAGAAAACAAAAATAAAAGTTGAACACGACTTTATGTATTTCAAATAACATTTTTTTCGTACGTAGAAATGTTTTCAACATTATATATCTCCATTTTCCATCCATGTTTATAATGACCGATAAGGCCAATCCTTACCTATATATTAAATTCCTAAATAAAGTTATCTATCTTACTCACCAGTCGTGTCTAACCCAAAATGCAAGTCAGAATTAGAATTAAAGGAGCCCATTGGGCAGAAATAGAATTCACTGACTAAATAAAAAAAAAAGGAAGAAATAACAGAATTATGCCACCCAGATGTTTCTGGTAAAAAAAAAAAATCTTGTGGAGTGGAGGGACTATTGGATCAACACTTGCATATTGATGATTGTTTAATTAACAATTGGATAGGAGTGTAAACTAAGAATAGCATTATGTACCAAATTAATAGGAAAAATTACACCTATGCTTAATGCATGTAGCCATATCATTTAAACATTTTTTTTTCTCATTTATGCTTACCTTCAAATAACTTCAACAATATTCGTGTCAAAGTCTTACCATAAGTCTTAATTAAAAAAGAGGTTAAATTAACCGGTAGGATTGAATTAGATCGACGCAAAAGTCTTAATAAAAAAAAAAAGAGCATCTTAAGACATATACAATTCACCAGTGAAATAATGTTTTGCATATATATATAAAAATAAAATACTTATACATCTTTATATATATGCTCTCCTCATATGTATAAAAATTACCATAAGTAAGTAGCTAGCAATCTATTTATCCAGGTTACTGATCAAAGTTTTGAGATTTGAGCCATGATATATACATACATATTAATATTTAAACTAATTTACTTATCTAACATAAGTGGTAAGTCGTTAGTCGTATTAGTTTTCAAACTGTCATAGCGCATAAATGGGTGTTAAATTTGCAGTCCAAGTTACTGCATTTGATTCGTTCAATCTCGGTTCCAGATTTTCAACCTTCAAACCATTCCCGGTCAATCTAAAACTGTGATCTTAGAAACCAGCAGATCTGGCACAGGTCAATTCACAGCCCCATCTTGCAAACATAGAGGAACTCGATCCCAGTCCCTATATAAATGTTGTGTGTGTTTCGCCTCCTTCCACCAAACACATAACAATCACAAGCTCATTCCATGTTCTAGCTAGTTCTACCAAACAATTGAGTACTCCTTCAAAAGCTCGATCACTAGGGGATCGAACAGCAGAAAAAGAGTATTTTCCTGTTGTTTCATTTACTTACTTACAAGGAGAACATACATGGTCATGGCATTCTCTTACAGGAACACTATCCTCGTTGCAGTTGTGCAGCTTCTGCTGGTCATCTTCACCATTTTGGTTGCTTCTCCTCAATTTGGAGCAGCCAGCAGGCCATTACTGTTATTCCAAGATGAAGAGTGGGCGAGGAAATATGGGCTTCTCTCGCAGTTACTTCCACGAGGCCCTTCTCCACCGTCATCACCCGATCAGAGTCATCCCTAAGCTAGCCTGCTAGCTTGAAATGGACCAGCATGCATGCATATATACATCTGAAGAGGCTGGTGGCAACGAATATTATAATCCCCAAAAGTTCTTGATACGCAATAGGAGACGACAAATAACCTTAATTATATACGTTCTTGTTGTAAAAGTTTCACGTGCATGTGTGTAGATTAATTTATGTAATTCTGTGAAAAACCATAGGTGTTGCTCTAAAAGTAAATTTATATAAGTGTATGCATCAAATAAGTAATATAATAATATAGATATCATTCTCTTACGAGACATATATATCTATCCTAATCTTATGTACTAAAATTGAAATAATTCTAACTTGATAAGCTAAAACTCTAAATTTTAATGAAAATCAAACAAGCAAAAGTTGAAAATTAAAAATCAAAGGTGAATTTAACCAATCTAAATGAGCCTTCAATTACAACATCCCCCAATATTTTAATTGAAATCCCTTAATTCTTTCTTATTCTATTTAATGATTATGAGCTATTAACCTAGGTATATAATTTTTTTATGTGCATTTCTCGATAGTTATATAAAATTATCCTTTTTAATTCACTTCCTATATACTTATGAGAATAATTGAAGAAGAAAACATTAAGATTAAGCTTTAATTAAGGTCACACATGATTTACAAGTATATCTTGCAAACGAATCAACTCATTCAATGCCCAAATAATTTGAACATATGTTGTTTTACCTATAACTTAAACTCAAATTTTCTTTTCTAAGTTCAATTTAAATTTACCTAATCACTCTAATTTGTGACCAGTCAATTAAAGACAGCAAAAATAAGATGAAATAAACAACTTAATTCTCATGAAAATAAGAAAGAAGGGAAAATGAAAGATCCAAATTACATAACGAGTTCAATTATAATCCTAGAATAAGAAATTTAGTTCATTATGAAAAATAAAAATCGAAACAAACAACTAAGGAATTCTACCATTATAACAATATAAGAAATCAAAGATGAAAAAGATAAAGAAGAAGAGAAGAATGGCGGATCCAAGTGTTCGTTCTTCAAATTCTTCTTCTTTAAGATTTTGAATACTTGACGGCTTTTCTTTTAGGCCAGAACAAGTTGTTTTTAAATAACCCTAAAAGAAAACTGCTTATAACCTTAAAATTACAAGAGTCCTAATATTTTAAAAATCCCTGTCACGCTACAACGTTGCGGCCTTGAAGTTTTGGCACCGTGGCGCCTTTCTCTCAGGTTTCAACGGTATTTTTTGACTTTGAAGCTTTATAGCGTCTGTTTAGTAGGGAATTGGTTCTCGACTTCAACAGAGAAGTTGTAGCTCTATTTCTTAGTTTTCAATAAGCTTTAAATCCACCTCAATTGAGCTTCTCTAGTTCAAGATATTTTCATTTTACTTATCAAAGGTTTGATTGTTCTAATAGCAACACATTTTTATTTTTCATTCCAATTTTCACCCTCAAAATGGCTAAATTAGATTTCAATGTCTCAATGGTTTATGTATGGTAGTTGCACGCCAAGAACAGAATGCATGCAGACTGAAACGTTGGACTTGGGGCTTTATAGCTTCTAAAATTATTTTGATAATATTTGACTTTCATCTTTTTTTATAATGGAGAGTTTCAGGAAGAACTACGACCTCGTAAGCTTTAATGCTAACTTCCTATAAATAGAAATTCTTTTTTTTTTATTAAGGAAAGTGATTGTCTCATTTCAAAACTACAATATATCATCAGTCTTAATTAAAAATTTATAGTGATATTTATAAATTATCTATCCATACAATTAAGATCAGCAAAAATCAAAATCAATAAAATTTTTAAGTCAATTTAGCTCAACCCTATTAATTAAGTTAAATGACAAGAAATTCCATTTCAAGGAGGTTCATAACTATATAAATATTCTTCAACATACGATTTTTTTCAACCTAAATTAAAGAAAACAAAAATAAAAGTTGACCACGTCTTTATGCTTTTCAAATGACTTTTTCTTTACGTACAAATATGTATCTCCATTCTCCATGCATGTTTATAATGACCGACAAATCCTTACCTATATATTAAATTCCTGAAAAAAAAGTTATCTGTCTTGCTCATCTCAAGTGTGTCCAACCAAAAATTGCAAGTCAGAATCAGAATTAAATGAGCCCATTGGGCAGAAATAGAATTTACTGATAAAACAATAAAAAAGGAAGAAATAAAAAATGCCACCCAAAAGTCTTAATAAAAAAAGAAAAGAAAAGAAAAGAACATCTTAAGACATATACAATTCACCGCTGAAATAAAATTTTGCATATATATAAATATAAAATACTTATACATCTTTATAAACGCTCTCCTCGTATGTATAAAAATTACTATAAGCAGGTAGCTAGCAAACTATTTATCCAGGTTACTGATCAACGTTTTGAGTTTTTAAGCAATTGCTCACAAAGTTGTGGTTTACAGCTAAGTTGCATATTAATATATTCATTCCAGGATTCAATCCCCTCAACGTTTTGAGTTTTGACCCGTGATATATACATATTAATATTTAACCTAATTTACTTATCTAACAAAAGTGATAATGTAGTTAGTCGTTTAGTTTTCAAACTGTTAAAGCGCGTAAATGGGTGTTAAATTTTCAGTCCAAGTTACTGTATTTGATTCGTTCAATAATCTCGGTTCCAGATTTTCAACCTTCAAACCATTCCCAGTCAATCTAAAACTGTGATATTAGAAACCAGCAGATCTGTGGCACGGGTCAATTCACAGCCCCATCTTTGCAAACACAGGAACTCGATCCCACCAGTCCCTACATAAACGTTGTGTGTTTCGCCTCCTCTCACCGAAACACATCAATCACAAGCTTATTCATGTTCTAGCTAGTTCTACCAAACAATTAAACTCCTTGAAAAGCTCGATTACAGGACAAGTGAAAGCACAAAAAGAGCGTTTCTTTTTGTTTCATTTACTTGCTTACAAGGAGAACATACATATATGGTCATGGCATACTCTTACAGGAACACTGTCCTCGTCGCAGTTGCGCAGCTTCTGCTGTCATCTTCACCATTTTGGTTGCTTCTCCTCAATTTGGAGCAGCCAGCAGGCCATTGTTGTTATTCCAAGATGAAGAGTGGGCGAGGGAATTTAAGCTTCTCTCGCAGTTGCTTCCACGAGGCCCTTCTTCACCGTCATCACCCTATTCGGGTCATCCCTAAGCTAGCCAGCTAGCTTAAAATTGGACCAGCAGCGTGCATGCATACATCTTAAGAGGCTGGTGGCAGCGAATATTATAATCCTCAGAAGTTCTTGATACGCAATTGGAGACGACAAACCTTAATCATAAACGTTCTTGCTGTAAAAGTTTCACGTGTCAGTAGATTAATTTATATAATTCTGTGAACAACCACAGCAACTGTGGTTGGTGTTGCTTTAAAAGTAAATCTATGCAAGTGCACACGTTAAATAAGTAATATAATGATATAGATATTGTTTTCTCATACATTTGTATATATCCTAATGCTAAGTATCAAAATTAAGATAATCCTAATCTTTTCTAAACCAACAATAAGATAAGTTAAAACTCTAACTTCTAATAAAAATCAAACGAGCAAAAGTTGAAAACTAAAAATTAAAAGTGAATTTAATTAATCTGAATGAGCCTAGGATTAAAACATCCCTAATATTTTAATTGGAACTACTTAATTATTTCTTATCTTATTTAATAATTATGAATTGTTAACTTAAGGATCTAATTTTTTTATATGCATTTTTCGATAGTCATATAAAATTATTTTTCTTGATTCACTTCCTATATCCTTATCAGAACAAATTGTAGAAGAAAGCTTTAATGTTAAGCCTTAATCAAGATTATACATTGTTCACAAGTATATCCCCATCTTGCAAACAAATCAACTCATTCAATGCCCAAATAATTTGAACATGTATTGTTTCACCGATGACTTAAACTTGAATTCTTTTTTTTTTTTAAATTCAATTCAGATTTACATAATCATTTTATAATTAATGACCAGTCAATTAAAAGATTTAACTTATTTAAACTGTTCCACAACCTTAAATTCATTTTATTTAAATGAACAAACTTGTGAAGTTTTAATTTCCCAAACGAAAATTGTTAACCTGCTGTATAATTTGATAAGTAATCTACTTACCGGATATTAGCCGAAAATAGTTCATGATGTCTCAGAAAAATGAAAAGTTGATCTTCTTTCGATGTGGGGAAGTAGGCCACTTGGGTCAGGGATTGCAGCAAAGGACGCGGAAGGTGTCGCGGTAGCGGCGTGGTGATGATGCCTGTAAAACCACTTTTGGTTTAATTATGTGAAGGCAGTATGAGAGGAACTTCATTGAAGCCTCTGGATGAACTGATGAAGTAAACGTGGAAGCAGAAGAGGATGAACCGTACATGTTCTTTTTTTTTTTTTTTTTTTTTCGTTACCTTTTGACTGTTACTAGGCTACTATTTTTCTTTTTTCTTACATAAGATGTTATGGCAAAGATCATGATTTTGGCCCTTTCAAATTTTGCGTTCGCTGGTTGTTCTGTTAGAGGATTAGAATTTCTTTTTTTTTTTTAATCTGCAGTTTCCTTATTAGAATTCCTTTTTTGGAGCTCTATTTCATAAAGTTATCACTCTCTCAATCTTAAGATTTTACTAGTTCTTGAGCAAAAGAAAATAAAACTGATTAAAACAAATGACCAAACTAACTGAATCAAAACAACTAACTAAAAAACAAATAAATGAAACTTGAAACAAATTGTATTGATTCCAATTATGAATTATCCAAAGATGCCATCAAAAATTATCTCATAATCCTAATTCAAGGTAGACATAGACATAATCTAAGTTCATGCTTCAACAATCAACAAAGAAATATGTGGAAATCAGTGTGTGTGCAAAATCTTTTTACTATCATTATATGCAATCTAGATATGTTTATTGAAATGTAGTCACAAATCAAGACTCAAATCCCATAAGTTTGTCTTTCATCTATCTCTTCACTAATGCAAAACACACAATAATGAGGATTATTAGGACTTATTAGGCTTTTAATTCTAATTCTCTTCAACTTTATTTATATTAGACTTTGAGCTTATGACTGTGCGCCTAATTCACACATCAAAATCTCTTGTCAAAATATTCAAATTTATGACTGTACGTCCAAATTACACATCACAAACTCTCATCCATATAAGTCAATCCTATTTCTTTCTTCTTCTTTTATGTCACCCCTAAACTTATTTTCTTTTATATTTTGGGTAGAAATACAGTTTCCTTAACAGATAATCTAAATCATCTCCTCAACATAAGACATTTGTTTCAAGAGAGAATCAAAATAAATTATGAGATACAAAGCAATACAAAATTAAGATTACATCACATACACTTAATTGTCTTAGTTTAGATTTATAGTGATACTTATGAATTGTTTATCTATAAAAGATCACCAGCAAAGATTCAACTGAACGAAATCCTTGAGTTAATGTAGCTCAATCTTGATAATTGAGTCAATTCACAAGAAAGGTTCTCAACTAAGAAAATATTCTTCAGACATGATTTTTTTCAGCCTAAAGAAAATAAAAATAAAAGTTGAACACGTCTTTATGTATTTCAAATGACTTTTTTTTTTTTCGTAGAAATGCTTTCAACATTATATATCTCCATTCTCCATGCATGTTTATAATGACCGATAAGGCCAACCCTTATATATTAAATTCCTAAAACAAAATTATCTATCTGACTCACCAGATGTGTCTAACCCAAATTTGCAAGTTAGAATCAGAATTAAATGAGCCCATTGGGCAGAGATAGAATTTACTGACTTAAAAAAAAAGGAAGAAATAAAAAAACGCCACCCAGATTTTTTTGGTACTCTTGTGGTGTGGAGGGACTATTGGATCAACACTTGCATTAATTGATGATTGTTTAATTAGCAATTGCACAGGGGTGTAAACTAAGAATTGCATTTTGTACTCAAATTAATGAGAAAAGCACACCTATGCTTAATGCATGTAGCCATATCATTTAAATGTTTTTTTTTTCTCATCTATGCTTACATTCAAATAACTTTAACAATAGTCGTGTCAAAGTCTCAGTCTTAATTAAAAAAAGGGTTGAATTAACAGGTAGAATTGAGTTAGATCGACTAAATAGTCTTATTAAAAAAAAAAAAAGAACATCTTAAGACACATACAATTCACCGGTGAAATAATATTTTGCATATATATAAAAATAAAATACTTATACACTCTCCTCATATGTATATACTGATCAACGTTTTGAGTTTTGAGCCATGATATATACATACATATTAATATTTAACCTGGTTTACTTGTCTAACATAAGTGATAAGTCGTTAGTCGTTTACGTTTTCAAACTGTTGTAGCGCGTAAAAGGGTGTTAAATTTGCAGTCCAAGTTATTGCATTTGATTAGTTCAATAATCTCGGTTCCAGATTTTCAATCTTCAAACCATTCCCAGTCAATCTAAAACTGTGATCTTAGAAACCAGCAGATCTGGCGCGGGTCAATTCACAGCCCCATCTTGCAAACACAGAGGAACTCGATCCCACCAGTTCCTATATAAACGTTGTCTGTGTTTCGCCTCCTCTCACCAAACACATTACATCACAAGCTCATTCACGTTCTAGCTAGCTAGTTCTACCAAACAATTAAACTCCTTCAAAAGCTCGATCACAAGGGGACCGAAAAGCAGAACAGATCGAGACCAAGTAAAAGCACAAAAAGAGCATTTTCTTTTTGTTTCATTTACTTACAAGGAGAACGTACATGGTCATGGCTTTCTCTTACAGGAACACTGTCCTCGTCACAGTTGTGCAGCTTCTGCTGGTCATCTTCACCATTTTTGGTTGCTTCTCCTCAATTTGGAGCAGCCAGCAGGCCATTGTTGTTATTTCAAGATGAAGAGTGGGCGAGGGAATATAAGCTTCTCTCTCAGTTGCTTCCGCGAGGCCCTTCTTCACCGTCATCACCCGATTCGGGTCATCCCTAAGCTAGCCTGCTAGCTAGCTTGAAATGGACCAGCATCGTGCATGCATCTATACATCTGAAGAGGCTGGTGGCAGCGAATATTATAATCCCCAGAAGTTCTTGATACTCAATTGGAGACGACAAATAACCTTAATTATATACTTTCTTGTTGTAAAAGTTTCACGTTGTGTAGATTAATTTATATAATTCTGTGAACAACCATAACAACTGTGGTTGGCTTCACTTGCAGCTGTTTTTCATGTATTAGTTTCATATATAGATGCAGCTTGTACTCACATTCCATTACAATAATCTAACAGAATTGTAATTCCATTACAATTGTTTTATAGAATATTTGGTGAAAATTTAAATGTCACATTATGTATAAAATCAATCTCTTTAATTTGATGCTTGATCTTTTTCCGTCGGACAAATTAATTCCCCTCGGCTTAAGTATTTTGGTTTTTTTTTTTTATCTAGGAGAAAATTAAACCACCATTTTTTACTTTACAAATATTTATTTCTATGACGTGTAGTTCCTCACTGCGTCCAGCACGTATTACTTGATCAATTAATTATATATATGCATGCATGCAAAAGTACTTGTTTGAGTATATGAATATATATGTCTTCTTCGATCTATCCGGCAGAAAAGGGTAATTACACATAATTTTGGGGTTGCTCACTTTCGCATAATGTGAGATGAAAAGTTTTCACTTGGTCACTTTACCCATTTGAATCTTTTCCTAGCATTGAAGTGTTCGGAAAAAGTTTAGGCCAAAATTTGACCCCGGTTGACATATGATCTCATCTCCTTCAAACATGAATTAAAGGTAATTTTGTTCTTTTTCTTCTTCCTCAAATAGAAGGCTTGCAAGCTTAGCTCATTGCCTCTGCGATCAAAGAAAGACAAGGAAATTTATTACACATAACTAACATTTAAAGGTGTCCAAATCAAAGGTGAATGGTGCATTTTGGCACCATTGTCGCTGCCTATCTAATTCACTTTATTCACCATTAAATTATGTACTCAGATTCATCAATAATTCAAATGGTTGACAACTGGGCATGGCACTGGGTACCCTAGGATTTGGCTTTGCTGTTGAACGGTGGGTCAGGGTCCTTTTTAATGTAATCACTTTCCCACGCTACTTCCTTGTGTTTTGAATCAACAGATTTTTTGCCTATTTGAATTCCCCATTTTTGCCGTTCGAGCTACGTGTCTTAATTTGCTACTTTCTAGCCCCATTCAAATCTTCAAACAATGAATGACTCAGTCATAATTTCAAAAATTCTTAGCAGAATCTTAATTAAAACGCAGCAGTCAAAACAAGCAAACATACCAAGTAATTAGCTATAGAGGCATCCTCCATCCAAGCAAACATACCAAGTCAAATTAAAAGTTGTTTGATCTTTTAGCTTGAAAAATAAACACTTTCATTGAAATTAGATGTTCTTCATATAATATACTTGACTTGAGTTGGATGGATACAATAGCATTCATTGAAATTACATGTTTAAGTCGCTTATGTTATAAAATTCAATATAATGGCTGCATTGTTTCCATTACTTACATATTAATTAATTGACAACGTACGTGCTACAATATAATTATATATCTTAATTTAATTTATTGTCGATGAAATTCATTGGGGGATGACAATAGATCAAATGGGAAGCAACATCACAAGATAAGATCAACTTATCGCAAATAAACCAACTTTGGTGAAACTAGGTTTTCCCAAAGCAATGTAATTAGAACCTCATATATATTTGTCTACCATTTTTATAGTGTAAATTTATATAATTTCAAATTTTCTATGTATAGAAATTAGTTTAATTCTTGAGAAGATAATTTATTATGTGTGTGGGTCTTGCTTAAGACCCAATTTCTATGCAGAAAAATAGTATATGAAGAGGTGGTAGTGTAAAGAAAAATTAGGTGGAAGTGTAATTTTTCATCTAAATAGATTTTTCCATGTAAGTTCGTGATGACTGAGGGGCCAATGAGCCTTACATGAATTCATAAGAATAAGCTCACAAACCTATCCGTCTCACTCAGGTGTACGTCGGACTCGGACATGGAATGTTATACTACGTAGGACATGGTCATGTTCTTATGCAACACGACATGTGTACACATCTATATCGAAAATTAACAAAATTGAGTATAATATGATTTTAACTTTTGAATTTTAGTCCTAGGCTCACAATAGTCCTTTTCTAACTCCTTTTTTTTTTTTCTTGTGTCTGGTAACTTAATTAATCCGGAAGAGGAAAGGTAAAATATTAAAATTAGAAATATATATATATATATATATATAAACATATCAAGTGAGAGGAGTGATTTACTATGATAGGAAGATAAGTAAATCTTGACCATTAAATTTTGTATGAATGGTCAAAATTAAAATATAAAGTCATGTGACTTTTTTAAGTGATTATATGATCTTTAAATAAAATTTAATCTTAACCATTTATGTACGGTTTAATAGTTGATATTTACTCCTTACCTCTCATAATAAAAAATACTTTTACTTGATATATTTCTTATATATATATATATATATACTTGTTACTATGTTTTGACTTTTGAGTTTGACCCATGTATTATATAATCATAATAACACTGGTGGATCATTTTCAAACACTTTTTTCTGCGTTTAAGCATCGGTGTTTGGAGTCCAAGGTTTTTTTGGTGTCCAAGTTACTTGTATTGGATTGATTCTAATTAATATTCAATTTCAAACCACTACGGTACGTTCCAGCCGGGGACGTAACCCACTTAGGATTTAGGAAACACTGAGAAATCAGAGCCCCCGTACACGTTTTGTGCGTAACTGTTACTATGTGTTCAATTCCACCATTCATATCAGAAACGCCGATTTTCCACCAGACTAGATTTCCATATATATATATATATATATATATATATATATATATATATATATATATAAAGCTCACAACATGGAAAATTAATTAA